>CP139508.1:465710808-466910808 GCA_021014915.2 Artemisia tridentata subsp. tridentata
CTCGTTAAAGACGGCATTGGGAGTTACTTTACTTTGTAATTGGTTAAGATAAATTGTTTAAGCTTTGTGTTCATTATATTCGTGCATTAGTTAACGTATAGAAATCCGATTTGGGAGCGACTATAGAAATGACTCGCCAGGTGAGCTAAGGTCGAGTATTTCTTATATGAAAGAGTCTTAAGACGCGCACACATTAGTCGCTGTCTTCGCTTCTACTTGCGCACTTAAAACACACAAAAGCCTTGCTCGTTTATGGAATCGCAAAAAAGTGTATCAGGACTGCTTGCTCCTAATGATGAGTATGGTGTTGAATTTTCATCTCTTCATTGGTGCTTTTTATAATAACCGGCTTGGTCATCTGAGAAGTTGTGTTTTTCAATAAATTATGTTGTCTAGTAAAGACCAAATACATACAAACTCTAGCAATGCTAGTAATGTCTACAGAATTACATGATTACCATTTGTCATGTCTACCGTGTGCTTGCGTAGTTGCATTCAATATGAACAAAAAAAAATAGACCATATGGTTTGCTGATTATGTTTCACTGATCGATACATCTTTGTCATGAGAATGAATATCATGCTTGGTAATCCCAGCGTCACACATGCTCTATATATAAGACCTGAACCATCTTCTCAAATTCCCTCACACGGGTCTCAACTTTCACAGGATCAACATGCCCGATCTCAATCAGTGTTCCTATTTCATCATGAATCTCAACAGATTCAACGCCCTCGAGACTATATACCGCCTTCTCTATCTTGTCGATTTCACTTTCACTATTAAAACTCACTCCCAGCACATACCTTATCTGAATAGAGAGACATAAATTATAAAAAGAGAATTTATCATGCAAAAAAGAACGATCAATGTATATACATACTTTGCAATCCGAGTCTTTCAAAGTAACCTGATTATGCTGATATGCTTCGTAGAAGAGTGTTGAGTGACGAGATTTTCTCCACCCTTGTGACTCTGAGAATTTGTTATATGAAGATCTATCATTATTTCCAGCTAAAACTCAACTAGAATCATCCAAAAACTTGCAGCTCAGAGAGGAACATACCTGGATAGTGGACAGTATCATCAAACAGCTTCTTTAACTGATAAGAGGTCTTTGACATAAAGAAATCACGGCGACAAAGATAATACCAATCCTTCTTCACTTCAAATTCAGACAGATCTCCTCCAATCACTTCTTCACCTATGGCATTATTTTCCAAGTTTTCTTCTTGCTTTACTTCACCATCATCCACATACACAAGGCTGGCACCACACCCGCTTATTACTGTCATTCCTACCCCTGGAAGGATGGACACAACGACTTCATCACCGGCGTCCAATATGTTTCCAATGGGCCAATAGCTTAGCCACACAATATCTTCATCAACTTTCGGTTTGTAGTACACCACAGGGTTGTACATCCAGGTAATACCCTTAGTTATGTTACTGATTTGAACAAACAAACCCCACATGTCTTGATCTTTATCCTCACATGATGATCTGTATAAGACAGTTACATTTAATCCTTGGAGCTTGCATTTATTAGGGCATAAAGGCACATGAAAAGATAAGCACGGAGATGATGATGTATACTCTGATTTTTTCACGCTTTGATTCTTTATGCCTGGCAAAAAAGTGCTCCTTATACGATATTCGTACAGCATCCATATATGCCACACAATGAAATGGAATCGAGTCAGTCATATATTGATGAGTTATTTCCTTGCAGATATATGATTTTGCATGCAACTGAGAGAAAGAGAAATAACCTGGAGACGCCAAATTCTGCCTTTAGTAATCACATCACCAACCAGGTCGACTTTACGATCTTCATATGCTTTGACCCATTTCATTTGTCCCAGATATGCTTCATCAAGTTTTGCTATGGGAACCAGTTTAAATAGGCCTTGAATTTCAGACAGTTTGAAACAACCTTCATATCCGAACTTCTGCAGTTGGAAATGAGCAGACTGGAATGTTATTTTCTCCAGTGATGTACACCAATCTGTATACAACTCCTCCAGCGTACTTGGAAGACATATGAGAGACTTCAGGTTTGCACAATTATTTAATTTGAGTGTCCGAAGCATATTAAGATTAATCTTACAGGGCAAGAACTCAAATAGGTTACCCTCTAAACTCAAGTAAAAGAATGACTGGGAATGAAATACCACAGGAATATCATTGTTACGCTCAACTTTGCAAAAACCGAGATATAAGAACTTCAATGATCTGGGTAAGAATAATAATTGCTCGTCTAAAATTCCTCCACCAATGCATATAGCTTTTAGCTTCTCCAGTTGATTCACATGCTTCTTATTCAATAAAGCCTTCCACAGTTTATTACACCCTGTCAAGTTCAACCTGGAAAGATTCTCAAGGTTTCCTATGGTTTTACAAAGATAAGTCAGCCTGGTACAGGCACAGACGATCAAAGTCTCAAGTTTAGGGAGTCGGTGGAGATTGCGGATACTGACAAGTTTGGAACAATGTTTAAGATTTAGAATCTTGAGTGAATTAAGAACCTATTCCAAGAATAACAAGATTATTTATCATTGTGCAATTAAATGAAGATTGAAGACCGTATAAAAGATAGAAGCTAAAAGGTCTAGTGATAAAGTGTGCACTGAGGTCCTACCGTGGGTGGCTCAAACTTTTCAAACTCTCCAAAAATCATTACAAAAGCCACCAAGCTGCTAACGAATAAGCTAGTGGGTATTGTTTTCTGAGGACTCCAATAACAACATAGACATATTAGATCTGGAAAAATATTCTTGTAGGACCCAGAGAGCTTCGCATTATAAAGAAGGAGGATTTTTAAGTTTTTCATCTTTAAATGAGATGGTGTTTTAAGGGATAATGGCTGCAAAATTAGAAAGACTTGAAGGAGTTAGCATACACTCATAGGCATGAACAGCGCTAAAATTTGAAGTTTGTGCATCAAAATATAAGAAGCATCAGGTAAGTTACAACGGTAAGTTAAATATCATTTTTTTTTTTTATTCTAGTTATGTACCAAACAGCTATATACATTTTGCCTTACCTTTGATCCCGGTACTCCTTGCTTAGCGTTTTGCATGTTGAGTGTTAGACCTTCAATTGTTTCTGAACCCTAGTGTAAAAAGACATACGATTAGAGAAGCCTAGTTAATATGCAAGGTTTTCTTAAAAAAAAGAAGCTTAAGGATATACATAAAAAGTATCTTACATCTCCTTTTCTCAACACACTATAAGATTCATCATCACGCCAGACTCTACTACGCTTTGCTGCATCTTTGGACTCATCACAGACTATCTTTCTTCCCATATCTCGAATCAATTGATGCATCGTCAATGTGCCAGTTGGTGTAATGATAAGAAGGCATCTGTTAATGAGGGTCATGATTCCAGATTTTGCCTGATAGTCATCCTCAAGTAGCATTGCCACACTATCTTTTTTTACACCAATAAAAAAACAAGCAATATGCAGAAATAGCTTTTTGTCACTGGGATATGGCAAGGATTCAAAACTCTTTCGAAGTACACATTCGATTTTACTATCAAGATCTCCCTTCAATGACTTCAGTGAATTCATTTTACTGCTCCAAATTTCGAGCATGTTATTTATTGGGTCTTCAGAACTAACAAATAGAGCAGAGCCCAATACTTTAAGGGCTAGCGGATTTCCCTCACAATATTTTGCCAACTGTACTGCCAAGTCCTCAAAACCTTCCATAGGAATTTCGGATCCAAAAGCATGGAAACTTAAAAGCTGTAAAGATTCATAATCATTCAACAATTCGAGTTTGTGCATCCAACATCTCCAAGATATGGAGCCAAACCATGCATATATATCAAGACGCCTTGTTGTTATTATGATCTTGCTTTGCGTATGGACCCCCTTTTTTCCAAGTAAAGAAGCTAACTCATCGTCTTCAACAATGTCGTCTAGAATAATATGAGCACCTTTTTAGTTTGTAGAGCCTCTTCTATCTTACTTGTACCCTCACAAACATTAGATATCCTTATATTCTTGCCCATTATAATGTCAGCGAGAAGTTTTTTTTGAAACCCCAGCAAATCATTAGGTTGTCTGTGATCCCTTCCAACGTCTTGAAGGAAACTGCTGAATTCAAATTTGTGCTTGTTTGAGTTGAAAATGTGTTGGGCCAATGTCGTCTTGCCACCGCCTCCCATCCCACAAATTGCTAGAAAGTTATCACTTGGTTGCTCTTCATTTAACTATGAAGTGATACTTTCACCTCGGGTCTCTATTCCAGTTAAATGAGCTGGAGTACTAACTAGTTTCAAATCAAGTTTATAGTCAATTGTGCCAACCACTTTTGAGATAAAGTCTGCTTCTGACCTGAAACAAAAAAAGGATATATAGCACAATCAGATCATGACATTTCGACTTGTATTCAATTCCTATTTAGTTATAATACACTAAACGAGTAGCCATTAATTGGTTCTGGCCATCAATTGGTATGAGCGCATAAGTATTTAATCATGTGGTACTTTTAATTACATAACAAGCTATGAACACAAGCAAAATGTATTGACGAATCAAAATCTTAAACAAAACCAGGACTAATCACCTCATATGCAAACCTCCCTAGCTATTCCCTTCTCATATTTTACTCAATTAATCAGAGAATTAAAGTATATCGCATTTGAAGCTACAAAAACTGACCCTATGGGAGCTAATCATTTGTGATGGGCACTGTATCTTTTTACCATAAAACATAATTGGGTTAATTGATTGAAATTGTATCTAACTTGTCCTCTTTTTCTTTGTTATTTATCAATCTGTTTTTTTCCTCTTAAATACATATAATTTGTCTAATCTACTATTTTGGGACTAATGGTGACTTGACATCCACATAAGCTGCCACAAAAGATGCCCCATACATTCACACGACATGTCAGCATTAGTACACAAAATAGCTAGTAGGATTAAGTTATATGTATCTAATAGAAGAAGAAGAAAAAAAAAAAATTGATACATGACGAAGGAAATAACGGCAAGTTAGATATATTTTCAATCAATTACCCAACATAACAACTAATATATGTTAACTAGTACATCCACACAAAAACATGTGGAAGCAGGCCAAATTATAGCTCATCAAAGACAATCCTATATTTTGAAACCACACAGGGGTGACCTAATGGCAAAAGGATTTGTGACTATTATTCTAAGATGTGTGAGGTCTCAAGTTCAATTCTTGATAGGTGTAAACAACCCTGAAATGGCCACGTCAACCTCCTTAAAAGGGAGGGATTTACCCTGTTTGAGGATGTGTGGCGGTAGGTTCAAACCTCGTGAATTATTCGGCCAAAAGTGTTAGAGTTAATTGATATAAATTAATATTTGTATGACCGGTTTCGAACCCGAGACTTCGGGATTGCACACAATACGTAAGAGTCTCAATGGTTTGAATAATTAAATATATGTTTATGTTTTAATTATTCATGTCACAAACAATCACTTAACGGTCGTTAGTATTTAACGGGGTTATAGATAACGCTCGTTAAAAGACTAAATATGAAATAGAACCAAGAAGGATCTAGAACTGTTGATACAAAAGTTGGGCGTTCCTTGTTTGGATTCCTGTTCCCGTATCAATTGGATCTTAATGCTTGAGACCTGCGCACTAAGAGAACAAAAAACACCGTTAGGCTTATCGTGGGATTGTCTCCCACGATTATCCTCCGGCGTGAGAGTAAGTAATCGATTTTAGGGTTTTAGTGAAGAGTTAGGGTTATGATATGATACCTTTAATGAGGGCCCAGATGCCCTTTATATACACACGAAATCCTTGTTGGTTTCGTGTTCCTCACTCTTCGGCGTATCCCTCCTTATTTGGTCCATTGATCCTTATCCCGTAAATAAGAGATCCTAGGCCAATAATAGATTTCGGATTTGGGCCGTTGTAAGCCCAAATCTGTATCGTGATAGCCCACGCGTGATGGGCTTGAGTATTGGTCGGGTTCGTGACCCGAGTGCGGACTATACGTCATCATGTCCCCCCAGTCTAGTATGCGCAAGGTGAAACTGCGGATGCTAGACTAACAACTGTAGCGAAAAAATATTCCAGGATGCGTAGCGGGGAAGTTTCAAGTGTTTCCCGCCTAAAAGCAATACGATGAATCTAGTCCAAGTAAATCCGAATATCCCTCGTAAATCGTGAGGGGTGGGTGAAAAAGTGTTTCACCTCTTGATCTCCCAGCCACACGATTAGAGCAAGTGGGTGACACATGTCAATCATCCATGAGAGCATGTAACCCTATATAAAGTGTTATCTCCATTTCACTGTGGCTACCACAGTAAAAACGTCCATTGCCGCCATTGTTAAAAAACTCTAAACAGCGAACAAGAAATCAACAACTCATAAGGTAATAGTGCGTGCGCTGCGGAATCCATTGAGTTCTAACCATGGTTCTTCAATTGTCCGACTTTACATCCGATATATCCTAGGACGAACTTCGTCAGTTCACCTCGGATTATTATATCCCGATCGCGTTGCACCCGGTGGTTCCGGTGGCGACTGCGTCCATAGCGAACTTCCCTGAAGGGAAAGTAGGGGTATACACACGCTTTTTTGAATTCGCTAACCAACGTGTGCCCATTTCTCTATTCTTGTGCGATATTTTAAACCACTATCGTCTCCATATTTCCCAACTGCATTGTATAGGTGCAGCAAAAATAACAAATTTTGAAGTAAATTGTCGCTTGTTGGCGATTGACCCCACAATCCATCTGTTCCGCGCGTTTTATCACTCATCGTGGTCAAACGGGTGGGTGTCCTTTTCCAAGCGTGCAGGGCGGCTGCAGTGCTATACGGAAAAGTTAGACGCACTTAGGAATTGGAGGGAGAAATTCTTTTGGGTTAACGATGCATTTTTTCCATGGATTTTTGAGTTCTATACCCAAAGAGTCATTACCGAAGGATGAGCGCCCCATCCCCGGAAGGTATAGCGCAGATGATGCGGAAATGATTAATGCCAATCGCATCCCTATCAACGCTTATCCAGAAGAGTTTTTGGTGCATATGGGCATTAGTCGCAACTACTTCAGAAGTCCTGACGAGGTGCCAACCTTTTTGGATGAGAATCACCGGGGTGGGTATTTGTCCTTTCTTCTCCTTCGCTCAGTAGTGTAAGCGCTCTTCACTATTATAGCTTTTGTAACCATCTTTGTTTGTTTGTTGTTTGTTGCGCAGAGATGGATCTATTCAGCGTGGCGCGCTTGGCGAGACCCAAACAGGTGACCGTAGGAGTGCGCCCTTTAAGAGAAGGTGAGGAGCCAGTTTTGGAGGCTACCGCGGGGCGCACTATGGAGATCGTACAGGAGGAACCAGAGGATACACCCCCAGTTGTTTTAGGGGCGATTCCTATTCGCAGTTTTCCAGCTCCTGGGGTACAAGTCCCTGTGGAAGAGCTGTCGCACACAGACTCGTCAGAGAGTGAGGGGATTGCCATGTCTGAAAGTGGGCCCGAGGAGGCTAGCCAAGGGGTGAAGCGCAAGAAAGCTTCTGGTGATGATGGCGCGGGTACATCTAAAAGAAGGCGTCATCTTATCTCTGGCGGGCAATCATCATCAGAAGAGGATGCGTCGTCAACTAAATCTCCTCCCCCCCAAGTAAGTAATGAGACTTGTATCTTTAGATCTTCAGTTCTTTATTCCACGTTGATAATATAGAGTAACTTTGTTATTTGCGTGTAGTGTTGAAGCTGCTGATGATGATGCTGCGCGTGTTGGGAATTCGCCACCTAAGGCGAGTCCCTCACATACTGATGATCTTGCGCAGAAGAGCCAAGAGCCTGAGCCGAAGGCATTTGAGAATGTGCCAACGGACTATCTGATAAAGGAGCTGGGTTTGGCCGCTGCGCACCAGGCCTCCTTAGTTGCACAGCTACAAGCAAGGTATGCTGGTGAAGGTAGCCGCTATGTGCAGAAAGATGAGGAGATTGCGCTTCTGAAGGCGTAGTTGGCTGATGCTCAGGCTGAGGTAAAGGCAACAGATGCGTATGCCCAGAAGCTTGCTGAAGAGAAGATGTCATTACATGTCCAAGTGAGCCAAGAGCGTGCTGGGTTTACAGATTACAAGGCCACTTGTCTTTGGGTTTTGAAGTATATGGAACTTAACAAGAGCGCTCACTTCTCTAGATTGGATGACTTTCGTAAGGCTGTGGAGGGGGCGCTGGAGAAGCAGGAAAGTAAGCTGCGCAAGCTCAGTATTGAGTATGATGAAGAGCTATACCCGCACCTGGTATCTTCGATTGCTGAGCGCATGTGGCTTATCAGCCATGGTTTGCGCCTTGCTGCTTTGAGTACGCTGGAGTCTCAAGAGGTGAGGGAGGCATTTGGGGATGTTGTTGAGCGCGCGTTGGCACGTGGCAAGGCGCAGGCTATAGAGGAGCTTTCCGAGAGCAAGTTGTTGACAGTGCCTGCCGCACAAGTACCAGGTTATAATGCTGATGCCTATGATGAGCTTGTCGCTGCTATGGAGAAGATGAAGCTGTTAGATCTTCCTCACATTGCTCAACTGGAGCGCGATCAGGATTACCCCATAGGTGTTATTATGGAGGGGTTAACCTTGGCTAGGCACGCAGCAGAGGACGCAGAGGCGCAAACTGATTACTTTCTTAAGCCAGATGTGTCGCAGCTGCAGGTACCTATCTTTGCTCGTCCTCGCAACATCTTGAATCCTTTTGCCCTCGAGAAGGAAATCCCGCTGAAGGAATCCTTAGAGGCCCATGCCATGAGGCTCGCGAAGAAGCAGGGTGTGAAGGGGAAGACCATCCTTTGTGGTATTGGTGCTGCGCATATTCCAAGATCTGATGGAGTACCTGTTAGTGTACCGACAGTGTCGCCCAAGGATCATGATCTGCTGAAGAAGCTTGAGGAAGCTGGGAGTGCTGCGTACCATGTTAGCAGTTCGGAGCTTAGACGCTCCAACAGCCTTTAGATTGTTTTGTTTTGTAATAGGTTAACATTTTGTTGCACATGTGCATGTTAAATATATACTTTGTATGAACTCGTAGTCCATAATAAAATGATATTTTGAAAGTGCGATTGTACGCATATCGTATGTGATTGTGGTTATGATGTTTGTACTTAGTTATCTGTCTTTGCGTACAAGACGTCTATGTTATGTCTAAGAATCAAACCGTTATATAAACGTACTTAAAAAAGATTACAGGAATCTATAATCACTTATAACATAATCGTGTATGAAATTCATGACTTAATGTCAAGCGCGAATATATATGAAATTCACAAGTGTATGGAATGACATGCAGCGTACTGCGAATACCATATCAAGGGGTTAAGAGTCTTAACTCCTAATTTGTTAAACGCGCACAGTGTGCATTGTTGTGTATCCGTCGTGGGATACACAATAAACTTACTCCAACGTCTTGAGAGTAAGGTGTTTAACAAGGATGCGTGATCCGATGTTGATGGGTTTGCAACCCTCTTACTTAACGAGTTATTTAGTAGGTTTACTCATCCTTTACCATCGTTGGTTTTAATAAGTGCATGCACGCCATGTAGGCAAAAGGTAATATAGCAACAATATTGAGACATAAATAATATGTAAACAACAAAGTAAAGTGTGTCGCGGAGTTAGCTAGAAACCGCGACATTTAATTAATACTTGCAAGTTTTTGGAAAAAGAAAGACATTTGTCTAGATGAAACAAAAATGTAAATACACGGATATTTATTGAGCACTTACTAAAGTGCAGAAGTGTCCGTGGGCGAGGTCGTAACCTTTCCTAAAGATAGCATCTCTTGAGATTGCAAATATTCCATGTGCGTTGTAGCTCACGGCCATCCATGTCACGCAGCTTGTACGCGCCTTTTCCTAGTGCTTCAACGACCTCATAGGGTCCCTCCCACTTTGGTCCAAGTTTACCTGTATCTTCTGCGTGGCTCGCATCATTAGCGCGATATACAAAGTCGCCTGGTCTGAATGAGGTGCTTCGAACTTTAGCATCGTAGTATCCCTTCATTTTTGACTTAGCTTTTGCCTCACGTATAGCTGCGCGTTCACGCCTTTCTTCCAATAGGTCCAAGTCTATATGTCGTTCGTCGTCATTGGTTGCGACATTAACTTCCGCGGTACGAATAGTTGGCATCCCAATTTCAGCTGGTATGACAGCTTCTATCCCATAGACAAAGGAAAAGGGAGTGTCTCCATTGCTAACTTTGATTGTCGTGCGGTGCGCCCATAAGACATGCGACAATTCATCCACCCATCTTCCTTTGTGTTTGTCCAGGCGTGCTTTAATTCCTTCGCCCAGACTACGATTTGCGCGCTCAACCAAACCATTGGTTTGTGGGTGTTTAACCGACGCGAAGTGTTGTGTAATATTTAGTTCTGCGCACCAGTCTTTGAATGGGTTATCGCGGAATTGTTTTCCGTTGTCCGAAATGATTTCCCCAGGTAATCCAAAGCGGCATACAATATTCTCCCAAACGAATCGTTTTACTTGATTACCTGTGATTGTCACCACTGCTTTTGCCTCAATCCACTTAGTGAAGTAGTCTATAGCCACAATAAGAAATTTTAGTCCCCCTGCTGCAACAGGGAAGGGACCCGCAATGTCGATACCCCACTGATAGAATGGCCATGGAGAGGTGATAGGCATTAGCTCTTGTTGTGGTCTGCGCGGTATGGGTCTATGAACTTGGCAGTCGCTACATTTCTTTATCACATTACACGCATCGCGATGCATAGTGGGCCAGTAGTATCCTGACCGCAAGGCTCGTGCTACGACGAACCGTGGTCCTGAATGCATACTGCATGAACCGGCGTGGATCTCTCGGAGTACGTAATCTGCCTGAAGAGGTCCAACGCACCGAAGCCATGGTTGTAGAAATGAGCGCCGATATAGGATACCATCTCGAAGTTCGAACCTCTGCGTTGTGCGCCGTATCCGTCGAGCGTCCTTCTGCTCATGGGGCAATATGCCTTTGCTTATAAATTCGACAATAGGGGTCATCCACGTAGGATTCTCCTCCTCTATTACCGCGGATATCTCCATCTCCGAGATGGATTTATTTTTTAGGATCTCCACCAACACTTGTTTTGACAGGTGCGCAAAGCTTGTAGATGCGATCTTGCTTAGCGCATCCGCTTTTTTGTTTTCACCTCTTGGAACTTGTTTAATGGTAAACCTGTCAAAACCTTGGATTAGTGACTTGGTCTTGTCGAGGTATTGAACCATGTTATCCTCTTTAGCCACATATTCGCCCAACACATGGTTGGCTACTAATCGGGAATCCACATTTGCTTCTAGGTTGCGTACACCCATTCGAGTTGCAATGCGTAATCCAGCAATTAGGGCTTCATACTCTGCCTCGTTATTCGTAGCTGTGAATTCAAAGCGCAGTGCGTAAGTGAATTCCATTCCTTCTGGATTGGTGAGGATAAGGCCTGCGCCCGACCCATCTACGCATGAAGATCCATCCGTGAACAGGACCTATGGTTCTTGTAATTCTACCTCGCTCTGTGGAGGTGCAGCATCGGTGTCTGGTTTTTCGATGATGAAGTCTGCTAGTATTTGCCCCTTAACCGCAGTGCGTGGTCTATAAGAGATGTTATACTCGCCTAGCAATACACTCCACTTTTGTAATCGCCCTGATGCGTCGGGTTTGGAGATAACTTGCTTGATTGGTTGGTCTGTGATCACCGCTATTGGGTGCGCTTGAAAGTACCTGCGCAATCTTTTGGCGGCGAATACTAATGCCAAGACCAACTTTTCCATTGGGCTATAGTTAATCTCTGTCTTCTTGAGCGCTTTACTTACAAAATATACCGGTGTTTGTACGGAATTCCTATCTGTCAGTAGCACCGCACTGACTGCTCCATGAGTCGCAGACAAGTACACAATTGACTCCTCCCCTGGTCGGGGCGCGACTAGCTTGGGAAGCGCTGCTATATGTTGCTTAAGCTGTGTAAAAGCTTCTTCCGCTTCTGTAGTCCAACAAAAGTCTCCCTTTTTTGTACACTTCTTGAGTATTTTAAAGAGGAGGAGTGACTTATCTGCTGATTTGGATAGGAATCTGTTAAACCCGGCTAGTTTTCCATTCAGAGACTGGACTTCTTTCAACGTGCGTGGTGAAGGGAGTTGGATGACAGCCTCTGTTTTTTCTGGGCATGGTTTAATGCCATCAGGTTCTATCAAGTATCCAAGGAACATGCCTTCTGTAGCGCCAAAAGTGCATTTCTTAGGATTTAACTTCATGTTGATCTTTCTTAGTGTTCTAAATGTTTCTTCAATGTCGCGGACCAATTCGCCTTCGGTATGGCTTTTAATGACAAGGTCGTCAACATAGACCTCTAGGTTGCGGCCCACTTGCTTTTCAAATGCATTATCTACCAATCGCTGGTAGGTGGCGCCCGCATTCTTTAGGCCAAAAGGCATCTTTGTATAACAGTAGACACCTTGGCTTGTGTGGAAGGCTATTTTTTCCTCGTCTTCTTTAGCCATTTGGATTTGGTAGTACCCTTTGTATGCATCTAAAAAACATTTAAAGGGGTATCCGCATAAAGATTCTACCTTCCAGTCTATCTCTGGTAGTGGGTAGCAGTCTTGTGGGCATGCTTTTGTTGAGATCAGTGAAATCCACGCACATTCGCCAACTGCCATCACTCTTCTTGACCATTACTGGATTGGAGAGCCAGTCATGGTAATAGACCTCTCGCATGATACCTGCGTCAACAAGTTTGTGTACTTCCTCTAGAATGGCTTTTGCGCGCTCTGGAGCCTGGCCGCGCTTTTTCTGCCGTACTGGGGAGTATCCTTGTCAGATTTTCAACTTGTGTTCTGCAATCGAGCGTGGCACACCAGTCATGTGCTTTGGTTTCCATGCGAAGATATCCAGATTCTTTTGCAAGAGTGCGCACACGGCAGCTCTGCCTTTATCAGACAGCGATCCCCCGATCGATACTTCTTGCTCCGGGTAATCAGGATGAATTACGACCTTCAGGTTTGATACTTTAGCTGCGCTCTGTTCTGGGGTGTGCGTCATTTCACATGTAATCGTGTTACACTCTTTAGGTGGCGCGGCGTTATTGTAGATGGTGACAATGCCGCCTTCTACCGGGAATTTTAGCATCCCATGTGCTGTGGACGGTACTGCGCGTATTACCGAAATTCCTGGTCTTCCGATAATGCCGTTGTATGGCGAAGGAGATCTGATCACCATAAAATTCATCCAGGCTGTCGTGGAGTGTTCCTTATTACCAACAACAACTAGTAGTCGTAGTTGCCCCATGGGCCATATCTTTTCTCCCGTGAAGCCAGTCAACGACGTCGTGGCCGGGCTTAACTGTCTTTGTATCTCAGGTCGCAATCTTTTGAAACAATGCTCATACATTATGTCTGCTGATGCCCCTCCATCAACATACATGCGGTGGATATCGTGACCCCCCGCATTTATCTCGATGGTGAGTGATTCCGCCACTGCGTTGTCCGCAGCCAAGGTGGGGAAAGAGATTTCGCTTCCATGAGAAAATTTCTGGCTGACCTTTTGCCTAGTCTTTTGCTGCCATGATTGTATCATGTAGATTGTGTCAGCCTTGTCCTTAGGTGCTTCTTTCTTGCCTCCGGTCTTCTGTTTGTCTTTCCCATCCTTGATGTTCTTAACTAGATGGTCCAATCTGCCTTCTTTTACTAGCTTATCAATTAGTTGGCGCAATTGGACACACTCATTGGTGGTGTGGCCCTTCTGTCCATGATACTCGCAGTATCCGTTCCCTACGCGCCGATCTTCTGGGGTGCGCATCGGTGGGGGTCTCGGAAAGTTCACGCCTTCCGTCGCAAATATCTCCTTTGGAGTCTTCGTTAGTGGGGTATACTTGTCATTCTCTCGTCCACCCCCCTGACTGCGGTAGCTTTTGTTACAATTGCTACTCTGGTCATTGGATTGTCTCATTGGCTGTTCTTGTGACCTATAGTTTGAGTAGCCTTTCTTACTATCCGCAGCGGCGGCTTCTCCTTGGATGAAGGACCTCGTGCGCTTCAGAAGTTCGTCAAAGGTTTGAGGGACCCTATCATTTAACTTTTTGATTAGTTATGGGTTATTGATTCCGTTCATAAACCCTGAGATCTTTAGTATTTTGGGGCATGCCTTGACATGTTTGCATTCGTCTTTATAGCGCTCCATAAAAGCGCTTGTGGATTCCCCTTGGCGCTGTTTTACCCTAGCGAGTTCGACAGGGTTCTTGGCGCACTTCTTCCTCTGAGTAAAGTTCAAACGAAACGCCTTCCGCAACTCTTCAAACCCATCGATGCTTCTACGTGGAAGCTTACTGAACCAGTTTCGCGCATTCCCTACTAACGTAGAATTAAACATGTGGCACCACACAGGTTGTGGCCAATTTTCGATGGTTGCTGCTGATTCGAAAATTTTTAGGTGGTCGTCAGGATCACCTGTCCCATCATAAGTTTTAACATTAGCGGGCATGCGCCTTCTCTTATCTTCTGAAAAATCACTGATGCGCCGCGCCAGGGACGAGACATATCTTCGTCCTCCTGGTCGCGGTATCTTCTCCTGGACTTCCAGTGTCCTGTTTCTTTGTCCTCGTTGTCCGAGGAGTCACTTGAGGATGAGCTTACTCTTTTGCGGCGCTTGCGCCGACTATCCTCGGAATCCGAGCTTGAAGGGCTTTCGCTTGGGGAGCCCCGTCGCCCAAGTCTATCGTGAATCCTGCGACTGCCAAGCCTAGTGTGGACATTGGTGCGCCGTCCATCGTCTTCATGCTCCTCCCGATACTGTAAGTCGGCTGCTTCATCATCCACAACTTTCCTTCCGATCCTAGTAAACACTGGGTGTCGGCGGCTATCTTTCTCGCGCCTTTCCTTTCGGTAACGCGGTGGGGATGCTTCATGCTCAGGGTCGAAGTTGAGCCGGGCTTGCAGACTCTGGCTTGACCTCTTTTTCGCTTCCTCTCGCATAAGCGCAGCCAAGGTTTCATAGTTTTGAGATACGAAATCTTTTGGCGCTATTTCAGGCGTGACTCCTTCTAGCGCGAGGATGTCTGTTTCCAAATCAAGACCCTTGTTTCGGATAGGCGCATTTGGCGGCTCAGTGAAGTCTAATTCTGGCATGGTGAAAGGAGTGCGCTGTGGATCTTCCGCGCTAGTGGTTGTTGTAGTAGCATGGGTAGTCCTTGTGAGCGGTTCTACTGTAGTAAAGGCCAGATCTGAGTATGATCCTAGGTTTTTGGGCGCATGATGAGGCGAAAAGTGTACCGCTTTTAAGGGGTCATTTAAGCCCGAAATCGTATTTATTTGATCAAATATTGCCCTAAATCGTTCCTTTTGTCATTTTAGGTACTTTTGAGGAGAAATCTGGAAAAGGAGGCATTTTGGACGTTTTTGGAGCATAAAAGTGAAGAAAACGGCAAAGTCTCAAAATTGTGCTGAAAGTCACCTTTGACGGCGTCAACATTAACTCCAGACGGCGTCATGCCTTGGCAAGAAAAGTTGGATGTGAAATTTACTCATGACGGGCCAGTGAGTTTGCATGAGAATTCTGACGGCGTCACGCTTTAACTAAATCAAGGGCGTCACGGCTTAAATCAAAGAGGGACGGCGTCACGTTATAGGTCCGACGGCGTCAAGCCTTGATAAGCCAGAATGGATTTTTGAAGAGCTAAAGAGGGACGGCGTCAAGAAGGTCATCCGGGAACCCTAAAAGCGGCGAGGTGACGGCGTCACAATGCATAAGGTGACGCCGTCAGATGTCAAAGTCTATATATAGTTTTCTAATTTTTTGTCATTAAAGGAGAGCTTAGTGTGTGGAATTTTGGGATAAAACCCTAAGACGATTTTAGCTACTTTTTCAGGGCTTCTTGCCTTGAGATCTTCCATGTTTCATTGAAAGATAAGTTATCAATTAATCATTCAATATGTCTATGTGTTGTTTGATTCTATCTTATGCTTGTCTTTTGTTTAACATGTTAGGCTAATTTTATCTTGTGTTTGCTTAGATCTAATGAAACCTAGCTATTGATTATTGGTTGTTAGTGTGTTGTTAGTTGTATTGGATGATTGTTTATCTATGTTAGGCTTAAGAAAACTGGCTAACTTCCTATTCGGTAACTTGCTTGAACGTCTTAAGAAACATGAACCAAATGCGTACTAAAGGTTTTTATGGTTGTATTTAATGCACAAGCGAATTCTAGTGATCCCATGTTAGGAGCTTCCTAGCCGGCTCGACATAGGAGTGAAGTAGGAGCTTGTAGAGTTTGGGGAAGTAAGTACGCCACCCCACGAATGGTATTAAGGAATACACCCGTCATCCACGCGACTAATACACACTAATTAACCGGTAAAAGATAGTTAGGGAGTAAGGAAATCTAAGTAAACACATTTCTCCACACATAAGTTTCTCACCACTTTTCATTTTTGTTATTTTATTTTATTTGCATTTGTAGTAATTTGGGTTAGTTGACTAGCAACTAATTCCGCCCACTCCTTCAAAACCCGAGATTTTACTTGCTTTCATAAAAATATAAAAACATAAAAAGAATCTTCCTCAACCCTTAGACCTAATTAGAGTAGCCTTTCACACCTAACGAACACTATTCCCTGTGGAGAACGATCAATCCCCCGTACTTACCACTACACTATACTACATCGGTCAGGTACACTGCCTGGTGGGGTTGTAAGCCTCTTGAGATCCCTTGAGAGGTAAAACCTGTTGTAAGGTTGCAAAACCCACGCATCAAGTTTTTGGCGCCGCTGCCGGGGAATAGTTATTGTTTAGGTTGAATTTTTATTTCTATTAGGTCTACTCACTAGATTCCTTTCTAGTGAGATTTTTTTTTTTTTTTTATTTTTTTTTTTTTTTTTTCTAGGTTTTCTTTAGTCTATCTATTTTCTTCGTGTCTTTGTTCGTAACCATTACCGTCCGACATCATGGAAGATGGTAATATCCTTAACCCCCACAACCCACCACCACAACAACCACCACCACCTCCTAGAGCCCGTACTTTAGGAGAGTATTCCCGTCCTAGCCACCACGGCTATCGAAACACCATTGAGCTCACTCAAGGAGCCAATATCACACCCTTGCGATCCGACACCATCCGGTTGGTGCAAAGCGGATGCGCATTCCATGGACTTCGTTCTGAAGATCCTAATCAACATCTCAAGGACTTTCTTAAAATCGTTGATTCTATAGACCTTGATGTTGCCACTCGAGAGACGACCCGATTGCGTCTCTTCCAATTCTCTCTGCGGGACCAAGCTAGTCAGTGGCTAGAACGTCAACCCGCAGGATCCATCACCTCTTGGGACGATCTCACCACTCGTTTCCTTGCTCAGTTTTTCCCACCGGGAAGAACTACCAAGCTAAGGAATGATATCTTGATGTTCCAACAACGTCAAGGCGAAACTCTCTACGAGGCATGGACTCGATTCAAGGACTTACTCCAAAAAGTCCCTCACCATGGCATAGAACTTTGGCTCCAAGTCCAAATCTTCTATGACCATATCAATCTCTCCACAAGGCAAACCATTGACCAATCGGCCGGTGGCAAGCTACGTGATCTAAGTGCGGAACAATCATGGGCTCTCCTAGAGGATCTTGCTCTTTATGACAACGAAAGTTGGAGTGATCCCCGTGATTTGAATAAAACGGTCAAGGCAATATCTTTGCCTTCTAACAATTCAAGCACTTCCGACCGTAGGATCATAGAACTTGAAGACCAAGTCAAGTTTCTCATGAAATCCTACGAGACTCCTAAACCTTCAAACCAAGTGAACAAAATCACTTCTTCATGTGAATTATGTAGTGGTCCCCACGACACTCGTGATTGCATGGAACTCCCCGAACAAGCTTTTGCGGACTACGCATCCTCGCGTACCGACGGAGCGGGAGACAAGTGGTACACTTTCAAGCCCGAGCCAAACCATTATGGTGATTCATACAACCCCTCATGGAAAAATCACCCGAACCTTAGGTGGAAACAAAACCAAAACTCACAACAAATCAATTCTTCCAACCCACCTAATCGTTTCCAATCAAGCGGTTCCAACTCGAACCGTACTTTCAACAACAATCCTTCCGGCAATGGTAGTACCAATAACTTTGAAGGATTGATGTCTCAATTTATGGCATCTCAAGAAGCTCGTTTAGCCAAGTTTGAAGCCGATTTCAAACAAAAACAAAGCGAGATGACCGATAAGATTGACACCTTGTTGAAAGCCCTCAATGACCGAGAAATGGGAGCACTCCCTAGCAACACGGTCAAGAACCCGAAACTAAACGTCAACGCTATTTCATCGGTTTCGTCCCCTAGTTCTTGTCCACAATATTATTCGGTCAATTCCATGAGCACGTGTTTCAAACAAACCCAAATCATTCCAAGTGACCAAGAAGTTATGACATCCAAATTGGTCAACAACATAGTTGAAACACCTCCCACTCAAAACCTTGACGATGAATTCAAGGAGCTCCACCTTGAAAGTCCGGTTGTTGATGAGAAGAAGCTCAAGTTAGGCGAAAAAGGGACCGCCTTTGTTCAAAACAAGCTACCTAAGAAGTTAGATGATCCGGGCTTATTTGTTCTACCTTGCAAGATCGGTAATTCGGAGGCTTATGACACATTAGCCGATCTTGGATCAAGCCTTAACCTACTTCCGTTACCTCTCTACACCTCTTTAAAACTTGGAAAACTTGAAGAAACCGAGGTGATAATAGGCTTAGCGGATGGAAGTGTTGCTTACCCGGTTGGAGTAGTTAAGGACGTGTTAGTACACATTGGAAAGCTAACCATTTTAGCCGATTTCCACGTCCTTGATATGGTTAGCGACCCTACATGCCCCTTGTTGATAGGTAGAGGATTTTTGGCGACCGCTAGTGCTATGATTGATTGTAAGGAATCTAAGATAGCGGTAGGAGAAGGAGATACTTGGTCAGTCTATGATGTTAAGAAACACGCCTATGATACTAGTGAGGAACCGACACCCCATTGGTTAGAATTAAATAGGAGACCATCTAGATATGGACCTTGGATTGATAGAGACTTCATAGGACCCCAACGCCCATTTTACCTAGAAGAGGACTTTGTTAACCGAACGCATTCGGTAGAGCAACTCTTGGCTAGGGACACCGAATTGGATCCATTTGAAGACCCTCTAGTTTTTAGAAGGATGATTGATTTCCTAGGAGTTTTGCCAATTAACCTAGGAATGAATAAGTGGATTTGTGAGGAAGATGATCATAAGTGGAATTGGGATAAACCACCCAATGATGGAGATGGGTCATGGCATATCAAGATGACATTGTATGACCCGGATGGAGAGAAGTTTGAAAAGACATATCGTACTGAGCGGACCAATAGGAAACTTCAATCCAAGCTTAACCCTAAAGACGTCCTTGATGACGAGCTTACTTACATAGGGTAGCGTGACTTTGAGTCTAGCTACAAGACTCGTTAATAAAGAAAAGCGCTTCTTGGGAGGCAACCCAATCTTTATTTGTTTTATTTGCTTTGTGTGTTCATTTGTTTGTGTGTTTGTTTTATTTGTTTCCATATGTGTGTTTAATTTTTATTCTTATTGATTCATGTTCAAAAACTAATTTGTGAAAATGCTTTATTTTGTTTTTAACTTCGTCTTAACTACATATAAAGGTATTTTGCAAAAGATAAGTGTAAGGGAAATCTAAATCGGTTTATTAGAACACATATGAACATGAATCATAATAATAATAAATTAACATACATATTCGTATGTGTTTGAGTCAAATGCTTGTATCGAGTCATAATGATGTTTTGCAGGATTTCCAGGAAGTAAGGTAAAGGTTTTTCCAGAAATTTTCCGGAAACTTAAAACGAAAATTTTTGTCAGGTCATTTCTGACGGCGTCAGGGGTTATAACCTGACGGCGTCAGATTTAATTTCCAGAAATTTTTGAAAATTTTGTTTTCATAAAAAGTTTTTATTAAAATCTCCAACTTATAATCTCCAGGAATCTGCAAAGTTATCATTCCACAAGCATTATATCCTTATATATAGATTTTATCCCGCCGATGTTATGCAGGTTTTCGTGTTTGTTTTCTCAGGCTCAACAGGTTATTTTGGACAAGGAAATGTTATGGAATCAAGCTTATGGCGATGCATTAGTCATGGAGCTTCAACATTCTCTTTGGAGGAAGATTTAACCGTGTAATTTCATTATCCAACGAGCAAATCAGGGGAGTATTTGATTTCATTCTTTTACTTTATGCTTTTACATCTTGTTATTTGAACATTGGGGACAATGTTCATCTTAAGTGTAAGGGGAGGGTAAAAGTACGATACTTTAGAGAATACAATTGCGCTTGATTTTTGTTTGTTTAATAGTAGATGTGTAATAAAACTGAGAGAAATACTTGTTAAGGTAATTTTAGTGCCAAATTTAAAATTTTTTACAACATATAAGAGTGAAACTTTGATCTTAATGAGCGTCTCACGGATAGGAGTTATATGACTAGCACAAAAAACCGTACCACTAAAAAATTTTCCACCCCCAAATATGTGAGGTTCGCCCATAGAATTGGTAGGAAAAGCATTTATGCTATGATGTGTGTACCGGTAGCACTTAGATTCTAGAACTTGCGTTAGGACCATTCCGAGGCCACAAGTGAGACTACATTCGTGTAGTTAGATTTACTACATGATAAGAGGCATTAGGATTAACCCATTGTTTTACACCTGTGTTTTTGTTATAATTACTTTGGCTACATTGGTCAAGTAATTCTCCCACACCCTTTGCGTTGTACTCATTTTTAGTACACGATACCCCTAGTACACCCCTCAGAGCCTATCTTTTCGTTTCGACCTTTAAGCATTTTACTTAAAGGAAGAATTTGTTACACCCCACTAAAATGTACACCCAAATCGCCTTAGCCTACCTTGTATGCACTCATTTTTAGTGCATTATTGTTACAACATTTGTTTAAACCCAAGTTAATTATCTAGTTGATTACATGGTTGCTAAGTCGAGTCATATCCTTGTACATATTGTTTTGGGACGATTGGGACTCATGGGTAAAGTACTAGTATAATGGAGTAATGGGGAAGAACATCATTTATTACCCCCATATGTGCTAAATGTTTTAAAAGTACTCCAAGTTTTTCAATTATCTTAATTCGAGTCATTAGAATAGTCATTTGTAAAGTTATATAAAAGTTCAAGTGTAAGGGGATGCAATGCCCTATGATGTATTATTTTGGATGGTAGGGTAAAAGTGTATGCAAAAAAAAAAAAAAAAAAAAAAAAAAAAAAAAAAAAAAAAAAAAAAAAAAAAAAAAAAAATTTCAAGAAAAATACAAAAAAATGAGAAAAAGAAAAATAGAAAAAACATACGGACTACCATCCCGTTTTATTTTATGTTTATTTTATGTTTATGTTTTGTTATTTTCTTTCATTAGCTTAAGATCGAGTCTAGTCTTGGCTTAGCAACATTGTATAGTACATGTAATTGATCAAGATCTTTAACTCGCCACCAGTAAAATATCCCGTATCCAACAAAACCGTGTTTTCCTTTTCCCTACACCTAACGTTATAACCCATTTAAAAGCCCTCTTTGATAGTTTATCTTAGGTGCTTACGCCTAGTGGAGGAGGTTTTCGATCCTTTCCCAAGCCTATGGTAATCTATTTGCTATGACAGGTAGTGAGAGATATTTTCCGTTTTCATTTATGAGATTTATTTTGATGACACTTGAGAGATGTGAGTATCTAAACACTACTTGTGAGGTGCTAGTATGTAATCTCCGTGCTTATTATGATTGAAGTGGAACGATTATTTGTTGTAATTACTTTTATGTTTGCATTAAATGACCCCTAACTTGTATTTTGATTAGAATAAAAGCGCATTTGCTTGAGGACAAGCAAATCTCAAGTGTAAGGGTATTTGATGAGGCGAAAAGTGTACCGCTTTTAAGGGGTCATTTAAGCCCGAAATCGTATTTATTTGATCAAATATTGCCCTAAATCGTTCCTTTTGTCATTTTAGGTACTTTTGAGGAGAAATCTGGAAAAGGAGGCATTTTGGACGTTTTTGGAGCATAAAAGTGAAGAAAACGGCAAAGTCTCAAAATTGTGCTGAAAGTCACCTTTGACGGCGTCAACATTAACTCCAGACGGCGTCATGCCTTGGCAAGAAAAGTTGGATGTGAAATTTACTCATGACGGGCCAGTGAGTTTGCATGAGAATTCTGACGGCGTCACGCTTTAACTAAATCAAGGGCGTCACGGCTTAAATCAAAGAGGGACGGCGTCACGTTATAGGTCCGACGGCGTCAAGCCTTGATAAGCCAGAATGGATTTTTGAAGAGCTAAAGAGGGACGGCGTCAAGAAGGTCATCCGGGAACCCTAAAAGCGGCGAGGTGACGGCGTCACAATGCATAAGGTGACGCCGTCAGATGTCAAAGTCTATATATAGTTTTCTAATTTTTTGTCATTAAAGGAGAGCTTAGTGTGTGGAATTTTGGGATAAAACCCTAAGACGATTTTAGCTACTTTTTCAGGGCTTCTTGCCTTGAGATCTTCCATGTTTCATTGAAAAATAAGTTATCAATTAATCATTCAATATGTCTATGTGTTGTTTGATTCTATCTTATGCTTGTCTTTTGTTTAACATGTTAGGCTAATTTTATCTTGTGTTTGCTTAGATCTAATGAAACCTAGCTATTGATTATTGGTTGTTAGTGTGTTGTTAGTTGTATTGGATGATTGTTTATCTATGTTAGGCTTAAGAAAACTGGCTAACTTCCTATTCGGTAACTTGCTTGAACGTCTTAAGAAACATGAACCAAATGCGTACTAAAGGTTTTTATGGTTGTATTTAATGCACAAGCGAATTCTAGTGATCCCATGTTAGGAGCTTCCTAGCCGGCTCGACATAGGAGTGAAGTAGGAGCTTGTAGAGTTTGGGGAAGTAAGTACGCCACCCCACGAATGGTATTAAGGAATACACCCGTCATCCACGCGACTAATACACACTAATTAACCGGTAAAAGATAGTTAGGGAGTAAGGAAATCTAAGTAAACACATTTCTCCACACATAAGTTTCTCACCACTTTTCATTTTTGTTATTTTATTTTATTTGCATTTGTAGTAATTTGGGTTAGTTGACTAGCAACTAATTCCGCCCACTCCTTCAAAACCCGAGATTTTACTTGCTTTCATAAAAATATAAAAACATAAAAAGAATCTTCCTCAACCCTTAGACCTAATTAGAGTAGCCTTTCACACCTAACGAACACTATTCCCTGTGGAGAACGATCAATCCCCCGTACTTACCACTACACTATACTACATCGGTCAGGTACACTGCCTGGTGGGGTTGTAAGCCTCTTGAGATCCCTTGAGAGGTAAAACCTGTTGTAAGGTTGCAAAACCCACGCATCAGCGCACTGGTTGTTCCAGATGCCTGCTTAGGGGCTGAATCAATTTGCTGCTTCTGCCCCTGTAGGTCACCATGCGTTTTCTTCGCTTGCGAAGTCCGCTGACTTAGGTTTCCGGGCTTTGTCATTCTAGTTCTTCGTAGAGTTCTTAGTGTCTGGTCCCACGGATGGCGCCACTTGTTGATACAAAAGTTGGGCGTTCCTTGTTTGGATTCCTGTTCCCGTATCAATTGGATCTTAATGCTTGAGACCTGCGCACTAAGAGAACAAAAAACACCGTTAGGCTTATCGTGGGATTGTCTCCCACGATTATCCTCCGGCGTGAGAGTAAGTAATCGGTTTTAGGGTTTTTGTGAAGAGTTAGGGTTATGATACGATACCTTGAATGAGGGCCGAGATGCCCTTTATATACACACGAAATCCTTGTTGGTTTCGTGTTCCTCACACTTCGGCGTATCCCTCCTTATTTGGTCCATTGATCCTTATCCCGTAAATAAGAGATCCTAGGCCAATAATAGATTTCGGATTTGGGCCGTTGTAAGCCCAAATCTGTATCGTGATAGCCCACGCGTGATGGGCTTGAGTATTGGTCGGGTTCGTGACCCGAGTGCGGACTATACGTCATCAAGAACCTTGCTTGGGCTCAAAGTTTCGGCCTACCCATGCATATGGGTTTAGGGTTTCGACCAATGGCTTAGGGAACAAGTTAAGGAAGCCTATAAATACAAACCCCTTGTGTTTGTTAATCCCTAATCTTGTTCCAAGCAAAAACCCTATTCTTTTCTTCTTCCTCTTCTTGTGGCCGGTCGAATACTACCTCCCTGGGTTTTCGATTAAGCTTCAATACAAGTTAGGGTTGTGTTTGTGAATATAGAACCTAGTTTTTCCCATTGAAACGCTAGTATTACGTGTGTACAAGAACGGAGTACAAGCTTGCTTCAGCTTGTTGTTACTTTGCCCTATTCGACTACATAGTGGTCGATTCTCATTAAACCCATATTAGGTTTTATATTGTTCTTGGTGATCACGTGATTCCTTGTTCTTGCTAGAAATCAAAAGGTACGCATCTATTTAATCTTTAGTTAATTATTTACATGTTATTGTAGATCCTACTTCCGCTGTGCTATATGCTTTGATGTTCATGTTATGTTTATTAGTTTATAGTTTTATGATTCTAATATTCCAATAGTGGCATCATGAGCCCGTTTTTAACATGTAATTAATTACTAAAAACCTTAAAATTGAATCTTGTTGTATAGATACATGCAATCTTTTTTGTTTTAGGGTTTTATTTTACAAACCTTAATTTTTTTTAATTTGGGTCGACACCCATTTATTATTTTTTAGGGTTTTAGTTTTTGTAAAAACTTGTAGAAAACCCTAGGATTGCATGCAATTTTAAGTGTTTAATTAATGAGTACCTATTTGATGTCATTAATTAGATTGCGTACAATATTGGCTTGTAAATATGTGATACATGATTTAAAGTGCAATATGGGATCCATGACAAAATCTTGCATGTTTTGTCATGGAATGTTTTGTGTTAATAATTGCTACATGTTTTTAAGATAAATCTGAAATTAGGGAAGACCCTAATTACATATATTAATTAATTGGTTATGTGCAATGTGGTATCTAGTTAATTAAAACTTACGCGGCCAAGCTATTTGGCGTCTGTGGTCCATTGGGCACAATGAGCTCGAAAACCAATGGGAGTTTTACTAATTAGATACATTATAAATTCACATAGATTATTAATAGGATTTATCAAAAAGGTTTGCATGTGGCTATATGATATTATTAATGATCATATATGTGTTATTGAGTGTTTATTTTTTTTTTAATTACTTGATCTTTGTGTTTAATTATGATGGATTGTAACATCAAAGAGGGTAATTTTTTATTAAAAAATAAATAAACCTAATAAGTATGAAACCTTTGTAGTAAGCTATTTAATTGCTAGTCTCGCCTGGGAGCAAATTACCATGCGAAGCGAACCACTATCGGCACATAAGACTTGGCAATTAAATAGCTTACTACATAAATGTTTTAAGTTTTAAATCTTAAAGTTTTAATTGATTGATGCGACTGTACAAAAGTGGTCGAAGCAGCGGACCTATTATTGACAAACTATAAAGTGGGTATAAGGAGGCTTGACATTAAATTGTCATCCGAAAGGGGCGCGTTTTTAATTAGCTTCAGCGGACGTTTGCCCCTCCGCTTGCCTGTGCGTCAATAATAGACTTACCAAGTACACCATGAAAAATTACGAAGCATCTTAAGGCAATGTTGTAAGTTTCTCAACGCCATCAATTAAATTTTGTTGATTTAAGCTGCGAATGAGTAAACAGTTTTTTGTAGAAAACATATGATACAAAGATGAATGCATGACATCTTTGTACATATTTTTTTGATTACACATCAAAATTTTAATACCCTTAAATTTAAGTAATATGCCAACCAATTAATACGGAAACACCTAAGATGACATTCTATCATTGCTAGCAGCCTCAGCTGATGTAATGATTCAAAGAATGGTAAACAAAAGGGGTAAATTGAGCACTTTCATTGCTAGCAGCCTCAGCTGATATGATGAAACGGCTTCAATTTACATGTTTCCAAATTGGTTAACTTAATTGAGCACTTTCATTACTAGCAGCCTCAGCTGATGTAATGAAACGGCGTCAAGGCATAAAGATTTGGGGATGAAACATGCTTACATTTTGCAACTGATGTTGGCAATATAATGTGAGTCCCATGATTCTAGGAATTGCAATTGGATATTGGCAATTGGGGTTGACCCGTACCTTATTGAGTACTTTCATTACTAGCAGCCTCAGCTGATGTAGTGAAACGACGTCAATTTGGATCCTAGTTTTCAAATGAAAATTAAATGGTAATTTACCGTGGGTGTTTAATTTTCTTGAAAAGTTTAATTATCGAAAGTACTAACTTTTGAACTTTTTTCTGTAGAAATGGCCCAACCCGACAACACGAACATGTCAAACATGAGCTCTGCTTTCAAAATGATGATTGAAAGAGAGAAGTTGACTGGGATTAAAAATTTCAACGATTGGTATCGTTCTCTAAGGATTGTTCTTAGAATGGCCAAACGTTTTGAATATCTTAGTGAGCCTCTTTCCTGTTGCTCCTCCTGCTAACTCTTCAAATGAATTACTTAAAGAGTACAACACTGCTTATGACAATCACAATGATGTGGCTTGTCTCATGCTATCGGGGATGGATACTCAGCTGCAAAAGCAGTTTGAGAATTATGGTCCGATGGATATGATTGAGGAACTCAAACGTATGTTTGAGAAACCTCCAACAGCAGAGTTGTATGACTTGCTAGATACTCTAGCCAAGTGTAAGCAGGATGCAACTAAATCTGTAAGTGCCCATGTATTGGAGATGAAAGGATATCTTGACCAATTGGACACACTTGGATGCGGATATGTGGAAGATGTTAAAGTTGGCCTCATCAATAGATCCCTCAATGAGGAATTGTATGGTGAGTTTGTGCGCAACTTCAATATGCATTGCAAGGGGAAGACAATATTTGATTTGCATGCAATGCTTATTGACTTTGAGAAGGGACTCTCAAAGAAGGCACCTACACCTGCTGTGATGGCAATTAGAGGTGGTAGGATCACTAAGCCCAGTAAACCGCATCATGCGAACAAGAAGCGGAAAGCTAAAGCTGACAAGGGCAAGCAGATTATGACTTATCAGCAGAAGCCCAAGAAGCAGAATCCTCCTCCCAAGAAGGATACGGCTTCTTGTCACCACTGCCACACTCCTGGACACTGGAAGAGGGACTGTCCATTGTTGCTTGAGGAGTGTCGCAAGAATAAAAATGCCAAGGCTGCAAACGGCGCGAGCACTTCAGGTATTTTTATGGTTGAATTATATTTTCTTTTCCTCGTAAGCAAAATGCCTGGATATATGATACAGGATTTGGTACTCACATTTGTAATACATCGCAGGGGCTTAGAGGAGCTAAGAAGCTGAACTATGGGGAATGCTACTTGTATGTCGGCAACGGTATACGTGCAGCAGTGGAAGCCATAGGGACTTTTGAATTACTTTTACCTTCGGGTTTAATTTTAGTATTGAACAATTGTCATTACGCACCGTCTATTGTTAGAGGTGTTGTTTCAGTTTCTTTATTGTTGGATAATGGTTTTGAGCATACTTTTAATAATAATGGAATTTCGGTTTCTTTAAATTCTGTTTTTTATTTTAATGCAATTCCATTAAATGGTGTGTTTGAAATTGATATGGAAAATCATGCATCCAACGGAAATAATTCTGTGTATAGCATTGGCAATAAGAGAATCAAGTCGAACTTGGATTCATCTTATTTATAGCACTGTCGTCTTGCTCATATAGGCAAGAAACGCATGGAAAGGCTGCAACATGATGGGCTTTTGAAAGATATCGATGATGATTCATTCGATAAATGTGAATCTTGCATATCTGGGAAGATGACAAAGAAACCTTTCCATAGCAATATGGAAAAGGCTTCGGATCTACTTGGATTGATACACACGGATATATGTGGTCCACTTAGAAATGTGTCTAAATGCGGTGCTACCTACTTCCTAACCTTCACGGATGACTATAGTCGTTATGGTTGTGTTTATTTACTTAAACATAAACATGAAGTCTTTGAGACATTCAAGGTTTTTAAAAGTGAAGTAGAATTACAACTCGGTAAGAAGATTAAGGCTCTTCGATCCGATCGTGGTGGTGAATATTTAAGCCAAGAGTTTAAAGATTATCTAGCTGAGTGTGACATTGTCCAGCAACTCACTTCTCCTTATACTTCACAACAAAATGGTGTATCTGAAAGGAGAAATCGTACATTGCTTGATATGGTACGATCTATGTTTAATCTAACAACTCTTCCCTTATTATTTTGGGACTATGCTCTTGAAAGTGCTGTTCGCATATTAAATATGGTTCCAACTAAGAAGGTTGATAAGACTCCATATGAATTATGGACTGGAAAAGCTCCCAACTTGTCTTACTTAAAGGTCTGGGGTTGTGAGGCGTTTGTTAAATGTGACTCACCTGATAAACTCCAACAAAGATCGGTTAAGTGTATCTTCGTAGGATACCCTAAGGAAACAAGGGGTTACTACTTTTACTTTCCACCAGAAAATAAAGTCATTGTGGCTAGGTATGGTGAATTCCTTGAGGAGAGTTTCTTGTCTCAAGAATTCAGTAGGAGAGTATATGATCTTGAAAATGATCAAGAAGATACGTCACCTTCTGAGAACACTAACACACTTCATGTGGAACCTGAAAGTTTAGGTCCTCCACCTAAAGTTGAAGTGGTTCCCATCCGTAGATCTTCAAGATCTACAAAAGCTCCTGAACGTCTATGTTTAAACGTAGAGTGTGAGGAAACTATACTAGGGGATCTTGATGAGCCAACTAGTTATAGGGCTATAACACCCCCATTTTCAGATCGCAGCGGAATATAATATGGGGTGCTATTTATCAGTCACATAGTACAAGTATAGTAAACGAATTCAAAATAGAAACATTTATAACAAAATTTCACATTCGATATTATCAGAGTCAAGCAAAAGAGGTCCCAAAAGTTTTATTACAAGTTTTAAAGACAACATAAGTTCAAGCATAACATGAGTTTTAAAAGTTTAAGTTCCATCAAATGTAATTTTAAAACATGAGCCATCATTGTCGATATCCATTTCCTTGCGCCGCCCATCCAAGCATTTAACGTTTACGGACCTGAGATAAACATGCTAAAAAGTCAACATAAAGTTGAGTGAATTCATAGAGTTTAATAAATAATAAGTTGAATACAAGTATTGTTCATAAGTTGACATGTAACGAATATACAAGTCGTGTAGTTTGATTATAGTTTGAGCTCATGGCACCGAACCTTAACTGTGATAAATAATGTCCCCCAAGTGGTAAGTTTGCAAATTTTACCAAGATCTTCTAAATATTATGCTACCCGTTTCAATATGAGCGCTACTCATCCGGACAGGCTTGTCAGGCCAAATATGCATATTCATAATACTAGCGTTCCCAACGGAATTAACGGTTCATGAAATTTGGGGCTTTAAGCAGCAAAAGATTACTCAATAACTATAATCATGTATCGGGTCAAGCATACCAAAAGCTACTTGTATTCAGTTTTAAAAACTAGCATGTATCCCCCTCGCGAGGTTTATAAAACATTAAAATGAGTAAAGGCGAGGCTATGAACTCACCGATAGCAAAGTGAACGATCAAAATGAAGTAGCGAAGAATAAACCGCAAGAATCTTACGAGCAACCTAGAATATACACGCGTGTCTTAGCTTCTAAGAATAATGATACAATCATTACTATATGTTATATAAGTTATGATCTCAATTATGCTTGGTACATAAAGTTTAAATAAATATCAAGATTAACTTTAGCCCTTTTAAAATGATCTTCAAGTATGACATTTACATTTCTTACAAAAATTCAAGTGTTAAGTCTATAATTGTTTCTATGTCCAAAATAAGTTATGAAGGTTCAAGATTAGCCTAAGGTTCAAATTTAGCCCAATGGTCAACTTTTAGTCAAAAAGGTTCAAATTAAGTCTAAAGGTTCAAATTATATTAGATGGTTAAACAATATACTTAGAGGTCCAATTTTTATAAAGTGTAAACATTTTTATACTTTTTAACCTAATGCTGATGGAAATTTTAATAACTTGTTCACTTTCAAAAATCCGTTATTTGCAAACCGTAAGTCAAAAAATTAACTTCTTTATATCCCCGGAAAGGTATTCATCTGTACTAACAAGTTTTGTGGGTCCCACTAAGTCAAAAATTACAACACAGTAGCAAAATTACCCGTTTACCCATATTATTCACTTCAGAAGTTTCTAACATTACAACAGTCCCACGAAAATCGCGATATCTAGAGCTCTACAAGTCCAATTAATTCCACGTTTGTGGCCACGTTTAAGTTAAGATGTTATCTACAACTTTTATGTTTTGAGTAACAGTGGGTTATTCACAAAAAAAATGACTTTTATACATTTAAAATCTGTTACTCAGGATGTAACATGTTTCACCAAAATATTTCTAGTTTAATCATCGTAATGAGTTAGTCAATGAAATACCCGTCAAAACGACCGCAAGACATAGATCTAAAACTAAATATTTTTAGTTTATGTCCAAAGTTCACTGATAAAATCAGTTTATTACGTTTTTACCCCTGATCAGAAACAACTGTTGCATGTCTAGTCCTTTAGTGTTTTTATTGTAATTTTTAACATGTACCAAGCATATTCAAGCATCAAGAACTTATATAACATACAAAATACATAAAATAACATGAATCTCAGTAGTGAAATGAATAGAAGAAATGAGTGTTGGTTCCTTACAAAAGATGGAGAACAAGGATAAGCAAGATTTCAAGAAAAACCCAAAATCACCAAAGATGAAACTCTAGCTTCCAAGACACCAAGAATACTTTTATAACTTCTTTGAAAATCTTGAAATCACAGCCATAAAACACCCTTGAAAGCCCTTGAAAATCTTGGAAGAAACTCTTGAATATAAAGTCTTGAAGAAGAAAAGAAGTATGGATAAAAGCTAGCACCAAAGGACTTCCATCTTGACACCAAGTTTTTAATAGAATCAACACCAAAGATGGTGTGTTTTGCTCTTGAAACCCACGACCAAATTGGAGAAAATGAGCAGATTTTTCTTAGATTTGCATGAGAAATGATAGTGGGAAGTGAGATATGGAAGATATCAAAGTTATGGAAGAGTTTAGGGAACACTTGTCTAAAATTTAGGACAAGTGTTGGGGTAATAGATCATGGGGCGTTACAAACAAGGAGGGGGAAGGAAGATTTTATTTAGTGCAGATTTTTAATAGTAGATATAGTATAGAGTGTATTGTGTAGTGTAGGTTGCTCCCGGTACTCAAACGTAGGGTTTTTAAGACATATAACGCAATACCGGGTAACGTAAAATTGTAAAACTTCTAAAAATATAAAAACTTATTTTCATAATATATTTTAGTAATATAAATGAGTGGTGAATTTATTGGAGGATTTAGACGAGGTTAAAACCTTAAAACGTGAATTTAAATCGCGTAAAACGTAAAAGGTGCAAGGTTTACGTAAAAATGGAAAAAGTGAAAAGTGACTTTTAAAATAAAATTTGTAAGGAACTAAAAGTGTATAAAAAGTGTAGACTGGACATAGTCTAGTGTCGGTTGAATAATTGAATGTGTTATGTCGTATGCGGATAACTTCCGACGAAGTTAATTATAAAAAAAATAATAATAAAAATAAAATAGTTAGATAATTAGAATAGAAAAATTAGTGACATGAAATTACGAAATGTCACAAGGGCTGCCATTAATAGTCCTGAGAAGGATAAATGGCAGGTTGCTATGGATGAGAAAATGCAATCCATGAAAGACAATAAAGTCTGGATTGAAGTAGACCTTCCTCCCAATGCTAAGGTAAGTTGGGAGTAAGTGGCTCTTCAAAAAGAAGACGGACATGGATGGCAATGTACACACATACAAAGCTCGTTTGGTGGTTAAAGGCTTTACCCAAACATATGGTGTCGACTATGAGGAGACCTTTTCTCCTGTGGCTAACATTAGAGCTATTAGGATTCTTATAGCCATAACTGCTTACTATGACTATGAGATATGGCAAATGGATGTCAAAACCGCCTTTCTAAATGGTCGCCTAGATAAAGACATCTACATGGCACAACCTGAGGGGTTTATGAATCCACAATTTCCTGAGCGTTTTTGCAAGCTTCAAAGATTCATTTATGGATTGAAGCAAGCATTAAGGCAATGGAATAAGAAATTTGACGAGGAAATCAAGAAGTTTGGATTTACTCAAAATTTCGATGAGCCGTGTGTATACCACAAAGTTAGTGGGAGTAACACTACTTTTCTTATCCTATACGTCGATGACATATTAATCATGGGAAATCATATACCAAGTCTTAATGAAGTTAAGTCTTATCTAAGTACATGTTTTTCTATGAAGGATTTAGGAGAAGCAGCTTACATCCTTGGAATCAAGATCTATATAGACAGATCTAAGCAGTTAATTGGATTAAGCCAAAGTGCTTACATGGATAAAATATTGAAAAGATTCAATATGCAAAATTTCAAGAAGGGATATTTGCCCATGCAAGTGGATCATGGCTTAAGTAGCGAAATGTGTGCTTCTACACCTGAAGAGGTGGAATACATGAATAAAGTTCCATATGCTTCAGCAGTAGGATCTATCATGTATGCAGTTAGATGCACAAGGCCAGATGTGGCGTTCGCGCAAAATTTGACCGGTCGTTACCAGCAGAATCCAGGGAAAGATCACTGACATGCTGTTAAGAACATTCATAAGTATTTAAGGAATACTAAAGATATGTTTCTTGTGTTTGGGGGAAATCCAGACGCAGAACTGAATGTTACAGGTTTCTGCGATGCGTCCTTTCAAACTGATAAAGATGATACAAAGTCTCAGACGGGTTACGTTTTTGTCATCAATGGAGGAGCTGTAGACTGGAAGAGCAAAAAGCAGAGTACAACGGCCATGTCTGCTACAGAAGCTGAGTATATTGCTGCATCGGAAGCTGCAATGGAAGCTGTTTGGATAAGGAAATTCATTTCGGATCTTGGAGTGATGCCGTCAATTGAATTACCTATAAATGTTTATTGCGACAACTCTGCTGCAATCACATTCGCCAATGAACCTGGAGTTATGAAGGGCGCCAGACACTTTCGTAGAAAGTATCACTATGTTCGAGAACAAGTCGAACAAGGAGAAATCAATGTACTCAAAGTTCACACAGATGACAATCTGGCTGATCCTTTGATGAAGGCATTATCTAAGAAAACGTTTACTCGACATGCTGAGGGTATTGGTCTTCGTTTAGCCAGTAGTTTCATGTAAATATGTGGTTAGTGTATTTGATAAGGGATATGTAAACAATATTATTTTTTAATGAAATAAAGTGCGGATAACGTTTATTATCATTTATTAATATTGTATCCTATATTTGCATGTTTAAATCCGTGAATAATTAATTTATTCTAAATAGTCCGTTGTCGATTAATGATATGGGAATATTATTAAATAAAGACAAATGTGAGGATTGGTAGAATGTACTGTAAGGTTGAGATACCAATATCACATGATATTCAATATTGGATAAATTGAATATAGGACTTATCCCAACCACATGATTATACTTTATGGATCATCGTCATTAAGTAAATCATGAATATTTATCCTCAGACTTGAGATACCAGGTGACTGCCGAGGATGTAGCTCATTTTCTGAGGTGATGTGAAATAGTCTAACGCTATCCCTAACAGGTGGCTATAAGGGCTATTTTCGGAGGTGATGTGAAATCTAAGGGTTACGCTCGTAGTCAACAAAGGATTTGTTCCTTCAACTTTGTGTTGAAGTTTAATACTGCTTGGCCACTCGTAGGGTTGACAAGATGTTTGCGTGCGCACGCCCAAAGTCTATCTGGAAGACGTTCAGATGTTTTGGTAATCTTGTTCAATTATGTATAAACGAGAAACTAATTGTTAATTATGGAATGACCTAGATCCATATCCATATTAACGCGGTATTAGAAACAAAAGGATAAGTATGATGATTATATCATCACGTGGTTTTTCCAGGAAAACCATACTCGGATCGAGCTGGGGGCATTGGGAAGGTTAAGCTAGACTAACCCATGTCATTACTATATTAATGAATATCCAAGTTAGAGTTGTTAGAGTTAATGGATATAAATTAATATTTGTATGACCGGTTTCGAACCCGAGACTTCGGGATTGCACACAATACGTAAGAGTCTCAATGATTTGAATAATTAAATATATGTTTATGTTTTAATTATTCATTTCACAAACAATCACTTAACGGTCGTTAGTATTTAACGGGGTTATAGATAACTCTCGTTAAAGGACTAAATATGAAATAGAACCAAGAAGGATCTAGAACCTTGCTTGGGCTCAAAGTTTCGGCCGACCCATGCATATGGGTTTAGGGTTTCGACCAATGGCTTAGGGAACAAGTTAAGGGAGCCTATAAATACAAACCCCTTGTGTTTGTTAATCCCTAATCTTGTTCCAAGCTATTCTTTTCTTCTTCCTCTTCTTGTGGCCGATCGAATACTACCTACCTGGGTTTTCGATTAAGCTTCAATACAAGTTAGGGTTGTGTTTGTGAATATAGAACCTAGCTTTTCTCATTGAAACGCTAGTATTACGTGTGTACAAGAACGGAGTACAAGCTTGCTTTAGCTTGTTGTTACTTTGCCCTATTCGACTACATAGTGATTCTTTGTTCTTGCTAGGAATCAAAAGGTACGCATCTATTTAATCTTTAGTTAATTATTTACATGTTATTGTAAATCATACTTCCGCTGTGCTATATGCTTTAATGTTTCATGTTATGTTTATTAGTTTATAGTATGATTCTCCACAAAAAAGTCGGCATAGTTACCCAAAAAAAAACAGACAATTTTTGAGAAACAACAGCCAATATAGGTAAACTGAAGCATACCCTGAAAAAAGAACCAAGCCGGTCAAATCAGCAACCTCGGCTAAGGATGCCTTCCACGTACTCACATTATCCTTTGTCCATACTGAACATTCAACTCCATCTTTTGCTTCTAAAGCGAAACTTTGTTGTTGGTTCCTGACATCTAAAGGATCAACTTGATAAAACACCGGTAAAACAAAATCATTGAAGTTCCGTCTTTGCTCAAGGATCAGCACAAGCTCATTAAGGCACCATTTCGATTTCGCATAGTTTTCTGACAGAACAATAATATAAGCTCTCGATTCTGTAATTGCTTTCTCTATCTCTGGCTTAAGTTCTTGACCTCTATCGATTTCATCATTATCTCTAAAAACGCTGATTCCAGCTTGCACTAACGCCTTGTAAAGATGATCAGTAAAAGAATGACGAGTATCTTCACTTCTGAAGCTTAGAAATACATCATATTTATTAGTACGATTTAAGCGTAACGCCATATATTAGCTAGTTTTTACAAAATGAAACTAGTTGAAAAGAGGCTGTGATTTGTCAGTTGTTAAATCTAAGTGGATATAAAGGCATGAAAGTATGAAACCGTCATACCTAAACATTGAAATTGTTACAAAAAAGTGACCTTTTCGACCCACATTATCATCATGTATTATAGAGTAACGAAGACTTTTCGTAGATATTTTTTATTTTAGTGACAGAAAACCACATATTTTCAATGTTTTAAAAACCGGACCGGCCGGTTCGACCGGTTCAACCGGTGTCCGGCTGGTCAGCCGGTTCTTTAAACCCCGGTTTTTTAGAGGTACCGTTCTATGATTAGAACCGGCCGGTTTTTCCGGTTTTGGCCGGTTCGACCGGTCCGATTCAACCGGTTTTGAATTATTTTTTTTAATTTTATTTTTGAATTTTTATTTTTTTTTATTTTACGATGATGTGTACTTTAATGTTTTTTTTTTTTTTTTTTTTTTTTTTGAACATTAAAACACATTATTTCTTTAAAATAAAAAATAAAATACATTTTTTTTTAAGTTTAGTAGCATTTTAAAAATAAAATAAAAAAAAAAAAAAAAATACCAAACGGTTGAACCGGCTGGTTCAACCCGTTCAACTGGTTCGACCGGTGTCCGGCTGACCGACCGGTTCGACGAAAAATCCGGTTTTTAAAACATTGCATATTTTGTAGTTGATTGTAATGATAAGTTAAGTGATAGCGATGTGGTGGACTGGAAACGATATATTTTGGGTATAACCGGTGAAGTTGTCAAACGTGACACAAGTTACACGATGTTGACGTATTTTGTTGATGTGTTATGACTTATGAGCAATTAGGAACGGGGCGAAAACTAAGAACCAAAATATGTGATTTCCCCCTTTTCCTTTACACGTGACTACGTGAGCAAAAACATGTCAACGTTCCGGTATAACTTTTTGGTTAAATATGGTTCCGGTATAACTTATGTCACATTTAGGGGTGGAAACGAGCCGAGCCGAGCCCGAGCCTGCCAGAGCTCGAGCTCGGCTCGTTTATATTCTAAAAAGCTCGAGCTCGTTTCGAGCCTTATATTTGAGCTCGAGCTCGGCTCGTGAAAATTTGCACAAGCTCGAGCTCGAGCTCGGGCTCGACTAATTTGTATGATTTTTAAAGAAAATAAAGTTAAAATGGAGCTCGGCTCGTTAATTACATAAGGCTCGAGCTCGTTTACTACTTTTAAGCTCGTTTATACGTATAGACAATATATATACGTTGTAAAACCCGAATATTTGCATAACTTGAAATGACCAAAATACCCCTATAATTTTAAAAATTTAAGAGCATATAACATCATACAAGAGACATATTATGTGTACCTAATATAAAGTAATTAAATCATAAATGACCTAATGAAAATTTAAACAAATAAACATTACCTTATAATTTAAATATCACAAACAAATAATAGTTCCCAATTCACTAAGTGTTTTCGACATACATTGTGCCAATAACCTCCAAAATTTCAGCCAAAAGGAAGAATAAAAAGAAAAGATATACATGATTCTAAAAGATATCACAATCCCACTCAAATAGGTTCTTCCCATGTTTATCCAAAGCACAAAGTCGGTTCCCTCATTCTTTATATACACCGATTATATTTTACAAAACCATAAAACTTTCTAAAAACCTCTAATTCTCCTACTCTAAAAAACTAGATTACTCTTTTCTTTTCTCTTCTGCTCGATCAAATAACCGGCAGCTAGCAAGGAGTTGTTTAGTGCTTCTTGGTTGCTTCTTTGGTGTGTTCATCATGGTGGCTACTGAAGTTCGATTGGTTGTTTCGTTTTTCGTTACTCTTTTGATCACGCTTACGAGGGTATGTTCATGACCTTGTTTAATCACTTTGGTGATCTCTTATCAACGTATAAATTGTCGCATGATGCAACAAAATCAGTTAAATAAACTTGTATCTATCATATAACTCACATGAAATCATAAAGGTACACTTAATTAACGACTAGAATGCCTAGTTTTTATCGGTCTTTTTTTTCGACCCTCTGTTCTGTTTTGACTGTTTGTCAACCCTTTTGCACGATGAAATGATCATGATCAAACTAAAATAAAAGAGAAAGACATGTTTGTTTTGTTACTAATTTCGATCACCATACAATAGGTAAAGAGTGTGTCGAGTAGGGTGGAGTCTATGATTTTATGTGAGATCTCATTGCGTGTTGTGTCTCGTTAAACTTGTTCTGGTCTCGCGAGGGTTTGTGGTTTAATTCTGGCCTCGCTACACCTTGATTTTGTCCCGCGGTGTCTGTGTGTCATGTGTCGAATTACATCCAAACTTGTCTATAAGCATACACTTTAAACGGATTTAAAAGATTGGGATCCAGGCATAATTTGTGTCTCCCATGATTGTTTGTCTTGCTTGGTATTTTCTCTCAAGTGAATCGTGCCTCGTTGATCTGGTGTTGTGTTTGAATCTGCTTGTGTGATCTATCTTGAGTCATAGCCATTTAAAACTTGACTATAATCATGCGCATATGAGTACACTAATTGAATCCAGGATATGGGTTTGGGTTGGGATTGTATGTTTAGTCGTGGTTTAGAACTGGGAATCCTACATGTCGTGACCTAAATATTAAAATGGGATCAGGTTGGGTGGTGATATGTAATCTATATGTGAGTTAATTCTGCATGGGTTTTGTATGTCAAACAGGTGTTACGATTGGGAGAATATGGTTAGAATGGGGTAAAGTTTGAGTTGGGAAAATTACGTGTGGTCATGCGTGCATGTTGGGTTATAAACATTCGTATGCTATTCTAAATAAGAGATGTGGGTGATTTATGTCTTGTCTATTCGTTCATTTGGTTATGACTGTATGGTATTTACATATTTTACTTTTACCAATCATATGTTAGTATGTGGGGCGTTGTGGTGTGGTGTGCTTGGTCTCACTGAGTTTTGTGTAGTCTCCCAAGTTGCGTCTTTGAAATGATATAAAAATGAGCCTCGTTATTCTTGTTAAGTGTGTGGTCTAGCTTGAGTTGAAATCTGTGTACAACCTTATATGTGAATCGTTTTCTAAAACAAAGAGTTATGATCGTGACTTGTGATTTATTTGTGTCTCGCTGATTGGTGTCTTGTTTTGTTTGAGTCTCGTTTAGTGTCTCGGTAAGGATGTAAATACCAAGAGTATAGGTTAGTGTGTGTGTACCGAGGGTGTTTGTATGAGTGTGTTTTGAGGTAGGGTTGCGGTGCTGCTCCGAGATTTGTTTTGTTTAAATTTTGGTTCCTCCTTTTTCCTTCTTATTCGATTTGTCCTAATACTTAATCGTTTAACCTTACTCCTAATTCGGTCTAACCCTAAATTCTCATTCATTAATAAAGAATACATTTAACCTAAATAAACCCTAAAATTCATATTCGTTATTCACTAATTTAAGTATACATTAAATATACGTTTTGACTAAGAACCGTTATAAATCCTAAAATATGTTAAATTAACCATGAAATTGAAAAGGACTTATAAGTAGTATATGATTATAAATTTTTGTAGATTCGTTGAAGAAGACGTGACGTTGTTTCATTGTGATCACCTTTCTGTTTGCTTTCTTTTCATTTGCTATGGTACAGATATTCTGACCTTATCTCTTAAGGTTTCTCATGATTCATTTACATCCTTTCTGTATTAGTTTGATTATGATCTGAGCCTTCTTATTAGGGCTTTCCTATATGATCTATGCCATTGCTATGTTTCCCCTAGAATTATGAACTATCTTTTATAAAAACCGTTCTGAAAGGTTATTTTATTGAAAACCGTTCTGAAAGATTATTTTTATGAAAACCATTTTTAAAAGATTTCTTTAAACGAACATTTGATAGAAACCTTTGAATTGAACCTTTGCTATGAAACTTATGAACCTTTGATATTCTGATGACTTAGACATTTGCCAAACTTTGAATTTGCCTTGACTCTACAGTTTGATAACCGAGCCAATCTGTTTCCTAGTCATGGGGGTTCCATGGCCGTGTCATTGATGCACCAATGGCATGACTCCAGTGTGGTCGAGTGATGTTCCACACCGTCCCTTTTTGTATTTGATAAGAGCTCGATTATTATATATATTTGGCCACTAATTTGTTTGCAGGGGCGTATGGATGCATCCTAGATTTGTATTTGTATCTGTATCTGTATCTGTTATTTGGTGATTGATGCTGTGTGCAATACACGTCCTTCACATATTTGGGAGGTCGCTCCTCCATGGTTACTATGATATTTGATTTGATTTGTTTTGGGCTCGTGGTAGATTACTGACCTTTTTCTTACTTTTGTTATCAGTTCGTTTATACCTTATGTTTTTCCCAATGCACCATATTTTATTCTTCGTTCTTTATCTTTTGTTTCGTTCTATATATATCTGTTCACTGGGCTTTTTAAGCTCAGCCGCATTTCTTTTCCTGCGGCAGGTTTTAGTAGGAAGCTGGGATATGAGTGGAGAGCATTTTGGACTTAGAAGACTATACTTAGATTTGCTGTCCTGGATTTAGAGATGACTAGAAGTACTTACAATTATAGACTTAGAATTTGTATTGATTTTCCTTTTTTTTTTACCTGGTATTTTCAGATTCTTCCCTTGTAACCTTTGAAATTCATTTTGTATTATTTAGTTGTATGCTTGTGTTTGCTTTGATATGTCACCATAATGGGATACTTCTACCCTTGTCGGGTTGGGGTGTTACAATTATGGTATCAGAGCCCAGGCTGCGACTTGTAGTACATTAAACCTTGACCTGTGAAGTTTAGACCTTTAAGTTTCCACTGTAGGCGCTCATAAGACACCCTTTGAGAAATTGCTTTAGGATCTCCCCATAGGAACATAAGTTATGACCGGTGAGGAATGGGTAGATTAGGACATCTATGTGAGTATCATTGCTTCCGCATCACTCTGGTCCGTGCCTCTGCCCTTAGCTATGCCTTATAAGAACATTTGTTTAAGAGGTTAGAAAGTTTTGCAACCTAATCTTAGTAACTAAGTAAGTTTGGAATACCTCGGGAACCACATGGATACCTTACACCATTTAAGTTTCACTTCCTAATCCTGACCTCCATTTTTTTTTTTTTTCATTTTGTTTGATAAGCAGTTTGGTACTTTTCCGACCACCCCGAACGTCATTCGGCCATTATGTGTTTGACACATTCTATGAATTCATTGCTTATGCTGGATATATTACTACTCCTATGAGAACCTTGGTAATTATTTAACCACGGATATAGGAAGTTTTATTCCCTCCCTTTGAATGATGAACCTTGTATGCCAACCATTTTCCTTTGGAAGGATATGATGTAAATACTATCTTAGTATGGAATTGTTAACTGAGCATGATGATGCTGATAACTAATATTCCATACATCCCACTTTTAACAAGTTATACGATGTTCGTATTACTATTGATACACACCCTACCTGCCACTTATACTATAAAGCTAAACAAAATTCCAACACCTTGAACTGTTCGCTGATCTATCTCAAAACATTGATGAACCATGTACTTGACCTTGATATATGAACTATCCGTCTAGTTTAACGACCATATTTGTTCTACGGATCTGTTTAATCTTGATAAAATTGACCTTGAGGTCTTTTGGTTATGGATTGAATGGCTTTCGTAAAGCTACCATGAATTACCATATCCGATATGTGACCTTTAACAATCTAATTCGTTCTACTTTTTCTTTGATGACTCTCAACCACTTATATTGGCTGAGTTGATTTCGGTGAGTAATAAAGGATTGACGCTATTAACGACGTACCTTAATTTTGATCAACATTCTAGGATTTCTGTTACTCTTACAAGTGGCTTCGTTCTCCTCTCAGTTATGTTGTTTGATTTTGATGACCTCTGAGACTGTAGAAGGATTAGGTGGATTAAGATAGGTTGTTTTGTTCACGACTTGAGATAAAGTATGGTCATCATGAGGGCATATTTATATGATGCCAGTATTATGACGTCTGGCCAACGTGATAATACTTACATCATATAACGTGCACTTATTGTGATCATAGGATATTTCAAGGAGTGCCCTAGAAGCCTTAGAATTTTGATAACTGTTTGAGATTATCTGCGTTAGTGAGACTTTAGGTTCATTCTACCTATACGCTTAATCTGCCTTTACCATTATATGATTTGATACGTTTGGACTCTCGTCACGCGGTTGCTGACCTCTATACTTTCGATAAGAATCTTAGGTTCCATTGTAAAGCTTTCGATATATTCTCATCTGATTTGTCTGATCAAATTCCACGGACGATATATCCGTCAAATCCTACGTATTCCCTGTATCTCTTCTGAGAGAATACGATTATCATTTATTACGTTTGGTATATTATTCTTTTGATTCGGATTCAGTATGGCATGTCTTTTCTGACGAGACCGAAGCTTTTTGATCAACAAGATAGAGTCATGAGAAACAAGTCATTCACATTTCCGTTCAATGTCCGTTGTGTTTTCCGCTTCGTTTCATTTCAATTTTCGAGGACGAAAAAAAAAATTTTTTAGAGGGGAAGAGTTGTAAAAGCCGAATATTTGCATAACTTGAAATGACCAAAATACCCCTATAATTTTAAAAATTTAAGAGCATATAACATCATACAAGAGACATATTATGTGTACCTAATATAAAGTAATTAAATCATAAATGACCTAATGAAAATTTAAACAAATAAACATTACCTTTTAATTTAAATATCACAAACAAATAATAGTTCCCAATTCACTAAGTGTTTTCGACATACATTGTGCCAATAACCTCCAAAATTTCGGCCAAAAGGAAGAATAAAAAGAAAAGATATACATGATTCTAAAAGAAATCACAATCCCACTAAAATAGGTCCTTCCCATGTTTATCCAAAGCACAAATTCGGTTCCCTCATTCTTTATATACACCGATTATATTTTTTTTCAAAACCATAAAACTCCTACTCTAAAAACTCGATCTGCTGCCTCTTTCTTTTTCTCTTCTGCTCGATCAAAAAACCCAGGAGCTACAAGGAGTTCTTTAGAGCTTCTTTGGTGCTTCTTTGGTGGTTCCATCATGGTGCTACAGCAAGTTCGATGGGTGGGTGCTCGTGTTTTATTTACGTGTTTTGATCACGCTACGAGGGTATGTTTTCGACCTTGTTTTATTCCCTTTTGGTTGATCTCTTTATCAACGTATAAAATGTCGCATGTTGCAACACAAATCAGTTAAATAAACTTGTATCTATACGATATAACGTCACAAGAAATCATAAAGAGTAACACCTAAAATAACGACTAGAAAGCCTACGTATATATCGGTCTTTTTTTTTTACCCTCATGTTTCTGTTTTGATCTGTTTGTGTCCAACCCTTTTTGCACGTATGAAACTGATCATGATTAAACTAAAATAAAAGAGAAAGACATGTTTGTTTTGTTACTAATTTCGATCACCATACAATAGGTAAAGAGTGTGTCGAGTAGGGTGGAGTCTATGATTTTATGTGAGATCTCATTGCGTGTTGTGTCTCTTTAAACTTGTTCTGGTCTCGCGAAGGTTTGTGGTTTAATTATGGCCTCGCTACACCTTGATTTTGTCCCGCGGTGTCTGTGTGTCATGTGTCGAATTACATCCAAACTTGCCTATAAGCATACACTTTAAACGGATTTAAAAGATTGGGATCCAGGCATAATTTGTGTCTCCCATAATTGTTTGTCTTGCTTGGTATTTTGTCTCAAGTGAATCATCCCTCGTTGATCTGGTGTTGTGTTTGAATCTGCTTGTGTGATCTATCTTGAGTCATAGCCATTTAAAACTTGACTATAATCATGCGCATATGAGTACACTAATTGAATCCAGGATATGGGTTTGGGTTGGGATTGTATGTTTAGTCGTGGTTTAGAACTGGGAATCCTACATGTCGTGACCTAAATATTAAAATGGGATCAGGTTGGGTGGTGATATGTAATCTATATGTGAGTTAATTCTGCATGGGTTTTGTATGTCAAACAGGTGTTACGATTGGGAGAATATGGTTAGAATGGGGTAAAGTTTGAGTTGGGAAAATTACGTGTGGTCATGCGTGCATGTTGGGTTATAAACATTCGTATGCTATTCTAAATAAGAGATGTGGGTGATTTATGTCTTGTCTATTCGTTCATTTGGTTATGACTGTATGGTATTTAAATATTTTACTTTTACCAATCATATGTAAGTATGTGGGGCGTTGTGGTGTAGTGTGCTTGGTCTCACTGAGTTTTGTGTAGTCTCCCAAGTTGCGTCTTTGAAATGATATAAAAATGAGCCTCGTTATTCTTGTTAAGTGTGTGGTCTAGCTTGAGTTGAAATCTGTGTACAACCTTATATGTGAATCGTTTTCTAAAACAAAGAGTTATGATCGTGACTTGTGATTTATTTGTGTCTCGCTGATTGGTGTCTTGTTTTGTTTGAGTCTCGTTTAGTGTCTCGGTAAGGATGTAAATACCAAGAGTATAGGTTAGTGTGTGTGTACCGAGGGTGTTTGTATGAGTGTGTTTTGAGGTAGGGTTGCGGTGCTGCTCCGAGATTTGTTTTGTTTAAATTTTGGTTCCTCCTTTTTCCTTCTTATTCGATTTGTCCTAATACTTAATCGTTTAACCTTACTCCTAATTCGGTCTAACCCTAAATTCTCATTCATTAATAAAGAATACATTTAACCTAAATAAACCCTAAAATTCATATTCGTTATTCACTAATTTAAGTATACATTAAATATACGTTTTGACTAAGAACCGTTATAAATCCTAAAATATGTTAAATTAACCATGACATTGAAAAGGACTTATAAGTAGTATATGATTATAAATTTTTGTAGATTCGTTGAAGAAGACGTGACGTTGTTTCATTGTGATCACCTTTCTGTTTGCTTTCTTTTCATTTGCTAAGGTACAGATATTCTGACCTTATCTCTTAAGGTTTCTCATGATTCATTTACATCCTTTCTGTATTAGTTTGATTATGATCTGAGCCTTCTTATTAGGGCTTTCCTATATGATCTATGCCATTGCTATGTTTCCCCTAGAATTATGAACTATCTTTTATAAAAACCTGTAACGCCCGTGCCCGGTTTGACCAAAAATTTTGAACTTTGAACGCGGAAACGATTGACTACCTTGAACTCATGAATATTCTTCATGAAATGAGCATGACATATATGACTTTTAACATTTTAAACACACTTGCAAGAACACCTACACAAAGACCCTTCAAAACCTTTCACACAACCTTTATAAAACAAACAGACAAATCTTCTGAGACCAAAATACGCCGCATCCATTTTTAGGGATACGCCGCCTCACTGTCTGAGAGACAATGCGCCGTAACAATATAAAGTGATACGCTGTATTGTTCTAAACTAAGATACGCCGCATCTATGGAATTAGATACGCCGCATCGACCCACTGAGACCGAAATTTACAAGATAATGGCTACGTTGCACCGCATCCCTACAGGAGATACGCCGCAACACTTGATACGCCGTATCTAATAGGAGATGCGCCGTATCTGCCCTGCACCACAGAATTCTGGACAGACCCTACTGTCTCAAGAATGCAATGTCAACAGCCCCGGCTGGAAACCCGACCTCCCGGACTCGAAACTTAACGAAACTTTCCAGAAACCTTTAGTATGTCCGTAAGTTTAATTTCATACAAAAACATCACCCGTTTGACTAACCGAAATAGTATCTCAAAATCGGACGGGTTATGCATAATACCCGAAAAGACCCATTACACTACAAAACCCTTTATACCACTACCAATTAACAAATAACTTGACCATAACCATTATATTAGCATATCCAAGGCGTTCCATGCATACATGACCCGTTAACTTTCCAAAATGGGTAGAATCATGTTCGTACCAAACGCCCCTTAATGAGTACTTAAACTAGCAATATGCACAATAGAAACTTCATGACTTACACACTTAATTGACCCATAATTTAGACATCATGACAAGACCGGAAAACTAACAAAATGACCATATAAAAGAAGTGTACCCACGACACCAAAAGAACACTTGGGGCTTCCAACTTCAATACGCTTGGTCCAAAAGAGATCCGATCTTCTAAACTAGCTTCTATTTACCTTCCTATTTACTCCCAAGCTACCACTACGCCAAATCCTTACCTTTACTTCCACCGCTAGAACCTACAAGGATGACATTAACTTCAAACGTAAGCAAAAACGCTTAGTAAGTATATAAGATATAATCAACATTACATTTACACGAGATTGGTGATTACCACCAATCATAGCATTAACAAGGAGCATAAAGTGGGATTATTACTTACCTTAACCAAGTAAGTAAAATTAACATATAACATTTCAAGTCTAGCATTGGATCCAAGCTAACACATCTTTACAAGCTCCATAAACATCACATTAACACAACCATAACATTAATAACATAACATTACAAAGATTATACTCATATACTTACCTCAACTCCTACTAGCTTCCTACTTGACTTTGAATGGGCTTCTATAATTACTCCCTATCACAAGATTAACTACAATTAGCCACTATCTAACTAAGGAGATCATCATTTCACCACTTTTCACTATAATCATCAAAACCCACCATATGAACCCTAATTTTCACAATTGGGGAAAGTTACTTACTTGTTGTAAAGAACACAATTAAAGTTTCCTTAAAGCTTCTTGATCACTTCTTGATGTGAAATTGAGACAAGATGATAACTTTAGCTTTCCCTCCTATTTCTCTTCTATATGTCGAACCACCAAGTGTTTTCTAAAATTTCCAGACAATTCTAACTAGTTATTTAATATGGAGTTAGTTGCATCTTTGGCCTCTTGGCAATAATAGCCCTTTAAGTTCTATACTTCTTATTTAACCACACCTTAAGTTATAAAATATCCCTAACACATTTATATAACATAATACTTATATTAATGGTACCTTGACGGGGTACGGGTGTAACAATTCTCCCCTCCTTAAAATGAGAGTTCGTCCCCGAACTCTACTCTTGAAATAAATGGGGATACTTGTTCCTCATTTTTGCTTCAGTCTCCCACCTAATGCTTGTACCCTTACGATGTCTCCATTGCACTTTTACCAACGGGATCTCCTTATTCCTCAGTTGCCTCACTTTTCTTCCTAGTATAGCTTCCGGTTCATCCTCTTGCGAAAGCAACTCCGGATCAATTTCAATGTCGTCTAAAGTGACTACACTCGCTTCGTCCGCCAAACATTTTCTCAAGTATGACACGTGAAAGGTATTGTGAATACCCTTCATTTCTTCGGGTAATTCCAACACATATGCTACTTCGCCCACTCGCTTCAAGATTTTGAAAGGTCCTATAAACCGAGGACTAAGTTTCCCTTTGTTTCTGAACCTAAAAACGCCTTTCCACGGGGAAACCTTTAACATAACCAAATCACCCACTTCGAATTCGATTGGTCTCCTTCGGTTATCGGCATAACTTTTCCACCTATCTTGTGCCGCCTTAAGTCTCGCACGAATCGTCTCTATCTTTTCCGTTGTAGCCAATACTACATCCGTGCTCGCTAATTCCCTCCTTCCGACTTCTTCCCAACACACGGGTGTCCTACACCTCCTACCATAAAGCATTTCATAGGACGGCATATCAATGCTTGCATGGTAACTATTATTATAGGCGAATTCGACTAACGGTAAATGATCGTCCCAATTTCCTCCAAAATCGATTACGCAAGCTCGTAACATATCCTCCAAAGTTTGAATCGTCCTCTCACTTTGCCCATCGGTTTGAGGATGAAAGGCCGTGCTCATATGAAGTTTCGTACCCAACTCTTCTTGGAAATCTTGCCAAAAGTTTGAGGTGCAACGCCCGTCTCTGTCGGAGACTATAGAAATAGGCACCCCATGACGTGCGATTATCTCGTTAACGTAAATCTTTGCTAGCTTATGAACGGGCATATTTTCTCGAATTGGAATAAAATGAGCACTCTTGGTTAGGCGATCTACTATGACCCAAATCGTATCATTCTTCTTTTTCGTCCTTGGCAATTTCGTAATGAAATCCATCGTGATCTTTTCCCACTTCCAAACTGGAATATCCAAAGGTTGAACTTTTCCATATGGTTTTTGATGCTCGGCTTTAACCTTTAAACAAGTCAAACACTTCTCAACGTATTTTACACAATCTCTCTTCATACCCGGCCACCAATAGTTCTTCTTCAAATCGCGGTACATTTTTGTAGCTCCCGGATGAATAGAGTATTTCGACTTGTGTGCTTCCTTTAGAATCAATTCTTTGATGTTGCTACGAAAAGGGATATAAACCCTTCCATACCAAGTCTTGATTCCTCGACTATCTTCTTCGAGATGCGGAATGTAGGAAGTGATACGCTCACCTTCCCTATTTTCTTCTTTCAATGCCTCCTCTTGAGCTAACTTGATCTTATCAAAAAGGTCGGTGGTGACAACCATTCTCAAGGAATGAATTTTAGTAACCTCATTTTGATCCTTTCGGCTCAACGCATCCGCCACCACATTCGCTTTACCCGGGTGGTAGCGAATTTCGCAATCATAATCCTTCAACAAATCTAACCACCTTCGTTGTCTCATGTTGGGATCTTTCTTATCAAGGAAATATTGAAGGCTTCGATGGTCAGTATAAATTACAAACTTGACACCATATAAATAATGCCTCCAAAGTTTTAAAGCAAAAACCACAGCCGCAAACTCAAGATCGTGGGTCGCATAATTTTCTTCATGCTTCTTTAGTTGTCTTGAGGCGTAAGCGATCACCTTCCCCCTTTGCATAAGGACACATCCTAGACCGGAATAAGACGCATCGCTATAAACCACCATATCTTCGGTCCCCTCCGGCAATACTAGAACCGGTGCTTCACACAATTTCCTCCGTAGAGTACAAAAGGCTTTGTCTTGTTCTTCTCCCCACTCGAAGGTAGCATTCTTCTTAGTAAGTTTTGTTAAAGACGATGAAATTTTGGAGAAATCTTGAATAAACCTCCTATAATATCCCGCAAGACCAAGAAAACTTCGAATTTCACCAACATTCCTTGGTGCATGCCATTTCATTACGGCTTCTACTTTTGAAGGATCGACTTTGATACCATCGGCATTAATAACATGACCAAGGAACTGAACTTCTTGCAACCAAAATTCACATTTCGAGAATTTAGCATACAATCTTTCTCTTCTTAAAGTTCCAAGAATTTCTCGAAGATGAAGTTCATGCTCTTCTTTGCTCTTAGAGTAGATAAGTATATCATCAATGAACACTATAACTAATTTATCCAACATCGGTCTACATACACGGTTCATGAGATCCATGAAAATCGCAGGTGCGTTCGTAAGACCAAATGGCATAACCGTAAACTCATAGTGTCCATATCGGGTTCTAAAGGCCGTCTTAGGAATGTCTTCTTCTCGAACTTTCAATTGATGATAACCCGAACGGAGATCGATCTTGGAAAACCACCGCGCACCTTGAAGTTGATCAAAGAGGTCATCGATTCTTGGTAACGGATACACATTTTTCACCGTGACTTTATTTAACTCCCGGTAGTCAATGCACATCCTCATACTACCATCCTTCTTTTTAACGAACAAGATTGGTGCTCCCCATGGCGAACTACTAGGACGAATGAAACCCTTATCAAGCAATTCTTGAAGTTGACTCATCAATTCTTTCATTTCGGACGGAGCTAGGCGATAGGGAGTTTTAGCAATAGGAGTAGCACCCGGAACAAGATCAATACGAAATTCGACTTGCCTTTCGGGTGGAATACCCGGCAAGTCTTCCGGAAAAACATCACAAAATTCATTCACAACCGGAACATCATCGATACTTTTCTTCTCAAAGCTTGTATCTACCACGTGAGCCATAAAGGCATAACACCCACGTGATAAATATCTCCTAGCCTTCATCACGGTACACAACTTTAGTTCACCTTTTCTTTTATCCCCATAAATAATCATTTCACGACCGCTAGGATTCACAACTCTAATAATCTTTTGACTACAAAGAATAGCCGCGTTATATTTATCAAGCCAATCCATACCGATAATGATGTCAAATTCCCCGAGCATAATAGGAATTAAGTCGATCTTAAAGACACTTTCATCGATCTCTATCTCTACGTCTCGATATACATTAGACACAACAACGATTCTACTATCGGCTATTTCAACTTCTAGGGGAATAGAAAGTTTAGCTAATGGGGAAGTTATTTGCTTGCTAAAATCATACGACACGAAAGAAACACTAGCACCCGAATCATACAAAACCCGAGCGGGTATGGAATTTACAAGATGAATACCTGTGATGACATCGGTCCCCGATTTGGCTTCTTCGACACCCATTTGATAGACTCGAGCGGTCGGTTTTGGAATCTCCACTTTCTCTTGCTTGACGGTTCTCAAAGGCTTTGCTTCAATCGCCTTTGTTTTCGGGCAATCCCTCAACCTATGCCCTATCCCATTACACCCATAGCATACTATCATCGGCTTAGTACAATCTTTGCTTTGATGATCTAAGGCTCCACATTTGTAACAACCCGGCGTATTACGCCTACACTCCCCAAGATGAAACTTGCCACACTTAGAACATGCTACCTTAGTTTTGCTTCCCGTACTCTTCTTGCCATGGTCAAATTTAGCTTTCTTTCCATCCTTATCCGCAAACTCTAGCTTCCTTTTTGGTTCTTTCGCCTCCTTCTCTTTTCTCCTAAGTAAATCCGCTTCCCTCACCCTAGCCCTACTCAAAAGATCCTCCAACGTGGTACATTTGAATGGTGAAATCACTTCACGAATGTCATCCTTGAGCATCCTTTGAAACTTGTCCACCTTAAGCTTGTCATTCCCAAGATATTCGGGACAATAAGGAATCATGTCATTAAACATCCTCCATAACTCATTTACCGTCTCGTTAGTTTGAGTGAGAGATTGGAATTTCTCTCGAATTTTGTCCACCTCTTCAGCCGGAGCATACTCGGCACTAAATAACTCCTTGAATTCTCTCCATGTACAAGTTTCTACCCAAGGTTCACCTTTCTCACATATCTTTCCTTCCCACCAAGTCTTAGCACTATCACGAAGAAAGTTAGTAGCGTAAATAACCTTCTTCCTTTCTTCACAACCACTTGTACGAAAAGCGCCTTCCACCGCCGTAATCCACCTATTACTAACAATGGGATCAAGAACACCGGTAAATTGTGGCACATCACAAGCCGTGAAATCCCGGTAAGTAGCTCTATCATTCTTAGGTTCTTTTGTCGGACCACATTCTTTCTTAAATCCATCAAACTCTTCCTTCATTAATTCCTTAAGATTTTGCGTCGTTTGTTGAACATAGTAAGGCATTGCTCGCTTAATAGCCTTACCCACCCTTTTTGCTAATATTATGTCTAGAGCTTTCATTTCATCTCCCGTGAAGCCTCTAAAATCAGGGCCTTCGGAGTTTGAGGAAGAACTTTCATTATCCTTACTAGCATTACCCGGATCACTTGCCGAAGTTTCGGCATGCTTGGAAGCCGTAGATTTCGCGACTTCCTTCGGGTGAGGGGTTTCCATTTCTTCTTACTGAAAATTAGCAATTCACAACATTAAACACAATTATAAATACTTAGCCCATGCATGAATGACATCTCTATCTTATTCTAGCATCCTAGCTTGTCACTCATGTATGACCTAAATGATTTCAATTTCACATATGTCCCGTATTTTCATCACTACGGTGGCCAGGCGTAGTCATGAAAATATTGAACATATGGGTCCTCAAAATCATCCAAACCATACACAAACAACAAATACTAACTCTAACCGCATCTAAACGAGGCTTAAGTCTAGGAAATCCTAAAATGAAATCCTAAATCTCTTAGACCGAAGCTCTGATACCAAGTTGTAACGCCCCGTGCCCGGTTTGACCAAAAATTTTGAACTTTGAACGCGGAAACGATTGACTACCTTGAACTCATGAATATTCTTCATGAAATGAGCATGACATATATGACTTTTAACATTTTAAACACACTTGCAAAAACACCTACACAAAGACCCTTCAAAACCTTTCACACAACCTTTATAAAACAAACAGACAAATCTTCTGAGACCAAAATACGCCGCATCCATTTTTAGGGATACGCCGCCTCACTGTCTGAGAGACAATGCGCCGTAACAATATAAAGTGATACGCTGTATTGTTCTAAACTAAGATACGCCGCATCTATGGAATTAGATACGCCGCATCGACCCACTGAGACCGAAATTTACAAGATAATGGCTACGTTGCACCGCATCCCTACAGGAGATACGCCGCAACACTTGATACGCCGTATCTAATAGGAGATGCGCCGTATCTGCCCTGCACCACAGAATTCTGGACAGACCCTACTGTCTCAAGAATGCAATGTCAACAGCCCCGGCTGGAAACCCGACCTCCCGGACTCGAAACTTAACGAAACTTTCCAGAAACCTTTAGTATGTCCGTAAGTTTAATTTCATACAAAAACATCACCCGTTTGACTAACCGAAATAGTATCTCAAAATCGGACGGGTTATGCATAATACCCGAAAAGACCCATTACACTACAAAACCCTTTATACCACTACCAATTAACAAATAACTTGACCATAACCATTATATTAGCATATCCAAGGTGTTCCATGCATACATGACCCGTTAACTTTCCAAAATGGGTAGAATCATGTTCGTACCAAACGCCCCTTAATGAGTACTTAAACTAGCAATATGCACAATAGAAACTTCATGACTTACACACTTAATTGACCCATAATTTAGACATCATGACAAGACCGGAAAACTAACAAAATGACCATATAAAAGAAGTGTACCCACGACACCAAAAGAACACTTGGGGCTTCCAACTTCAATACGCTTGGTCCAAAAGAGATCCGATCTTCTAAACTAGCTTCTATTTACCTTCCTATTTACTCCCAAGCTACCACTACGCCAAATCCTTACCTTTACTTCCACCGCTAGAACCTACAAAGATGACATTAACTTCAAACGTAAGCGAAAACGCTTAGTAAGTATATAAGATATAATCAACATTACATTTACACGAGATTGGTGATTACCACCAATCATAGCATTAACAAGGAGCATAAAGTGGGATTATTACTTACCTTAACCAAGTAAGTAAAATTAACATATAACATTTCAAGTCTAGCATTGGATCCAAGCTAACACATCTTTACAAGCTCCATAAACATCACATTAACACAACCATAACATTAATAACATAACATTACAAAGATTATACTCATATACTTACCTCAACTCCTACTAGCTTCCTACTTGACTTTGAATGGGCTTCTATAATTACTCCCTATCACAAGATTAACTACAATTAGCCACTATCTAACTAAGGAGATCATCATTTCACCACTTTTCACTATAATCATCAAAACCTACCATATGAACCCTAATTTTCACAATTGGGGAAAGTTACTTACTTGTTGTAAAGAACACAATTAAAGTTTCCTTAAAGCTTCTTGATCACTTCTTGATGTGAAATTGAGACAAGATGATAACTTTAGCTTTCCCTCCTATTTCTCTTCTATATGTCGAACCACCAAGTGTTTTCTAAAAATTTCCAGACAATTCTAACTAGTTATTTAATATGGAGTTAGTTGCATCTTTGGCCTCTTGGCAATAATAGCCCTTTAAGTTCTATACTTCTTATTTAACCACACCTTAAGTTATAAAATATCCCTACCACATTTATATAACATAATACTTATATTAATGGTACCTTGACGGGGTACGGGTGTAACAAAACCGTTCTAAAAGATTATTTTTATGAAAATCGTTCTGAAAGATCATTTTTATGAAAACCATTTTTAAAAGATTTCTTTAAACGAACATTTGATAGAAACCTTTGAATTGAACCTTTGCTATGAAACTTATGAACCTTTGATATTCTGATGACTTAGACATTTGCCAAACTTTGAATTTGCCTTGACCCTACAGTTTGATACCCGAGCCAATCTGTTTCCTAGTCATGGGGGTTCCATGGCCGTGTCATTGATGCACTAATGGCATGACTCCAGTGTGGTCGAGTGATGTTCCACACCGTCCCTTTTTGTATTTGATAAGAGCTCGATTATTATATATATTTGGCCACTAATTTGTTTGCAGGGGCGTATGGATGCATCCTAGATTTGTATTTGTATCTGTATCTGTATCTGTTATTTGTTGATTGATGCTGTGTGCAATACACGTCCTTCACATATTTGGGAGGTCGCTCCTCCATGGTTACTATGATATTTGATTTGATTTGTTTTGGGCTCGTGGTAGATTACTGACCTTTTTCTTACTTTTGTTATCAGTTCGTTTATACCTTATGTTTTTCCCAATGCACCATATTTTATTCTTCGTTCTTTATCTTTTGTTTATATATATCTGTTCACTGGGCTTTTTAAGCTCAGCCGCATTTCTTTTTCTGCGGCAGGTTTTAGTAGGAAGCTGGGATATGAGTGGAGAGCATTTTGGACTTAGAAGACTATACTTAGATTTGTTGTCCTGGATTTAGAGATGACTAGAAGTACTTACAATTATAGACTTAGAATTTGTATTGATTTACCTTCTTTTTTTTTTACCTGGTATTTTCAGATTCTTCCCTTGTGACCTTTGAAATTCATTTTGTATTATTTAGTTGTATGCTTGTGTTTGCTTTGATATGTCACCATAATGGGATACTTCTACCCTTGTCGGGTTGGGGTGTTACATACGTATATATTTCTAGGGCTCGTTTAGGCTCGCGAGCCTATTCGAGCTTTTTTTATAGAGCTCGAGCTCGATTATTAAATGAGCCCAAACTTAGGCTCGAGCTTGGGCTCGAGCTCGTTTAGGCTCTGCTCGTTCGAGCTTTTTACCGATCCGATCCCGAGCTTTTCACGTGCGGCTCGGCTCGTTTCGTTTCCACCCCTATTTATGTCACATTTAACCTCAAAAAAAAAAAAAAAAAAAAAAAAAAAAAAAAAAAAAAAAATTTAAAACCATTTCACACAACCAAAAGTAACTAATCAGTTGTACTTAGTAGATTAAAATCAAAACTGGAAAAAAATTACAGAAGAAATAAAGAAAGTAATACTACTAGTACGTTAGCCTACTACCACGTGACTTTATGAGTTTATGATGGACCCAAGTAGCATCATTAGTGGGCTACAATAATTTTTGGTTGGCCCAAGTCAAATGACCAAAACTATCTTTGTCACTTTCCTATTATTTGCGTGGCTGGCCTTAAGACAAATGGCCAATATTTTCTTTGCCGTTTAATTCAATGGGTTTGAACACATTTCATAGAATTAGGGCCCGTTTGGTTGGATACTATAGGAATGAGACTATGACTTTGAAAGTTATTAATGATATTTGTTTTGTGGCCCAGTAATGAAGTGGGTATATCAGTCATAGATTCATTACACACCAATTTGGTGTCTATGAAATCCATTTTCGTAGGTTCCTCTTTTTTCCACTACAAAACTCAAATATCTATACACTTTTTCATACCATATTTTCTCATCCAAACATAAACAATCGTAATCATACACTTTTTCATATCCATTGTCATTCTACCCCATACTAAATCCGATACCCATTGTCATTCCTAGCAACAAACCAAACGGGCCCTTAAGTCCGGCAGAGCTTTCATTTTTTAAGAGTTTAGCATGATCAATTTAGAGTTATTTGCATCTAGCAGGAATAATACTTGAGACCTCTCACATTTTGATGACTATAGTCACAAGACTTTCATCACTAGTTCTCAGTGATTAAATGACCATTATTTTAACTGGAAAAAAGTGATTTTTGCTTGTTCCCAAGATGAAAGTAATATTATACACTGATTGATACATAAATATTTAGATGTTGCAAAACTTGATTACACAAGATCAATAATATTATTACAATAATCTAGTATAGTGTTACTATAATCGTAATCGTATTACTATAATTACAAAAATGCATACATACATGTTACAGTATAAATATTAGGGTACTAGGAGTCATGATTCCCAAATTACCATACCTCCCAAATTCAACCAATAAGCTTCAACCAACTCATTCCCATAAATTCTCATACCTCCCAACCTAATTCATTGGCGCCCAATAAATTCTCATACCTCCCATAAATTCTCATCCAATAAACACACACATATAAAATTTATGGCCAACGGTATCAAATACCTCCCACCATAAAATTTTTTCATAAATTGACTACCGCCGGCGGTGTTACCGCCAGTATGGCCATAAATTTTGCCCATAAATTCTTCCACTCCGAGTGCCCTTAAGTCTTCAAGTTCTTAGCACTAATGTACTTATAAACTTTTGAGCTCATGATTGAGAAACAAAATGTTGTGTTTTTTTTCTTCTTTTACATGTTATGTACAAATTTCATGATCGGTATGGCCGACTTCAAAAAAGAATGCAAGGCCATTGGTAAAAGTTTCGTTTAATCTTATTTTAGTAACAGTGAATTACGCGTCATTGACATGTTTGTTTCTATATTTAAATTTTAATATTACTGTGATAGTCAAGTAGGTGATGATCTTTGTCCTCATACTTTGAATTATCAACCTTGTGAAGAAGACTTGTGTAAAAATTGGTGCCCGCAAAATATACCACCAGGCACAACAGTAGCATATACAGGGTGTCGTGGTAGAGTGTGCCTTTGTTGTGTTCGTGGAGAAAAATGCTAATACGACTAGTTTGCACATAGCTCTTATCGTAAAGGTGTAATTTGAATCTATATGAACAATAATGATTACATTGTCTATTAGTAGTGTGGCTTTTATTCCTGTATTACACATGAATCCTTAATCCTCTTTTACACCAAGAAAAACTCATCTCAGGTTACCGATACTTTTAGGCCATTCTTACCAATATGCAGGTACGAAACCAAGATTAAAAGAGACCGGGTGCACATAAAAGTTTAAACAATAAGTGCAAATGTTTTTTAAAGGTATCATACTTGTCAGCATTTTTTTTCTGGGTATCAAACATTATTTTTTCCTTATACGAGTACTAATTTTTCTAATTCGGCCTTCTTGGAGTATTATGTGACATTTTTGCCTCTCTCAACTGATAGGAGTTTTAATAATTTGAAGGACATAAATGTCACAAAGTACCCCAAAAAGACCGAATTTGAAATATTAGTACCCGTATAAGGAAATTTTTTTGTTCCATACCCAAAAAAAAACGATGACAAATATGAAAACTTTATAAAATATTTGCCCAAACAATAATACTAGTAGTAAACATATGTTTTTGGGACCGAATGCATTTAAATAAAATCGAGGTCTTTTATAAATGTTAACATTACACTGCAAAATTTCATCTTTGTCCTGTGGCCCCCGAGACCCCTAATTCCTTCACCGCTAAAGAGTCACATATTTGCGTTAAAAAATATGATATTAAATTGTCAATTGTTGAATCTCTTGTATTAACTTGTGTGCCTTAGTCACATTATATTCCCAAAATGCATCAACATCATATGTATGACTAGGGCTGAGCATAGGTCTAAGATCGGATTAGACCCGCAAAAATCGTACCAGATCGAGACCGAATTAGACAAAAACCATAGACCGAGGACCAGACCGAATGTGTTCGGTCCGGTCCGGTCTAAGAAGGTATTATTGGTCGGTTTGTATGTAAGACCGGGCCGGGACAGACCAGACCGTACCGAACCGAGATCGAAATAAGGGAAATTTGGGACCGAGATCGGACCGCTGGTCCTTCGATTCGGTCGGTTTTCGGTTGGTCCTGTCGGTTTTGAGGTCTGCGATGCTCAGTCCTATGTATGACAACATCTATACATCTTATAAAGCATTTAGATCATGCTGAATGTTGAGAAATCAACACAAGTAAATTACCAATATACGCTTATGATCCTTAAAATAAAAATGTATAAGTTGAAAGAAATATAGCTCCATTTTACTTATGCAAACTATATTACTCTACAAATTTGTGCAATATTTTTATTCATATTAATAATTAATGCTCTAAAAATAAAATTTGTAAAAATATTTCCAAAAAACTCAAAATAAAAAAATAATATGTAATTATGACAATTTTTTAATTTTAAATATTTTTTTTTTTCATTTTGTGATTCACAGAATTAAAGTGACGTGCTAGTTTTTACTTTTTGGCAAACAGCATACAATATTTGACTATTATACCTTCGAGAATGTCGTGAACCATTTAACAGATCGTTTTCTTTCTTTAAGGTCGCATCACGTGGATAACTTGCTAGTTTCTTACAATGTGCTCGTGGCTAAAATGTCTCAAATATATTTTTAACAGTTTCTTGACGTCCTTTAGAGAAATCTTTGAAGCAAATTTTAGAAAAAAGTGTTTGTTTATCATACTGAAAATCAATTTTGTTCTGATAAATTATAACTTGTATATTTTTTATATATTTTAATTTATTTTCTATTTAAAATAAAATTATGGATTTTTTTTAAATGTCCTTTAACAGATGTCTAAAAAACAGTTATTATAGGTGTACCTGACACTTTTTTCTATAAAAAATAAAAATTATCCTAAAAATTATTTAAAAACAATTTATCGTTAGTGGGGAAGATTGTTTTTTTGACGACGACTTAAGCATCCTTTTCTCATTTGCGAATTATTTCGTCTAGAAAAATGTTACTCATATTTAATTGAGGCGGATGTTATTCTGACACCCCTTATAGGGGGTGTTTGCAATCATTGGATGCATCAGGCTGTTGTACTGTCTGCTTTAAGAGTTGTACATTTGACTAATATAGTGTATGTCCCACATAGTAGGGGGTGTTAGGATAACACAACCCTTAATTGAAGGGACGAGTTATTTTAACGGGGCAGGCTATCCTGACACTTCCTATAGGGGGTGTATGCAATCGTTGGATGCATCATATTGTTGTACTGTCTGCTTCGCGGGTTTGTACGTTTGATCATAGGGGGTGCTTGTATAGTATGCCCTTATTCTAACCCCCCCCCCCCCCCCCCTAAAAATACAAAGGGCCCCCCCCCCCCCCCCCAGTAGGGTGTACCTTTGTACTTCTTTTTTTTTTTTTTTTTTTTTTTTTTTTTTTTTTTACTTGTTTTTCCTTTTTATCATTTTTTTTATATATATTTAAAGTATGTATTTGTTTTATTTTATTTTGTGTAATGTTTATTTTAGTGTTTATTTGTTATATTTTTTATGTTATGTTATTTGTATTCATCTAATGTGTTTCTATTTAACTAAACAACAACAATAACACGTTAATATTAACACATTAAACAACTGCAAAAACAACTGTTATTATTTAATTAAACAACAACATTAACACATTATTTAAAAACAACAACACCTACTACATGTGAAGGTTATTTATGTCATCTAAAAGCTCATGGAGCATTGCACCCGACTGACATGCGTGATCCTCAGGATTCCTTGCCAATTCCAGTGATGCCTCGAGCGTCTTTATTCTTGTCATCAACATCTTGTTTTGAGACACTAACATCTTGTTTCTTGTTTCAAGCTTGTCAATCTTATTATCTTGCTTGTCAATCTTATTATCTTTAGCTACTCAGTTTGAGCACTGCGTTGAAGAAGAGGCTTGACTAAAGTACTTGTTTTGAAAAGCATCCTTCCACATAAAGTATCCATACCCATAGTCATCTGTTTATGGCTGTTACATATTAAGAAAATTATAAGAAATGCATTTTTAACAAACAAATAATTTACATAACTAAGCAAACGTATGATTATTTACCATTGAAAAGGGACATGCATAATACAGTTGACCATAAGTAATGTCTGTACGAGATTATGTATTGGTTTAAGCTTTTTTTGATCTTTTATGTGAAACTGCTTATGTGGTGGTACGTGAAACTGCTTATGTGGTGGTTTAAGCAGTTTTTGATCTTTTTGAAACTTTAAGCAGTTTATGATCTAATAGAAGTTTGATATCGATGATGATTAAAAAAAAAAAAAACTTGTCGATTGGCATGGCATAACCGAATGGACGGCAAACATTTTGCAACTTTCAAATTTGCAGCCTGGTATGTGCTTAAACACATACCTTTTATTTGACCAAAACCGGACCAAAATGACCAAAAACCCGACCATAATGCCAAAAGATATAGTGTTTTTGTGTTTTTATATATGCAGGGACGGATATCGAGAACAAGGGACAAAATAAAGTCAAAACCGGGAAACCGAGCACAAGATTTGGAAGAGTGTCAAAAGCCGAAGCCGGGATGCAAAAAGTCAAAGTCAAATCCTCAAAGTTTCATCAAATATCAATTTAGGCCCTTGAATAATACTTTTGGAGTTTGGCAAGATCAGTCCATGAGATTTCAGAAAATACAAAATTGGTCCCTAATATTTCACTTCACATAAATCCTAAATCCTTAAACCTTTTATCCGGATTTAACAAAACAATTCACCAAACCCATTTCATTATCAAACCCAACTCTTACATATTCACCAGCCCACAAAATACTTATACCCAACAGCCCAGTCCACTACTTCCTAAACCCAAAACCCGGATCCACCCACAAACCCCAACCCGGTCATAGGTTAAATAAAAATGCCAGTCAAACCACACACACACACGCGCCAAATTTGTCCCCAATTTTCACTGTTTAAAGAACCCTAATTACCGTACCATCAAATTAACCCATCCCATGAATAATTACCCTATGATTGGTTCTTCTAGAAGCACTGACGCACGTGTCAGAGGGTGCTGACACCAAGGAGGACACGTGGGACCTGCTGATTGGAGGGAACACCTCATATCTTTGATCTAACGGCTAAAATGAGGCGTGGAGAGCAAGGGATTATTGAGGGGCCAGGATTGATGCTGAGGAGACCCCAGAAGGTTCTGCTATAGCCCTCCTCATTCACACAGAGAGATGTTAGCTAGTTAGGTTATTAAGCATTAGGAGTAGGGTAAATTAGGAGTAGCTTTTAATTTAGTTGTAGCTTAATGTTCGGCTTATTTGTAATTTCTTCTTCAGTTGTACTCAAAATCTTAGTGTTTTAATGAAAGTCAACGTTTGGTCATCACTGCTTATTTCTGCTTCTGTTACTGCTTATTCTCCTAAATCTCAGCTTATTTGTCCTATTTATTGCTTTTTAAAGTCTAATAGTTTGTTAGGATTGGTTAAATTGTCAAGTGCCTTTAAATTCTAAGAAAATAACCAAAATCAGTCATTAAGGTTATAGCTTATATAGTGCTTATTAAGTATTGAAAAGTTGTTCATTAAGTTCAATAAAGTAAGTAATCGAGTGTTGTTTCAGATTTTAAGGCTTAAATAGGAATTCATAGCTTTTTAAATCCCAAAAAGCCACATAAAGTAGTGTTTGGCACAGCAGCTCTAACCAAAAGTTAGGACTGTTGTGATTTGTTTTGGTATTCTAGCCAATTTAGATTAGCTTACATTCAGTCATTACAATAGTTTTTAAATAGTTTTAAGTAATTTCACTAAGTCTCATTGTTTTTGAGATGGGTTCCGAAGTTTCATAGGATAAAATTCTTTGAATCAGCTTATATTGCAATCTCCATCAGAAGTTTCTTTAGCTGTTATTTTGGGCTCTGAATGTGTCTAATATGCATGTGGCATCATTTCATTTAGGCTTGAGTTGATTTTATGAAAATCCCACCTTAGTAGCTGTCCCATTTGCAGCCCTACATGCTGCTGATCTCAGCCCTCTATCTGCTTATTCACTAGCTGTCAATACAAGATTGTTGGTTAAATAATAGCTTTTAGTTTGAGGTTTAAGGATCTGAGTTTGAATTACACTAATAAGCTTATTTGGTAACTGATTTAAGGTCTGCAAAAAGCCTATGTAGACTATTCTGTTGCATCAGTTGATACTTGCAGACCTGTGCATTTTTGTTCCCTATACCCTTCTGTTCTAGACCTTAATTAGGGTAGCATTTGAGGGTAGATTTTAGGCATATTTGGTCTGCTAATAGGTTGTCATATGAGCTTTGATACTCTGCTTCTGGATTTCACAGACTAGCTTTTCCCTAGCTTTTAATTCATCTGCAAATTGGCTTCTTGCACTACTGCTACTTTAACTATGCTTCTGTTTCATATGCTTTTCTGCTTAATTCCTAGTGCTTATTTATGATTTTTCAGTAGTTTCTAGCTTCTTTTAGGATGATTGTTGATATTTGATCAGTAGATTATTTTTGGGGTCTGTTAGCTTATTTTTTATAGCTTTTTGTAACTGCTTATTTGGCTTTTCAGCTTATTTAAGCTGAATCCCTTTCTGAATTTATTTTTCCTAGATTAGAAATCTAATTTTAGAATTACTCAAAAATTTCCAGAATTTTCCAAGTTGTTTTATTATTTTTAAATAAATTAAATAGTTTAAATCAGTTTTTAATTCATAAAAAATAATTAAAAAGTCAAAAAAATATTTTTCTTTTTCTCAAAATTTTCTTTTATCATTTAGAATATAGGAAAATTATTTTCATAATTGTAGGACTTAAAATTTTAGCATTTCACTTTTATTCGCGTTTTTAAATTCGTAGCGTAACGTTTTTAATTCCGGTTTTCGTTTTTAAATTCACATGCTTAGATTATTTGTACCCGTAGCTTAATTAGTAGTTTTCATTTACTATTTCATTGTTCGTAGTGTAGAAAACCAAAATTCTCCTTTTAATCACTCATTCACTACACGAATCACGTCCCGGGAACACAAATTCCATTCGATCTTCATCGGGACAAACGACTCGGGTTTTGCATATTTCTTGTGCAATTCCTTGGACTATAATTGACCTCCATCAATTTTTGGCGCCGCTGCCGGGGAAGGTTGAAGTGAGTGCGTGATTCCGTTTATCGATTCGTGTTTTGAAGACCCTTCCTCGTGGAGTTATCATTTCCATTTGTAAATATTTTTATCTAAAAACCCAAAAAGATTTTCTCTTCAAAATTTATTTTCCTTTTTCCTTTGTGATTTTCCATGTTTCTAAAATTTAAAAATCCAAAAATATTCTTCTTAATCCTCTTATACGTTTGATTCTTTATCTCTTACCCTCTATTCGTTTAATTCTTCTTCTCCATGTCTTCATCTTACCAATATGGTTGTCAATACTGTGGGGGTCCTCCAAATGGTGGAAACTGCCCCGGTTGTAACATTATGGATTCAGGAAACGGGTTTGTCTATGACCAAAATCCATGTTTCTATAATGAAACACCCGACCTTTTCAACCAGCCCCACAGCAACAGATGGAGACATACTTGTGTGAATTTTGTGGAGGTTGTCCTCATCCGGAATTTGATTGTCGAACGGGTGACATGCTTGTCTATGAGCAGAACCCTTATAACAATCAGACATCATCCGGATTTGACACATCTTCATATTATACATTAAGTTCTCCACAACAGTATTATTCTTGTGAATATTGTGGAGGTCCACATCCAAGTTTTGATTGTCAAGCAAGGAATACGTTTTTCAATGAACAAGTTCCTTGTAATCAGAACTTCGGGTATGACCATTATCCACATAATTCATCAAATCAATCACAGCAACAATATTGTTGTGAATACTGTGGAGGCCCTCACTTTGGCTCTGATTGTCAAACAAGTAACCAGTTTGTCTATGAACATGGTCCTTGTGACAATTACGACTATTCTTATAATAACTCACCTCCACAGTACCCATTGTCTCAAAAAGCTCAACAAGAAATTTCTCGAGAAATTCTTCATCTTCTTAAAACGATTGAAGAAGCTAAGAATGAGCTTAAAAAACTTTCCCACAAAGAACCTCATCAGATAACTTATGGAGAATTTTTAGCTGAAAGACAAATAGCTAAAATAAGTTCTAATTATCGTCAAACTTTCGTTTACGACGACGATGATGATGATGAGGATTCTATGTGGGGAGTTTGTGAAAATTCAACAGAAATCACTCCCGTCTTTCCTACCAAAGAACCCGAGGACTCTCTAAAAATGGGGGACGAGCATCTCGACACTATTCCGGCAACGGAATCAGACAATGTTGAGAACCTCATTCCAATCCCAAGTGAGTCCGAGGAAATATCCGACGATGAAAGTGATTTTCAATCTTATGGAGATTCCCTTGACGTTTCCGAAATTACTTCCGGAATTTTCTCTAACCCTCTTTTTGAATATAATGAAGAGTACACTTTCAGTGTTGTTAATCCTCTTTTTGATGAGGGGTTAGAGGACGTTGAGGGCGAGGAGTCTAATCTTTCTAATCTTGATGAGTCAGAACCGGAACTCACAGATTCTCCTCGTATTCTTGAATCTCCTCATGAGGAGTTCTCCAATGAACTCACTCATATCATACCTCCTCCGGAGTATGATTTCTATAATTTTGAGGAAGATCCTGACCCGGGGGGAGATGTACTCTATCATGAGAGTTTGCTTATCGATGATATCATCCCAACCCTCCCACCCGCGGTTTTTATTGATGGTAACCATAAGAGCTTCAATGTTGATATTCAAGATCAGAAAAATGGTAATCTTGAGGATGAAGAATGGATCTTCATTGTGATTAAGATCCTTCTCCCTTTCTTCACCTACTCGGTAACTTCTCCTTTATTTCACTCCTTCGGGAGTGAAGATACCATCTTTGACCCCGGCATTTTCTTTTCTATCTAGAGCCGCGGGTATCTCATCGGAGTGGAACTTTCGTATGCTTCAATGTTTTTCCAAACATCTTGAACGAAAGTCCGATGGAGATTATCTCTTCCACTTGCTCCCCCAAAAACAATTAAATTCGGGGTCGAGTCAAGCTCATGTGACTCGGTTAACAAAAACAAGCGCTTCGTGGGAGGCACCCCATGCATATCCATCTATCTTCTTTCTATTTTCTTAATAAGAGTGAGGAGGGCCACCTCTTCTGTATCTTGTGTTTCGTGTTTTCTGTGGTATGTCCAGGAATGCCCGATGATGAAGACTCTCGTGCTCGTAGTTTCCTTCACGCTACTCGAGTTTCATCATTCGCTGCTTATCAATATCCTAAAATCTTATCGTTTACATCTATCTTTTGGCATAATTAATAAACGGCCTTAGATTTTTGTAGGAGAACCCTTACCTTTAAGACATTGAGGACAATGTCTCGTTTTAGTCTGGGGGGGTAATCTTTCGATTTGATTTTTGCCTTGCATTTTTGCCGTTTACTCATGCAACCCCGTTTTTCCTCAAAAATTGAAAAATCCAAAAAAATGAGAAAAATTTAAAAATTTTTGTGCAAAAATATAATAAATTTTGACAATTTTGTTGACTTTCCGCTGGTGAGAGTAGGAATAAAATTCTGACTTGACCGGGCGTGTTGAGCCCTAGCTTGTTCCCTTAACCATTTATAATCTATAAGCTCGTGCTAGTCTTTTACACAAGGAGCTATAAAATGCGAATTCTTTTTAAGAGTTTGCAAGTTCCCGCTTTGACTTTATATATGCATGGCTTTGATTATAAGGCTAAGCATTCGCGGATCTTATTATTTAAGATTTTAAATTTGTGAAGAACGAGAAATGATAAAGTTGTTTATAAGTTAGATTGCTAAACGTGGAGTAGTTGGATCTCTTTAGAGCTCATCAAAGTTATTTGTGGCTTCTTGTTCCCATAAGCTTGTTTCACCCAAAAATAGTAATCTAGGAATAATTAAAGCTATTTTAGTTTTGGCAATAATTAGTTTTTATTTCTTCCTTAGAGAATTCTTGCTTATGAAAGTTGGGTACACATCAAGGTATTGTCAATGTTACGGTGTAATAGACTATTCCATCTTGCCGGCTCACAACCGATGTTGGGATTGTTATAAAATCCGTAGGACTTGGGGTTTGGCAACACAAATAATTAATGAATATGATAATATATAATAATAATCCAAAGCCATAAAAAGTTTTCTACATCTTGCCGGTTCGCAGCCGATGTTGTAGACTTCTAATAAAGGCAGAGGAAAAATTCCAAGGTCATAATAGACTATCACATCTTGCCGGTTCGCAGCCGATGTTGTGATTGTTATAAAGGGCTAAGGATTAAATACGTTAATGTGCTTAATAATGTTAAAAATGCCAAACTTCGACTCCGGGGGTATCCTAATAAAAGCTTCTGTCTCTGGACTCGTAGATGAGTTGTTTCGGTCGTATATAAAAGGGATATCCTCAAAATCGTGTTAAATCAGAGACCTTGATGTGGACCTCATTTTTGTATGCAACGGTTTTCAAGGGAAGGTTTGAAAACTACTTAGCGTCTAAACTAGGTATCTTTATCGGACTAAAAATTATCGAAACGAGAATTTGAAGAAATTCATTTCTCACCAAAAATAAAATAAATAGAGGAAAATAGGAATTTGGGAACGAGAAGTAATACACAATTAGCTTTCATGGGTAGTGTCAGCAATCTAACTTGTAAATGACAATTATTTCGTTTTTAAGCTTAGTTTGGGGACTCGTGAAAAATCAGGAACGACGAATTTTATCCGTATGGTCACTTCTTTATGAGTCGTGTTTCCTACTCGATGACCCTAAAAGTTATCATTAGATAATGATTGTCAACAAAGCCGTCACTTGAATAATGAGAAAAATACAAAAATAGAATAAAAGGAAAAATGGGGAGTTTTTAGAACTTAAGATTTCTTGATCTCTTTTGAAAATTTTGCTACTTCTCAAAGTTAGTAAAAAGAGATTGGAAATTTTCGGTTTCAAAAACGTGTTTTTATAACATTGCATGAGGACATTGCAATAACTTAGTCTGGGGGAATTTGGTATGTGCTTAAACACATATATTTTATTTGACCAAAACCGGACCAAAATGACCAAAAACCCGACCATAATGCCAAAAGATATAGTGTTTTTGTGTTTTTATATATGCAGGGACGGATATCAAGAAAAGGGGAAAAATCAAGCAAAAATCGGGAAAACGAGCACGAGATTTGGAAGAGTGTCAAAAGCCGAAGCCGGGATGCAAAAAGTCAAAGTCAAATCCTCAAAGTTTCATCAAATATCAATTTAGGCCCTTGAATAATACTTTTGGAGTTTGGCAAGATCAGTCCATGAGATTTCAGAAAATACAAAATTGGTCCCTAATATTTCACTTCACATAAATCCTAAATCCTTAAACCTTTTATCCGGATTTAACAAAACAATTCACCAAACCCATTTCATTATCAAACCCAACTCTTACATATTCACCAGCCCACAAAATACTTATACCCAACAGCCCAGTCCACTACTTCCTAAACCCAAAACCCGGATCCACCCACAAACCCCAACCCAGTCATAGGTTAAATAAAAATGCCAGTCAAACACACACACACACGCGCCAAATTTGTCCCCAATTTTCACTGTTTAAAGAACCCTAATTACCGTACCATCAAATTAACCCATCCCATGAATAATTACCCTATGATTGGTTCTTCTAGAAGCACTGACACACGTGTCAGAGGGTGCTGACACCAAGGAGGACACGTGGGACCTGCTGATTGGAGGGAACACCTCATATCTTTGATCTAACGGCTAAAATGAGGCGTGGAGAGCAAGGGATTATTGAGGGGCCAGGATTGATGCTGAGGAGACCCCAGAAGGTTCTGCTATAGCCCTCCTCATTCACACAGAGAGATGTTAGCTAGTTAGGTTATTAAGCATTAGGAGTAGGGTAAATTAGGAGTAGCTTTTAATTTAGTTGTAGCTTAATGTTCGGCTTATTTGTAATTTCTTCTTCAGTTGTACTCAAAATCTTAGTGTTTTAATGAAAGTCAACGTTTGGTCATCTCTGCTTATTTCTGCTTCTGTTACTGCTTATTCTCCTAAATCTCAGCTTATTTGTCCTATTTATTGCTTTTTAAAGTCTATAGTCAGTTAGGATTAGTTAAATTGTCAAGTGCCTTTAAATTCTAAGAAAATAACCAAAATCAGTCATTAAGGTTATAGCTTATATAGTGCTTATTAAGTATTGAAAAGTTGTTCATTAAGTTCAATAAAGTAAGTAATCTAGTGTTGTTTCAGATTTTAAGGCTTAAATAGGAATTCATAGCTTTTTAAATCCCAAAAAGCCACATAAAGTAGTGTTTGGCACAACAGCTCTAACCAAAAGTTAGGACTGTTGTGATTTGTTTTGGTATTCTAGCCAATTTAGATTAGCTTACATTCAGTCATTACAATAGTTTTTAAATAGTTTTAAGTAATTTCACTAAGTCTCATTGTTTTTGAGATGGGTTCCGAAGTTTCATAGGATAAAATTCTTTGAATCAGCTTATATTGCAATCTCCATCAGAAGTTTCTTTAGTTGTTATTTTGGGCTCTGAATGTGTCTAATATGCATGTGGCATCATTTCATTTAGGCTTGAGTTGATTTTATGAAAATCCCACCTTAGTAGCTGTCCCATTTGCAGCCCTACATGCTGCTGATCTCAGCCCTCAATCTGCTTATTCACTAGCTGTCAATACAAGATTGTTGGTTAAATAATAGCTTTTAGTTTGAGGTTTAAGGATCTGAGTTTGAATTACACTAATAAGCTTATTTGGTAACTGATTTAAGGTCTGCAAAAAGCCTATGTAGACTGTTCTGTTGCATCAGTTTGATACTTGCAGACCCGTGCATTTTTGTTCCCTATACCCTTCTGTTCTAGACCTTAATTAGGGTAGCATTTGAGGGTAGATTTTAGGCATATTTGGTCTGCTAATAGGTTGTCATATGAGCTTTGATACTCTGCTTCTGGATTTCACAGACTAGCTTTTCCCTAGCTTTTAATTCATCTGCAAATTGGCTTCTTGCACTACTGCTACTTTAACTATGCTTCTGTTTCATATGCTTTTCTGCTTAGTTCCTAGTGCTTATTTATGATTTTTCAGTAGTTTCTAGCTTCTTTTAGGATGATTGTTGATATTTGACCAGTAGATTATTTTTGGGGTCTGTTAGCTTATTCTTAATAGCTTTTTGTAACTGCTTATTTGGCTTTTCAGCTTATTTAAGCTGAATCCCTTTCTGAATTTATTTTTCCTAGATTAGAAATCTAATTTTAGAATTACTCAAAAATTTCCAGAATTTTCCAAGTTGTTTTATTATTTTTAAATCATTTAAATAGTTTAAATCAGTTTTTAATTCATAAAAAATAATTAAAAAGTCAAAAAAATATTTTTCTTTTTCTCAAAATTTTCTTTTATCATTTAGAATATAGGAAAATTATTTTCATAATTGTAGGACTTAAAATTTTAGCATTTCACTTTTATTCGCGTTTTTAAATTCGTAGCGTAACGTTTTTAATTCCGGTTTTCGTTTTTAAATTCACGTGCTTAGATTACTTGTACCCGTAGCTTAATTAGTAGTTTTCATTTACTATTTCATTGTTCGTAGTGTAGAAAACCAAAATTCTCCTTTTAATCACTCATTCACTACACGAATCACGTCCCGGGAACACAAATTCCATTCGATCTTCATCGGGACAAACGACTCGGGTTTTGCATATTTCTTGTGCAATTCCTTGGACTATAATTGACCTCCATCACAGCCATATGATTAAAAATAATAATCTGAGCCATCTCGATTTATCATTTTTTTTATAAACGTTACTCATTTTATTTTTGAAAGTAATAGCGTAAAATTATACCTCGTTCGTGTAAAACGGTGATGTATTCATCGTAAACTAAGCTTTTTTGATCTTCTAGCACTTTCTTTGAAACTGCTTCTGTGAAACTGTTTATGTGAAACTGCTTATGTGAAACTGTTGCTTATGTGAAACTGCTTTTATGTGAATCTGCTTATGGGAAAACTTGTGAAAACTTGTGAATGTAGCTTTGCTAAGAAATATTTTTTTATAACTCAATAAAGATTCTCAAATAGTAAAAATAAAAATAAAATAAAATAAAAAGAAAAAAAAAAAAAAAAAAAAAAGTGGAGACACAATTACATAGGGTAGGAGGGTTTGTACTTTGTAGGGGTAGGATGGTAGGGGTTATGTATAACTTAAAAAGAATAAGAAAAGCTTTTAAAATGATCTTTTATTATTTAAATTATTTTTTCATACAGCTTCTTTTTATGCTTACACATAAGTATCACAAAAGTCTTTATAAAAGTTTTAGCATTGTTAAATTCTCTCAAAGAGAATATGCATGCCATCAAAATTTAATAAGATGCCAATAAAAGTATTTGTAGGCTTGTATTAGCAATTGAAAAGTAATCCATCCGTCACATATTAAGTGTTCATTTTCAAAATATATAAAGTTTAAAATAAAAATCATTTACTACATTTGTTCACTAATAATATATTATAATATGTACTAAAAATCATTTTTGCTTAGGCTTAATGGTGTATCATTATGTTGTTTGTTATGTCACAAACTTGCACCTGATTGGGACACCTATCATGCTTAACACAATAATCAGGCATATTAATATGTAGGGAACCATTGTGGCTGCTTATGATTGGCCCATTGCAAGACCAATTATGTTTGTAATACACTCTTCTTTTGTTTTATTCAAAGCTACATCTCTCCAAACAATATATTCATCCATTCTCCTTCTCGGCTTATCCTGAAGGTACCACACTCATCAGTAACATGAAATTTTAGATCCAACCAAATCCACAAAACACAGACGCAACACAAACCACAGACACGAAACACACACACAACATAAACACAAAACACACAGAGAAAGCACAAACACAAAACCCAAACACACGTATACCCAGTTTCCCAGCAAATCGAGAAAGAGGAAAAAGAAACCCGAGGAAGATGAATAATCTATCATCTACCAATGATCGGCTGCAGAAGAAAGGTAGCTTCCATCTCATTTATTATTATTATTTTTTTAATTTCGAATAAATTGAATTCTGGATATTAAAATTGGGGTTTAATTAAATTGGAATTTATGATTGTGTTTAATTTTATGGTTTTTATTATTATTATTATTTTTAAATTACGGTTCTGTTAATTTGGAGGGTTTTGTTGATTTCTTTTGTAGGATGCTTTGCTGATGATGTTGGCAACAAACCCTTTTGAGGTATTTCTTTTCAGTTTTTTTTTTTTTTTTTTTTTTTTTTTTTTTTTTTTAAATTTGGGGTTTTTGTGAAATGGTGGTTTTGTTTAAGTTTAAGGGTTTTTATGAAATTAGGGGTGTTTGGGATTAGAATTTCATAAATGATTATTTAATTATCGGGGGTGTTTGCCTTAGCTTATTTATCAGGCTTATGGGCTTATTTTGATATCTGAAGAATGTTTTCGGGTTTTCAGGTATTGGATAGTTGGATAACTAATATGCGGGGTTTTTTTTTTTTTTTTTTTTTTTTTTTTTTTTTATTTATTTATTTATTTATTGTCAACTTTACTGTTTTAATTCTGTTTGTGTTTTTATGAATTGGATATCTTGAAAATTCGGCTTATGTTCATTTGGGTATGGTTTAATTTAGGATTAGAAAGTTCGTAAGCTTATCGTGCTGATGTGTAACCCAAATATCAGGATACCAAGGATTGAAGCCTATTGCATAAGGGAAATTGGGTGTATTGGTTTTATCCGCCGTGTAGGTATGTTTTTTGTTCGCAGTAAATGCATTTTAACATAAATGTTAACTATAGTTTTTACCTTTTTTACATTTCAGGAAACATTCGTGTATTATGCTGTATTGTTTAAAGGTGAAGACGCTGCCATGCCTTCTGCAATGTGCGTGTGTGTGCGTGAGTTCTGAAAGCTTTTAGCCTAGAGAAAAAACCGCTGCGAGAGATTGAGGTTTCGCTGATTTTTTTTTTCTTTTTCTTTTCCTTTATTTATTTTTCGTGCAGATGTGAATTCTATGTTTCGGGTAAAGGGAACACTAACAAGTTTGCATCAAATTTAATGAGGCCCTATTGCAGACAATGCCATTCTTTACAAAGCCAGTTATATGCAAGAAAGTTGATATTTGGGTATGTAGAATGGGCCCCCTATATCTGTATAATTGATCCAGTAGCTTACTATAGCTATTACTTATAGAATGGAGTTAGTCCGGTCATGTGAACATACTGATGGTGAACTTCTATGTTAAGGGGTGTTTTGCATTGCTTATTCTTACTGATTTGTTTGTGTTTTGTGGTCTGTGGAAATTCACATGGTTAACTATTTAAAGCTTTTAAAACTCAAATTTTTGGTCCCTGAACTAAGTATTCGCTTCTTTCTTAGTGTCTAACATCCATTTTTCCCCGGATTGATTTATGTTCAGGTAAACAGGTTCAAGTGGATGTGGAAAAGTTGGGCACTAATGGGAACATGGCAACAAACCCCTATATTGAGTATTTCACATGTCCAAACTCCAAAATTGGCTATTTTATGTTTTTGTAGAATATAATAACCAGTTTATATTTAGTCATTAAAAAAATATATACAATTTACAAAATATCCAGTTAAAATAAGCAATCCAAGGCAACTGCTTACTGCATTTTAATACACTAGATAAGCAATTTTTATGGTTTTTTGGATTTTATATATATATATATTGGTTCTAGAAAAAAACCCAGTTTGGTGGAAAAGTGAGAAAATAGTGCAAATCACCCCCTCCCTTCCCACCTCCTTTTTTTCCCCAACTACAAGGGCCTCATTGTAACTTTTTTTTATTTTATAAGGTTTGTTCCAAACATGTCTCTTTCCCCTCCTTTTTTTCCTCCCAAGTCCATGGGCTTCTTTGTTACTTTCTTTATTTATTGAGGGATATTTTGTAACTTTTTATACATTTAAACTAAACAATTTTCAATCAGGTGATACGTTTATACATTGAAAATATAATTATTCATCAAACTATATACGTAATACGGTTACCATTCACAGTTCAAATACAAAACAAGTATAGTTAACAAAAAAACATATGCTGGAAAGTCGAGATTTAAGTATTTAAACATCCTTTTGAACTGTATTTCTGATCGACAGTTGCATAACGACTCCATTCTTCGTGTGATTGTTGAGGCGGTTCTTCTTAAACCTATGTTCCCGATTGACTTTCCACTAACCTGCAAATGAAAACTAAAGAATTAATGATTTAAACCTGAAATTTCAGGTCTATATAGGTGTTTCAGATTAGTTGTTAAGGGATACTGGGATTGCAGCATATTATGCGTTTTCAAAGAACTGGTATCAACCCATTTATTCACAACTGCATTTTCCAAGAAAACACAAATAATCACTCATTCTAACGATCTTACGTCCAAATCCTCTACTCGAAAGCAAACATGCCAGTTACTGATATATTAGGATGTTTACTGATACGCAATATAACTCAGTAAGGTGCATAGTTTTAAAGTTAAGCTGAGATTATAAATCATGACAATACGTGGATAAACCTTGTTCATTAAGATACGAGATATGTACCTTTATATATCTCAAAACAGTGTTAGTAACCATTGAATCATTGATTTATGTCCTGTCTATCTGGTTGTTACTGAGGGGCATTTTATATTTTGACTAGCCAGAAAAATCTTCAAATAAGCCATTTACCCAAGTTGCATTCATTTTGTAACCAAGTGGCCAACAAAGTTTCATGAGATTTCAAAAGTATAAAACTAAAAGGTCGTATGGATAAATAAAATCAGACAGAAGGTAATGAACTCAAGAAGAAAGGAGATGCTGTGATGAAACATACCATAATTTTGAGCAGCTGAAAATGAAGCTTTAGATAGACACTGATCCAGTTCGGGAATGGAGATATTGCTACGAGGCACTTTACGCCTGGGATTATATGTTTGTACCACATCCAAAGCTGCCCACTGATGAACATTAGCAATTTTATTCTCTTCATCATCACCTGCAGCATAGTGGGTTATTTGACTGTAAGAACCTATAAAATAACTACACCGCTGCATTGACCAGGTAAAAAAATCATCATCAGCATATAATTTCGCATTTACATATTTACGCAGCACATAATTTATGTATCCTCCAAGTCCAATGACATTGAGCAGTGCACAAGGTATTGTGAAATGGTGTACTAAAGTACTTTATCAAACATCCTAAAAAGGTACCTTGAAATGATGTACTAAAGTACTTTAAATGGATGCAATTAAAGAGACAAACTGATGCACTAAAGTACTTTAAATGGATGCAATTAAAGAGACAATGTATATCTATTCATTGGATTTGGGCCACATTCCAGTATATGAAAAAAGGTACCTTGAAATGGTGTTCTATCTGTAGCAGGTATATGTAGGCACCATATATCAAACATCCTAAAAATTTCAAGGAAGAAATACAAAAGATTAATAATCAGTTCACTAAGTATAATTAGCATGGGGATGCATTCCTAAATCCTAATAGAAGGTAATCTATCAGTAAGTAGTCCTAAAAGTGGAAAACTAATAAGCATTTCCAGCTACTGAGCCATTACTAGTTCCAACGTCATCAAAGACCACATATACATTCAATAATTTCCCCTCGAAAAACCACATAACCAATCATTTATCTTATAGTCATATTAATACAGCTATTGAGATGAATAAGCCTTTTGTACATAGCATAATAGTCATAAACAATACCAATTGGATTGGATGACAAGTATAAGTAAATGACTCTCTAAATCTGCGATGATACAAAGTGTAACACCCCAACCCGACAAGGGTAAAGATATCACAACAATGGTGGCATATCAGAAGTCACAAACATTCAATAAATAAAACATCATAAGTCTTGACATTAAATCCAAAATAAGTCAACATGACTTAAATCAAAATGCAAGACAAAATGACTTAAGTACAAAATCCAATATTCAAATGCCTAAAAAATGGCATATCAAAATAAATAGAAGTTCAAATGGTAAAGCTAAATAACTAAGGTCGACTCCGAAATAGATCGCTCTCATCCCAAAGCTAAACCCAGCTCCTAGCTTAAGTACCTGCCGCAGGAAAAGAAATGCGGCTGAGCTTCAAAAGCCCAGTGAACAGATATATAGATAACGGGAACAAATAGCAGGTAGCAAATACAAAAGCAAATCAGGAATACAAAATCATACCAATACGAATCACAATGAAAGGAATGAGAAATGAATCATGAATAAAAGAATATAACGAAGTGAAATAAGATTTAAGAAAACAAAACACAGCAATTCATCACGAGCCCAGACTACTGACAATACCATAGCATACTAATATAATAAAACATACCTGTGTAGAGTGATCAGCTCTCAGACAAAGTGAAAGACGTGTATCGCACACACAATCAGTCACCAGATATAATAACTACAACATATAAAATATACAGATAACATGTCAAATCTAGAGTGCACCCATACGCCCCACAGATAAATCAATAATCATAATTATAATGGCCATAGCAAATAATAAATAAGGGACGGAACAGGTCATCACTCTCCTGCCCTAGAGTCATGTCAGAGGTGCGTCAATGACATGGACATGAAACCCTCATGCCTAGTGATTGGCTCGTAATATCAAACTGTAGATCAAAGGTCGGGCGTACTATCAAATAATCAAAATCATATCTTAAGGGTACATGGCAAAAGATTTAAATCAAAGATCACATCGAAAGTTCACAAACAAAAGGGAACATAGCAATGGTATAGGGAATCCTAATAAGGAAATGAATTCTGAAGAAAAGAACTGAAAAGCCCTTACTGAAAGGACGGAATATCTGTACATTATTAGCAAAGCAAAAGACAAGAAAGCAAATGCGAAGCAGAAATCAAGGCTTCTCCTTCTTCACACCTAAGAAGTAGAAGACGGAATTATGAATTATTCAAACTCAGACTATTGCTTTTAGTTTTACTTTTCCATTTTGTAACTTTCCAGGTTTAGTAAGATGTTAATATTCCAGATTAGGTTAAGTCCTTATTTCAAGATCATTATGGAATTAAGGTACCTTTTATCAAGTTACAAAAGTTTAGGGTTTTAATTGTAAATTCATTAGACTCAAAGGTTTAAAATGAAATTACTTTAAGTTACTGATTTAATCTATATTTACCAAACAAGTACTTTATTTCACAAGTTTACAGGACATCACCTCAGAATTATATGAAGTACGAATTTGACCCTCAAAATTTAGTAATTACACAATTGGTCCCTTAACTTTACAAAACTTACAATTTAAATCATAATTTATTTATAATTACATATCAATCCCATAAATACTCAAATTTACCCATTACACCCTTAATGACATTATTTACTCAGAATAACTTCAAGTTTCCCAAATTTACACTTTAAGTCCTTCTACTTTAATTATTTACAAATCGACCCTTATAAATATAGTTAATTCATTTTCTTGCACATTTACACTTAGGACCCTCAAGTTATATTTTTCTCACATTCCTACTGACTTATATGACATTACAAAAATATCCCAGAAGTTTCAAAGTTGGCAAAACAAGCCCTTATACTTTTATTTATAAATCGTATAGACTTTTATTGTACCAAAACAAGCCCTAGTTTTATCCAATCATTAAACCATCATGACATCATCATTAAAACATTAATTACATCAGATCTATACACATGAACCCTAACCCTAATCCATTCTAGGGTTTATTCTTATTTTTCTTTATTTCCTCTAAAATCCGATTACATACAATAATTCGCATCAATTATTTTTAGCTTCTATAAATCATGTGGTTATTTTTCTAGGATTATATTATCAGTATAGGACACGTAAAAATTATGGTTATACCCCAGAAAAATCGAATGACATTATTTGGAAATTATGTGCGTTTTATCTCTTATAATTTCGTACGCTTTGTTTAGCTTGCATGATCCATGTTTAACATTTTTACTGAGTTATATACAACATATAGATCATTATAAAAATACTAGATCAATTATAGAACGTAAAGATTTGTCGTGTGGATTTTATACCTATCGAGCGCAATAGATCGAACAAAACAAAACACCACGATCGAACGAAAGCTTCCACAACCCAACTCTTATTTTTCCTAGCTTGCTTACACCTTGATAAACTCCAGAAAATTGCTTGCTCAGGTCCAGAAGTCGCAAGGATGTTTTGGTCGAATTTAGTGTGTAGCGATTTAGGGTTTTCGGAATTTAGGGTTTTGCAAAATAATGATTTGATTGTGTATATAATAATAGCCGATTAGGAAGGGGGTTATACTCAGAATTTTTAGCCCATAAGTTAGCTCAAGATCATACTTTGATTTGGTGCATAACTCCTTAATTTATTTTGGTACTTATCTAATTAAAATGATTTTACAAATATATATATTAAGTTTATTTAATTAATTTCGGACCATGTATATGTGTATATGTGATTTTGTAATTTTTGTACATTCAAAGTAATGTAATGTTGTCCCAGAAATTTAATTACTTGATATGTAGTTCGTTTCAGAAGTTTGGAATTGTTTCAGAATTTTATAAGTTATTTATTTAGGTTTTTTTGTTTCAGGGGTAATTTGGTCTTTTTACAGGTTATCTGAATTTCAGGTATTACAACTTCTTCCCCACTAATAAAAAAAATTTCGTCCTCGAAATTTGCAGGAAGTAGTAAGAAAAGAAAAGAAAAGAAAGCGGAAAACAAACGAAGGAGAACGGAAAACAAAACAAGGACATACCGGATTAAAACGAGAACTGTGGATAACTAGCTCGTATTGACTCTTCAGTTTCCCAGGTAGCTTCACGCTCCGGGTGATTCTTCCAAAGAATCTTTATGAACGGAATAACTTTGTTTCTCATGACTCGTTCCTGACGGTCCAGAACCGCTTCCGGTTCTTCAGACAAAGACATATCAGGCCGGATCTGATCAAGTGGGTAAGATACAACATGCAGTGGGTGATAATTGTATCCTATCAGGAGAGATACATGGAATACATTATGCACATGAGATAGCTGAGGAGGTAAAGCCAAACGATAAGAAACCTCCCCAATACGCTCCAGGATTTCGAACGGTCCAATAAATCGAGGACTCAACTTGCCCTTGATTTCAAAACGCCTTACACCACGGAAAGGAGATACTTTCAGGAATACCCGATCACCTACATTAAATTCTAGATCCCGACGGTGCTTATCAGCATAGCTTTTCTGGCGAGCACGCGACTCTTTCAGTTTTTCTCTAGCAACAGCTACCTTTTCATTTGTGATCTCAATCATCTCAGGTCCTTCAATCAGACGTTCACCTACTTCATTCCAACAAACAGGAGGCCTACATTTCCTACCATACAACATCTTGAAGGGAGCCATTCGAATACTCGCATGCCAACTGTTATTATACGCAAACTCTACCAAACACAAGTACTCATCCCAACTACCTGTCCATTCCAACGCACAAGCTCTTAACATGTCTTCCAAAGTCTGAATGGTCCTCTCAGACTGACCATCAGTTTGGGGATGAAATGCAGTACTAAACTTAAGGCGAGCGCCCCAAGCTTTATGAAGTCCCTTCCAAAAACGCGAAGTGAAACGAGGATCACGATCTGAAACAATAGACGAAGGCATACCATGCAATCGAACGATCTCTTGCTGGAAAACTTCCGCCAACTTACTGACACTATAGGTCATACGGATAGGTAAGAAATGAGCGGATTTAGTTAGCCGATCAACGACCACCCAAATCGCATCATGTCTTTTACGAGTAACAGGCAGACCACAAACGAAGTCCATGGAAATCTCATCCCATTTCCATGTAGGAATCTCCAAAGGTTGTAATAGACCACTAGCTCGCTGATGCTCAATCTTAACTTGCTGGCAGGTCATGCATCTAGCGACAAATAACGCCACATCTTGCTTCATACCGTTCCACCATAAATGTTGCTTAAGATCCCGATACATCTTGGTAGAACCAGGATGGATAGCGAAAGGAGAACTGTGAGCCTCAGTCAACACAGCCTCACGCAATTCGGAATCATTAGGCACACAAAAATGATCCTCATACCAGACAACTCCATCGTCATCAACTCTAAACTCAGTTTGCTTACCCTCTTCAATATTCTGAACTATAGCCCAGAGCTCACCATCATCTTTCTGAGCCTCTTTAATACGCAACATCAGATTTGACTCAATCTTTAAACTAGCCCAGTAACCAACATCACGCCGAAAACATAACTCAACATCCAAACGCTCCAAATCCTTGAGGACATGCGGATCAATCTCCAAACTAGCAATCACTCCAGATTTTCGACTAAGTGCATCTGCAACCACATTAGCCTTACCTGGATGATACTGGATGTTCGTGTCATAATCTTTCAGAAGCTCCAGCCATCGCCTCTGCCTCATATTAAGCTCCTTCTGAGTAAAGATGTATTTGAGGCTCTTGTGATCAGTGAAGATATCACATGATTCACCATACAAGTAATGCCTCCAGATCTTCAATGCAAAAACTACAGCTGCCAATTCTAGATCATGAGTTGGATAATTTTCCTCATAGGGTTTCAGTTGTCTCGAAGCATAGGCAATAACCTTTCCGTTTTGCATAAGCACACAACCCAAACCCTTTTTAGAAGCATCACTATAGATTTGGAAACCTCCAGAACCCGATGGTAAAGTTAGAATAGGTGCAGACACCAAACGCCGTTTCAACTCTTCAAAACTCTGCTCACGCTCATCAGTCCATACGAACTTTTCACCCTTCCGCATCAATTGAGTCAATGGCAAAGCCAACTTAGAAAATCCTTCCACAAATCGCCTGTAGTAGCCAGCTAATCCAAGAAAACTCCTGACTTCAGTCACAGTGGTAGGTCTCGGCCACTTGGTGATAGCCTCGACTTTAGATGGATCCATGGTGATACCATCTGCAGACACAATGTGACCTAGGAAAGCTACTTGATTCAGCCAGAACTCATACTTAGAAAATTTCGCGAATAATTTCTGCTGCCTCAGGATACCTAAAACAATACGCAGGTGTTGCTCGTGCTCCTCGGACGATTTAGAATACACTAGAATATCGTCAATGAAAACGATGACGAATTTATCAAGAAATTCATGGAAAACCCGATTCATTAAATCCATAAACACGGCAGGAGCATTTGTTAAGCCAAAAGGCATAACCAGGAACTCATAGTGTCCATAACGGGTGCGGAAAGCAGTCTTAGGTACATCCTGCTCTTTAACTCGCAATTGGTGATAACCCGATCGCAAGTCGATTTTGGAGAAAACTTTAGCTCCTTGCAATTGATCAAACAAGTCATCAATACAAGGAAGCGGATAACGGTTTCGAATGGTAATGCGATTAAGCTCACGATAATCAATACACAGACGCATAGACCCATCCTTCTTCTTCACGAAAAGCACAGGAGCACCCCATGGCGAAACACTAGGTCGAATGAATCCACAGTCCAACAACTCTTCCAGTTGCTCCTTCAATTCTTTCAGTTCAACAGGTGCCATCCGGTACGGAGCCTTAGAGATAGGTTCGGCACCGGGAATTAGATCAATAGAAAACTCCACTTCTCTAGCCGGAGGAAGACCAGGAAGTACTTCAGGAAAAACGTCAGCAAAATCCCGAACAATGGGAACATTAGAAATATCCGGACTCTCAACAGACGAATCCTTAACTGAGGCTAGATAACCTTGGCAACCATGAGACATCAAGGTTCGAGCTTTCAAGGCGGAAATGATTTTAACAGTTTTAAGAGGGCGAGATTCATGGTAAATGAATTCAGGATTATTCAGATCACCGAAAATCACATTTCTGGCGTGGCAGTCAATGGTTGCTCGATGGAAAGCCAACCAATCCATACCCAGAATGACATCAAAGTCAATCATGTCTAGAGGAAGTAAATTTGCCGGACGAATCCGATCATCGAAGCGTAACGGACAGTTCAAATATTCATGGTTGATAAGAATGTGGTTTTTCATGGGGGTTGATATAGCAATTGGGTTATTTAGTGGTGTTGAAGGTATGTTCAGTTTCTTAGCCAATTTCATAGATATGATAGAATGCGTTGCTCCAGTGTCAAATAACGCGAAAACAGTAAAATCACCAATATACAAAAAGCCGGTAATGGTACCTGTAGCCTTAGCCGCCTGATCCCGCGTAGTAGAAAACACACGCCCAGTATTCAGAGGTGGAGGAGGCGGAGGAAGAAGATAGTTCTTAGCAGATGCAGGATTCTGCTTTAGGCAGTCCTTCACCCGATGCTCAGCAGACCCACATCTGAAACACGCACCAGATGCTCTACGACACTCTCCTGGATGACTTTTCCCACAAGTAGTACAAATAGGGGGTGGAGATAAGTTCCCAGATGAACCCTTCTGAGAACTCGATCCAGAACCACGAGACTGCTGCTGAAAACCCTTAGAAGGCTGATCCTTCCACTGCTTCTGACCATTATCCTGCCTAGAAATCGAACCAGCATCCTGACCTCTAGAATCTGGTTTCCGCTGATCATAGCTCCTACCTGACTGACCCTGATAATCACGACCACGATCTGACTGACCCCGCTATTCAAAGCCCTTACCAGAAACCCCCTTGTTGTCCCGATTCTGACTCTGCGGCTGAATCCTGTCGCCATCACGGTTTCGCTTGTACCCTACCTTCTCATGAAATATCTCGATGTTGCGAGCTGCGTCGCAACATGCTGACGGATCAGCGAACTCCTGATTAAGAAGATGATCTAAAACCCAACTCTTCAGTGCCCACTTATAATGCTTAGCTTGATGCTCAGCATCCCCAGCAACCGGGCCCACAAAGCTAACCAATCTCTAGAATCGCTCCAGAAATTCCCCTGCATTCTCAGACTCAAGCTGAGAGATAGTGTTGTACTCCCGAATAAATCTCTGCTGTTCGGACACAGGGAAGTACCGATTATAGAACGTAGCACGAAAATTAGCCCAAGTACAACCAAGAACATAAGCATCACCTCCCTTAGCTTCCTTGTGCGCCTTCCACCAGTTAAGCGCATCTCCCTCAAGCTTAAACGCAGCCAGACGAGTCTTAAACCCGTCTTCACAACCCAGTACCTCAAATAGCTTCTTCATGTGTGTTATCCAGTCCTCTGCAGCATGAGGAGTAGCAGCAGAACTGAACGACAACGGCTTAAGTTTATTGAAACTCTCAAGCCAACCATTAATGGTAGTGGGTCGGCCCCCACCACCAGTACCACTAGAGGGACCAGCACCACCCGAGCCACCAGAGGGACCAGCTCCATTACGAAAATCATTGATCATCCGAGTGATCACCTCGTTAGCATTAAGCCCAGGTAGCAAATTGGCTATAGCATTAGCCACCAACTCCTCCAAATTAGGGATCTCCTCCTCCCCTTCAGAATAGTCACCACGACGAGTAACAACCATCTACAGGATTTTCAAACGATTAGAAAGATCAAACAGGAATGATAGAGCAAAAGAAAAACATGGCAGAGCAGGACAGGAAAAGAGTGCGCGAAAGGAAACCTAATGTCTACCCAAATCCTCACAGGTCGATAGCCTAAGCTCTAAGGTTTCATGAAAGCCTGTGCTCTGATACCATAAATTGTAACACCCCAACCCGACAAGGGTAAAGATATCACAACAATGGTGGCATATCAGAAGTCACAAACATTCAATAAATAAAACATCATAAGTCTTAACATTAAATCCAAAATAAGTCAACATGACTTAAATCAAAATGCAAGACAAAATGACTTAAGTACAAAATCCAATATTCAAATGCCTAAACAATGGCATATCAAAATAAATAGAAGTTCAAATGGTAAAGCTAAATAACTAAGGTCGACTCCGAAATAGATCGCTCTCATCCCAAAGCTAAACCCAGCTCCTAGCTTAAGTACCTGCCGCAGGAAAAGAAATGCGGCTGAGCTTCAAAAGCCCAGTGAACAGATATATAGATAACGGGAACAAATAGCAGGTAGCAAATACAAAAGCAAATCAGGAATACAAAATCATACCAATACGAAGTCACAATGAAAGGAATGAGAAATGAATCATGAATAAAAGAATAGAACGAAGTGAAATAAGATTTAAGAAAACAAAACACAGCAATTCATCACGAGCCCAGACTACTGACAATACCATAGCATACTAATATAATAAAACATACCTGTGTAGAGTGATCAGCTCTCAGATAAAGTGAAAGATGTGTATCGCACACACAATCAGTCACTAGATATAATAACTACAACATATAACATATACAGATAATAGGTCAAATCTAGAGTGCACCCATACGCCCCACAGATAAATCAATAATCATAATTATAATGGCCATAGCAAATAATAAATAAGGGACGGAACAGGTCATCACTCTCCTGCCCTAGAGTCATGTCAGAGGTGCGTCAATGACATGGACATGAAACCCTCATGCCTAGTGATTGGCTCGTAATATCAAACTGTAGATCAAAGGTCGGGCGTACTATAAAATAATCGAAATCATATCTTAAGGGTACATGGCAAAAGATTTAAATCAAAGATCACATCGAAAGTTCACAAACAAAAGGGAACATAGCAATGGTATAGGGAATCCTAATAAGGAAATGAATTCTGAAGAAAAGAACTGAAAAGCCCTTACTGAAAGGACGGAATATTTGTACCTTATTAGCAAAGCAAAAGACAAGAAAGCAAATGCGAAGCAAAAATCAAGGCTTCTCCTTCTTCACACCTAAGAAGTAGAAGACGGAATTATGAATTATTCAAACTCAGACTATTGCTTTTAGTTTTACTTTTCCATTTTGTAACTTTCCAGGTTTAGTAAGATGTTAATATTCCAGATTAGGTTAAGTCCTTATTTCAAGATCATTATGGAATTAAGGTACCTTTTATCAAGTTACAAAGTTTAGGGTTTTAATTGTAAATTCATTAGACTCAAAGGTTTAAAATGAAATTACTTTAAGTTACTGATTTAATCTATATTTACCAAACAAGTACTTTATTTCACAAGTTTATAGGACATCACCTCAGAATTATATGAAGTACGAATTTGACCCTCAAAATTTAGTAATTACACAATTGGTCCCTTAACTTTACAAAACTTACAATTTAAATCATAATTTATTTATAATTACATATCAATCCCATAAATACTCAAATTTACCCATTACACCCTTAATGACATTATTTACTCAGAATAACTTCAAGTTTCCCAAATTTACACTTTTAGTCCTTCTACTTTAATTATTTACAAATCGACCCTTATAAATATAGTTAATTCATTTTCTTGCACATTTACACTTAGGACCCTCAAGTTATATTTTTTTCACATTCCTATTGACTTATATGACATTACAAAAATATCCCAGAAGTTTCAAAGTTGGCAAAACAAGCCCTTATACTTTTATTTATAAATCGTATAGACTTTTATTGTACCAAAACAAGCCCTAGTTTTATCCAATCATTAAACCATCATGACATCATCATTAAAACATTAATTACATCAGATCTATACACATGAACCCTAACCCTAATCCATTCTAGGGTTTATTCTTATTTTTCTTTATTTCCTCTAAAATCCGATTACATACAATAATTTGCATCAATTATTTTGAGCTTCTATAAATCATGTGGTTATTTTTATAGGCTTATATTATCAGTATAGGACATGTAAAAATTATGTTTATACCCCAGAAAAATCGAATGACATTATTTGGAAATTATGTGCGTTTTATCTCTTATAATTTCGTACGCTTTGTTTAGCTTGCATGATCCATGTTTAACATTTTTACTGAGTTATATACAACATATAGATCATTAGAAAAATTCTAGATCAATTATAGAACATAAAGATTTGTCGTGTGGATTTTATACCTATCGAGCGCAATAGATCGAACAAACCAAAACACCACGATCGAACGAAAGCTTCCACGACCCAACTCTTATTTTTCCTAGCTTGCTTACACCTTGATCAACTCTAGAAAATTGCTTGCTCAGGTCCAGAAGTCGCAAGGATGTTTTGGTCGAATTTAGTGTGTAGCGATTTAGGGTTTTCGGAATTTAGGGTTTTGCAAAATAATGATTTGATTGTGTATATAATAATAGCCGATTAGGAGGGGGGTTTATACTCAAAATTTTTGGCCCATAAGTTAGCTCAAGATCATACTTTGATTTGGTGCATAACTCCTTAATTTATTTTGGTACTTATCTAATTAAAATGATTTTACAAATATATATATTAAGTTTATTTAATTAATTTCGGACCATGTATATGTGTATATGTGATTTTGTAATTTTTGTACATTCAAAGTAATGTAATGTTGTCCCAAAAATTTAATTACTTGATATGTAGTTCGTTTTCAGAAGTTTGGAATTGTTTCAGAATTTTATAAGTTATTTATTTAGGTTTTTTTGTTTCAGGGGTAATTTGGTCTTTTTATAGGTTATCTGAATTTCAGGTATTACACAAAGAAAGCCTGAGCCCAGATCCACCAATCCCTGAGTATAGTAAAATGTTGAAAAAATTGGTGTCTGGAAAAAACTAGAAATTGCTGAACATTCAGTACATGAAGATAATTATCAATTCTAGAATTTTTCTCATCAATTGGTATTTGTTAAACCTGTAAACCACACAACTTCTTAAAAACACAGATCGTGTATAACTGTGATATGCGGTGCCAATGTACACAAATTAGTATACACATTTTAATGCATCTGTATTTTTTTTTTAAATACAGATGCACTAAATGTACACAAATTAGTTAGTCAATTGTCATTAACTACTAACGTCCGTTAGTCGTTATTTGTGAAGTAGTCATGTTATTAAATAGAGAGTACCAGAGAACAGACAACTTGCAATCATTTGCTTAAAAGACTTTAAACAGAGAACATACAAGAAGAATATGAGACGATGTGATCATATAGTGGTAAAAAATCACATCATATTACCTTTGAAAACTTCTTGTCCCTCTCATAGTCAAGACCGGGAGGTCCATTTTGCAAGGTCATGAGCAAAACCTGTCATGTTAAAAGCATTCTAAGTTGTGATTGACTAGTTTTATACGGTAAATATGACCTAAGTCGTTCAACCTAATTGATAACACGAAATAGCAAATAAAATAAAATAAAAAAAGCAAGATGGACTCAACTTCATTGGAGGATACTTGGAGAAAGGAGCATGCCCGTGAGCAAGCTCCAGAGCTGTTATGCCAAAGGACCAGATATCAGCTCTGCATAATTTTTCAGGAATATATATTAATCTTTAACAATCCTGGAAAAATGTATACCTACGTTAAGTATAAAATCAATATAAAATAATATCTCCATCCGTCTGAATGATGTTATTAGCCACATATGACTAACAGAAGTCATTATATAAAAAATTATGCCTGTATAAAAAGAGAGTACCAGCATGGCGTTCCAACAACAAATGTATTCCTCATGCGATGTCTGTCACCGGCATCAAACAGGCAAGCAGAAACTCCAAGATCTCCCAGCCTAATTCCACCATCCTCAGAAATGAGAATGTTTCCAGCCTGGTAATATAGCAAAACAAACCTGGTTAAGCGCATCCACAATCAAAAAATTGGTTTTACAGAATAAGTTTACATAATACAGTGATGTATCCGGGGAAACCAAAAACAATTGCAACTCTTATCCTATCATTTGATTTTACAGAACAGACAAAATGAACCATATTCTATGACCTCATCAAATTTAAGATCCACAATCATAAAAAAAAATTGCCCTTGTGCATCAACAGACAAACCAGTTGCTAGTCAAGTGTACATTTATACTTAAAAAAATAAAGGAATTGCGCTCCTTGAGAAATTCATTAGTTTATGTAATAAAATTAATGAACACATGTCCATGTTAGCTTTACATGAGAATGATACTGAAAGATGTTGTCATATTAAATATAACAAGTTTGAGAAAAGAAGAAGGCTGATACATACTGAATATATGATACAGTAAAAAGTAACAGCGAAACAACAAATTGTTTCAGCATCTTAGAAATGCAAAATACTCACAAGCATTAAAATGTATGCTGATGAACACATTTGAATTCTTTAATGAGAAGAAAAACTCACTTTGACATCTCGATGGATGAGTCCGTGATGGTGAAGATACACCAACGCTTTTAACACCTCACGCAGTATAGTTGCAATAACAACTTCCTCAAACCCCTCGGGATGGGCAGACTTGAGTATATGGATTATGGAGACAAGAACCACTAGGCATGAATGGCATGACAACCCACAGGTTATGCTCTTTTACGAAGGAACAATATGATTTGAGAACATTTGGATGATCAACCAGGATCATTGTCTGATATTCACGTGATATATTGTTCTGCTAACATATTAACAAATGAGCAACAAAGCAAACATAGTTTATCAATCTCTTAAAACAGAATGCATAAGCGAAACTAATACAACCAACTAGTCAAAAATTTCACATAATACATTTTGCAGTAATATACGTCCAGAAATCAGAATAACAGAGCATAACCATCAAGTAGCAATCACAAAATAAACAGAAAAATCCATGACAATAAACCTTTTTTCTCTAAATACAACAACAAATCCTACTTCTTAAGGCTCGTTCGCTTAAAACATTCAATAACTAAGCAGATATTTTAATAGTCATATTAATAAATAACTCTATCAAAGTTCAAAAGTAATCTCCAAATCAAAAAGGTCAAAGTCGACTTAAAGTACCCCCTACCTAATATAAATCCTAAAACAGATGCACTAAATTAGTATACACATTTTAATGCATCTGTATTTTTTTTAAATACAGATGCACTAAATGTACCCCCTACCTAATATAAATCCTAAAACAGATGCACTAAATTAGTATACACATTTTAATGCATCTGTATTTTTTTTAAATACAGATGCACTAAATGTACCCCCTACCTAATATAAATCCTAAAACAGATGCACTAAATTAGTATACACATTTTAATGCATCTGTATTTTTTTTTAAATACAGATGCACTAAATGTACCCCCTACCTAATATAAATACTAAAACAGATGCACTAAATTAGTATACACATTTTAATGCATCTGTATTTTTTTTAAATACAGTTGCACTAAATGTACCCCCTACCTAATATAAATCCTAAAACAGATGCACTAAATTAGTATACACATTTTAATGCATCTGTATTTTTTTTTAAATATAGATGCACTAAATGTACCCCCTACCTAATATAAATCCTAAAACAGATGCACTAAATTAGTATACACATTTTATCAAACACGTGGTGAGCAATTTTAATAGATGCATTTTTGATGCATTTTTTTGTCAAAAATTCAAAAATCATTACATCATTCTTAAGCTACACAAATGCCTAAATTTTACACATATTTTAAAAAAAAAATACTAAGTATCATACTCGTGCCTTAATAACGACATAACATAGAGTGATCAACATACCTGCGTGATTCCACTGATGCCTTAACTGCGTGATTCCACTGATGCCTTCTTAATCCAGCTGTGCGTTTGATCGATTGTGCGTTTGACGGGAGTGTGTGTCTGTTTGATCGGAGTGTGTGTGAGAGAGTGTGTTTAATCGGAGTCTGTGTTTGATTCACAGTGTGTGTTTTAACCGGATGTGTGTGTTTGATTCAGAGTGTGAGTGTGTGTTTTTTATGGGAGTGATTATGAAAATGACGGGATGGGTGATGGTTCCCGAATTTTGTTTGCGTTTTTTTTTAAATTTTACCCTGATGTTTCGACTGTTATCAAATTCTAATTTATAACTTTTTTTTCTCACTTTTCTATTTAATTACACTTTTCTCTAGAATCGGACCCTATATATATATATATATATATATATATATATATATATATAATATATATATATATATACTAGTTGTCAAAGCCCGCCCCATGGGCGGGCATGCTTTGTAAGCCCGTTGGGCATGACTTATAAGCCCTCCCGGGCATATAAGTCTACCCTAAAGGGCGGGCATGACTTATAATTATCGTTGGCATATTTTACTATAGCGAAAGAATGGTGGTAAAAAATGGTTGAAAATTGTACATGTTGAAAGAAAGGGTTGTACATAAAAACTTTTAACTTGAGGGTGAGCGAATAGGCCTTCATTTAACAAACACCCCTTGCTCATAGTGCTCGATTGTGATATGTAATCAAGAAACTCACTGTCTTCAATATCCTTTTCTCATTTTATGAATTCAAACACACAAAAAGTCCCTATATTGGTGCTGATGACTGCAGTCCAGGAAAAAAAACATATATCTCAATCATCTATATTTGACTTAAATTAAGTGACACTGTACTTAAATATGTCAAAGTTAATCAGAATATAGCCTTTGTTGCGTTTTTGGTTTCCTGGATCAATGGATCAAAATGAAATAGTATATTAAATATTGTTTACAACAATTTGAAATATACAAAATGGCTATCTTCATATAATTTAGAATGAGCATTGAGCTGATAAAACAGACAATAGATGACCATCAATATAAGATCCTGCAACATCAAATCTCAAGTGGTCTAGATGTCATATTGTCTTGGTTATGTACCATCCACATTATGTATTGCCTTTTTTAACGACTTTTTGCAACCAAGCTGATGCCCCAAAAGTAATTGATCCTGCATAAGTAAAAATAACCCGTTAACAACAATGCTTGGATCAATTAGTTTAGACAATCATTCAGCTTGTTCTACATGTTACAGGCTTCGAGTGAAAAAGGAACTACATAATTCGAATTCGATAGCTCCATTAGGTGGGAGTTCAAACACTGTCAAAAAAAATAACGAATAATACTAATATAAGGTAGTAGTTATTTTTTTTGATTGTACAGTTTTGTTTTAATATTTGGTAGTTTATTTGAAATTCTTATATAAGTAGGTAGATTGCTGAGTGACTATATTGGAAATCAAATATCATCATCGGTAGAATAATAATCTTGAGATTCGTTTTCAATGAGAATGTCTAAATCAATTCCATTATATACAGAGCGAACATTATAGTCGTCTGAATCTTGTAAGGCCTCGTCGGCTTCTTTGTCAACGTATATGGTTTGAATATCATTTAAAATGTAGATTGAAACATATCACTTACAGTAATATTTTTTTCTGTAGTATTTTAGTATAAGATTGAATGAATTATTTTAAAGTGCATGGCAAAATTAAAAGTAGTAAAATGTGTCTGATTCACTTTAGCACAAAATATACAATCGGATGCTAAGTTTATAAAAGAAGTCTATAAATATCAACATTTGTTGATGCTTCGTGATAATACCATATGTGTATACATTCATAGCTCTTCAACTAAATGAAAATAAAAATTTTCAGTCCTTAACATACACTAACATGTGATATAAATACCGGCTTCCTCTTTCTCGAGTCCCCTGAAATTGTTTCGTCCTTTTTGGATGGGATTCTTGATTTGTAACAGGAAAGAAGTTTCACCCCATCACTTTGCCACATTTGGTGTATATTTGATAGATAGTGTACCTTATGAATACGCATGTGACCATGTTCTTGTGCATCCTCAATGTCACATTTATCGTCCAAAAAAGCAGTATGTCTAAGATTGTTTTCATATTATAGATTCAATAACTACTTGCAAAGATGCCAGGCAAAAAATGAAATAAAAATAAATGTACCTCAGTTCTAAGAACTTTTGCTTTGAAGGCATCAGAGCTAATTGGTGTCAGAAGGATACATTGGCATCAGTGACATGGATCTTTTCAATAAAAAGCCTTTGTACCCTGTTGGTTGTTCCGCGCATCCACCACAGGTCTTTTTAAAAAAACCAAAACTACAAACCTCGACACCAGTTTTCTTATGTTTCTCAATTTCCCTTTCTTTTAGATGAAAATATTGAGCGTTGAGCTTCTTGCGAACAAAATATATGACGTAACCCTGATAAATAACATAAAGTCGATTCATAAGCAATCTCATGCATTCAGGAACAGTGTTATCACTACTTGTAATATATTATTTATCTAAGGGAACATATTTTGAAAATCAATGTTTAACGACACGTTTATTATGTTAACTAATCAATACAATAGTAACATAATTTTTTTTTATTAAACCTTTCATAACTACAAACCTCAATAAATGTCAGGCCTTCTATATCAATTTTATCTTCTTTAACTTACCCCATCTAACGTGCTTCAAGCAGGTTCTCAATCATCATCTCAATCACTGTACATCCCAAGTTCCATATATCCATCGTATATGTATGTTCTGGATTTGTATCTTTTCACATAGCAGAATGCAATACCTGCATAAAATAGATGATATTTGCCAATTTTGAAATACCTCTCAAGCCATCCAATGTGTTGTCCTTTAAAAAGTTAGATACATGTGTGCACAAATTAAATATATCAAAATACAATGAGTTAAGTAAATAAAGAACGATCTATCCCAAGATACACGACTGTATCGAGATAAGAAAACAAAATTATTTTTTTACTTTTTCAACTCACTTGTATCACTAATCCACTGTCGATGAGCTTCACCACACCGGATGCATCAACCAACATGCATTTTTTTGGTTTTGCTGATGGAAAGTAGCTGGATTCACTGCTGATGCGTATGGATTTAATTCTTCTTGGCTTGAAGCCCTCAAATATTAAAAATTCATTGTTTTGAACGGGTCAAAATTAGCGTCTATACTACTTGTATCAATAAATGCTTACTATACCAAGAAGTCTTGTGAGATACTTTTCTGTACAAACCCAAAGCCAAGACAAGTAAGCATATTTTAATCGACCAATTAAAATATGGTATATATAAACAAAACTTAATCATGAGTTGGAACTAAACGAATGTTAATCAAGATAAGTGTGCTACACGAATATCTTTATTTACTAAAAGTAGCCATAGGACAGTCCTGTTGGAGCTTAACCATTTATAGAAAGAATATATTTAATTATTTAGCTTTTCAACATCAAAAATCCATCTTGTTCTTATTTCTTTATTATAGAACCGGATACTAATAGTACCTGGCGAAGGTTTTCATTTGGCAACGTACCCTCTTTATTATTCAAACCATAAGAAAGTGCAGCAGCAGTTGGCTTGTTGATGATCCTTTGCACATCTAGACCAGTAATTCGCCCGGCATCCTTAGTGGCTTGCCTTTGTGCATCATTGAAATAAGATGGTACAGTAATAACTGCCTTGTTAATAGTCTTTCCAAGATATGCTTCAGCAGTTTCCTTCAACTTGGTAAAAACAAATGCACTGATCTGGCTAGGTGAGTACTTCTGTCCATTAGCCTCGACCCAAGCGTCTCCATTAGGAGCCTTGAAAATCATATATGGAAACCTCATAACTGCTTGAAAGTCATTCGCGATGGTATTCAGATGCATGAAAACCTAAAACAATTTATCCGAAAAAAATGATTATTTTGTATCAATATTGTTCTGTAATCATATTTAGCACTGGTTATTTATAACTAAAGAAAGGATTAAAGTTTTTCGTGTTGTCAGCCAACCCAAACGGTTTTGACCCGCACTGAAAAATTATGTGTTTACCCGATTAACTTGTGCAGACCACCCCAATTGCCACCTCCGCATTTATAGGCCAAGAAACTTCAAAAAATGTTGAAAGTTAATTACCTGCTACTTAAACTCAATCCTATTACTGGTAGACTTCGTGGTTAGGTTGGATATTATTGAAAGAGGGAACACAAAACATGCTCTCCCAACCATAATCAGTCCAAGCAGTACAGCACTTGCGTTTGGATCACTAATAACAAACATGAGTAGAGCAACTTACTGTCATGCTGAATTGTCTAAAAAAAGAGAATGGAATCCATAATAAAAAGAAACTTCAGGTGCAACAGATTCAATCATGGGTACAAACATGCGCCTTCATACCAACACGCTCACCATACCTACAAAAAGGTCCAACCGTTAATGCCTCCCTTATTAGAGTAAATAGTTGCCAAAAAAAATTAAATTGGCCGTTTTATTGATCACTTACTTGCATGTATCCGGATGATAAGTTCAAACAGAAACAAATATTAACGGAAAAAAAAATTGGAAAGCAGCTTACTTGTATTGTTACATTCCCGATGGTCCAAAGATATCACAACCATGATAATAATAAGTAAATATTAAGAACAATTTTTAAGGACACATTTATAGCATAAGGAGCTTACTTGCATTGTGTTGGATCAATACCTCTAGTAAACGAAAAGTTTAGACAGAGCCTCATAATCATTCAGACTTTTGTTGTACCAAACATGCACTAAGGGGTTGTTCAGGTTACTTAGTTGAACCACTTAAACACCTAAAACGTAAGCTTCTTATCTTTAGGTGCTTTATTTACTCTAAAATAAGCATTAACCAAACACTCAAAACTGCTTAACTCGTTGAAAATAGAAGCAGATAAGTACTTAATTAGCCATCCCATACACCCTATAAGACAATAAATAATCACGATCCTAGCATTTGAATACTGATGAATAAGTGTCAAGAATACTTACTTCACAATTGAGACCAAATAAGCTGTTAGAAAACGCCAAAGAACTCCCCCATTGACCAACGCCAGTCTCAGTGATGACGTTCTTGACACCTTGTTGTGCATTGTACCAAACCTGAGGGACTGTAGTGTTTGGTTTGTGTGAACCGGCTGGACCCACACCTTCATATTTGTTGTAAATTCTTGCGGGTGTATCAAGTAGTTTTTCCAACCTCTTGGCTCTAAAACAAACTAAAACATTAAACCTTTATCTGACCATGTAATGTTTTTACAAAAATAAAAAACCAACCTTGTTAGAGGTATACGGTGCCAAAGTCTTATATAACAGATTCTAATATATTTGGCAACTTCTTATAAAACCATATTTATCAGTTAGCTATATAGAAACTATAGAATTTAATGAAAAATATGCATTAAAATAAAAATATATCAACACAGGTAGCATGGGAAAGGACAAACCTTTTTGATGGTACACGATCAAAACATCTATTTACAGACTTTTAAACAATCATGTATAATAAACTTTTAAACCTGATTATTAGAATATCTTGCATGGTTATATGCTAAGCTCTCTCCAAGGTAAAATACTCGCTCATCTCCAAAGTTGCGACCTGCAAAAATGGAAAATTGTTAAAATATTGGAGATTATGGAGGGTATAAGAGAATGTATATAGAATATTCCTTGACCCATAACATCGTATATGGTATCTATTTGAATGTACCTGACATGTCAACATTACTGAATGACCCGATTTCTTTGGCGAAATCATGGAGTAGCAGTTTAGATTCCCTTTTGATCGTTGCACCGCTGCAATGCGTAGTTTGTTGCTATAAGATAAGGCTGATGACTTTATTCACTAATCAAAAAAATGGTTACCTTGATGCAAGATGTCTTACTGCTGTTGTGGAACATTTCATCTCCAGTTGTGCATTTAATATAAAGAGAATATCCAGTACTCGAGCAAGTCTAGGATTTCGTGATTAAGACTTATCACAACTTTACCACTGCAAGTACATGAAGTGAATATCACAATCATACCAAAGCTGGTTGAATTTTTATGAAATTAGCCCAGAGTTCATTGAAGGTGTGAAAACAGGTCGGATTTCTTGAAAGTATACCAAAGCGAATATCAAAATCATATAAAATTGAATAGTATAACAACAATCGATATTGTTGGATAATTAATAGCACAAAATCAGAACATGACATACAGTGAATCGATCACATATAAGAAACTTTCTGAGTAAGAAAAGGTGTTCAAAGGAAGAACATACCGGCTTAATGCCATCCTCAGATAAGCTTTTAACGACACCTAGTACATGTATTTTATACCAAAATGAAAGGAAAAAAGGTTATATGATCACATTCGACTAACCTTTGTGGCTTTTCTGGTTTCGGAAAACCTTTCCTTAGCTTCTTCCTTCTTCTCGGTGAGCAAATTCATAGCTTTTCGCATGGTACCAGCAGCCGTACCTTTTAAGTGTCCAATAGTCCGCAGTCGCATCTTTAGGTTGTACTTTCTTCAATCTCTTAAGCCCCTGCCCACACATATGTAAGATCGGTAATGAAACAAAACAAAAATATGCATTACATAAAAAATTTATAATCTTTATACGCAACCTCTAGAAAAGACTGAGCCCGTAGAAATAAGCTAATCCAAACACCCAATTCCAATCCTAACACTAATTCTTTAACTGCAATCTGAACGTGTTCCGACCTGCACCAAAAAGTACCCATTATGAGACAAAGCCCTTAACACGTTTATTTGGACAAAAGGTCTATAGGGTCAACCCTACCGAACATGTTCCAACCTGCGCCAAAAACTACCCATTACAACCTAACTAATAGAAGAAATAAAACTACAATGCCGAGCACTTACCAGAATCTATCATTACATTAGATAGGCCAATAGCAGTGCTTGGATCTGGTTTGATGTGCATTTTGAAACATATTTCTTCCAGTTCCACCCTCCTCAACATCCAATAAAGTTTCTACAATTTGCCAATGACCATAATCAATCGTTATCAGTAATATTTGAATCACAGATATGTGTTATACACATATGACTGAAATAGTATACGTATGCAAACATCAATAGAATATTTACATAAATGGAAAAGTTTAGAGCTGGGAAGACGGGTCAAAATGGGTCTAGCTGAAACAGGTATTTTTCAAAATGGACCACAATAGGCTGTGTTGACTATTTATTATTTTATGTGTTAAATATCATTAAAAGGTAATAGTCTCACGATAATAAACCAAAAAGTCTTTGATTGAACATCATAATCAAAAATCAATGAGTAGTACAAACAGAAACGCAGCAGTACAAATGATCTTTAACTCTCAACTGGAAGTACTAAAAACAGACGAGCAGTACTAAGTCGTTAGTAACAGCAGTATGAATCTAGGGTTTGCACACAATCCTAACTCAACAGCTGTAACATTATATCTCCCGGATCCATGATTTAACCAATAACCAGACCAACATCATGAACAACAACACGTGAAATAATTGATAAACTCAGCAAGAAAGTACCTCAAAGTTTCAACATCTTTATACGATTTGTCAAAATCTGTCTTCGCAAGACTAAAAGGTGGTTTTCCTTTACCATTTATCACCACATCTCCACTTCTTTTTGTAATCGAAAAGTATCTGTTCAATACCTGTTGAACCTCACGTCTGGCATGCTCCTGCTCCTCCTGAAATAAATGAAAATTTTCTTGAAAGAGCTAGTAACCGTTCAAAGCATTGGCAGAAGATGTAATTTCATATTACATATAATATATACAGATGTAAATATAAAACAATTTAATATAACTTTAAAGTACGGTAGTAGATGGGACTACGTATATACTCTTAAATTTGTGTGGTGATATCATCATTAAAAGTAATTGGCAGTACCTGCATAAATAACAAAACAAAAGTTATACAACAATTATAGCACAATAAATCATTAAAGGGCAAATAAAAATTATGGATCATTGGATGAATGATATTAGGGTTTTGAGAAAAATATGGATGAATGAAATTAGGGTTTAGAGAAAAATATATGTATGAATGATATTATGAGATGTAGAATACCGGGCTTGCTTTTTACTAATTTAGTGGGTTATGTTTGTTTGGAAAGGTTTATAGGTTTTTGTTTGCAAACTATAAACCAAAAACTGGTGTTGATCTAGTGGTTGGCATGGTTGTTAATATTATGCAATGTCCCAAGTTCGAATCTAGCACCATGTATTTTTGAACAAATAAATTTCGGATTTCACAACCCAAATAATGCTTATGTGGCATCATTGTAATGACATGGAATAAAAATATAATGAGGTGGTATTCCATGTCATTGATGATGTCATATACATCCTGTTATATATATATATATATATATTGATGAGGCGAAAAGTGTACCGCTTTTAAGGGGTCATTTAAGCCTTAAATCGTATTTATTTGATCAAATATCGCCCTAAATCGTTCCTTTTGTCATTTTAGGTACTTTTGAGGAGAAATCTGGAAAAGGAGGCATTTTGGACGTTTTTGGAGCATAAAAGTGAAGAAAATGACAAAGTCTCAAAAATCGGCTGAATGTTACCTTTGACGGCGTCACAATTAACTCTGGACGGCGTCATGCTTTGGCAAGAAAAAGTGGACGTGAAATTTACTCATGATAAGCCAGTGAAAATACCATGTGAATTCTGACGGCGTCACGCTTTAACTTGATCAAGGGCGTCACGGCTTAAATCATAAGGGGACGGCGTCACGTTCAAGGTTCGACGGCGTCAAGCCTTGATAAGCCAGAATGGATTTTTGAAGAGCTAAAGAGGGACGGCGTCAAGAAGGTCATCCGGGAACCCTAGAAGCGGCGAGGTGACGGCGTCACACTCCATAAGGTGACGCCGTCAGATGCAAAAGTCTATATATAGTTTTCTAATTTTTTGTCATTAGGGAGAGCTTAGTGTGTGGAATTTTGGGAGAAAACCCTAGGACGAATTTAGCTTCTTTTTCAAGGCTTTTTGCCTTGAGATCTTCCATGTTACATTGAAAGATAAGTTATCAATTAATCATTCAATATGTCTATGTGTTGTTTGATTCTATCTTATTCTTGTCTTTTGTTTAACATGTTACGCTAATTTTATCTTGTGTTTGCTTAGATCTAATGAAACCTAGCTATTGATTATTGGTTATTAGTGTGTTGTTAGTTGTATTGGATGATTGTTTATCTATGTTAGGCTTAAGAAAACTGGCTAACTTCCTATTCGGTAACTTGCTTGAACGTCTTAAGAAACATGAACCAAATGCGTACTAAAGGTTTTTATGGTTGTATTTAATGCACAAGCGAATTCTAGTGATCCCATGTTAGGAGCTTCCTAGCCGGCTCGACATAGGAGTGAAGTAGGAGCTTGTAGAGTTGGGGAAGTAAGTACGCCACCCCACGAATGGTATTAAGGAATACACCCGTCATCCACCCGACTAATACACACTAATTAACCGGTAAAAGATAGTTAGGGAGTAAGGAAATCTAAGTAAACACATTTCTCTACACATAAGTTTCTTACCACATTTCATTTTTGTTATTTTATTTTATTTGCATTTGTAGTTATTTGGGTTAGTTGACTAGCAACTAATTCCGCCCACTCCTTCAAAACCGAGATTTTATTTGCTTTCATAAAAAAATATAAAAACATAAAAAAGAATCTTCCTCAACCCTTAGACCTATTAGAGTAGCTTTTCATACCTAACGAACACTATTCCCTGTGGAGAACGATCAATCCCCCGTACTTACCACTACACTATACTACATCGGTCAGGTACACTGCCTGGTGGGGTTGTAAGCCTCTTGGGATCCCTCGAGAGGTAAAACCTGTTGTAAGGTTGCAAAACCCACGCATCAAGTTTTTGGCGCCGCTGCCGGGGAATAGTTATTGTTTAGGTTGAATTTTTATTTCTATTAGGTCTACTCACTAGATTCCTTTCTAGTGAGATTTTTATTTTATTTTTCTAGATTTTCTTTAGTCTATCTATTATCTTCGTGTCTTTGTTCGTAACCATACCATCCGACATCATGGAAGATGGTAATATCCTTAACCCCCACAACCCACCACCACAACAACCACCACCACCTCCTAGAGCCCGTACTTTAGGAGAGTATTCCCATCCTAGCCACCATGGCTATCGAAACACCATTGAGCTCACTCAAGGAGCCAATATCACACCCTTGCGATCCGACACCATCCGGTTGGTGCAAAGTGGATGCGCATTCCATGGACTTCGTTCTGAAGATCCTAATCAACATCTCAAGGACTTTCTCAAAATCGTTGATTCTATAGACCTTGATGTTGCCACTCGAGAGACGACCCGATTGCGTATCTTCCAATTCTCTTTGCGGGACCAAGCTAGTCAGTGGCTAGAACGTCAACCCGCAGGATCCATTACCTCTTGGGATGATCTCACCACTCGTTTCCTTGCTCAGTTTTTCCCACCGGGAAGAACTACCAAGCTAAGGAATGATATCTTGATGTTCCAACAACGTCAAGGCGAAACTCTCTACGAGGCATTGACTCGATTCAAGGACTTACTCCAAAAAGTCCCTCACCATGGCATAGAACTTTGGCTCCAAGTCCAAATCTTCTATGACCATATCAATCTCTACACGAGGCAAACCATTGACCAATCGGCCGGTGGCAAGCTACGTGATCTAAGTGCGGAACAATCATGGGCTCTCCTAGAGGATCTTGCTCTTTATGACAACGAAAGTTGGAGTGATCCCCGTGATTTGAATAAAACGGTCAAAGCAATATCTTTGCCTTCTAATAATTCAAGCACTTCCGACTGTAGGATCATAGAACTTGAAGACCAAGTCAAGTTTCTCATGAAATCTTACGAGGATCCTAAACCTTCAAGCCAAGTGAACAAAATCACTTCTTCATGTGAATTATGTAGTGGTCCCCACGACACTCGTGATTGCATGGAACTCCCCGAACAAGCTTTTGTGGACTACGCATCCTCGCGTACCGACGGAGCGGGAGACAAGTGGTACACTTTCAAACCCGAGCCAAACCATTACGGTGATACATACAACCCCTCATGGAAAAATCACCCGAACCTTAGGTGGAAACAAAACCAAAACACGCAACAAACCAATTCTTCCAACCCACCTAATCGTTTCCAATCAAGCGGTTCCAACTTGAACCGTACTTTCAACAACAATCCTTCCGGCAATGGTAGTACCAATAACTTTGAAGGATTGATTTCCCAATTTATGGCATCTCAAGAAGCTCGGATAGCTAGATTCGAGACCGAATTCAATCAACAACAAACGGAGATGACCAATAAAATTGACAACTTGTTGAAAGCTCTCCATAACCAAGTGTTATCACCTCCACATAAGGACGCTAGGAACACAAATAGCGGACCCCAAGTCAAAGACCCCTCTTCATCCAAACACGTCCACTTTGTCAACATTGTCACTATTAAACCAATTGATAGGAATGAGGATAATAGTGAGCCTAAGGATGAGGATAAGAAAGTCGAGGTTGATAAGGAAGTTAGGACAAGTGAGATTGAAGAAGTAGATAATGATGAGGACTACTTCAATAGGCTACCTACTAAGGAAGAGCGCGCATATCATACAAACTTATTCGATGACCCCGAGGTACCATACTTCCTAGGTAGACCAATCATAGAAATAGGCGACCCTTCTAATCTCAACATACCATGCAACATCGGACATTTGCATGTGTGGAAAGCCTACATCGACCTTAGATCACCCATAAACATCATGACTAGAGCCCACTACAACTTGATAATGAAGAATCAACTTGGGTATAGGATGTTCCCTGACAAGGGTTGGATGAGTAACTTCACGGGAAGAGTTAAGGGATTACCGGTTTATGTAGGAAACTTCACCTATGTCACCGACTTTGTAATTGTAGAAGATATCCGCCCAATAGTCGATGCATCCTTGACTCAAGTGGTTTTTGGAAAACCATTTGTTGAGGTCTCTAGAATGACTTATGAACCTTCCTTAGGGATAGTTAGATTTAAGGATGAGACCGATGAAGTAAGCTACCAAATGCCATATAAGATAGAACAATTCCAACACTTGTCAAATGTTGAGAAGGAGCTCAAGCAAGCGGTCTACTATAGGAATGATGAGGATAGAAGTAAAGGAGTAGACTATGTTATGGAAAGGATATTCGGTTTCTACAAGGATTGTTTGAAATTAGGACCGGAATATAAAACCGGGAAGGAGAATGGCCTAGGAACCGTGACCGATGATGGAGTCACGTAATGTACGTGACTTTGAGTCTAGCTACAAGACTCGTTAATAAAGAAAAGCGCTTCTTGGGAGGCAACCCAAGCTTTATTTGTTTTATTTGCTTTGTGTGTTTATTTATTTGTTTGTTTGATTTTATTTTCCGTATGTGTGTTTAATTTTTATTAGTATTGATTCATGTTCAAAAGTAAATTGTGAAAATGCTTTATGTTGTTTTTAACTTCGTCTTAACTACATATAAAGGTATTTTGCAAAAGATAAGTGTAAGGGAAATCTAAATCGGTTTATTAGAACACAAATGAACATGAATCGTAATAATAATAAATTAGCATACATGATCGGTTGAAATCAAGTCGTTATTTATTTCCAAAGAATACAGCGGAAGTTGTATTCCCGGGTCGTTATCCCCAACGAAGGCGTGAATGGAATTTGTGATCTCGGATTGTGAATACGTGTTTTGAATGAGAATAAGAGTGATTGATTTTTGGATTACACTACTAATATTAAAATAACAAACAAGATAAACTAATTAAACTAAGCTAATGGAACAATTAAGCTAAGCATTTAACCTAAAAACAACTAATAAAAACAACTAATAAAGCTACGGGTACAAATAAACTAAACATGTGAATTTAAAAACGAAAACCGGAATTAAAAAAAAAACGTTACGCTACGAAATTTAAAAACGCGAATAAAAGTGAAATGCTAAATTTTAAAACCTAAAATTATAAAAATAATTTCCCTAAATTAAAACTGATAAAATAAAATGATTAAATAAGTGAAAATAAATTTGCAAACTAATTTGAGAACTGATTAAATAAGTGAAGATAAGTTATACTAAAACTGGTAAAGCTTTTAACAAAACAAAAATTGGAACTTAAAAGACTACTCTAACTAACTTAAAAGTGAGATTGAAAAAGGCCTGAGCAGACAATGAACACTGAAGCAGTGTTACTGAGCTGGATTTGTGAGCTATTTGAGGCAACAAATAAGTACTCAATAAGCAGCAATGAAACCAGGAAACTAAGCAACTACACTCTACAACTAGGAAACTAATTAGAACATTAAAATGTATCAATTAACATCCTAGCATTCGCACTTAAATGGATAAAAAAAAACAAAGGCAGACAAGCATATCAACACTACAATAAAGCTATTCTAACAATCTCACTAACCTAACTCTAAACTAACAAGAAGCAATAAAAACAGTGACAAGCAGGAACTAAGCTAAGAAAAGGGCTGGGGGGGGGGGGCTGCTAAGGGCTGTTAAAGCCACAAACAACACAACATAACTGAATGGGAACTAATTTTTCTTTATCAAAACAAACGGTATCAAACTTAAAACAAAAACATCAAAACACTACATCAAAACACTACTACTACTACATCAAACTTAGCAAACATCAGAAACTTAAAACAAAAACATAAACTTAGCAAACAAACAAACTGGATAATCAAACTTAGCAGCTAAAATCAAAACAACTCATAAACTACATCAATAACATCAGCAGTTGACCACGATGATCAAGAAAAAAAAAGAAAACAGGAAACTTACTTTGCATTAACAAGAAATTAAATTAGAGTAAATTACAACTTGAATTAAATTCTACACTAACGCAGTTGACCAAGTTTGACCAGCAAAGTAAAACAAGAAAAACTTTAAACTTTGAATTAACAGGAATTTAAATTAGAGTAAATTACAACTTCAATTAAATACTACACTAAAAAACATTAAACAATTAAAATGGTCAACATCTTTCTAAAACATGAAAAATGGGACAAGAAAAAAAAATGACAATCGGCTGCTACTTATATATCTTCTTTCTTGTGTTTTTCTTGTGAGAGTGTTCTTCACTTGCTCTTGTGCTTCTTTTGTAGCCATTGGATTAAACTTGATGCCCACAACTTGAATCTTGAACCGTTGGATTCACTTGGTTGGTGCGGATCGATGAGGTGGAGGGGGTACCCGTGAGTATTCTTTGGACTGAAGTGGTTGATGTGGACAAGGAAGGAATTTGGGGAAGAGGGTTTTGGTGATGGTGATGGTACTGTGTATGGGGAAGTGGGAGGTTTGGCGGGAATGGGATGAAGAGGGAGATAAATAGCGAATAGGGTGAATTAGGGTTCTATTGATTCAATCTTTGACTGAGAAAGGGGGGTTTGACCAAGTTTATTGCCCGGTATTAGTTAAAATAGGGAGATGGGTCGGGTATTTTTTTTGGTGGGCTGTTAAGCGGTGATGGGCTGGGGTGGTTTAATTGGGTCGATGGGTTAAAGTTAACTGTGGGTTGGGGGTTTTAAGGGTTGGGCCGGCGAAGGATGGATGTGTTTAACATTTTTGTGGATCCGGTTGTGTTTTAAAAATGGGATTCGGATGTTTTTAGTTAGGATAATTTTAGTTTAAAACACAAGGACCATATTTGTAATATGTGAAATTGAAGGGACCAACCTTGCCAACTAAAAATAATCCAAGGACCAAAAATTTATTTTTTATTATTTTTTTTTATTTATTTATTTATTTATTTTTTATTTTTTCAAGCTTGAGGGACTAGACTTGCCATTTATGCAAATTTTGTTTGTTTTTCAATCGTTTTCAATCATTTTGCATATGGAATACACAAAAACACATCTCAAAGATATTTTTAACATTATTTGATCGTTTTAAAGTGTTTTTGGTTGTTTTGACTCGAAAATTGGACGAAAAGATATGTGTAAAACGACACATATCAAATCCCCCACACTGAGCAATTGCTAGTCCCTAGCAATTTTTTATGAAAAGTTGATGGATGTATCTCTTTACCAGAAGCCATCACCTCTGGAGTAGCCAAATGTTTCAGTTCAAGTAAGAACTATGGTACACTGATAACCATATGATTTTGAGCAAATCATCAGCTGCCAACGGATTTGATTTGTCTTTACCAGAAGCCGTTTGCTTCTGGACTAGCCAACTCTTAGATAAAACAACTTATTATCTTTGGTGAGCTGATGACCAATTATGGTTTTCCAACTGCCTTTACCACAAGCCATAATCTTGCGGGCTAGCCAACTCTTCATCTTTTTAGGATATGGTGAGTCGAATACCATACAATTTTTGGCAAATTGTAAGCCGTAAACGGGTTTGATAAATCTTTACCAAGAACCGTTTGCTCTTGGATTAGCCAATCCTTTTGTGTGTTAGACATGGTGGACTGATAACCATTTGTCGTGTAAGTGCAAAACACTTACACCAAAAAAAAAAAAATTTTTGGCCAAAAATGGGGGAATTAGATGGTATATATACGTGATTAAATTCGTGAGAATTCCCCCCACACTAGAAATGAATATTGCCCTCAATATTCAAAGTACCGGCTGTTATGCCGAAACTGAGAACGTAAAAGGGAAATATTACAGGCCATTTATTTTATTTTTGTGGTTTAAAACCCTTTTTTTTTTTTTTTTTTTTTTTTTTTTTTTTTTTTTTTGAAAATTATATACAACAGCGGGGGGCATCTCCCCCACACTAGGGTGGTAGAAAGTAGAAAGAAGTCAGAAATATGGGTGAAAACCCATATGGTGTGCTACTGTTTTTGTTAACCGAGTCGCTAGCTTGACTCGACCCCGAATTTATTTGTCCATGGGGAAGCATGTGGAAAAGAAAATCTCCATCGGACTTTCATTCGAAATGTTTGGATAAACATTGAAGTACTTGAAAGTTCCACTCCGATGAGATACATCCGGCACCAAAGAATGATAAATGGGGATGCCGGGATCAAAAACCTTGTCCTCGTTCCCAAAGGAGAGAAGGGAAGGACAAGCTACCTTATAATCACAGAAAGGTAGAAAGACTCGAACGACATATGTGATATCAATATAATGGCGATCCTCAAGGGGACGTGTCACATATGTCGTAGAAGGAACGTCGGGATTAAGAACCGAGGTCATATCATCAAGATTTGAGATAATAGAGTCCTTGACCTCATCGTTCTCTAACTCTTCATCAAAGAGAGGATTTTTGTTTGAAAAGTACTCATCATCAAATTCAAAAAGAGAATTCGAATAGACTTTGAGACTTTCATTTTGAACTTCCTCATCAGAAAGTGATTCGTCATCACTAGAGGAAAAATCATCATTTGAATTGAAAAGAGGGTTAGAGAAGATCCCGGAAGTATCATCAGTAGTGTCAAGAGGATGATCACTACAAAGAGACAAATCACATTCATCATCCGATATATCCTCAGACTCACTTGGGATTGGGATAAGGATCTCAGCACTAGACTTTATGAATTCGTCCGATTCCTTTTCAGGAACAGTGCTAAGATGCTCATCCCCCATAGTAGGAGAGTCATCAGGGTTCATGGATGGAAAGAATGATGTAATTGCAATAGACTGAGGGAGTTGAGAAGTAATTTCACTAAAAGGAATAGTACTCTCCTCGTCGTCATCATCGTCATCGAGCATGCAAGCTTGATTAAATAAGAAACGATTGTGTGCAGCTCGTTCTATGGCAAGTAAATCTTCCATAGACTCACCATGACGATCATTTGGGTTTTGTTTAATAGCCAGATTTGTAAGTTCAATTCGTATCTCTTGAAGTTCTTGGAATATTTCTTCAAGAGATATCTGAGGCTGGCTTTGAGTGGTTTGATACTGTGGAGGATAAGAATAATCATGATTGTTACAAGGGCCATGCTCATAGACAAGTGAGTACCTTGTTTGACAATCAGAGCTATAATGCGAACCTCCACAGTACTCACAACAGTAATACTGTTGTGGTGGTGAATAATATGAAGATGTGTCAAATCCGGATGATGTCTGATTGTTATAAGGGTTCTGCTCATAGACAAGCAAATCTCCCGTTCGACAATCATATCCAGGATGAGGACAACCTCCACAAAATTCACAAGAATATGTTTCCATCTCATGGTGCGGGGGTTGGTTAGGGAAATTGGTTGTTTCATTGTAGGGATTTTGGTCATAGACAAACCCGTTTCCCGTATTCACAATGCTACAACCTTGGCAATTTCCACCATTTGGAGGTCCCCCACACCATTCACAACCATAGTTGTAAGATGTAGACATAAAGAGAATCAAACGTGTAGAGGGTTGAGAAGATAGAATAAAACGTTTAGAGGGTGAGAAAAGGAATTAAACGGATAAGAGGGCAAAGAAGAATCTTTTTGGATTTTTAACAACATTTTGAAAACAAAAAAAAAAGGAAAATAAATTTTGAAATGAAAATCTTTTTGGATTTTTAATAAGAAAATATTTACGAAACACGCAACGACAAACGAGATTTAAAAATTCGCGTCAGCCTTCCCCGGCAGCGGCGCCAAAATTTGATCGGTTGAAATCAAGTCGTTATTTATTTCCAAAGAATACAGCGGAAGTTGTATTCCCGGGTCGTTATCCCCAACGAAGGCGTGAATGGAATTTGTGATCTCGGATTGTGAATACGTGTTTTGAATGAGAATAAGAGTGATTGATTTTTGGATTACACTACTAATATTAAAATAACAAACAAGATAAACTAATTAAACTAAGCTAATGGAACAATTAAACTAAGCATTTAACCTAAAAACAACTAATAAAAACAACTAATAAAGCTACGGGTACAAATAAACTAAACATGTGAATTTAAAAACGAAAACCGGAATTAAAAAAAAAACGTTACGCTACGAAATTTAAAAACGCGAATAAAAGTGAAATGCTAAATTTTAAAACCTAAAATTATAAAAATAATTTCCCTAAATTAAAACTGATAAAATAAATGATTAAATAAGTGAAAATAAATTTGCAAACTAATTTGAGAACTGATTAAATAAGTGAAGATAAGTTATACTAAAACTGGTAAAGCTTTTAACAAAACAAAAATTGGAACTTAAAAGACTACTCTAACTAACTTAAAAGTGAGATTGAAAAAGGCCTGAGCAGACAATGAACACTGAAGCAGTGTTACTGAGCTGGATTTGTGAGCTATTTGAGGCAACAAATAAGTACTCAATAAGCAGCAATGAAACCAGGAAACTAAGCAACTACACTCTACAACTAGGAAACTAATTAGAACATTAAAATGTATCAATTAACATCCTAGCATTCGCACTTAAATGGATAAAAAAAACAAAGGCAGACAAGCATATCAACACTACAATAAAGCTATTCTAACAATCTCACTAACCTAACTCTAAACTAACAAGAAGCAATAAAAACAGTGACAAGCAGGAACTAAGCTAAGAAAAGGGCTGGGGGGGGGGCTGCTAAGGGCTGTTAAAGCCACAAACAACACAACATAACTGAATGGGAACTAATTTTTCTTTATCAAAACAAACGGTATCAAACTTAAAACAAAAACATCAAAACACTACATCAAAACACTACTACTACTACATCAAACTTAGCAAACATCAGAAACTTAAAACAAAAACATAAACTTAGCAAACAAACAAACCGGATAATCAAACTTAGCAGCTAAAATCAAAACAACTCATAAACTACATCAATAACATCAGCAGTTGACCACGATGATCAAGAAAAAAAAAGAAAACAGGAAACTTACTTTGCATTAACAAGAAATTAAATTAGAGTAAATTACAACTTGAATTAAATTCTACACTAACGCAGTTGACCAAGTTTGACCAGCAAAGTAAAACAAGAAAAACTTTAAACTTTGAATTAACAGGAATTTAAATTAGAGTAAATTACAACTTCAATTAAATACTACACTAAAAAACATTAAACAATTAAAATGGTCAACATCTTTCTAAAACATGAAAAATGGGACAAGAAAAAAAAATGACAATCGGCTGCTACTTATATATCTTCTTTCTTGTGTTTTTCTTGTGAGAGTGTTCTTCACTTGCTCTTGTGCTTCTTTTGTAGCCATTGGATTAAACTTGATGCCCACAACTTGAATCTTGAACCGTTGGATTCACTTGGTTGGTGCGGATCGATGAGGTGGAGGGGGTACCCGTGAGTATTCTTTGGACTGAAGTGGTTGATGTGGACAAGGAAGGAATTTGGGGAAGAGGGTTTTGGTGATGGTGATGGTACTGTGTATGGGGAAGTGGGAGGTTTGGCGGGAATGGGATGAAGAGGGAGATAAATAGCGAATAGGGTGAATTAGGGTTCTATTGATTCAATCTTTGACTGAGAAAGGGGGGTTTGACCAAGTTTATTGCCCGGTATTAGTTAAAATAGGGAGATGGGTCGGTATTTTTTTGGTGGGCTGTTAAGCGGTGATGGGCTGGGGTGGTTTAATTGGGTCGATGGGTTAAAGTTAACTGTGGGTTGGGGGTTTTAAGGGTTGGGCCGGCGAAGGATGGATGTGTTTAACATTTTTGTGGATCCGGTTGTGTTTTAAAAATGGGATTCGGATGTTTTAGTTAGGATAATTTTAGTTTAAAACACAAGGACCATATTTGTAATATGTGAAATTGAAGGGACCAACCTTGCCAACTAAAAATAATCCAAGGACCAAAAATTTATTTTTTTATTATTTTTTTTTATTTATTTATTTATTTATTTTTTTTTTTCAAGCTTGAGGGACTAGACTTGCCATTTATGCAAATTTTGTTTGTTTTTCAATCGTTTTCAATCATTTTGCATATGGAATACACAAAAACACATCTCAAAGATATTTTTAACATTATTTGATCGTTTTAAAGTGTTTTTGGTTGTTTTGACTCGAAAATTGGACGAAAAGATATGTGTAAAACGACACATATCAAATCCCCCACACTGAGCAATTGCTAGTCCCTAGCAATTTTTTATGAAAAGTTGATGGATGTATCTCTTTACCAGAAGCCATCACCTCTGGAGTAGCCAAATGTTTCAGTTCAAGTAAGAACTATGGTACACTGATAACCATATGATTTTGAGCAAATCATCAGCTGCCAACGGATTTGATTTGTCTTTACCAGAAGCCGTTTGCTTCTGGACTAGCCAACTCTTAGATAAAACAACTTATTATCTTTGGTGAGCTGATGACCAATTATGGTTTTCCAACTGCCTTTACCACAAGCCATAATCTTGCGGGCTAGCCAACTCTTCATCTTTTTAGGATATGGTGAGTCGAATACCATACAATTTTTGGCAAATTGTAAGCCGTAAACGGGTTTGATAAATCTTTACCAAGAACCGTTTGCTCTTGGATTAGCCAATCCTTTTGTGTGTTAGACATGGTGGACTGATAACCATTTGTCGTGTAAGTGCAAAACACTTACACCAAAAAAAAAAAAATTTTTGGCCAAAAATGGGGGAATTAGATGGTATATATACGTGATTAAATTCGTGAGAATTCCCCCCACACTAGAAATGAATATTGCCCTCAATATTCAAAGTACCGGCTGTTATGCCGAAACTGAGAACGTAAAAGGGAAATATTACGGGCCATTTATTTTATTTTTGTGGTTTAAAACCCTTTTTTTTTTTTTTTTTTTTTTTTTTTTTTTTTTTTTTTTTTTGAAAATTATATACAACAGCGGGGGGCATCTCCCCCACACTAGGGTGGTAGAAAGTAGAAAGAAGTCAGAAATATGGGTGAAAACCCATATGGTGTGCTACTGTTTTTGTTAACCGAGTCGCTAGCTTGACTCGACCCCGAATTTATTTGTCCATGGGGAAGCATGTGGAAAAGAAAATCTCCATCGGACTTTCATTCGAAATGTTTGGATAAACATTGAAGTACTTGAAAGTTCCACTCCGATGAGATACATCCGGCACCAAAGAATGATAAATGGGGATGCCGGGATCAAAAACCTTGTCCTCGTTCCCAAAGGAGAGAAGGGAAGGACAAGCTACCTTATAATCACAGAAAGGTAGAAAGACTCGAACGACATATGTGATATCAATATAATGGCGATCCTCAAGGGGACGTGTCACATATGTCGTAGAAGGAACGTCGGGATTAAGAACCGAGGTCATATCATCAAGATTTGAGATAATAGAGTCCTTGACCTCATCGTTCTCTAACTCTTCATCAAAGAGAGGATTTTTGTTTGAAAAGTACTCATCATCAAATTCAAAAAGAGAATTCGAATAGACTTTGAGACTTTCATTTTGAACTTCCTCATCAGAAAGTGATTCGTCATCACTAGAGGAAAAATCATCATTTGAATTGAAAAGAGGGTTAGAGAAGATCCCGGAAGTATCATCAGTAGTGTCAAGAGGATGATCACTACAAAGAGACAAATCACATTCATCATCCGATATATCCTCAGACTCACTTGGGATTGGGATAAGGATCTCAGCACTAGACTTTATGAATTCGTCCGATTCCTTTTCAGGAACAGTGCTAAGATGCTCATCCCCCATAGTAGGAGAGTCATCAGGGTTCATGGATGGAAAGAATGATGTAATTGCAATAGACTGAGGGAGTTGAGAAGTAATTTCACTAAAAGGAATAGTACTCTCCTCGTCGTCATCATCGTCATCGAGCATGCAAGCTTGATTAAATAAGAAACGATTGTGTGCAGCTCGTTCTATGGCAAGTAAATCTTCCATAGACTCACCATGACGATCATTTGGGTTTTGTTTAATAGCCAGATTTGTAAGTTCAATTCGTATCTCTTGAAGTTCTTGGAATATTTCTTCAAGAGATATCTGAGGCTGGCTTTGAGTGGTTTGATACTGTGGAGGATAAGAATAATCATGATTGTTACAAGGGCCATGCTCATAGACAAGTGAGTACCTTGTTTGACAATCAGAGCTATAATGCGAACCTCCACAGTACTCACAACAGTAATACTGTTGTGGTGGTGAATAATATGAAGATGTGTCAAATCCGGATGATGTCTGATTGTTATAAGGGTTCTGCTCATAGACAAGCAAATCTCCCGTTCGACAATCATATCCAGGATGAGGACAACCTCCACAAAATTCACAAGAATATGTTTCCATCTCATGGTGCGGGGGTTGGTTAGGGAAATTGGTTGTTTCATTGTAGGGATTTTGGTCATAGACAAACCCGTTTCCCGTATTCACAATGCTACAACCTTGGCAATTTCCACCATTTGGAGGTCCCCCACACCATTCACAACCATAGTTGTAAGATGTAGACATAAAGAGAATCAAACGTGTAGAGGGTTGAGAAGATAGAATAAAACGTTTAGAGGGTGAGAAAAGGAATTAAACGGATAAGAGGGCAAAGAAGAATCTTTTTGGATTTTTAACAACATTTTGAAAACAAAAAACAAAAAAAAAAGGAAAATAAATTTTGAAATGAAAATCTTTTTGGATTTTTAATAAGAAAATATTTACGAAACACGCAACGACAAACGAGATTTAAAAATTCGCGTCAGCCTTCCCCGGCAGCGGCGCCAAAATTTGATCGGTTGAAATCAAGTCGTTATTTATTTCCAAAGAATACAGCGGAAGTTGTATTCCCGGGTCGTTATCCCCAACGAAGGCGTGAATGGAATTTGTGATCTCGGATTGTGAATACGTGTTTTGAATGAGAATAAGAGTGATTGATTTTTGGATTACACTACTAATATTAAAATAACAAACAAGATAAACTAATTAAACTAAGCTAATGGAACAATTAAGCTAAGCATTTAACCTAAAAACAACTAATAAAAACAACTAATAAAGCTACGGGTACAAATAAACTAAACATGTGAATTTAAAAACGAAAACCGGAATTAAAAAAAAAACGTTACGCTACGAAATTTAAAAACGCGAATAAAAGTGAAATGCTAAATTTTAAAACCTAAAATTATAAAAATAATTTCCCTAAATTAAAACTGATAAAATAAAATGATTAAATAAGTGAAAATAAATTTGCAAACTAATTTGAGAACTGATTAAATAAGTGAAGATAAGTTATACTAAAACTGGTAAAGCTTTTAACAAAACAAAAATTGGAACTTAAAAGACTACTCTAACTAACTTAAAAGTGAGATTGAAAAAGGCCTGAGCAGACAATGAACACTGAAGCAGTGTTACTGAGCTGGATTTGTGAGCTATTTGAGGCAACAAATAAGTACTCAATAAGCAGCAATGAAACCAGGAAACTAAGCAACTACACTCTACAACTAGGAAACTAATTAGAACATTAAAATGTATCAATTAACATCCTAGCATTCGCACTTAAATGGATAAAAAAAAACAAAGGCAGACAAGCATATCAACACTACAATAAAGCTATTCTAACAATCTCACTAACCTAACTCTAAACTAACAAGAAGCAATAAAAACAGTGACAAGCAGGAACTAAGCTAAGAAAAGGGCTAGGGGGGGGGGGGGCTGCTAAGGGCTGTTAAAGCCACAAACAACACAACATAACTGAATGGGAACTAATTTTTCTTTATCAAAACAAACGGTATCAAACTTAAAACAAAAACATCAAAACACTACATCAAAACACTACTACTACTACATCAAACTTAGCAAACATCAGAAACTTAAAACAAAAACATAAACTTAGCAAACAAACAAACCGGATAATCAAACTTAGCAGCTAAAATCAAAACAACTCATAAACTACATCAATAACATCAGCAGTTGACCACGATGATCAAGAAAAAAAAAGAAAACAGGAAACTTACTTTGCATTAACAAGAAATTAAATTAGAGTAAATTACAACTTGAATTAAATTCTACACTAACGCAGTTGACCAAGTTTGACCAGCAAAGTAAAACAAGAAAAACTTTAAACTTTGAATTAACAGGAATTTAAATTAGAGTAAATTACAACTTCAATTAAATACTACACTAAAAAACATTAAACAATTAAAATGGTCAACATCTTTCTAAAACATGAAAAATGGGACAAGAAAAAAAAAATGACAATCGGCTGCTACTTATATATCTTCTTTCTTGTGTTTTTCTTGTGAGAGTGTTCTTCACTTGCTCTTGTGCTTCTTTTGTAGCCATTGGATTAAACTTGATGCCCACAACTTGAATCTTGAACCGTTGGATTCACTTGGTTGGTGCGGATCGATGAGGTGGAGGGGGGTACCCGTGAGTATTCTTTGGACTGAAGTGGTTGATGTGGACAAGGAAGGAATTTGGGGAAGAGGGTTTTGGTGATGGTGATGGTACTGTGTATGGGGAAGTGGGAGGTTTGGCGGGAATGGGATGAAGAGGGAGATAAATAGCGAATAGGGTGAATTAGGGTTCTATTGATTCAATCTTTGACTGAGAAAGGGGGGTTTGACCAAGTTTATTGCCCGGTATTAGTTAAAATAGGGAGATGGGTCGGGTATTTTTTTGGTGGGCTGTTAAGCGGTGATGGGCTGGGGTGGTTTAATTGGGTCGATGGGTTAAAGTTAACTGTGGGTTGGGGGTTTTAAGGGTTGGGCCGGCGAAGGATGGATGTGTTTAACATTTTTGTGGATCCGGTTGTGTTTTAAAAATGGGATTCGGATGTTTTAGTTAGGATAATTTTAGTTTAAAACACAAGGACCATATTTGTAATATGTGAAATTGAAGGGACCAACCTTGCCAACTAAAAATAATCCAAGGACCAAAAATTTATTTTTTTTTATTTTTTTTTATTTATTTATTTTTATTTTTTTTTTCAAGCTTGAGGGACTAGACTTGCCATTTATGCAAATTTTGTTTGTTTTTCAATCGTTTTCAATCATTTTGCATATGGAATACACAAAAACACATCTCAAAGATATTTTTAACATTATTTGATCGTTTTAAAGTGTTTTTGGTTGTTTTGACTCGAAAATTGGACGAAAAGATATGTGTAAAACGACACATATCATAATAATAATAAAATAGCATACATATTCGTATTTGTTTGAGTCAAATGCTTGTATCGAGTCATAATGATGTTTTGCAGGAATTCCAGGAAGTAAGGTAAAGGTTTTTCCAGAAATTTTCCGGAAACTTAAAATGAAAATTTTTGTCAGGTCATTTCTGACGGCGTCAAGGTTTATAACCTGACGGCGTCAGATTTAATTTCCAGAAATTTTTGAAAGTTTTGTTTTCATAAAAAGTTTTTATTAAAATCTCCAACTTATAATCTCCATGAATCTGCAAAATTATCATTCCACAAGCATTATATCCTTATATATAGATTTTTTCCCGCCGATGTTATGCAGGTTTTCGTGTTTGTTTTCTCAGGTTTAACAGGTTATTTTGGACAAGGAGATGTTTATTGAATCAAGCTTTTGGCGATGCATTAGTCATGGAGCTTCAACATTCTCTTTGGAGGAAGATCTAACCGTGTAATTTCACTATCCACCGAGCGAATCAGGGGAGTATTTGATTTCATTCTTTTACTTTTTGCTTTTACATCTTGTTATTTGAACATTGGGGACAATGTTCATCTTAAGTGTAAGGGGGGGGGGGTAAAAGTACGATTTTAGAGAATACAATTGCGCTTGATTTTTCGTTTGTTTAATGGAAGATGTGTAATAAAACTGAGATAAATACCTGTTAGGGCAATTTTAGTGCCAAATTTAAAATTTTTTTACAACATATAGGAGTGAAACTTTGATCTTAATGAGCGTCTCATGGATAGGAGTTATATGACTAGCACAAAAAACCGTACCACTAAAAAATTTTCCACCCCCAAATATGTGAGGTTCGCCCCTAGAATTGGTAGGAAAAGCATTTATGCTATGATGTGTGTACCGGTAGCACTTAGATTCTAGAACTTGCGTTAGGACCATTCCAAGGCCACAAGTGAGACTACATTCGTGTAGTTAGATTTACTACATGATAAGAGGCATTAGGATTAACCCATTGTTTTACACCTGTGTTTTTGTTACAATTACATTGGCTACATTGGTCAAGTAATTCTCCCACACCCTTTGCGTTGTACTCATTTTTAGTACACGATACCCCTAGTACACCCCTCAGAGCCTATCTTTTCGTTTCGACCTTTAAGCATTTTACTTAAAGGAAGAATTTGTTTACACCCCACTAAAATGTACACCCAAATCGCCTTAGCCTACCTTGTATGCACTCATTTTTAGTGCATTATTGTTACAACATTTGTTTAAACCCAAGTTAATTATCTAGTTGATTACATGGTTGCTAAGTCGAGTCATATCCTTGTACATATTGTTTTGGGACGATTGGGACTCATGGGTAAAGTACTAGTGTAATGGAGTAATGGGGAAGAACATCATTTATTACCCCCATATGTGCTAAATGTTTTAAAAGTACTCCAAGTTTTTCAATTATCTTAATTCGAGTCATTAGATTAGTATTTGTAAAGTTATGTAAAAGTTCAAGTGTAAGGGGAATGCAATGCCCCTATGATGTATTATTTTGGATGGTAGGGCAAGAGTGTATGCAAAAAAAAAAAAAAAAAAAAAAAAAAAAAAAAAAAAAAAAATCGAAAAATCAAGAAAAATACAAAAAAAAATGAGAAAAAGAAAAAATAGAAAAAACATACGGACTACCATCCCGTTTTATTTTATGTTTATTTTATGTTTTTGTTATTTTCTTTCATTAGCTTAAGATCGAGTCTAGTCTTGGCTTAGCAACATTGTATAGTACATGTAATTAATCAAGATCTTTAACTAGCCACCAGTAAAATATCCCTTATCCAACAAAACCGTGTTTTCCTTTTCCCTACACCTAACGTTATAACCCATTTAAAAGCCCTCTTTGATAGTTTATCTTTGGTGCTTACGCCTAGTGGAGGAGGTTTTCGATCCTTTCCCAAGCCTATGGTAATCTATTTGCTATGACAGGTAGTGAGAGATATTATCCGTTTTCATTTATGAGATTTATTTTGATGACACTTGAGAGATGTGAGTATCTAAACACTACTTGTGAGGTGCTAGTATGTAATCTCCGTGCTTATTATGATTGAAGTGGAACGATTATTTGTTGTAATTACTTTTATGTTTGCATTAAATGACCCCTAACTTGTATTTTGATTAGAATAAAAGCGCATTTGCTTGAGGACAAGCAAATCTCAAGTGTAAGGGTATTTGATGAGGCGAAAAGTGTACCGCTTTTAAGGGGTCATTTAAGCCTTAAATCGTATTTATTTGATCAAATATCGCCCTAAATCGTTCCTTTTGTCATTTTAGGTACTTTTGAGGAGAAATCTGGAAAAGGAGGCATTTTGGACGTTTTTGGAGCATAAAAGTGAAGAAAACGACAAAGTCTCAAAAATCGGCTGAATGTTACCTTTGACGGCGTCACAATTAACTCTGGACGGCGTCATGCTTTGGCAAGAAAAAGTGGACGTGAAATTTACTCATGATAAGCCAGTGAAAATACCATGTGAATTCTGACGGCGTCACGCTTTAACTTGATCAAGGGCGTCACGGCTTAAATCATAAGGGGACGGCGTCACGTTCAAGGTTCGACGGCGTCAAGCCTTGATAAGCCAGAATGGATTTTTGAAGAGCTAAAGAGGGACGGCGTCAAGAAGGTCATCCGGGAACCCTAGAAGCGGCGAGGTGACGGCGTCACACTCCATAAGGTGACGCCGTCAGATGCAAAAGTCTATATATAGTTTTCTAATTTTTTGTCATTAGGGAGAGCTTAGTGTGTGGAATTTTGGGAGAAAACCCTAGGACGAATTTAGCTTCTTTTTCAAGGCTTTTTGCCTTGAGATCTTCCATGTTACATTGAAAGATAAGTTATCAATTAATCATTCAATATGTCTATGTGTTGTTTGATTCTATCTTATTCTTGTCTTTTGTTTAACATGTTAGGCTAATTTTATCTTGTGTTTGCTTAGATCTAATGAAATCTAGCTATTGATTATTGGTTATTAGTGTGTTGTTAGTTGTATTGGATGATTGTTTATCTATGTTAGGCTTAAGAAAACTGGCTAACTTCCTATTCGGTAACTTGCTTGAACGTCTTAAGAAACATGAACCAAATGCGTACTAAAGGTTTTTATGGTTGTATTTAATGCACAAGCGAATTCTAGTGATCCCATGTTAGGAGCTTCCTAGCCGGCTCGACATAGGAGTGAAGTAGGAGCTTGTAGAGTTGGGGAAGTAAGTACGCCACCCCACGAATGGTATTAAGGAATACACCCGTCATCCACGCGACTAATACACACTAATTAACCGGTAAAAGATAGTTAGGGAGTAAGGAAATCTAAGTAAACACATTTCTCTACACATAAGTTTCTCACCACATTTCATTTTTGTTATTTTATTTTATTTGCATTTGTAGTTATTTGGGTTAGTTGACTAGCAACTAATTCCGCCCACTCCTTCAAAACCGAGATTTTATTTGCTTTCATAAAAAAATATAAAAACATAAAAAAGAATCTTCCTCAACCCTTAGACCTATTAGAGTAGCTTTTCATACCTAACGAACACTATTCCCTGTGGAGAACGATCAATCCCCCGTACTTACCACTACACTATACTACATCGGTCAGGTACACTGCCTGGTGGGGTTGTAAGCCTCTTGGGATCCCTCGAGAGGTAAAACCTGTTGTAAGGTTGCAAAACCCACGCATCATATATATATATATATATATATATATATATATATATATATATATATATATATATATATATATATATATATATATATATATATATATATATATATATATATATAAAAGTTGTTTATCTGATTATTTCTGTGTGAAATATCAGGTTATGGTTAGACGACCTCAGTCGCTTGAAAGGCATGCAAGTGGTGTTCGAACTTGAAAGACATGAACTTATTGCTAAGTTGAGTTATAGTTTACAACACTTGCATCTATACATAATATGTGTAGGATATTTAGTTACGTACAAGATTAGTTAGTTTAGAATTCACCTATTGCCCTTGATGTTAATTTATGTTTTCTTTTTTTAGGGAGCAAGATGTAAAGCTGATAAAGCAGCTATTGTAGCTGACATGAATGGGAAGGTGTACGAGCCATGACTGCAAGTGTAGGATAAATCCTGTTCCTAATCAGGAAGCATGTAAGCAAGCTTTTAATTTGGATCCAGTTTATATTAATTCGTAGTATTTGACAAGTACTAATGCGTTTGCATACATATGATGGACAAAGTATGAATATTGCAGTAGTGTTAACATGATTTATACGGTGTTTGGGATTCTCATTGCAGGCTGCTTCCAGCTGGTCATGCATTCGAAATGAAGATGGTGTTGAACACTGATATATTCTCATATGTATGCCAACTTGAACCATGTACTTATATATGGATCGCTTTCGGCCAGTGTCATTTATTTAAGACCATATAACGTTATCTGAAAAAAAAAAGTACTTTTGTATCATTTTGTCAACAGGTTCATATGCTACTGTTTGTGAAGGGTTAAGAGTTTACATGTTGGTTCAGAGATTAATTTTTTTCTTAACCGAACGTTTTGCAGTTTGTGATATCGAATCAGGAGCATGTGGAAGTTCATACAACCTTTTAACAGTGCTACTAGCAGGTGCAACAGATAGTCTTTCGCTTAGTAGAATGGCGTTGTTCAAGAGTAGATCTGCTAAAGTTCTGTATTTGCTCATTCTCATCGTTATCATATACGGTTTGTGATGATTTTGTTTTACAACAACCTTTATTTGCTCACTGGCTACTTTTCTGAACTATGTATGCTCTCGAATCTGCAATTTTCAGAAACTTACACTTCATTTTTTATTGTATTAAAGGGAAGAGACAGCCATGAAGAGTGTTTCTGCTATATGGACCTCCAGAACTGAATTTATTAACTTTCAAACGGTAATTTTTTATTTATTTATTATTATTATTATTATTTTTTAGAATATGATTAATTTTGAATTAGGGGTGATGGGTGTGAAAAAGTATTACCAGTTTCTTGCGATATTATGTAAAAGCAAACTGAATGTGGGTTAGAGTGACCTAATCACTTATATTTGATTGTCCTGCAGATGTCTTAGGATAGGTAGCTTGACATACAGAAGTTAAATGCAAAGACATCAGTAAATCACCAAAGAAGCCGCCTCACGTACAGAAAGGTATATAGGAAACTATGTTTTCTTCTGTTATGGCCAAGTTTAGTCAGTATAAAGTTTTGATACATATATATTTGTTGACAGTATTTAAATTGAAGTTTAATATAGCTTCCCTTTTCTGAGGAAAAGGAAAAAAAAAATCATCACTCCTGTTTATAACTTGCACACTTGCGGAGCACCCTACCCATCTGAAGTACATAGAGCGGCCAGGTTTCCAAAATACAGTTACTGTTTATAACTTGCACACTTGCTTTTTTCGAACCCATTGCCGCCTGCAGTCATTGTAGAACCAACAAAGGAGGACAATACTAACATGCAGGATGTGTGTGTGTGTGTGTGTGTGTGTGTGTGTGTGTGTGTGTGTGTGTGTGTGCGTGTGTGTTGTTAGAGTTGTAATGGAAAAATATTATCGTGTATGACTTGATTCGAACCCGGGAGCGAGGGATTGCACACTTTACATATGAATGACTAACGTAAATAATTAATATATATAATAGTTATGTATTTTAATTATTTGGACACGAAATGATACATAACGGACGTTAAGTAATTAACCGAATTGACTAACGGTCGTTAAGTTAATAGTTAAAGGACTATTAGTGAAAAAGGAGATTTGGAAGGATCTAGAAACCCATATTGTGGGTATGGCCGGTTGGGTTTATGGGTTGGCAACCCTTGATCGACCCATGTAATGTCTTGTGCTCCAAGATAGGTTTAGCCTATAAATACCAAGGCATTAGGCTTAGGGTTTTGACTAGTGTATTGTAACCTAAACCCTAAAATTCTCTCCTCCTCTCCTTGCTCCATAACCGGTCGATCTATACCTTAGGGATAGTCGATCCATTGCTTTCTTGTTAACAAAGTTAGTTTGGTTAACCGTGTTCAATCACTAGCATCATTCGTTAGTTGAGTAATAGTACGTGTGTTCGAGAGCTCGTTAATATCTTACTTTAGATATTAATCTTGGATTGTGGAACAAAAAGGTAAGGGGTTCCATGTTAATCCTATTGGTTGTTCAAGAGAAGAGAAGTTCAAGTTTGATCTTTGTTTAGCTAAGATCAAGGTACGTTTCCTTTATGTTTCGGTATTACTTTATACATGTTAATATGATCCTTGCTTCCGCTATTACGTGCTTTGATGCTTATTTATTTATTTGAATGTCAAGATATTTAAAACCAACAGTGGCATCATGAGCCGTTTAACATGTAATTGTAATTATCGAAACACATAATAAAAATCAAATCTTGTTTGGATTTACATGTTTCTTAATTCGAACCATAATTTAGGGGGGGGGGGGGTTTCGACCCTCTTGTATTAAAAAGTTAGTTTTGTAACCCTAAATTAGGAACATGTGTTTATGTGATTATTTGAATAAAGGGTTACGTTCTTGGTTGATCAATGATTTTTTCATGCAAAGAAATCATGGATTAGGTTTTGTTTATGTGCTACATGTAGGTCCTAGTTAATAATATAAAACACAATCTACTCAACTAGATTAACCACGATAATCACGACTACAACTACTACTTAAGCTACGAAATGTAAACAACAATAAGTAAATGAAATACAAGAGAATAGAGATGAATAGAGAAGAGATTAAGAGAAGAAGAATCAGATGATTAAAATTTCACGATACACTTTGACATAGCTTACGCACTAGAAATGAAAACCAACAATAAACTAAGCACCCCATGACTTCTATTTATAGGCAACGAATTAGGGTAAGCACATGGGGTGATCTTCTAGAATGTTTTACATATAATTAGCCGGCCCATGAACTTCTAATGGACCGGGCTATGATTACTAACATAAAGTCCTAATATGAGCAACATAATTATCGGAAATGTACAAGACTTGAGATATGAATAAAAATGTGTTCCTAACACTACATGTTTTAGATAAATCTAAAATTAGGGAAGACCTAATATACTTAATTAATGAATAAGTTATGTGCAATGTGGTATTTAATTATTAAAACTTACGCGGCCAATTGTTGGCGACTGTGGTCCATTGGGTACAATGCGCTCGAAAACCAATGGGAGTTTTATTAATTAAATACATAATAAATTCACATAGAGATTATTAATAGGATTTATCAAAAGGTTTGCATGTGGCTACATGATTTAATTGTTAAGATTATATGCGTTATTAGTGTTTATTTATTTTGTTAAAATTACTTGTTCTTATTTGTTTAAATTGCCTTGAATTGTAAGCAAAAAGAGGGTAATTTTTTGGTATAAAAATAAATGGACATAATAACTATGAAACCTTTGATGTGGTAAATTATTTATTGCCAAGTCTTATGTGCCGACAGTGGTTCGCTTCGCACGGTAATTTGCTCCCAGGCGAGACTAGCAATTTAATAATTTACAACATGTTTTTATAAGACTTAGAATCATAAACTTTTAATTGATTGATGCAACTGTACAAATGGTCGAAGCGGCGGACCTAATATTGACAAACTATAAAGTGGGTATAAGGTTGGTTTCGCATTAAATTGTGGCCTTAAAGAGACTCCATTCTGTCTCTCCGCTCGCCTGTGCGTCAATATTAGACTTACCAAGTACACCATTATATGTACGAAGCATCTTAAGGCAAAGTTGTAAGTTACTCAACGCCTCAATTAAAACTTTGTTGATTTAACTCTTAGCTAATTGGTAATTAAAATGGTTTTGAAAACTTATGATACGAAGATGAGTGCATGCTTCTTCGTACATATTTTGATTGACACATCAAAATAAATACCCTAAAATTTAAGTCACATGCTATCTAATTATAAGAGACACTTGAAGTTAATATCTGGCGTAAGTGAGACCTTGACACAGATATTAATGACAAGGTAAATTACATACTTTTATTGCTAGCAGATCAACTGATGTGATAAAATTATGTGAATTTACATGTTTCTAAATTAGACGACTTAATTAAGTTATAAGTGAGACCTTGAGACTTAAAGCATGAGATGGGAAGAAACATGCTTACATTGCAAATTGTTTGGCAAATGTAATTCCCATAAATTTAGGAGTCGGAAATTGTTTCGCGATTATTGTACGATAAGTTACCATCTTTTGTACTTCCACTACTAGCAGATCAACTGATGTGGTGGAACTATGAAAAGTTGGATCCTAGTTTTCAAGAAAATTAAATGGTTATTTTAAATTTCATGGGTAGTTTTCTTTTCTTGAAAAGTGTATTATCGAAAATACTAATATTTGAACTTATTTCTGTAGAAATAGCTCAACCTGACAACCCTTCTGCTGGTTCCGCTTTCAAAGCTCACTTTGAGACGGAAAAACTGACTGGGCCTAATTTCAATGATTGGCATCGGTCCTTGAGGATTGTCCTGCGAGTGACCAAGAAGCTTGATTATTTGACTAAGCCTTGCCCTGCACAACCAGCTGATGATGCATCTGATGAGGTCAAAACTGATTGGCAAAAGGAGTTCGATTTGCATAATGAGGTAGCATGCTTAATGCTTAATAGCATGGTGCCAAAGTTGCAAAAACAGTTTGAGCATTACTTTCCTAAAGATATGCTTGAAGAACTCCAGAAAACCTATGAGGTACCTCCAGCTGTCGAACTTTATGATTTGATCGCTAAATTTCATAGCTGTAGGCAAGAAGAAGGTAAACCCGTGCGAGATCATGTACTGATGATGAAATATTACATCGATCGGCTCTATACTATGGGTTATGTCTTAACCGACAATGTTTATGTGAACTTAATCAATAGGTCCCTTAACAAGGACTTTAAGGGTTTTGTTCAGAATTACAACATGCATTGCTTGAGGAAGACTATAACTGAATTACTCGTAATGCTCATTGATTATGAGAAGGGTCTACCGGGCAAGGATAAGGTTCCTACTCCACAAGTACTAGCAATACAGAGGGGTAGGGTTCAAAAACCAAAAGCGCAGAATAAGGGGAAAGGTAAAGCTGCTGATAAAGGTAAATAAGTTTTGGCCTATCAGCCTGAACCTAAGAAGGCCCCTAAGAAGAACAAGCCTAATCCCAATAAGAAGGATCAAGGTTGTCATCACTGCCACGAGACTGGACACTGGAAGAGGAACTGTCATCTTTATCTCGAGGAGTTGCGACAGAAAAAGCTGAATGGTGAGACTGGGCAAGCCAGTACTTCAGGTAATTTCTTTATGATTGAATTATTTTCATTAACTCGTAAATTAAATTCCTGGGTATATGATACTGGAAGCGGTATTCACATTTGTAATACGCTACAAGGATTTAGACTGCAAAGGAGACTCGCCTATGGGGAGCAATTTCTGCAAGTGGGCAATGGAGCACAAGCAGTAGTTGAAGCCAAAGGAATATTTGAATTAATTTTGCCTTCGGGCTTGATACTGAATTTAAATAATTGTCATTATTCACCATCTATTGTTAGAGGTATTATTTCTTTTGCTTGTTTATTGAATTTGGGATTTCAACATACTATTTCTAGCAATAAAATTTCGGTTTCATTAAATAATGTTTTTTATTTTGATGTTGTTGCTGTGAATGGTGTGTTTGAGATTAATATGAATGAACATAATGATGATAATTCGATGTATAGCATCAACAATAAGAAAGTCAAGAATGTCTTGGATTCTTCTTATCTTTGGCATTGTCGACTTGCCCACATAGGCAAGACTCGCATGCAAAAGCTGCAACATGATGGGCTTTTACAAAATATCAATGATGAATCATTTGATAAGTGTGAATCTTATATATCTGGGAAGATGACCAAGAAACCTTTTAATAACCGTATTGAAAAGGCTAATGATCTACTTGGTTTAATACATACGGATGTGTGCGGACCACTTAGACATACGTCAAAGAGAGGTGCTAGCTACTTCCTAACCTTCACGGATGATTTCAGCCGTTATGGTTATGTTTATTTTCTTAAACATAAACATGAGGTGTTTGAAACATTCAAAGTGTTTAAAGCTGAAGTAGAGTTGCAACTCGGAAAGAAGATTAAAGCTCTTCGATCCGATAGAGGTGGTGAATACCTTAGTCAGGAGTTTAAAGATTATCTAAGTGAGAATGGAATTGTTCAGCATCTCACATCTCCATATACTCCACAACAAAATGGAGTATCTGAGAGAAGGAATCGCACATTATTGGATATGGTACGGTCTATGTTTAATCTTACTACTCTACCGTTATCTTTCTGGGATTATGCCTTGGAATCTGCGATTCGCATATTAAACATGGTTCCAACCAAGAAGGTAGATAAGACACCTTATGAGTTATGGTTTAAGAAAACGCCTAACTTGTCTTATCTTAAGGTCTGGGGTTGTGAGGCGTTTGTTAAACGTGACTCAGCTGATAAACTCCAACAAAGATGTGTGAAATGTATCTTTGTAGGATACCCAAAGGAAACAATGGGTTACTACTTTTACTTCCCACCTGAACAAAAGGTAATTGTTGCTAGGTATGCAGACTTTCTTGAAAAGGATCTGATATCTCAAGAATTCAGTGGGAGGCTCTATGATCTGGAAGATGATCAAGAGGATACATTACCTTCTGAAAACACTAGCGAACTTCCTGTGGAGCCGGATAGTCTGGGTCCTCCACCTGAAGTTGAAGTGATTCCCATTCGCAGATCCGTAAGGACTGTGAAAGCACCTAACCGTCTATGTCTTAACATGGAGGTTGAGGAAACTATGTTAGGGGACCTTGGAGAGCCTGCTAATTATAGAGCTGCCATGAATGATCCTGAAAAGGATAAATGGCAGATTGCTATGAATGGGGAAATGCAATCCATGAAAGACAATCAAGTCTGGATTGAAGTAGACCTTCCTCCCAATGCCAAGGTAGTTGGGAGTAAGTGGCTCTTCAAGAAGAAGACTGACATGGATGGCAATGTACACACCTATAAGGCCCGTTTGGTAGCTAAAGGCTTTACCCAAACATATGGCGTTGACTACGAGGAGACCTTTTCTCCTGTAGCTGACATTAGGGCTATTAGGATTCTCATAGCCATAGCTGCACACTATGATTATGAGATTTGGCAAATGGATGTAAAAACCGCCTTCTTAAACATCCAAAGTTTCCAAACCGTGTATGCAAACTTCAAAGATCCATTTATGGATTGAAGCAAGCATCACGTCAATGGAATAAGAGATTTGATGAGGAAATCAAAAGGTTTGGATTTACTCAGAATCTTGATGAGCCATGTGTATATCACAAAGCTAGTGGGAGTGATGTTATTTTCCTAGTTCTATATGTTGATGACATATTGATCATGGGTAAAGACATTCCAAGTTTGAATAAGGTGAAAGCCTATCTTGGGAAATGTTTTTCCATGAAAGATCTAGGAGAAGCAGCATACATTCTAGGAATCAAGATCTATAGAGATAGATCAAGGCGATTAATTGGTTTAAGTCAAAGTGCTTACATTGACAAGATACTGAAGAGATTCAGTATGCAAAATTCCAAGAAGGGATTTTTGCCAATGCAAGTAGAACATGGCTTGAGTAGCAAAGCTTGTGCTTCAACACCTGAAGAGGTGGCATGCATGAAGAGAGTCCCTTATGCTTCGGCTGTGGGATCTATTATGTATGCGGTGCGATGTACAAGGCCCGATGTGGCGTTTGCTCAGAACATTACCAGTCGATATCAGCAGAATCCAGGTGAACTCCACTGGACAGCTGTGAAACATATTCTCAAGTATCTGAGATCAACGAGGGATATGTTTTTAGTGTATGGGGGAAATCTAGAAGCAGAGTTGTGTGTTACAGGTTACTGCAACGCATCCTGGAAGTGTGATAAAATGATACGAAGTCTCAGACGGGTTACGTCTTTGTCATCAATGGAGGAGCGGTGGATTGGAAGAGCAAGAAGCAGGGCACTATTGCTATGTCTACTTCAGAAAACGAGTATATTGCTGCCTCAGAAGCTGCAATGGAAGCAGTCTGGATTAGGAAATTCGTTTCAGGGCTTAGAGTTATGCCCTCAATCGAAAGACCTATAAAAATGTATTGTGACAATTCAGCCGCAATTACATTTTCCAATGAACCTGGAATCATGAAGGGCACCAGATATTTCCCGATTCGATATCACTATGTTAGGGAACAAGTGGATATTGGCAAGATCGAATTACTCAAAGTTCACACAGATAACAACTTAGCAGATCCATTAACGAAGGCTCTACCTGGAGGAAAGCTTAAAGAACTTTCTGAAGGCATAGGACTTCGTTTAGCTGATAGTTTCATGCATATCTGTGATTAGTGTTTGGATAAGGGATGTTGTAAAACAGTTATTAATTTTAAATGGAATAAAAATAATGGTTATGTTTGTTCATCATTTTCTTAACAATATATCCTATATTTGCATGTTTATATCCTTGAATATATTTATATATTCTAAACTGTCCGTTGCCAGTTAATGATATGGGAATATCATTAAATTAAGGTAAATCTGAGTATTGGTATAATATACTTGAAAGTATATTGATGCGTTGTCATACCGATTTCACATGATATTCAAATTGTTTGAATATAGGACTTAATCCCGCCACATGAGTTTACTTTATGGATCTTGTCATCAAGTAAATCATGAGTATATAGTTATCCTCAGACTTGATATGCCAGATAACTGTCATGCATGTAGTGCATTTCTTTGATTCAATTTAACGCTATACGTAACTGGTAGCTATACGGATTGTTTTGGGAAGCGTTGCGAAGTGCATGTGTTATGCTCGTAGTCAAGATAGAATTTGTTCCTTCAAATTGTTTGGAGCTTAATACTGCTGGGCCCCTCGTAGGATTGGTAAGATGTATGTGTGGCCACACCCAAGATCTCCCCTGAATAGTTCAGAAGATTTGGTAATCTTATTTAATCATAAACAACGAGAAACAGAATTATTAATAAAGAATGACTTAGATCCATATCTTTATTAATGTGGTATTAGAAACAAAAGGATGCCTATGATGATTTATCATCGAATGGTTTTTTCCAGGAGAACCACCACCCGAGTTGTTCTGGGGGCATTGGCGTGTTTCTAGACGCTAACCAATGTCATTACACTTTTAATAGATTTCCAAGTGGGAGCTGTTAGAGTTTTAATGGAAAAATATTATCGTGTATGACTAGATTCGAACTCGGGAGCGAGGGATTGCACACTTTACGTATGAATGACTAACGTAAATAATTAATATATATAATAGTTATGTATTTTAATTATTTGGACACGAAATGAAAGATAACGGACGTTAAGTAATTAACCGAATTGACTAACGGTCGTTAAGTTAATAGTTAAAGGACTATTAGTGAAAAAGGAGATTTGGAAGGATCTAGAAACCCATATTGTGGGTATGGCCGGTTGGGTTTATGGGTTGGCAACCCTTGATCGACCCATGTAATGTCTTGTGCTCCAAGATAGGTTTAGCCTATAAATACCAAGGCATTAGGCTTAGGGTTTTGACTAGTGCATTGTAACCTAAACCCTAAAATTCTCTCCTCCTCTCCTTGCTCCATAACCGGTCGATCTATACCTTAGGGTTAGTCGATCCATTGCTTTCTTGTTAACAAAGTTAGTTTGGTTAACCGTGTTCAATCACTAGCATCATTCGTTAGTTGAGTAATAGTACGTGTGTTCGAGAGCTCGTTAATATCTTACTTTAGATATTAATCTTGGATTGTGGAATAAAAAGGTAAGGGGTTCCACGTTAATCCTATTGGTTGTTCAAGAGAAGAGAAGTTAAAGTTTGATCTTTGTTTAGCTAAGATCAAGGTACGTTTCCTTTATGTTTCGGTATTACTTTATACATGTTAATATGATCCTTGCTTCCGCTATTACATGCTTTGATGTTTATTTTTTTATTTGAATGTCAAGATATCTAAATTCAACATGTGTTTATGTATATACGCAGAATGCATGCTTTTGCCATGTTTTTCAGGTTTGACAATCAAATGACTGTTTTGCTCTTATTTGGTCTCAGATCACAATGTCGAGAATATATATGCTGAAGAGCTCCTGCATTAGTGTGTTAAGCATGCTAAAAAGGTTTGAGCGAGGTATCTGTTCTTAATGTCGAGTTTCATTTTATACCATTAAATGTCAAACCTAGCTACTCATCAGACTCAAAAAGTATCAAAATTAGAATTGATAATTTTATCAAGCAAGTGAAAATATTACTTCCAAGATATTGCTTCATATATGTGTTCATTTTCTGTTGTTAAGAATCTTGGTTTTATACTTGCTCCAAGTTAGGTTCTTTGCATTTTGCGATCTCAAGTTTTGTATTAAAACTTAGGTATAAGTTATGTCATTATAGCATTGCACAAAAAGAAAGAACTAATTGTATTAATATTATATGAAAATTGAGTAGCTGATTTGGATATATGTAACGGGTGAAAGGAGTTCGGAATTAAGCTTAGGTGATCCTATTTTAGTATTACACTAGGGTAACTAGCAGTTACATTCATCTTTTTAAAGTGATAAGCTAATCTGGATTTGGCCAATGGGTCACAATGGGTTGGGTCAAAATGGGCAAAATTTTGTGTAGGCTGATGCAATACTACTAGTATATACTAAAAGGCATTTTCCGATGGGGAAAATAGTAAAATTTTAAGGGGTCCATTTTGTGTTAATTCTCCTCCTTATTGGTCTGTCACTAATGATAAAATGCAGACTAAGGCCCAACAGTAGCTTAGTGGACCATGTGCCACATTCTCATTGGTTAAACTGTGTTGCCAAAATTCCTGTTCACTCCCGTTTTTGCGTGATTACCCCCGTAATACAACCCATAAACAGATTAAATTATAGAACCTTCTTGATGGTACTTCCTCCACAACTTTCCCTCATCCACACTTCATCCACAGGTAACATAAAACTCACATCATTTTCTCATATCTCCTTCTACCCAGATCCTTTATTCCGGCCACCGGCAACATTCCCGAATCAGCCGGCGAACTCTTCTGATCACAAGGTCTTTTTTTTTTTTTTTTTTTTTTAATTCATGCTTTACTTTTTTTAAAAATATTTAATTAATGAGATTGTGTTTATCATCGGATTTGATGATACTTTTGCATATTAAATTTTTTGCTTTCAAACAAAAGGGGTTGTGGATCAGTTGGAGAATGAAGAGGTTGTGGTTCTTGAGAAGGTTGGCGATAATTACTATGGTGAAAAAAGGAAGAGGGTGAAGAAGAGGAAGTAATTATAGAATAGGTAAATTTTATGTCCTTTTAATACCTGTATCGGCATTAATTTTCAGAGATACAGTTGTTTTCCTTTGTTCTTCAAACAGTTTTTTACTTTCCTTCATCTTAATACAGAATTCATTGATCTAATTTTGGTTGATCATAGTTCAATGGGGTGTATATGTTTGCTTATTACTGCTTATTTTGTTTCGATACATTACAGGGTGTTTTAGATTGAGTATTTAAGTGGTCATTGACATGTAAATTTTATTTATTTATTTATTTTTTTTAATGGAAGTGTGTTAAAACGGATATATGATAGAGTCGAAACACTTAATTTAAATGGTCGTATTTGTTTGTGCGGAAACCATTTGTAGACAACATAGCCTTATTTGATACTGGATCGAGGAAATCCGCAAGAAATATAATTGCATGTTCTCTTTTTTCTTGAGGTAATCTTAATTAGTTTTGGTTAAACAAGGTTTTTAAAATGACAACATTGCTTCTAAAGATGCTAATGGTGTTCTAGGAAATGGATTGTGGGGTAACAAGACTCAACGAATGAGAAAATACACAAACGTACTGTGTATCCCTTTTTTTATACGATTCTTTCTATATATCCAATATCGTTTTTAATTTGTATTGTTGACATTGGTATTTGGTTTAATAGGTCCAAAAGTGTGGATCAGTAGGAAGAACGATCGAATGTAAGTAATGTGGTAGTTAGTATTACCAAAAAGCTTTAGGCATCAGTTATAGACGACGGTTTGTTTTAAAATGATTAAACGTAATCTGATATAGTCTTTCGGTGCAGAAACTGTGGCTGTAATCGTGGAGGTATGACAACAATGAATGCCCACTCTGAAGATAAAGAGACTTTCATCAAATCTTGAGTAGTTTGGAGTTGTATGTTGCCTTTGAAGAGGCTTGGTGACATGAGAAAATGACAGCCAACAGAAGATGGGCATTTTAGTGAGTTGGTCTGCAAATGGATCACACACGAGCCTATACATTCTTATTGCTTCTTATTACTACATAGTTATACTAATTTACATCATTTTGCAATAACCTACTTGAGGTATACAAAAATGCATAATGCAAAACAAAAGAAGCCTCGCACCAACGCACGAGCAATCTGCTTATTATCTCTATCTATTAAAATCTCTTTTACAGCTAAAGTACAAGTCACGTCTCATTAACACCAACCAATCACTTTAGAGTTTAGCCTATTCATCGGAACACAATATTCTAATGAATATATGGGAAGAGGAAAAGAAAGACTCGAAGAGGAATGGCAAGATGTGCCTTCTCGCAGAAGACAAAATGGTAATAGGAAACAGCACAACAGCGAGGCATCGATCACCAAGTTTGTTGGGTCCATCAGTACCCAAGAATACTTAAAACAAGATTTGGACACAAATTAACTAAGTGTTAATTAAACTGATGAGGCGAAAAGTGTACCGCTTTTAGGGGGTCATTTAAGCCCTAAATCGTATTTATTTGATCAAATATTGCCCTAAATCGTTCCTTTTGTCATTTTAGGTACTTTGGAGAAGAAATCTGGAAAAGGAAGCATTTTGGACGTTTTTGGAGCATAAAAGTGAAGAATTTGACAAAATGCCAAAGCTGCTGGAAAAGTACACGTGACGGCGTCAAGGATTGCTCCTGACGGCGTCACGGCTTGGCAAAAGAGGTGGATATGACAAGTACACGTGACGCGCCAGAAAGTTTTACAAAGGAAGTCTGACGGCGTCACCCTTTAAGGTGATCAAGACCGTCTCGTGCTAAGACAAAGAGAGATGGCCATCAGGATTAAAGAGTGACGGCGTCACCCTTAACCTTGACGGCGTCAGCTTCTGATAGGCCAGAACGGATTTTGGAGGATTAAAGAGGGACGGCGTCAAGAAGGCCATCAAGAAACCCTAACCGCGGCGAGGTGACGGCGTCACGCTCTATAACGTGACGCCATCAGATCTGTTTTCCTATATATATTTTCATAATTTTTAGTCATGAGTGTGCAACTTTGTGAGGAGAAACCCTAAGACGATTTTTCTGCCATTTTTAAGGGTTTCATACCCTTGGATCTCCCATGTTCAATTGAAGATAAGTAATCAATTAATCATTCAATATGTCTATGTGTTGTTTGATTATATCTTGTTCTTGTCTTTTATTTAACATGCTAGGCTAGATTTATCTTGTGTTTGCTTAGATCTAATGAAACCTAACTATTGATTATTGATTGTTTGTGTGTTATTAATTGTATTGGATAATTTTTTATCGATGTTAGGCTTAAGAAAACTGGCTAACCTCCTATACGATAACTTGCTTGAACGTCTTAAGAAACATGAACCAATGCGTACTAAGGTTTTTATGGTTGTATTTAATGCATGAGTGAATTCTAATGATCCCATGTTAGGAGCTTCTTAGCCGGCTCGACATAGGAGTGAAGTAGGAGCTTGTAGAGTTGGGGAAGTACGTACGCCACCCCATGATTTGTATTAAGGAATACACCCGTCATCCACGCAATTAATACACACTAATCAACCGGTAAAAGATAGTTAGGGAGTAAGGAAATCTAAGTAAACACATTTCTCTCCATATAAGTTCCACAACCTTTTTATTTTCAGTTATTTTATTTTATTTGCAATTGTAGTTATTTGGGTTAGTTGACTAGCAACTAATTCCGCCCACTCCTTCAAACCCGAGATTTTACTTGCTTTTATAAAAATATAAAAATACAAAAAGAATCTTCCCTCACCCTTAGACCTATTAGAATAGTTTTTCAATCCTAATGACACTATTCCCCTAGAGAACAATCAATCCTCCGGTACTTGCCACTACACTATACTACATCGGTCAGGTACACTGCCTGGTGGGGATTGCAAGCCTCTTGAGATCCCTCGAGAGGTAAAACCTGTTGTAAGGTCGCAAAACCGAGCATCAAGTTTTTGGCGCCGCTGCCGGAGAATAGTTATTGTATAGGTTGAATTTTTATTTTATTAGGTCTACTCACTAGATTCCTTTCTAGTGAGATTTTTATTTTATTTTTCTAGGTTTTTCTTTAGTCTATCTTTTTTCTTCGTTTCTTTGTTCGTAACTATTACCATCCGACATCATGGAAGGTGGTAATATCCTCGATCCCAACAACCTACCACCACAACAATACCCACCTCCTAGAGCCCGTACCTTAGGAGACTACTCTCGTCCTAGCCACCATGGCTATCGAAACACCATTGAGCTCACTCAAGGAGCCAATGTCACTCCCTTGCGATCTGACACCATCCGGTTGGTGCAAAGCGGATGCGCATTCCATGGACTTCGTTTCGAAGATCCTAATCAACATCTCAAGGACTTTCTCAAAATCGTTGATTCTATAGACCTTGATGTTGCCACTCGAGAGACGACCCGACTGCGTCTCTTTCAATTCTCTCTGCGGGACCAAGCTAGTCAATGGCTAGAGCGCCTACCCGCAGGATCCATCACCTCTTGGGATGATCTCACCACTCGTTTCCTTGCTCAGTTTTTCCCACCAGGAAGAACTACCAAGCTAAGGAATGATATCTTGATGTTCCAACAACGTCAAGGCGAAAACCTCTACGAGGCATGGACTCGATTCAAGGACTTACTCCACAAAGTCCCTCACCATGGCATAGAACTTTGGCTCCAAGTCCAAATCTTCTATGACCACATCAATCTCTCCACGAGGCAAACCATTGACCAATCGGCCGGTGGTAAGCTACGTGATCTAAGTGCGGAACAATCATGGGCTCTCCTGGAAGATCTTGCTCTTTATGACAACGAAAGTTGGAATGATCCCCGTGATTTGAATAAAACGGTCAAGGCATTATCTTTGCCTTCGAACAATTCAAGCACTTCCGACCGTAGGATCATAGAACTTGAAGACCAAGTCAAGTTTCTTATGAAATCCTACGAGGCTCCTAAACCTTCAAGCCAAGTGAACAAAATCACTTCTTCGTGTGAATTATGCAGTGGTCCCCACGACACTCGTGATTGCATGAAACTCCCCGAACAAGCTTTTGCGGACTACGCATCCTCGCGTACCGACGGAGCGGGAGACAAGTGGTACACTTTCAAACCCGAGCCAAACCCCTACGGTGATTCATACAACCCCTCATGGAAAAATCACCCAAACCTTAGGTGGAAACAAAACCAAAACGCACAACAAACCAATTCTTCCAACCCACCTAATCGTTTTCAATCAAGCGGTTCATCCCCGAACCGTACTTTCAACAACAATCCTTCCATCTATGGTAGTACCAATAATCTTGAAGGGTTGATGTCCAACTTCATGACATATCAAGAAGCTCGTTTAGCAAAGTTTGAAGCCGATTTCAAACAAAAACAAAGCGAGATGACCAATAAGATTGACACTTTGTTGAAAGCCCTCAATGACCGAGAAATGGGAGCACTCCCTAGCAACACAGTCAAGAACCTGAAACTAAATGTCAACGCCATTTCATCGGTTTCGTCTCCTAGTTCTTGTCCACAATATTATTCGGTCAATTCCATGAGCTCGTGTTTCAAACAGACCCAAGTCGTTCAAAATGACCAAGGAGTTATGATATCCAACACTAAATTGGTCAACAACATAGTTGAAACACCTCCCACTCAAAACCTTGACGAAGAATTCAAGGAGCTCCACCTTGAACGTCCGGTTATTGATGTATTAGCATGAGCCCCCTATTATAATGCCCTCTTAGAAAAATATGAGAAGAAGCTCGAGTTAGGTGACAAAGGGACCGCCTTCGTTCAAAACAAACTACCTAAGAAGTTAGATGATCCGGGCTTATTTGTTCTACCTTGCAAGATCAGTAATTCGGAGGCTTATGACACATTAGCCGATCTTGGATCAAGCCTTAACCTACTTCCATTACCTCTCTACACTTCTCTAAAACTAGGGAAACTTGAAGAAATTGAGGTAATAATAGGCTTAGCGGATGGAAGTGTTGCTTACCCGGTTGGAGTAGTCAAAGACGTGTTAGTACACATAGGAAAACTAACCATTTTAGCCGATTTCCACGTCCTTGATATGGTTAGCGACCCTACATGCCCCTTGTTGATAGGTAGAGGATTTTTGGCGACTGCTAGTGCTATGATTGATTGTAAGGAATCTAAGATAGCGGTAGGAGAAGGTGATACTTGGTCAGTCTATGATGTGAAGAAACATGCCTATGATACTAGTGAGGAACCAACACCCCATTGGTTAGAATTAAATAGGAGACCATCTAGATATGGACCTTGGATCGATAGAGACTTCATAGGACCCCAACGCCCATTTTACCTAGAAGAGGACTTTGTGAACCGAACACATACGGTAGAGCAACTCTTGGCTAGGGACACCGAATTGGATCCATTTGAAGACCCTCTAGTTTTTAGGAAGATGATTGATTTCCTAGGAGTTTTGCCAATTAACCTAGGGATGAATAAGTGGACTTGTGAGGACGATGATCATAAGTGGGATTGGGACAAACCACCCAAAGATAGAGATGGGTCATGGCATATTAAAATGACATTGTATGACCCGGATGGAGAGAGGTTTGAAAAGATATATCGTACTATGCAGACCAATAGAAAACTTCAATCCAAGCTTAACCCTAAAGAGGTCCTCGATGACGATCTCACTTACATAGGTTAAAAGGACTTTGAGTCTAGCTACAAGACTCGTTAATAAAGAAAAGCGCTTCTTGGGAGGCAACCCAAGCTTTATTTGCTTTGTGTGTTTATTTATTTGTTTGTTTGATTTTATTTGCTTCCGTATGTATGTTTAATTTTTATTATTATTGATTCATGTTCGAAACAAAATTGTGAAAATGATTTATCTTGTTTTTAACTTCGTCTTAACTACATATAAAGGTATTTTGCAAAAGATAAGTGTAAGGGAAATCCAAATCGGTTTATTAGAACAAATGAACATGTATCGTAACAATAATAAATTAACATACATATTAGTAATTGTTTGAGTCAAATGCTTGTATCGAGTCATAATGATATTTTGCAGGAATTCGAGGAAGTAAGGTATAGGTTTTTCCAGAAATTTTCCGGAAACTTAACATGAGAATTCTGTCAGATCATTTCTGACGGCGTCAGACCCCAGTCTGACGGCGTCAGGTTTTAATTTTCTGAAATTTTTGAAAGTTTTGTTTTTCCACGGGAATCATAAAAAGTTTTTATTAAATCTCTAACTTATAAACTCCAGGAATCTGCAAAATAATCATTCCACAAGCATTATATCCTTATACATATTTATCCCGCCGATGTTATGCAGGTTTTCTTGTTTGTTTTCTCAGGTTTAACAGGTTATGTTGGACAAGGAGATGTATGTGGAATCAAGCTTTTGGCGCTGCTTTAATCTTGAAGCTTCAACATTACCTTGGAAGAAGATCTAACCATGTTACCCCTTTATCCACCGAACGAATCAGGGGAGTATTTGATTTCATTCTTTTACCTTATTTACTTTTACATCTTGTTATTTGAACATTGGGGACAATGTTCATCTTAAGTGTAAGGGGGGGGGGGGGTAAAGTACGATACCTTAGAGAATGCTATTACGCTTGATTTTTTGTTTGTTTGATGGTAGATGTGTAATAAAACTGAGAGAAATACCTGTTAAGGAAATTTTAGTGCCAAATTTAAAATTTTTTACAATATTTTGGAGTGAAACTTTGGTCTTAATGAGCGTCTCACGGATAGGAGTTATATGACTAGCACAAAACCGTACCACTAAAAAAATTTTCCACCCCCAAATATGTGAGGTTCGCCCCTAGAATTGGTAGGAAAAGCATTTATGCTATGATGTGCGTACCGGTAGCACTTAGATTCTAGAACTTGCGTTAGGACCATTCCGAGGCCACAAGTGAGACTACATTCGTGTAGTTAGATTTACTACATGATAAGAGGCTTTAGGATTAACCCATTGTTTTACACCTGTGTTTTTGTTATAATTACATTGGCTACATTGGTCAAGTAATTCTCCCACACCCTTTGCGTTGTACTCATTTTTAGTACACGATCCCCCTAGTACACCCCTCAGAGCCTATCTTTTCGTTTCTAACTTTAAGCATTTTACTTAAAGTAAGAATTTGTTTACACCCCACTTAAATGTACACCCAAATCGCCTTAGCCTACCTTGTATGCACTCATTTTTAGTGCATTATTGTGACAACATTTGTTTAAACCCCAAGTTAATTATCTAATTGATTACATGGTTGCTAAGTCGAGTCATATCCTTGTACATATTGTTTTGGGACGATTGGGACTCATGGGTAAAGTACTAGTGTAATGGAGTAATGGGGAAGAACAACATTATTACCCCCATATGTGCTAAATATTTTAAAAGTACTCCAAGTGTTTCGATTATCTTAATTCGAGTCATTAGAATAGTTAATTGTAAAGTTATGTAAAAGTTCAAGTGTAAGGGGGATAAAAAACATACGGACTACCATCCCGTTTCATTTTATGTTTATTTTATGTTTTTGTTATTTTGTTTCATTAGCTTAAGTCGAGTCTAGTCTTGGCTTAGCAACGCCATATTGTACATGTAATTAATCAAGATCTTTAACTCGCCACCAGTAAAATATCCTTTATCCAACAAAACCGTGTTTATCATATCCCTACACCTAACGTTATAACCCGTTTAAAAGCCCTCTTTGATAGTTTATCTTAGGTGCTTACGCCTAGTGGAGGAGGTTTTTGATCCTTTCCCAAGCCTATGGTAATCTATTTGCTATGACAGGTAGTGAGAGATATTATTCATTTTCATTTATGAGATATACTTTTATGACACCTGAGAGATGTGAGTATCTAAACACTACTTGTGAGGTGCTAGTTTGTAATCTCCGTGCTTATTATGATTAAAGTGGAACGACTATTTGTTGTAATTACTTTTATATAGCATTAAATGACCCCTAACTTGTATTTTGATTAGAATAAAAGCGCATTTGCTTGTTGACAAGCAAATCTCAAGTGTAAGGGTATTTGATGAGGCGAAAAGTGTACCGCTTTTAGGGGGTCATTTAAGCCCTAAATCGTATTTATTTGATCAAATATTGCCCAAAATCGTTCCTTTTGTCATTTTAGGTACTTTGGAGAAGAAATCTGGAAAAGGAAGCATTTTAGACGTTTTTGGAGCATAAAAGTGAAGAATTCGACAAAATGCCAAAGCTGCTGGAAAAGTACACGTGACGCCGTCAAGGATTGCTCCTGACGGCGTCACGGCTTGGCAAAAGAGGTGGATATGACAAATACACGTGACGCGCCAGAAAGTTTTACAAAGGAAGTCTGACGGCGTCACCCTTTAAGGTGATCAAGACCGTCTCGTGCTAAGACAAAGAGAGATGGCCATCAGGATTAAAGAGTGACGGCGTCACCCTTAACCTTGACGGCGTCAGCTTCTGATAGGCCAGAACGGATTTTGGAGGATTAAAGAGGGACGGCGTCAAGAAGGCCATCAAGAAACCCTAACCGCGGCGAGGTGACGGCGTCACGCTCTATAACGTGACGCCGTCAGATCTGTTTTCCTATATATATTTTCATAATTTTTAGTCATGAGTGTGCAACTTTGTGAGGAGAAACCCTAAGACGATTTTTCTGCCATTTTTAAGGGTTTCATACCCTTGGATCTCCCATGTTCAATTGAAGATAAGTAATCAATTAATCATTCAATATGTCTATGTGTTGTTTGATTATATCTTGTTCTTGTCTTTTATTTAACATGCTAGGCTAGATTTATCTTGTGTTTGCTTAGATCTAATGAAACCTAACTATTGATTATTGGTTGTTTGTGTGTTATTAATTGTATTAGATGATTGTTTATCGATGTTAGGCTTAAGAAAACTGGCTAACCTCCTATACGGTAACTTGCTTGAACGTCTTAAGAAACATGAACCAATGCGTACTAAGGTTTTTATGGTTGTATTTAATGCATGAGCGAATTCTAATGATCCCATGTTAGGAGCTTCTTAGCCGGCTCGACATAGGAGTGAAGTAGGAGCTTGTAGAGTTGGGGAAGTACGTACGCCACCCCACGATTGGTATTAAGGAATACACCCGTCATCCACGCAATTAATACACACTAATCAACCGGTAAAAGATAGTTAGGGAGTAAGGAAATCTAAGTAAACACATTTCTCTCCATATAAGTTCCACAACCTTTTTATTTTCAGTTATTTTATTTTATTTGCAATTGTAGTTATTTGGGTTAGTTGACTAGCAACTAATTCCGCCCACTCCTTCAAACCCGAGATTTTACTTGCTTTTATAAAAATATAAAAATATAAAAATACAAAAAGAATCTTCCCTCACCCTTAGACCTATTAGAATAGTTTTTCAATCCTAACGACACTATTCCCCTAGAGAACGATCAATCCCCCAGTACTTGCCACTACACTATACTACATCGGTCAGGTACACTGCCTGGTGGGGATTGCAAGCCTCTTGAGATCCCTCGAGAGGTAAAACCTGTTGTAAGGTCGCAAAACCAAGCATCATAAACCAAGAACAATTCAAGTCACTGAGTGAACAGTCACTCAGTGAGTCATCTTCAGGATGCTTAAGGCGAATTCAAGAAGAAGGATTCACTACTCAGGTAGGTGGTACTCCCTGAGTAGGACTTAAGCCAAAGAAGAAGATGATGGTTCAGTGAGTGTTGGACAAGAACTCACTGAACCCCAGTCTCCTTAACAACAATAAGTGATTGAAGACTGAAGAAACCAACGCCTGAAATGAAGGCGGGAATAAGTGGGAAGTATTTGTGAAGATAAGAATGTCAGACCAAACACTCTTATCTTGTCAGATACCAACCTTCCCAAAGACGGCTAAAAGTCATGGAGTGTCAGACCAAACACTCCTAAAGACTTTTAGTCCATTCCTATTGATTCTTGGAAATGACAGTTACTGTTGTAATTGTCAGACACGCTTCCTCAACAAGTTGAAGTATTTTAATCACTTTTACTCTTTTATACTTGTGTATAAATAGGTTCAGAAGGAGAGAAGTTAAGTGTGTTTTGGACATTGAAAGCCTTAGACTTTTGCAAAACAACTTCTCTCCTACAAAGAGTAACCAGTCCCTGAGATAGCTCAGTGAGGCATATTGTTACCACTTAAGCATAGCTTAAGTTTAGATAGGAGACACCATACCTTGTCTATTCAATCCCAAGTGTTTGTTCCGCAAAACACTTGGGGTAATAGATTCTTTGATTCATTTCTAATAAGAATTTAAACGTTGAAAATACTGTGTGTTTTTATATTAACGTTTCATTAACTGTTAGAAGTAATCATTACATTGTATTAGTCATAAACACAAATAGATTAACTTTCTAGTTAACTCTAAGCGTGTTAAGGGAACAACAAGTGGTATCAGAGCCTCTGGTTTATAAAATCTTTCAAAATTAACCAAGAGTGCTCAAGGTTTTTAAAACCAAGATCCTACTATGACTGATGCAAATGTGCCCCAGCTAGTCGACAAAAAGGGTGGAAGCTTCTCAGCTGTTGCCCCACGACTTGAAGCTGGTAAATTTAGCAAGCGGAAAAAGTGAATGCTTTACTACTTGACTGGTGTGGAACCATACTACATCACTTGTGTCAAAGATGGTCCTTTTTTCCCAAAGACTGTTGTAGGGCTAAACAAGCCTGAGGCTCAATGGACCATTGATGAGAGGAGAGTGGACAATCAAGACCAACGCCTGAAAAGCATCATTATATCATGTCTTCCTGACGATATAATGGAATCAGTCATCAACTGTTCAACAGCCAAGCAAACTTGGGATGACTTGGTCAATAGCTTTGAGGGTCCCTCAGATACCAAGGAAAACATGGTCATGGACCTGAAACTTGAGTATAATACTTTCAGGGCAAAAGACTCTGAAAGTCTCTCTCAGACTTATACCAGATACAAGACCTTGATAAACGAACTATCAAATGATGGTGTAGTTTTGTCTAAGCATGAGACAAATTTTGGCTTTGTCAACAGTCTCCCTGAGAAGTGGCTAAACTTCTCACAAGGCCTGAGGAATGATAATCACATTCAGACCCTTAAGCTCCCTGAGATCTATGGGAAGTTTGTCTATGAAGACAACTTAATCTCAAGGAGATACCCTGACTCAAAAGCTCTTGAGTCCAAAAAGGCCTTGACCTCCACACCCATATCAACTGCTTTTTATACTAATGGTGTTGTGCATGACTTCAAGAGGATTCTGAGGATGAAATTGATGAAAGGACTAGTGATGAGTACCTAAAAGATCTAAACTTGGAATTCCAAGAGAGGGCACTCCTTGCTAGTTCAAAACGTTTCATCAAAAGAAACCAGTCCAACTTTTCAAAAGGAAAAGCAAATGAAACCACTGAATGCTTTAATTGTGGTAAAAAAGGTCATTTTGCTAGGGACTGTTATTCTAAAACCACCTCAGAACCCTCTTACAAATTTTCAGGAAATAGTTCCTCAGGAACTAGCAAGTTTCAACCTAGAATGTTTCAGTCGACCCAACAATTTCAAAACAAGGGTCAAAAAGACTTTGAAGCAAAATATAGGAAAGCCAAGGCTAAACTTGCAAATTTTGAAACTAATCCCTCTATGTCTCAGGCTGCTCAAACATCCAAACCTATTCAGGCAAAGAACAAGGTTTTAGTAGCTGAAGCTTATGATTGGGATGAAGAAGAGGTATCCTCCGATGAGGAAATTAGAGTAAGTGCACTGATGGCACTCTCTGAAGGTGATCAAGTAGCTGTTGGGAAAAGCCATGCAAGGAATGGAGAGTGGGTAAACATCACCATGAAGAAGGTAAACACTTTACTTTCTATGGATGATGATTCTGATTGGCAGTCTTACATGAATTATATTTGTGTAGATCTTAAATTTGTTGAGGAACAAAGGCTTAACATGTTTTCAAAATATAACAACATAGTGTCAGAATTGAATAAATGTAGAGATGAATTGCTTGTACTGAAGCAAGCCAAATTAGAAACAATAACTCTACAAATTCAGAACACTGAAATTTTGAAACAAAACCAAGCCCTACAAACTGAAGTTAACAAAGAAAAAGTTGTCATCCAAGGCTGGACCAAAAAGAACCCCAAGGTCTTTGATACTGTGGGTTTAATCCCTAGGAAAACAATAGGAATTGACCATCACATTGTTAACCCTATGTAAGTCCCAGTGAATTGACCTTTGTTCCAGCTGGCATACCATTTGAGCAAGAAATGCTTCCCAAGTCAAATGACTGGATTGTCAGGGACAACCCAGTCAGTAAGTTACCAAACTTTGAGACTGGAAAGATCTTGCTTCCTGAAAGTCAGGCTTTGAAAAATATGCTTGGACTTACTGAACATCTCAGTAAGCTTGAACTCACAGAACAACTCAGTAATACTGAGTCAGTAAATGAGTCTAAATCAGAATCATATCCACCACTCCCACCACTGAATACCCTTCAGGGTGCTGCACCCAACTTAGGCCTCCCACCTATGGTCTACACCCAACATTCTCCAAAGGAGAGATTAGGAATGGGAACAACCATCCTGAAAAGACCAACCTTTGAAGTCTCAGTCAATACTGATGACTCATCAACTTCAGTCCCTTCTAAAGTAACTACCCAAAGCCCTGACTCCAAATTTGATCAGTTGGCTGAAATTGTCAGGAAGCTGGGTGAGAAGATTGCATCTTCTGAGAAACCTTCTCAATCCAAGAAGGAACAAAAACCAACTTCCTCAAGAACCAAACCCAAACCCTCGAAACCCCTGAAAAGATGTGAACTGTGTAACTATACCAATCATGACACTGACGATTGCTATAGAATCCTTTATTGCATGATTTGCAAAATGGATGATCACAGGACCTCTGATCATAAAACACATTCAGTGTAGGTCACGTTTATATCTCAAACACACACACACGATATGACTATTAATAACACGTACTACTTATCTAGATTAAGCTATGTACAAAAGAGAAATAAGATAATAAGCAATAAGAGAAGAGAATAAGATGAGAATAAGAGAGAATGGGAGGCTTTCACTATTCAAATTACAAATGAGCAGAGCTTACGCAAGATGCATGAAAAACCAACACTTACAATGCATCCCATGCCTTCTATTTATAGGCAATGGGAAGGGAATGATGCTAAGAATATTCCTTAGCATATTTCTAGAAGAATTAAACTAAGATGGCCGGTCCATGGACTACTAATGGACCGGACCATAATTACAAACAATATAGTCCAAAATAAGCAACATCTATCGCATTTGATCAAGACTTGAATATTACAAAACGTGTTTCTAACAATCTCCCCCTAAGTCTTGATCATCAATGTTGCTCGACGTCATCTTTGCTTCTTCGGCTTCTGACGTCTTTATAATCTTTGTTTCTTTGTTCTTGTATTAAGATGATATGATGTTGTCTCGAACTGCCAATCTCCAATGTCTTCTTGTCTCTCCATCATGCTCATATGTCTTTGACTTGTTTTCTGCAACATGTTCTCACTTTTCAATCTTAAAACTTGAGAAAGGTTGAAGTGCTTGAACTTTTGACTTTACTGTATCATATGTTGAACTTTTGATGTTACTGAGTCTTTGAGAGAACATTTCTTCAAGATATGAACATGATGGAGTCTTGATGGTCGAACTCCAGCTCCTCAGCAGCAGCAGTAACAGCAGCATCAGCATGAACCAACCGGTACTTACAGGCTCAGACTCGAGATCATCAACAGCATAGTGTGAAGACTTTCTCAAATCCTAACCCAGACCGTTCTGAACCGGATTCCCCCGAAAGGGATAACACGGACACACCGAAGTGCACCCACGATTCAGTGAGTCGCTGGAGATCACCCCACGACTGTAGACCGTTTGGAGCAAACACTAAGCGTAACCCACAAGGAGTTACCGAAGTGACCTGCTGTCAGAGTTGTTTGATGTTGCTCTGGCAGGATTTCCATTCAATCATTTATAATCACAATTGTGACTTCTCTCATGAATGTTCTTGGCAGATTGCTAAGATCTGCGAAGGACACTTTCCTATGTTACAACTGATGCCCATGATGTAGAACACCAGAGTAATTCTAAGTGTACCTAAGAGATCTTTTATGAATCTCATGGCTCTAGACTCAATTAGTGCACATTTGTTTGGTCATCGGAGGCGTGGAGCAGATTGCCTCCTTTTCAATATCAACATTCTCGTAATGAGAGGTCGATAGATTATGAAGGGTTCTCCGTGTGAATGAAACAAATGTCTTTTGAGAGACACCTGAGTGGTTTAGAAGGTTTATTAGTGCGTCACTGGGTCTATGACGTCTTTTAGTCTTCAATACCGGTGATGCTCATCAACCAGTAGATTATGAATTGAACCCGGTGTCTGCCCTAAGGTTGAACAAATGGAGGGCTATTTCTTTTCACCCTTTTCTTTGCTTTTCTTTTTAATTCTTCAACCCCTTCTTTCTCCTTTCATTCATTTTCTCCTTTTTATATCATACCTAGGACTTTCTAGTTCTAAACTATTGGTATTGTCCTTGGGTAGATTCCTCCGGCTCTGGCGGATCATAGGACGGTTTTCCCTAACCTTAGTCACCTTATAACTCCATGACTATCCTAATGATGCCATAAACCAAACCATTGAAAATCTCTCAAAGTGTCGATGATTGTAAAGACATTTTGTTGACATCTTGAGAGTTTGATGATTTTCAGAAATACTCCCCCTTAACATGTGCGCATAAGTAATAAATTTGAAATTTGCACATGCCAGAAAGAGTTGGCACTTTTTGAATTGATTGATTTTCAATGAACCTGATCGTTGCGAGACACGCTTACATCACCAGTTAAACTGGCTTGAAATTATTACCCGTCCAGATCAGATTCAAAGATTATCGCTCGAAATCGGTACATTCTACTCAGACATGTCCTTTGCGAGACACGCTTACATCACCAGATAAACTAGCTTGAAATTATTACCCGACCGGGACATGTCCTTTCGACTACTGACTTTTCCTATCGTCAATTCGAGGGTCAATTCTGAATTTGAGCACAATAGATTCCAGCAAATGAGACATCATATTTTAATCATCTTTTACTTCTCCCCCTCAAAAATAGCATACTCATGATGTTTTTGAAAAACGTTTATGATTAAAATATGCTGTTTTTGAGTTTTAGGGAAGAATCTCAAGAACATTTGTATTTCTTTGAACAAAGATTATATTTTCAAGTACTCCCCCTTAACAAGGGAATACTTGTCCTTATGAGCAGATTGTTTGAAAAACTTTAGAAAACATTCTGGTTTTAATTCTGCTCATAAGTAAGAAGCTTTCGCTCCTTTTTCAGGATTGAGGCACTGAAGCGTACCTCAGGGTCCTTTCTTTGAGGTTCGGGTTGTACACTGTTATGTGTGCACAAGCCGTAATGCATAGGCCAATATGGAAAGAATAATGATATAAGAATAATGTAATATGATAATATATTCTTACATCATCCGCCTCTGCCAAAAGTTGAGAATACTGGGTCAATCCGCTGAAATAGTCTGATAGCGAAAGGTGGACGACCCCCAACATAACTTTCTAACCTCCTCATCTGATCACGATGATACAACCTTTCTTCAATCTTCCGAACAAACTCCTTAACTTGTCGCACCTCCTTAGAATTCCATCTTCTTGATTTTCCTAACGCTGAATCTTGAACCCGATTAGCTAACCCATCACGTACACTCTTTAAGGTATCATCACAGAACTTGTGAATTTCATTGAACGCCATGAAGCGGTGGAAATCCGTTGTACTTCTGTAAACGAACCCAAAGACCAGACTATGTAGCATGGTGTATTGAGGGTCCTTTTTGCTGTTGAGTAGAAATTGCGGTTCAACAAGGTTAAGTTTTGTCTGATAACTTTCCACACCTAGCTGGAGATCTTCTACACGTTCTTTGATGATTGTTCTCCTGATGTAGTGACAGAGAGAGGTACTGAGTGCATATCGAAGCTCGTTTGTCAGATGTTGCAGTTTGCCTTGGACTTTCATCAGATACATGTCTTCGATATCATTCAGGTTCAAATCAGGAAGATCAGCCTCAGAGAATGTATAGAGATTGTTGTCAATTCTTTTTACTGTGATCTCTTCGAGAAATATATAATCACATCTTCTGGATCCGCTCACACTGGTAACGGCCACTATTTTGAGATCACTGTAAACTGGTTCCCGTGATTTCTGGAGAGCAAGTTTGTACTTGTACCAGCTTTTTCGTTTAGAATACCAGTGATGAATCCCCAACTCTGCATCATGATCATATTTCACGAGCTCTTTAACAAACAGATGTCTGTTAATAGCTTCTTCTTCAATAGTTGTCTGTGTGTAGTGAGCAGCTGGTGTGAAAGTAATTGACGTAGCATACTTTGTCTTCCCTTGTGCTCCGTTCTTTAGAAGTTCCAGATCATTGTTGAAGAAAGCTTGGAAGGGAATTTCTGAGTGGTGAGATCTTCGTATCACGGGAAGCGGCTTAGTCCAATCAGTGATGTAAGGACGGTTCTTTCCAACTCCCCTGACTACGTCTGGATTAGCCCAGTCGAAGTCACTTGACATTGCGCGTGCAATGTTTTCAAGATGATATTCAAGTTCGGCTGCACTGTTGGATTTATCTTTCAGAAGAATGAAGGCATCGTTCTTGATCTGTCGAAGTTTCCGTTTGGTCATATTCTTAATGTTAAGACTTCTTTTGATCTCTTGAGTAACAGCAAACGTGATGTCTTCAACTCGGGAAGCTTCTTCAGTCGGAACCTGAGCACTTGCCAGATGATCAAACCATTCATTCCCTAGCTCATCCTTATCATTATCAAGCCAGGTGACAACAGCTGGTTCATTAGATGACTTCTTGCTGCGTGATGACATGGATTTGGAGGGCTTTGGTTTTGGTGGTGACGGTGGTGAATGAGGTTGATCGTCTTGCGGCTGAAATTCCACATCTTCAGCCGTGAAATGCTCATATTGATGTTCGGTTTCATTGGGACCAGATGATTGATATTTTGGAGGTAGAGATGATGTTGTTTTTCCTGTTGGCTCCTGAATATGAATCCCAGACCCGCTTTTGTGTTTCTTACGTTCGGGGTTAGGGTCTTGATCTTCCTCGTCATCCTCTCGAATGCGTTTCCCTTTGTCAGCAGCTTCCTTGCACGATTTCTTCTCAATGTGTGCTTGAAGAGCCGCGATCAGGTTGATTTCTTCTTGAGAAGGAGAGGTGATTTCAAAGAGTCTGTCGAGAAGCACAAGCTCGATTTCTTCAGTGGTGAGATCTTGAAGCGGTTTGGTTTGGGAAAAAGATGAGATAACCTCTTTGATTTTGTCTTCAAGTTGTGAATCAATGTGCTCATTTATATTTTGCTGAAGATCAGGAAAAAATTGTTTGACAAAATGCCTTGTCTTACGTGTGACATGATCTTTGATATTAAAACCAAGGAATTCATCTATCTTCTTCTTACTTTCCTGCATCTCTTCCACTTGCTGAGACAAGTTCTTGACTAAACTTTCCATTTCAGCCAATTTAGTTGTTGCTTGTTTGTCTCGTTGTGCTTGTGCTCTCTTTACTGCTTGTTTAAGTTTCTTTGCTGCAGGAGACACAACTTCAACTTTTGTGACATGGACGATTCTTCTTTTACTCTTTCCTTTGTAAGCCTTTTGAATATTCTCAGAAATAGCTGCTTTTGATTTGGGTGATGAAGATCTTGAAGATGATGGAGTTAGTGAAGGAATTGGTTCATCAGATTTAGTTGTTGAGTCCTTATGAGGTGAGGGTGGAGGTGTAGGATTCTCAGGAGGTGACCCAGGAGGTGTCTTAGGTGAGGACTGAACTGGTGGTTGTTCCTGTTGCTGTTGAGGGTTACTAACGACCATAGCAAGTTCAGTTGGAGGAATGGTATCTTTAGATTTAGTTGTGTCCTTTGGAGGGGAAGGAGGAGGTGTTGGAGTGTGAGAACGTATGTAGCTATCTGCTTCCAGGTTCGCTTGAGCATCCTCCTTACGTTTCCTTTCTACTTCCTCTTTTCTTGCCTGTTCCTCAAGATCCATGGCAGCTTTAGTTGTTTTATCTCCCAGAATGTCCCTTTCTTCTTCCATGTTCCAATCTTCTGTATCATCGTTACGTGGTTGTTCCCCGTGATTGTCGTCAAACATAGAATCAGAGATTTCCTTGTCAGATAAAACAATATTGCTTTCCAGATCCTTTTCCTTCTCCTCCTGAGTTTGTGCTCCCAAGTCGGGTTGATTAACCGAACTTGTTTGCTGAGAAGAGACCGATTCAGCCTTATCGAGTTGATTAATCGTATCGGGCTGAACCTTGGTTGATGCAGCTCCAGATCCTCCGGGTTGATTAACCGGATTAACTTGGGTCGAAGCAGCTTCATGAACAGTTTCTGATCCTCCAACTCCATGTGTTCTCTCATACTCCATCTGTTGCTCCAATACTTTCCTTGCCCTTCGCTCCTCATCTTCCTTTAATGACTTGAGACTCTGCTTTTGTGCATTTTCCTGAGAGATCTTATTATGAAGTTCTGCCTCTTCAACAGTCATAAAGATATGTTCTTCTTCAGATTCAGATGATTCAGAATCAGATTCAGTATCTTCATCAATGATTCTACTCGGTTCTGGTTTTGGTTGGGGTTTGCTTGGTACTCTCCTCTTGATGACAGTAGTTCGAGGATGTCGTTTCTTTGGTTCAGAGACACTTGATGCACTACCCGTTTTAGACTTGCTTCGAGAACGAGTCTTAGAAGATCCTGATTCTTCAACCAACTTAGCAAGACCCACACGATGTTCACGGAATGCCTTGTCATAATCAAGATATGCTTTAGTTTCTTTTACCTCATTAGTCATCAGAAATTCTGGCAATCGTGCACCTTGTTTGCGCGTGCACTCTTTTGGAAAGTAGACTTTGCTTAAAGTTTTATCCATTCTGTACTCATGAACCTCTTGATCAGTAGGACGCTTATCAAGGTCTTGATGTTGATCAAGTAGATAGCTAATAAGAACCTTGGTATATCGTACAAATGGAATTTTCTTGAAGGTTTTTCGCATTAGGTACATTATGTCTTCCCAAATGAGAGCAGCAAAGTCAATTGGTTCCTGGTTCACAAATCCCCATAAGACTTGAAGATGAGAAAGTCTTGGATGCTCAAACCCACTATCTCTTCCAGATATGGAATGGGTTATAATGAAGAAGATAGTCCTCCAGGGTTGAGGAATATATCCAGCATTGACTTTGGAGATTGTGGTTAATGGAGTATCTGGTTGAACATCATAACCAATGTCTACCAGGAATTGCATGATTTCAGATTCTGAAGGTGTCGGGTGGAATTGGTTAGAAGTTTCAGGTGCATCTGGAAGTTTTAAGGCTTTACGGAGTGTGGCAGGTGTGACTCTGAGTTTTTTACGATCCAGTGTACAAGTGAAATACTTGTCATCATTGCTTCTTGTGAAGGTATCCCAGAATTGATGAATGTATAGTTCTGGAATGGTGTTCGAGCTATCAAGAAGATCTCTGCACTTATGAACTTTGAGAATCTCCACTGCAATCTGGCAGCTTGAGTCAGAGCACTTGATCTTGTCCAGTTCTACACGTGAATTGTTCTTTCCAATTTCCAGAGTATATCCGTGAGGAAAGACTTCATCTTTGGTGAGAGCAGGAAGAGGTTGTTGTTGTGAAGTTGCCATTGATGTGTTTCTGGATCAACAATCATATACAAATATACAGAATGCATGTTTGTTAGAAATTGTTAGCTTTAGAAGCAACACATGGCACCCTATTGCATTTATGATTGGTTGTTTCATGCTTGGTCAAAGAATTTATCAAGAGTTAGCCAAATTCTATAAAATTTGATTAATTTCAATAAGTATAAAAAGATATAGCTAAGGAAATTGATCAAATTCTATATCAGATCACAACTGCGATAATTATGTCAACTGCGATAATTATGTCAACTGCGATAATTATGTCAACTGTGATAATTATGTCAACTGCGATAATTATGTCAACTGCGATAATCATCCAATCAAGATAAGTATCCCAACTGCGATATTTATCCAACTGCGATAATCATCCCAACTGCGATAATTATCCAACTGCGATAATCATCCCAACTGCGATAATTATGTCAATCAAGATAAGTATCCAACTGCGATAATTTTGGCCAACTTCGATAAACTCTTGTACAAGAGTTTACGATGATATTGTCGATGAACAGTCACTCAGATCTTATCGTGATTCATTATAACTTATGATTATTAACCTCAGATTAGTTCAAACAACTTTTATGACTATTTTGAGCATTTAGGCTAAGTTATAACACAAACGAACCACAACATCGCAAAAATCAAACTGCTCAAGTTCGTGTTCTTCATAAACCCTAAAACTTAATAAATTCACTTAATGTGTTTCTGGGTACAATCCAAGCATGCCAACATTCAATTAAACATCAAACAACAACATTCCAAGAAACAATTTACACAATAACACATAAACAAAGTTTTCCCCAAATCGTTGCTTAAACCCTAAAATTCAATTAGAACAATTTGTGGTTTCTGGAAGTAATTAAGCATGCAATATAGGTTTATAAACAATGTATAAGCATTATCATACAATTGCTTTCAACACAAACACTCTCAATCTTAAATCCCCAATTTAACGCAAAACCCTAGAACTAAACATCACAATTTTGATCGTTCTAGCCGTTGGATCATGATTCTGTTCAAAACCATCTTTAATAATGACATGATAAACATAAGAATACTCACAAAATTCAAAAATCTTGAACGGATTTGCAGAATGAATGACAGCCGTTGATGATGGTGGGTGGGTGGTATTGAATACGGTTAGGTGAATATGGCAGACTAATAACTGAAGTGAATTAATGTTTTTGACTTTTTATATCTTTTAGCTACTTTGCAGTATTAGCAACTTAAGTCCCTTAACCTTAATAATTGTGAAATCCTAGTCCTAAACCACCATCATGCAAACACTAAGTCTCATTTTTGACATTTAAGGCACACAACTTTTCTTATCTTAAAATCTTATCACCTAAACTTGTGAAGCAACAATTTCTGAAAGTATGCAAGTACAATTTTAAAAATTGTGGTAAAAATTATCTCCCCCTCAACACGTGTTCAAAAATAATTAGAGACAGTGTAAAATAAACAACGTGTTGGATAAGGGATTGTACTTGCATTTTTTTTTATTTTATTTTTTTTTTTTTTGTACAAGATAGTGTGAGAGCTTGACTTGATTAGTTGTTCTTGAGGAAGTTCGTCAATTCTTGAGGAGTCAAGCATCTCATTCCAATTTGGTGAACCAGTTTCACAAAACGATCATGAGGTAAGGCTTTCATGAAAAGATCCGCCAATTGGTGTTCCGTTCCCACGAAATATAACTCAACGGTACCCTGCTCCACATGCTCCTTGATGAAGTGATATCTGAGAGCGATGTGTTTGGACTTGGAATGTTGCACTGTGTTGCACGAGATAGCGATAGCACTTTTGGAGTCACAGTACATCGGGATTTTGTTGAATATGTAACCATAATCCATCAGTTGTGATCGCATCCAAATGATTTGAGCACAACAGGCAGACATGGCTACATATTCTGATTCCGTGGATGATAGAGACGTACAATCTTGCTTCTTTGACTGCCAGGACACCAGCTTATCACCTAGGAATTGAACACCACCGGATGTGCTCTTTCTTGTATCAATACATCCCGCATGATCCGCATCTGAAAAAGCAGTTAGTGCAAAACCAGAATCCTTTGGATACCAGATTCTTTTAACAGCAGATAAATGTCTTTCTGTTGGGTTAGACTGATAGCGTGAACATAGGTATGTGGCAAATACAACATCCGGTCTGCTAGCGGTGAGATACATGAGAGACCCAATTATGCTACGATAATTTGTAGGATCAGTGGGTTTCCCATGTATGTCAGCATCTAGCTTCGGGGATGAGGAGGACATAGGGGTGTTATAGGTGTCACTAGATGTCATGCCATGCTTTTTTAATATCTCTTGTGCATATTTAGACTGACTCAAGAATATACCACGAGGTGATTGGTGAACTTGTAATCCTAGGAAAAAGTTTAGTTCACCGATCATGGACATCTCAAAGTTTTGTTTCATAAGTTTTGCAAAAGCATTTGAGTACTTTTTGTGGGTAGACCCAAAAATGATGTCATCCACATAAATTTGTACGACGAGAATGTCCTCCCCGTGTTTTTGTATAAACAAAGTCGGGTCTACAGATCCTTTAGTGAAATGATTAGCAATAAGGAATGCTGAAAGTTTGTCGTACCAGGCCCTCGGGGCTTGTTTAAGGCCGTAGAGAGCTTTCTTAAGCCTGTATACGTGATTAGGATGTTCAGGATCGACGAAGCCCTCTGGTTGTAAAACATACACCTCTTCACGAAGTTGTCCGTTTAGGAATGCTATCTTCACGTCCATTTGATAAACTGTGATGTTCTTATGAGCCGCGTACGCCAGGAACATTCTCACTGCCTCAAGCCTAGCCACTGGAGCAAAGGATTCCTCGAAGTCAATTCCTTCTTCTTGGCTATACCCTTTAGCAACCAACCGTGACTTGTTACGAACAACCGTGCCTTCTGCATCCAGCTTATTTTTCCAAATCCATTTTAAGCCCACAACATAAACTCCATCTGGTTTTTCAACGAGTTCCCAGACTTCCAATCTTTTGAACTGATCCAACTCCTCTTGCATTGATTCAATCCAATTGTCATAAGTCATGGCCTCTTTAATATTTTTCGGTTCAGTTTGACAAACGGTGAGAGCGTATATGCAGGTGTCACCGTCTGTGTGGAGTTTCTGTCATGTCATAACTGGGTTATCTGGATTGCCAATCATATTAACTAACAGATGATCCCTTGTCCATTTATGAGTAGATGGGTAGTGTTGAATGTTGTGATTCAGATTTGACGGTTCCATGTTGCTCGAGGAAGATTCTCCTGGTTCGGGAATGGTTGGGGGTGGAGCAAATGGATTGAAAAAGGCATTTCCGTCAAAATCTAGTGGTGTTGGAACTTGGTTAGAAATGGGGGAAGAATCTTCAACTGCTGGTTGAAGTGTTTTATCTATTGATGATGATGGTTCAGGTTGTGGTGCATCATCAGTAACTACTGTAGAGGTAGATGCTAATGAATCAGGTGCTTGATATAGGAGTTGTTGAGCAGCGGAACTTGTGGAAGCCTCTGACGCACTGTTAACCAAATTGTCATCAAACATAGGAGCAAACAGATCTTCCAGATCTTTCCTTTTGAAAGGTAATGGTTCAGCTAAAGATTCTGGGAAGTTTAGACGGTTATGTTCGGGTTCTAAGCGGTCTTGCTCAGAAGCCATATCCGTGAGTTCATCAAAATTGGCGTGTATAGTCTCTTGAATTTCCCCGGTCCGACGATTCCAAATTCTATATCCCTTAGAATTCTCACAGTAGCCAACGAATATCCCGATGTCTGCTTTAGCCTTAAGTTTACCAAGATCATCTCTATCATTCTTTGGGTAACATAGTGCTCCAAAGACATGAAAGTAGTTGATATTTGGTTTTTTGCCTTGTATAATCTCATATGGAGTTTTGTTGTGTCGTCTGTTGATCATGCCGCGGTTCTGAGTATAACAAGCAGTATTAACAGCTTCAGCCCAAAGGTAGTCAGGTAATTGAGCATTGATCAACATTGTTCTAGCTGCTTCCACAAGCGTACAGTTTCGTCTTTCAACTACACCATTTTGTTCGGGAGTGCGAGCAATTGAATATTGATGAACAATCCCCTGCTTCTCAGTGTATTCCCGAAGGGTGTGATTCTTAAATTCAGTGCCGTTGTCTGTTTGAATAATCCTGACGGTGTTACGGACTTGAACTTGAATCTTCGTGAGAAACGTGATGACCATTGAAGGAACTTGATCTTTTGTCCGAAGAAAGTAGACCCATGTCCATCGTGAGTAGTCATCAACTATTACCAAAATGTACCTTTTCCCGTTAATAGTTTGAACCCGCATTGGACCACATAAATCCATATGTAGCAGCTGGAGGACATGATCTGTGCTGTGTTCTGTTTTGGGAGGAAAGTGAGCACGGTGACTTTTCCCTTGTTCACATGCAGAACACAAATGATCTTTGGCATATCTAAATTTGGGTAACCCATCAACCAATTTATGTCTTGCAAGGTCAGTCATGGTTTTGAAATCGAGATGAGACAATCTTTTATGCCATAACCAAGCCTTTGTGGGATTAGCTTTGGAGAGTAAACAGATAGGAGATGAAGCTGTCATGCCTTCAAAGGATATGGTGTATAGACTGGTTCCGCGTCTTCCTTTCATCAAATCATTTCCTTGAAGATCACGAATGAAGCAAGTCTTCTCCCTAAATGCTACTTCTAAATCTCCGTCACAGAATTGTCCCACTGAGAATAAATTGTGGCCAAGGCCTTCAACATAGTATACACGACTGATTTCGATGTTCCCATTAACATAATCTCCATAGCCCATTATTGCTGCGAAGTGATCATTCCCGAACCTGACCGTTCCGATGAACTTTGCGATAAAGTTTGTAAGAAGTGTGAGATTGCCGGTCATGTGTCGGGAACACCCGCTATCAATAATCCATAGGACAATTTGGATCACCTGCATCACAAACATTGGAAACAGGTGGAGAATTGGTAACGGTTGGATCCGTTGGGTTAGTAACACAAGAGGTAATTATCTTTGGTAACCATTTAAATCCTGAAGTGTTTTGTAACCAACGTTGCCATGTCCAACTAGTCTCAGCCTTTTTCCTAATGAATGCACTAGGTGATTTGGTTGTCTTAGGTTTGGCTATGGGTGTTTCAACGGTTTGCTCAGAAACAACTAGTGGTGGTTTCCCTAAAATGGACTTGGCAACAGTTTTGAGCCTAGAGGAAGAGCCACTAGTTCGTTTCTTTTTGCGTTTCAACAGAGTTTTAGCAATGCAGTTTTGATGATCACCAGATAATATACTAGCACGACAAACAATACAACTAGCATCAATCAAAACATTAACATTATCATTCATAGATTCAACATTTGTTACATCATTCCTAGAATTAGACTTTGCTAAGGTCGATTCTATTCCTGACATTACATCTGTGTTATTCAAACTACTTTCTTGAACTTCTGAAGACTTAGATGATCCATTCCTAGACTTCCTGACTCTAATCTTCTGTTGTTTCTTGGGAGTCTTGGAACTGCTAGCTTTAGGGATAGTATCTAGTCTTGTGGAAGTAGAAGTGTTTGCATTAGTGGTTGAGTCTGATGCTTGGGTAATTGTTTTGTCTACTACATACATCCCTGGGGCAATCTTATGAACATTTGCCTTGCCTTTGTCTAAAACTCTGATTTTCTTCTTCAGATCAACAATGATGTGTTGGAATTCTTGATTTTGTGAATCTAATTTTCTGTTGAGGCGGACTGTGTCATTTCTGTTTTGAAGAATTTCATCCAGTTCCTTTTCATTTTCAAACAGTTTTAGTCTTAAGAAAGCCTTTGTTTCTTTGTGATTATCAGGAACATGACTGTTTTGAAATGATAAATATCCTATGAGATTTTGAAATTTTAGTTCAAATTCTGCACATTGATTTTGACACCAATCAAGCCTGTTTTGAAGATTAAAAACTTTGTTTTCCACATCATTGTTGATTTGTCGAAGATGCTCATTCTCTTTGACCAAATTTTCTATCTCCATTTGCAACATCTCAACTTTTACAGCATGATCTTTCACAAGTAATTCATTGCATGACTCATAAAGCGAATTCATAATCACAAAAACAACGTCATAACACAAAACTTTTTCTAAGATTCGATCATTTTCTTTTGCTAAAAATTTCTTTTGAAGTTTTTGACGTTGAACCTTGTCGTCTTTAGCTTTGAAAATGGTTTTCATAGATGCTACTTCCGTGTATAACTCATCTTCCCATTTTGTTGTGCATTTCTTCAGATTTCTGACATGAGGAAGAATTTTCTTTTGAAGAATCTCTTTCTTTTCTTTTTGAACAGGAGAAAGAAAAGAAGAGACAGGAATTTGAGAACTAAACTCAATTTCATTCTCCAAACGAGAAATGTCGTCCATAAATGTCTGAAAATATCGAAGAACCTGACATTTTTTAGGCATTTGTGGATCAACAAGATCCTCTGTCAAACAATCTTTGAATTGTGCAGCAGTTGTGGGGACAGAAGTTATAGACGAAGGAGCATTTATGTTTGTGTATGTTAACGTTTGTTCTGGATGGTCCTTAGGAGGGACAAATGATTTGCTCAAATGAGGTCGTGCATTATAATCATAATGTACTCTTGAAAACTCTTTTTGTGAATTTGATCGACCCTCAATCTTGTGTGCAAGAAAATCAGTTTCTTCATCAATAGAATACATAACAACACGTTGAAAGGTATCATCTAACAAAAATGTTGCATTGTATAACTTAGGATTGTCTTTGAGTGCTATGTGTAAATTACGGGGTTTGTCACTTCCAAGTGCAAAACTTACTCCTTTAGGACTCGGTTTCACAGTTAGTTTTTGAATTTGTGTTACAGAATTACCCGTTTTATACACAACATTTTGAAATTCTTTGAGTTTGGTTTCCAAATCCAGAATTTCCTCAAGATATGAGTCAACACGTTTCCTAGTGGCTTGCTTTTCTTCAAGAAGATCCTGCTGAGATGTTGAAAGCTCTGATTGAGTTTTTAACAACTCAGAAGTTAAAGCATCAATTTGTTTTTTGAATTCAAATTGATCCTTTTCTTTTTGAGAGAGAAGCTCAGCTTTGGCAACGGTTAGCTCACGAACTTGACTTTCTAAATTTTGAACTTTTACGTACTCTTGTTGGAAAGCAATTTCAAAACCTTTTTCACATTTATCTTGTTTTAGATATCCCGAAAGTTGTATTTTATAGCACTCATTATCCTTTGTTAACAATGCAATCTTTTCTTTCAGATTTTTATTGATTTCATTGCATTTTTCAATTTGTGATTGGGTGGTCATTAACAGGGCCTGAAGCTCTGAATCTTGATCAGTCAAAGGATCATTTTGTTCAAGATGATCCAAATTTTCATCGTCAATCGAATCATCAAATGAAACGACGGTTTTATCATCATCAAATGATACAACAGTGTTTATTTGATCATCTGATGGAGATGAGAACGATGAATCATGTTGAACAGAATTGTCATTTGTAGATGAAGATGCAGATGGTGAAGCAATTTCATGTATAAGACATTGTGGATCAGGTACCTGAGTTAGACCATCGGTGTCATAGACCGGGCCTGTCTCGGACATGTTCATCTCTTGCATGTTTTCCATGAGCATTACTGCAGCATTTGCCTCAAGATCTTCCATCTCATCATCAGATGCAGCATTTGCCATGAAGCTTTGCTCATTTTGTGTCACCATTCCTGCTGCCTTTTCATCTTTAAGAGCCATCAGAAGAGCTTCCTTGTGATATGCACTGCCCATAGTACGAGGCTTTGGGCATGCATTTGCCATGTGACCATTCCCACCACAGTTGTAGCATGTGATTGAAGTATTTGCAATGCCTTTCTGTGCATTCCCAGTCATCTGATTTCTGTTCTGAGTATTACCCACACTGTTCCTGTTACCCCTGCTGAATTGAACATATTCCCTCCTGACTGAAACCTCTGAGACCCGTAGTTTCCACTGTTTCCTGAACCATATCTGCCTGAAGACCGATTCTGAATTTCCACTCTGCCATCATTAATAACAGCTTGATTCCTGGTGTTGGAAGATGAACGAAGACGGTTGTTGGATTTGGTGAACTTGCCAAATGCCTTAGCAATTAATCCAAATGCTTCATTAAGAGAGTTGAATGCATCCTCCTCTTCATCATAATCAGCGTTTGAGTACAACATGGAATCAGAGTTGTTATATGGAACCATTTGATTGTCAGAGTATTGTGATGGTGCTTCATATGGGATGATTTGGTTAGAAGGTTGTGGTGGAAAACTTGGTTGGAAAGATGATTGACCAAATTCCTGGTTTAGTAGTGGAAAGTTGGATTGAGCAACGAGAGCAAGTGAGTTAGGTGTTGGTGCTGGGATGAAACCGCCTCGTGCTGCAACTTCCTTATCTACCTCAGATTGATGTTGTTTCAGAAAGTCATACATTAGTCCATACTTGACCTCACCAATCTTCTTAGTTTGTCTGACAAATGTTGCATATTTCTGCCATTCTGGTTCAAGGCAACCCAGAAATTTTGAATTGATAGCAATCTTAGGTAACTTGATGTCATGACGATCGAGGTCATTTACAACATTTGTGAAATGGTGGTAGTATGATTCAATTGTCTCCCCTGGTTCCATGATGAAATTGTTATATTCCATGTAAAGCTTTGACTCAAGGTCTTCTTGATTTAACTCAGTCCCTTCCATGAGAAGATGCACATGTTCCCACATGTCTTTGGCAGTCTTTTGAGCATCAATACTTCGGTAAATAGGATTAGGAATCCCCTGAAGTATGTAAGACATTGCCAATTGATTTGCCTCTTGTTGCAGTGTTTGTTCATTTGTGTAGTTAGGGACAGCAATGGGAGTTGATGTTTCATCTCTTTCTGTAGTTCCTGGAACAACATTTACTGGAAGTGGAAAGGGTCCTTCTTCAATGACTTGCTTAAGATATTTCCCATGGGGTTTACGGAGTTCAATAAATCTGAGAAATCTACTTGCCCACTGCACATAGTTACCAGGTGTCAGCATAGGTGGAGTATCCTGATTCCCAGCTTCATGTCGGGATTGCTGACTGCTGATTGCCTCACACATCTTGTTAAACCAATGTGGCTCTCTGGAGTAGGATGGATTGTTCAGCATTTGATTCTGTTGCATGATTTGTTGTGGGGATACTTGTGGTGGAGAGAGAAATTGATGCTGTTGCACGAATGCTTGTTGGTGTTGTTGTTGATACTGAGGATGAAATTGCTGTTGTTGAGGATATTGTTGTAGCTGATAGTAGTAATTGAAGTGAGGTGGTTGAGACATATCTGGATCTTAAAGATAATTAAGATATGTGTTGATGAGTTATGTTAAGTTGGTTTGGAAATCAGAAGATTTTGTTCAACTGCGATAAGTACTGTTCACTGAAGTGCGATAAGTACAGTTCACCAAGTGCGATAAGTACAGTTCACCAAGTGCGATAAGCTTCAATAGCGATATCGATAGTAGAAAATGCGATAAAACTAGAAAGTGCGATAAACAATGACAAATTTGATATGTTATCTTAAAGTGCGATAAGTTATAGCAAAATGCGATAAAATATCAAACTGCGATAAGATAAGATAGCAAACTGCGATAATTTATGGCAATTGCGATAGTTTTATCTCAATTCCAAGTACGATAATTCTCAACTCTTGTACAAGAGAAGAGAAGCAACCAAGTCGAAGTATTTTCACTTTCTAATACAAGAAAGTACAATACTGAGTCCCAATGCCGATAACTGAAGATCTGCCAAATGCGATGAAACCCTAACTTATCTTGATTCGAACTGCGATAAAACCCTAACTTATCTTGATTCGAACTGCGATAAAACCCTTAGTTGTCGAAGTTCACTCAGAAAGCAAAAATATCACTTTTCATCAACTTTTCCAATTCGCTAATAACACGGATTACACCAAATCGTCCAAATAACCAATAAAACCCGATTGTTTTTTAATTTAAACGATTAGTAATCACAAGATTTGATGAAGATTAAGCTCGTTAACGTAGAAAATATGAAATTCGATGAAGATTTGTGAAATTTTAACGAAATCAAAGCTACTTTTGCAACACGAACAAGAGTTTAACGTTAAGATTTGAACGAAAACCTTATGAAATCTAGAAAACCAACGTAATTAACGATACTAATGACTCAAAAACACGATCCTAATTATCCCTAGGCGAATGATACCACTTGTAGGTCACGTTTATATCTCAAACACACACACACACGATATGACTATTAATAACACATACTACTTATCTAGATTAAGCTACGTACAAAAGAGAAATAAGATAATAAGCAATAAGAGAAGAGAATAAGATGAGAATAAGAGAGAATGGGAGGCTTTCACTATTCAAATTACAAATGAGCAGAGCTTACGCAAGATGCATGAAAAACCAACACTTACAATGCATCCCATGCCTTCTATTTATAGGCAATGGGAAGGGAATGATGCTAAGAATATTCCTTAGCATATTTCTAGAAGAATTAAACTAAGATGGCCGGTCCATGGACTACTAATGGACCGGACCATAATTACAAATGATATAGTCCAAAATAAGCAACATCTATCGCATTTGATCAAGACTTGAATATTACAAAACGTGTTTCTAACATTCAGTCACATCCAACATGGCAAGTCTTAAAGCTCAGTCTTTAAACTATCCTTCTGATTCTAAACAGAAACAGAAACTAAAGGCAAAGCCTTTTGCACCTTGCCCTTACTGTGGGTTCAATGATCACTAGTAACTGTGCCTCAGTCAAGACTCCCATGGTACCCCCAAACAACCTTGGTCCTGATCTTACTGGAAAACCAGTGAATCAAACTCTTTTTAGAGGAATGATAGGATCACTGATGTATTTACTTGCATCAAGGCCTGATATCCAATTCTCAGTCTGCTTATGTGCCAGATATCAATCTGACCCAAGAGAAACTCATATCACTGCTGTGAAGAGGATATTCAGGTACCTGAAAGGTACTCCAAACCTTGGATTATATTATCCAAAATGTTCAGGCCTTGATCTTAAAGGATACTCAGATTCTGACTATGCTGGATGCAACATGGACAGGAAAAGCACCTCAGGCTCCTGCCAAATTCTTGGTGGAAAACTAGTCTGTTGGAGTGCTAAGAAGCAACAATCAGTTGCCATGTCCTCAGCTGAAGCTGAATATGTTGCAGCAGCAAGTTGTTGTGCAAATGTACTCTAGATGAAAAGTCAACTCAGTGACTATGGAATTCAGTACAAGATGGTTCCCATCTTTTGTGATAATACAAGTGCAATTGCCATCTCAAATAACCCAGTTCTTCATCAGAGAACAAAACACATTGATATTAGATATCACTTCATCAGGGACCATGTCATGAATGGTGACATAGAATTACACTTCATTCCTACTGAATATCAGCTAGCTGATATATTCACCAAGCCATTGGATGAACCAACTTTCACCAGACTGAAAGCTGAACTAGGAATGTTGGATATTGAGAATCAGTCCACTGATTGACTCCATCCAAATATGTGTAAATTCTGATAACCCAAGTCCCTGACTCAATGTGTTCTTCAGTGAGAAAGGTCACTGAACTTCAGGAACTAAACCCAAGTTCCTGAACCCTTAATCCTCAGGAATTAAACCCAAATTCCTGAACCATTGAACCTCAGGAATTAAACTCAAATTCCTGAATCCTTGAACCATCAGGACTAAACCCAAGTCCTGAATAAACTGGTTCACTGAATGAAAAGTCATTCAGGGCCCTCAGATGACATTCAATGCTAACTTAAATGCTCTAAGTATCTAGTTAGTAAATGTCCGAGGTTGTAACTGAATTCTTATTTAATAATAAGAATATTTGTTCTTTTGCCTTTCTGGCATACACCTCATGGGCCACCACATTCCCACTTGGCATTAAATGCCTCTCCAATCACATAACAGATATGTGATGACTCAGCTCTGCAAATCACACTTTTTGCAGATGGCGCAACTGTTTGCCTTGATAGTTGCACAATACAGGGATAGTGGGGTGATTGGGCATTTAATGCGGATCTCAAACGTTTTATTCAAAACGTTTTTCAAAATAATATCTTTTGAGATAATAACCGCCTAAGTGCCTAAAATACCCTCCACTTCACTTCCCTATAAATACCCCAACCAAAATAACAACACACACGTCTATTAGAAATCTTAAGCAAAATTCTGCCCATTTTTTCTCTCAAAACTAATAGTGTGTGTGTTCTTAGCTTTAAGAAATCCCAACCATCTTTGTTACCCAGACTTACCAACAAATATGGCTTCCTCTAAAGCTGTGACATACGCCCCCAATGTGGAATTCCTCTTGGGGGACGTAGACCTCACAAAGAACAATGTGGTGGGAAACTTTTCCTATCCACAAAAGTTCCATGCTTACAAGAATGTAATGAAATATCTTCAAAACTGTTTTCTTGCAAAAGCATTTACCAAGACCCCCTCAGTCATCTACCATGACTACTTGAGGGAATTCTGGTGTACTGCTGTGGCTACTAGCCCGAAAGACACCAAAGAATCCATCATCACTTTCATAATGATGAATGGGAGAAGGACCCTCTCCCTAGATTACAATGATTTCATCAAGGCCACTGGTCTTGATTTTGCTGAGGCTTTTGAGCCCAATCCTACTGACCAAGAGGTTAAGGGAGAGTTGATCTTCTTGGGACCTCATGACCCTAAACGTCCTGAGATGTCCGCTGGAGCCTTATTGGAGAAGGCTCCAATTGTCAAAACCTGGTTCCACCCAGTCTGGAGGATCTTGATGACATTCGTCATTCAGGTCCTTGGGGGGAATAAATCCTCCACTGAGCAATTGAACTCATCACAACAATTGATGTTGTTCAGTCTCTTGGAGGGTAGAAAGATAGATATCGGAGGTATAATCTTCCGTGACCTTGTTGCTAAGCTCTCAGGAAAATCTAGGCAAAAACACTTGTCTTATCCTAGGTTTATTTCCTGTGTGCTTCAGGACCTCTTTGGTTCTGACTATGTGAGGCCTGACGTCGAAGGTACGAAACCTGACGTCTTACATAAGACCAATTTCACTAGTGGCATCACTGAGGTACAACCCATAGCCCTGACTGACTACATGCTAGTGGTCATTCAGGGGGAGAACGTTATTTCTCCAATACCTTCACCGACAAAGAAGGTGAAAAAGACAAAGAAGGGTCAGTCCAGTAAGGTGGTTAGACCCAAACCACTCGCCACTGAGACTGATGCCCAGAACCAACTCAACCTTAAAAAGGGGTTGAATGTGGCCCAGACCTCTGAGACACCCACTACAGAGACCCCCTGACCACAAAACAAAGGCCAACGGAGGGCACTGAGCAATCATCCTCAGTGTCCTCGGGCAAACCTTTTCCACATGTCCCTACTGACATACACAAGTTAGTAGGGTCAGGAACAACCACCCATTCACATCCCGATGAAGGAACTGACAAATCACAATCAGTTCCTGAGGGAGAAAAGGGTTCTAAATCCTCGGTAGGGTAGCACTACTCCACTGAGAAGGGGACCCATCACTAATCACATCCCGCTAACGTTCCTGAGCAATCACCCTCAGGATCTCAGGGAGTTCAGGATCCTAAATCCCCAAAAGGACAGTACAATCCTGATGGGAAGGGGGTCCATCAATCTTCACAATCAGTGCCTAGTGATACTACTGGAAAACACCCGTCAGTAGTTGAAGGCGCTAAGGGGGACAAAGACTCCGAGGGACAAAAACCACCCGCTGATACGGAACCCATAACCACCTCAGGTGGATCCCTTCACTCAGGAACTGCCCCCAAAAGCCAGGCTAGGAAAACCCCCCAGTTATTATGGCTAGTCAGGCTGAGCAAACCCACTCAGTTATTATGTCGGGGTCAGGACCTGGCCACAACAAAGGTGAGCCCTCTTTTGAGGGGGAGCCGGATACCCTGAAGGTTCCTTCTCTGGCTGATCTTGAAATTATACTGAATGAAGAGTCAGAAGAGGAATTAGTGGATTTTGGTGATGAAGAAGATGTTCTGGGTATTGAGGAGGAAATGGAAACTGATATAAACCCTCCTCAGCACCCTGAACAACAACAATCTTCTCCTCCCCCTGAGGATCAACAACCCAGCTCTCCCACATCATCATCATCATCAGGTGCCTCAACTCCAGCCACTCCTTAGTGGTTGAAGAGTTATGATAATGTTCTTCCGTTGACTGAAAGACAATTGGTTAAATTCCTTCGCAAAGCCAACGAGGGTCTTTATAATGAAATCACGGACAAACAATGGATTCAGCATACTGAAGCGGCAGCCTCCTATGCCGACTTCAGGGCTTCTGTTGAAGAATCTCAGGAAAAAGTGCTTCAGGTCGCCAAACTTACTGATAAACAACTCGGCGACCTGAGAGAGTCTATTGATGAAATGGGCACTGAACAGCACAAGGAACTCTCCAACATTCTTAAGGCTATTGAATCTGTTCAGGAAGAACTTGGAGATGATCCCATCCTGATCAAAAGACTACAAGAGTACATGGATACCCAGAAGTTCACCTCCAATTCCATCATTGAGCTTCTCAAGCTTCTTCAGGGGGTGGATTTCAAAACTATCAGGTCGCAGCAAGATTCAATTCATCAGGCAGTCACTGATACCAAGGGGCACCTGGAAAAGATATCCTCAGCCTTTGATCAGCTCTCAACAAAACATAATGAGCTGATCAACCACTACACCACCCATGTCACTGAACTCACCTCAACCCAAAAGGCAATGGAGGCTGAAATAACCACCCTGAAGAATGAGACATCAGAAACAAAACAGATGGTCTCCAGTATCCTCACCATTCTTCAAGCCTCTCATATAGCCCCTCCTCCTCAGTCAGCAGGTACATCCACTGAAGTTCCAGTACCTTCTGAGGGGGAGAAAATAAAAGATGGACCAACTCCTGATCCTTCTTCAGCAATTGTGGTTGTTCCTGAAACTTCCACCAGTCAACCCCCTCCCACTTCCAAAGCGAAGAAAATCATGGTGACTGACAGCTCTCCTCCAAAACAATTTGTTCAAGCCCCAACTGAAAGGCGGGCAGATCCTGATGCACCATTTTACGTTGATTTGGATGGAGGAAAAAGGTTCTTTGGGACTCCTGATGAAGTGGCTGAAGTCTTACACCAACAAGATCTCAGGAGGGCCCTAGAAAAGGACAAGGAACTCAATAGACCATTAATTGTTGAGGTTGCCAAGGAGGAAATCAAGGAGTCTGATAAAGACATTCAGGGGGATGAATTCATCAGGCTACAAGCTGAACTTCTTCAAGAACACAACAAACAAGCCAAACTAAAAGAAGAAAGGAGGTAAAGAACCTATGAGAGGTATGTGTGGCACATGACCAAAACCAAGGGCGAAGGAAAAATAACAGACATAACCATTCACAACACCAAGCCCATAAGCATAACGGTTCACAGGGGACCAAGGAAGTCTGAGGTTTACCAGCCCCTTAAATTCTCAGACTTCGGGCTAAGGGAATGGGATATGATGATGCCCATCCTAAGGAAGAAGACACAAAGCATGACAGCTCCATCTCTTATCAAGTCCCTGAACGCAAAATATGTAGAACTTGAAAGGGTAGCTAAGAGTCTTGGGATTGATCATGAGAAGGCACTTGCTTCTCAAGGACTGGCTATCCCTGAACCAACTCAGAAGACCGGAAGGAAAAGGAAAGCAGTGGGTCAGGAACCTGAACAATACATAGCTGCTCTACACTGCAACAGGATCCCCCCTGAGGGAGTCAAGTTCATTCCTAACCGAGTCATCAAGGAGCCTGAGTATGGTATCTTCTTCGTTGATGAATTCGCACAGCCAGCCTTCCAAAGAGTAAGTGACATTGATCTAGTGGAAACGACAACTCTCCTCGCCTACAAACTGATGGCGCTTAGAGTGAAGAGTCCTGAGAATGAGGAGTTTGTCAAGCTGCTGGACAAGATGATGAGTGAAAGACATGACAAGGAGGTGTTAGTGTCTAAGAAGGCGAAACTTGAACTCATGGGTTACGTACAAGAACCCTGAGTATTTTGTACTTAGTTAGTTAGGACTTGTAATGATATTAATAAGATGATGTTTTTATTATTTCAGTGTCCTTATTTACTTTCTAGTACATTCAGTATGAGAAGAAGTCATTAGCTCACTCATTACTGATCAAAACACTTAGGAATAATTTATATCCAAATAGGGAGAGATTGTTGGGTCCATCAGTACCCAAGAATACTTAAAACAAGATTTGGACACAAATTAACTAAGTGTTAATTAAACCGAGAATAATTCAAGTCACTAAGTGAACAGTCACTCAGTGAGTCATCTTCAGGATGCTTAAGGCGAATTCAAGAAGAAGGATTCACTACTCAGGAAGGCGGTACTCCCTGAGTAGGACTTAAGCCAAAGAAGAAGATGATGGTTCAGTGAGTGTTGGACAAGAACTCACTGAACCCCAGTCTCCTCAACAACAATAAGTGATTGAAGACTGAAGAAACCAACGCCTGAAATAAAGGCGGGAATAAGTGGGAAGTATTTGAGAAGATAAGAATGTCAGACCAAACACTCTTATCTTGTCAGATACCAACCTTCCCAAAGACGGATAAAATTCATGGAGTGTCAGACCAAACACTCCTAAAGACTTTTAGTCCATTCCTATTGGTTCTTGGAAATGACAATTACTGTTGTAATTGTCAGACACACTTCCTCAACAAGTTGAAGTATTTTAATCACTTTTACTCTTTTATACTTGTGTATAAATAGGTTTAGAAGGAGAGAAGTTAAGTGTGTTTTGTACATTGAAAGCCTTAGACTTTTGCAAAACAACTTCTCTCCTACAAAGAGTAACCAGTCCCTGAGATAGCTCAGTGAGGCATATTGTTACCACTTAAGCATAGCTTAAGTTTAGATAGGAGACACCATACCTTGTCTATTCAATCCCAAGTGTTTGTTCCGCAAAACACTTGGGTAATAGATTCTTTGATTCATTTCTAATAAGAATTTAAACGTTGAAAATACTGTGTGTTTTTATATTAACGTTTCATTAACTGTTATAAGTAATCATTACATTGTATTAGTCATAAACACAAATAGATTAACTTTCTAGTTAACTCTAAGCGTGTTGATGAGTGGCCTTTTACTCATCATTTTATACCCGGAAAACCCCATAAAAATGACCAAAAACACCCAAATGGACCAAATATTGTTGCATATATTCTTGGATTGTGTTTTATGTGTTTCAGGTACAAAAAGATTGAAAACAGGGCAAATATGGACAAAACCGAGCGTGGAATGGAAAAGAGCCAAAAACCGAAGCCGGAAAAGACATTATTCATTCGGATTAAATTCAAGCTCGAAAATCCCAAAATGGCCCTTGGATTATTTTCACTGGGCAAAATTGGCCCTTGGATTGACTTTGCAGAAATGGCAAGTTTGGTTCTTGAAGTTTCCTAAATTACAATAGTGGTCCTTGTATTAAATCCCATTTATCCCAAAACTATACACAACCGGATCCAACAAATACCCTTAACCCATTTAACCACACAAGCCCATATCACCACTTGGCCCACACCCATTTTTAAGTTAAACAATACGGGTCAAAGAGATTAGTCAAATACACACTCAGAGATCAAAACCACAGACCTAAGTCCTATTCACCTTCTTCTTAACCTACCTTTTTCCCGCCTAATCCCCCTTAATCCTTCCCCATCGCTATCACCCATTTCCACCTCACCACTACCATCCAAGAGACCCACATGGTTGTGTTTCCCTTTCCCCCCTCCACCTCATCAAGCCGAGGACCACTATTTCCATCTACGGCTGCAATCACAAGATTGGGGAGCAAGCAAAAATCAAGGGCCAAGAAAGCATCCAAGGGCAGAGAAAGCACAAAAGCAGAAGAGAAACCCTAATAGTTTTAGTATAAATAGAATAGGAAGCTGTAGAAAATATTCAGGTTTTAATTTAGCAAAATTAGGTATTTTTCTTTTTTAAGCTTTTTGTTATTTATCTTTCTTTTATTTTAATTCCAGTATTGTAATTTAATTTTAATTAATGAAAATTTAAGTTTTCTTGTTTTTATATTTTGGTCAACTAAAGTCAACATTTACTATTACAGCTTATTTCTTGCTTAATTTCAGCTTATTTGCTTATCCTTAGTTTGTGTTATGTTCAGTATTGCTCATTATTGTTTCATATCAGTTCCCTCAGCTTAAGTTTTAGATTTTGCTAGAAATTAGAAAAATGGCCAAAAATATAGCTTAAGTTAGTATGCTTATTTGAAGCTTATTTTCTGATAAAAGATACTTTTTATGCCTTAAATTAGCTTAATGTGTATTCCCTTTTCAAGAAAATTAGCTTATATTAGCTTGTGCCGCTTTAAAAACCACACAGACCCACTTAAGGGGGTGTTTGGTTAAGCTTCAATATGGGTCAAAATGGGTCACATAGGTATTTTACTGTTCATTCGCTAGTTCCGCATTCTTGTTCAGCTGTTTCTTAGCCATTTTAGTTGATCTTCTGCTGATATTAGTGGCTTTCATGAGGTTTGCAAGTATTGAATTAGTTCTCCTATTTTTGGAATGTCAAAACTGCTTAACTGCATTGGTGTAGAGAAATCAGTGTTTAGGATTGTTAGATGGTAGTTTTTGTGTTGATACTAATATTATAAATTGCTATGAGTAATTTGGACCCATTTTATTTAAGTTTGTGGTTTGTTGGAGGATTAGAACGGAGTTAGTCAGCCTGCACAGAACCCCCATCCATTAGCAGCCCCTTAAGCTTATCAGCTTAGCTTTTTCCTTTTTCTCATTCTGATCAGATAAGCACAAGCTTATTCTAAGCTTTTGTTGTTTTTTAAAAAGTTTCCCAGTTTTACTTATTGCTTATTATCACTTGATTGTTGAGTTTTAAAAAGAAAAACAAAAACAAAAAAAACAAAAAAAAAATGTTTTCAAAAAATTGGCATAACTGGGGTTCGAACCCCAGACCTCTAGCTCACAATACCATCACCTTACCAGTCGCCCTTGGGTCTTTTTCATTTAGATCTTGCAAAGTTTAATTGATAACCACTCTTTCTTTTTAAACTTATTCGACCTTTATTGCTTTTTCCCAGCTTATTGAAATAAGCTGGGACCTCTCTTACATTTTTCCTAGGATCAGTTTTACTTAAAGTAATTTCACAAAAATTTCCAGAATTTTCTCTTTTCATTTAGTATTTTTAATCATTTATTTTCTTTTAATTAGTTTTTAATTCGTATTTAATTATTAAAAAGTCAAAAAAAATACAATTCTTTTTTTTTAAATTTTCTTTTATCATTTAGGACGTAGGAAAATTATATTTGCATCCGTAGGGTTAATTTTCATAGATTGTTACGTTTATGCATGTTTTTAGTTACCGGTTCGCATATTTAATTTTCGTTCTAGTAGATTTTAGTAACCCAAGTGACCCTCGTCTTTTCAAGCATTTTAATACCAAACCGAAAACGATATCCTCAATTTCACACCTCGTTGGGACTACGACCCAGGTATTCTCTTATCCGGTCAATATAATCGATTTGCGTTGAGTGTTGCTCGTTAACTTTTCTTCGTGAAAGGTTGACTTGTGATATACTTGACAGACAATCAGTGTTAAGGGAACAACAAAGTTTTTCATCTCTAATCTTCCTAACGGTTGTACACCGTGGGATGTTTCATACGTATTCGGAGGGTTTGGGGACGTTACTGGGTCATATATCGCGAAGAAGAAGGATAAATTTGGTAACAGGTTTGGTTTTATTTCTTTCAAGAAGGTTAAGGATGTCAAAGAGCTTGAAAAGATGATGAACGGTGTTAAGATGGGAAATAACACACTTAGGGTTAATCTTGCTAAATTTGCGGCTGAAAATGCTGGGCTTGAGGAGGTATTTGAGAAGAAGGGAACAGCCAAAGGAACGGTGCCACCTCCGCAACAATTGCAACAACAAGTGGAGGTGGAGGCCCCTCATCTCAAGTATGCATGAGGGACCTCTTATAGAGATTCTCTAAGGAATAATGGACGGGTCGCTGATGGTAAAGGGGAAACCAAGGGGATGTCTAGTGGTGAGGTATCGGCTGAAGTCCCGGACGATGTGTCAGCTTTCAGAGCCCTTCATGGCAGGGTTCTTGTTGGGAGGACGGTTGATCTTCATACTCTGATCAGGTTGGATAAGTTGTTCATCGAGGCAGGGGTGGGCGATTTGGAGATACACTATATCGGTGGTTGATTGTACAAAAAGATGCACTACCAGGCCTTCGATGGTGATCAAAGGAATTATGGGGTGTTGAGGTTGCGCCAAGCTTGTTCTTAACCTGAAATAAGAAATACTAAAACACTACGTTAAGTGATTGCGCAGGGGATGGACCCTGCGAACCACCTCTGGCGTGCGAGTAAGTATGTGTAATGTTTAAGTAGGTTGTAAATGACGAGAGTGAAGTTAACTTACATTGTTCTTGCCCGACTAAGCTATTTATAGGAGAGAAATAGGCCTTAGTGGGCGGTTGCACTTGTTTCGGAGATCATGGGGGCGTCTCATGATTTATGGTAACCGCTAGGGCTTTGTAGCCCACGATCTCTTCCTTGGCGGGAAGGCCTAAGGTAAGAGGGAACGTGGGTATGACCAGGTCAAGAAGGTTCTCCGTTGTAGTCCCTTCGAGAGGGATACCCCGAAGGGCTTAGGGCTTCGATTAGCGGGTTCCCACATGGTAACCACTTCATAGACGAATGGTTTTACGCCAATGAAACGTGTTGGGAGGTTAACCTGGGCCTCCGAAGAGAGGGCTTCTCACAGGCTCGAAGGGGAGTCCTTCGACCCGTTAGGAGGGTACATCATCAAGCCCCCCAGTCGAAAGTAATATATGCGGACGAGTATATATTGCATTCGACTCAAAAAATATGCCACACTCTATCCCTTCCGTCACAGAATCGGACAAAATGAAGATAAGTGTTCAAACAAATTGTGCAATAAATGCGGCTATTGAATATCTATCTACCATACTCTAAATTGCAACAGCTAGTATATCGGTAACCACAAACTTCTTTTCAAAATTTAAAAAGTAGCTTTTAGTCCGTATATTACTCGGATTATGAGTACACGTGGATAGTCAGGATAAACATACAGAAACCCTTCCTAATTCCTACCTGATCATACCTTTTCTTTGCGCCCAAAATACACATACACAATATTGTGCTTTGTGCTTCATCTGAGTTTTAAGGTAACTCCCCTCCCCAATTCTCATTGTTTCTAATACAAGATGAGTATGGCAGCAAAGAGAATCATTAGGGAACAAAAATGTATCTTAACAGAACAGGATTTGACGGAATTTATTGAGAAGTACCCCATACCCAAGGAGTTCAAAGTGATTCTTCCTAACAAAGACCAAAATATCTTTGACGCTCCGGCTGGGTATGTTGGGCTCTATGTTCATGCATTTACAGAATCCAACTTTAGGATTCCCATTCATCCTCTAATCCTAGAGTTTCTACAGTATTATCAAGTACATATTTCCAGGTTGAATCCCTTTGGCTTAGCCAAACTAACCACCTACATTGTTGTATGCAAAGCTTATGGTTATGAGCCAACACTTAATGTGCTTAGAGGTTTTATTAACCTTTGCCCTGGTGGTGATTGGTTAACCTTAGCGAAAAGAAGTGAGCCTGATGTCCCTTGCTTAATAACTAAACCCTTTGCCAATATAAGAAAATGGAAAGGTTTGTTTTTCTATGTACAAAGCACAATCATACCTCCCGAGTATCCGGCCTTGCTGGATAAGGCATTCTGTTTTGATGAGAAACGTTTTGATGATCCCTTACCGTACTTCATAAGAAACAATTCTCTTTACCAACGTCTTGCACGCCATCCCTTTGAGGTACAAACGTTTCCCGAACCGATACTGTATATGGCGGGCATCGTTGAGCGTTGGGAAGGCTCTCCGTTGAAACCTGAGATAATATGTGAAGGGAGAAGTATGTATGTAATTATTCAAATAAAGTAAATAACTTATCTGCTGATCCTTATCGCTTTTCTTTTGTTGTTGTAGGAATGGCGTTCAGGAACTTCGTTGTATCCCGTGGTACCAGAGAGGTTACTTTCATCCCCCAAGATTCAAAGAATGTGAGTGACGGAGTAGGTTCTCCATCAGCCTCAGCTAACGATCACAAGACTACACACTTTGTAGAGACTGTAGCAGACTCTGATGATCCACTCCTCAAGGAATTTCAAACGAGGCTTATGGGGTCTTCTGGCTTGTCAGACAAAAAGAAAAGAATCAAAGGAAAAGCTGCCATGTCTGTGAAAACTCCCCCGAAAAGGAAATTATCACTACCAACCCCTCAGATGAGATCGACGAAACCCAAAAGTTCTCATGCTAAAACCTTTATACCTACCCCCCTGAGGGTTCCTGAAGATGAGACTCCTAGTAAGTTGAAATCTTGTATGTCTGATGAACATGACACATCATATAACTGACTGTCCTATCTTGCGCAGGTCTCCCCAACGTCACGGAGCTTCCAAATGCACTTGCGTGTTATCAATTGGTTAAAAAAATGACACCTGCTGGCTGGAGAGGCATCTTGGACAACATGTCCATGGAAGAGCTTTGTGACTTTCATTCCAAAAGTTATGCCAGACAGGCTGTATTGGATAATCATCTGAATTCTCGAACAAGGGAATTGGTGCAAACGGTGTTGGATGTAAGGGAAAAAATGGATGCCATCGCAGCCAAAGAAAAGGCTAGGGATAATGAGTATGATGAGTTGGAGGCTAAGTGCAAAGAAGTGATGGAGAACTTTGAGAAGAATCCTATTGTCCAAGACATGCGAGCTAAGATTGACAGACTCGAAGGGCAATTGAGGGAATCCCGCGCAAAATGTGATAGGTTGAAAGGTGAGGAGGCTAGGGTATCCATTTATAGGGCACAAATCACAATGCTTGAATCCAAATGTACAAGTCTGGAAACCGAAAGGTCTAGGTTGGTTGAGCAGAAGGTCGAGCTTTGCGAGGAGATCGATAGTCTTAAATTCCAGTGTGAAAAATTGAAGAAAGACCGAGCTGATGTAGTTTCGAAGGTTGTTCCTCATGTGGCAATGAAATTGTACCGTAGTGATAAGGTGGGGGAAGTTATTGGAAGACTAGTCAACGCAGCCATCTTTTATGGTACCTGCACCACATTGGAAAAAATTGGCCTGACCAAGAAACCTGTGGTTTTGTCGGAGGTACCCTACTACCACCCGAATTCTGAGAAAGAGTATAATGATGCTGGTACTTCATTTGCCTCAGCGAAGTACTCCTTCCTTTTAGAGGTAACCAAGGATCCCCTAGCACCTCTAGAAGATCTCCTTTCAAAAAAGCCTCGAAAAATTCAGCCTCCGTCTTCCCCCAGGAACACTTCCTCTGCTAACCCTCTACCTACATCACGCTAGAGAGATTTCCCGTTCACAACGGATGTTTGAAGACTGTCATGTTGGCAGGGATTTGACCCCACGGGTGGTATGTACCCTTTCGACAATGTCACATCGTGTTTAATAGTTTGAACAATATATCTATGCATCTGCACGGGCTTCGACCCGTGCATTAAATAATTGTTTGTTTTGTTTTGGCTATGACCATATTTGGCCTTGTTAATGCCAATTAGGGACAACGTCCCATTTTGAATGCTATGTTTTTCTTCTCTTACGCTTATAATAGACGTACACATACAACCTAAGGCTATAACCTTATTTTGTGTATTTTGAACCAAGATTTTAAGCAATCATATAATTTGACTGCGACAGAGGGTCGCGACCCACTCCGTCTTTATCCTTAAGATACGAAGGGCTTATAATACCCTAAGACTTTATAGGAAAAGTTAATGTGAATTGCAATGGATGTTATTTGAATACAAGACATTTGCCTTGCTACATCCTTCGACATTGAAACTTGTAAAGTACTTGGCTGATCAAATCTTTGTTGTAGACAAAGTTGTGAAAATCGCGCCTAAGGCGCGCCTAGGCGCTAAGGCGCACAAGGCTCTATCCTTGGGGCTTTTTTTGGATCGAGGCTCACGACATGCATGATTCCCACAAAAAGCGCGCGCCTTGGGGCTTTTGCGCCTTGGTGCGCTTTTTGTGCCTCAGTGCGCCTCGGAGATGTAACAGGTTTTTGGGCTTTTTTTCTAAATATTAAGATAAGATACATGGGCCTTATAAGTTATATACATGGGCCTTTTAAGTCATAGGGTGAGTATTTGTATGATTTGTAAATTTGAACTGATTTTATGTTTATTTTATTGATTGAAATTTTCTTTAAGAAATTACTTTGTTTCATTAAATATTTTTCTTTATTACATATTATCATGAAAATGTGGCATTATGACTTGAGTATAAATACGTTGCTTGCTTGATATTTTGAGTTAAATTGTGAGCTTTGTTAAATGTAAGTCTGCAAGTCTAGGAAACAAGCATATTTAGTCTGATATGAATTTTAATCTCTATATAGGTCATCGAGCCAAAGAGTTGATCCATTTGAGAGGTGACAACTGGTCCATTTTAATCTTTATAACGACAATATGTGTCATGTATTAATTATTTTAATGTTATTTTGTATTATTTAAGCTACATAAATGGTCATATATGTTATAAAAAACTTAATATATTTAGTGCGCCTCGTATTCATGAATCCCGCGCCTTGGAGTGCGCCTCGCCTCGAGGCTCTTTGACCCCCTTTGCGCCTTAGTGTGCCTCGAGCCTTTCAAAACACTGGTTGTAGAGAAACGAAACAAGAGATTTGAGGGAAATGCGTTATATCATTAATTGGGTAGGGAGGATTACATCATTTTAAGAAATGAATACTAGGACACCTACCATTAATGCTTCTTTCCCTAAGTGAGAAGAATGCGTTACATGAAATTGAAAAAACAGACTGAGTGCTTTTAAAAGTAGTAAGTCTTATATGTAAAACTTACGAAGAATGGTACCATTCCAAGTTCTATCCATGACCTCTCCCTTCGTTGTTGCGAGCTTGTAGGCTCCATTGACGTAGGCTTCGGATATCACGTAGGGTCCTTCTCATGTGGGCCCTAGCTTCCCTTCGTATTCGGCCTTGCTCGCACTATTTAACCGAAGGACATATTCACCTGGCTTGAATGTGGAAGGTCGAACTCGGTTGTTGTAGTACTTTTCCAATTTTTGTTAGTAGATAGCCTCCCTGATCGAAGCTATTTCTCTTCTTTCTTCTAGAAGATCAAGATTCTCACGAAGCCTTTCGGCATTTGTTTTTTCTTCAAAGTTCACAATGCTTTCTGTTTCTATGCTGATTTCCGAGGGTATGACAGCCTCTGTTCCATAAGCAAGGCTAAAAGGAGTTTCCCCATGGCTTGACTTGGGGTGTGTCCTATGTGCCCACAGAACTTGGGGTAGTTCGTCTACCCACCCATGATGACTTCGTCCTAATCTCTTTTCGATACCGTCAATGATGTCCCTGTTGGTGACTTCAACTTGTCCGTTGCCCTGAGGATGGTATACGGAAGTAAACGATTGTTTAATTTTTAGGCCTTCGCAAAAGGTTGGGAATACCCCTTCGGCGAATTGCTTCCCGTTATCGGAGATGATAATGTAAGGAACACCAAATCGACAAATTATGTGCTCCCATACAAACTTTTCCATGTGCATCCCCGATACTGATGCCAAAGGCTTTGCTTCAACCCATTTGGTGAAGTAATCGATTGCTACGACCAAGAATTTTACTCCTCCTGGAGCTACTGGTAGAGGTCCAACTACAGTAAAACCTCTATAAATTAATACTCGATAAATTAATAACCTCAATAAAATTAATAATTTGTCCAGTCCCAACTTGGGACCAGTATAAATTTGGACCCCAATCGATAAAATAATAAGATAATAATTTTTTGAAACCCCAGTGTATATATATTAGTCCCAACGAAACTATAAATTAATAATTACTAAAAATTCCATATATATGTATATATGTGTGTGTGAGATAGAGAGATATATACTTTAAAATCCTAAGATTGTTTATAAAAAATGAATCTATAGTCACTTGATTTTTGTTGAACTTCAAATCTATATTGAGTTTATCTTAAAATCTCCTTATTGCACTAAAGAGTTGGTGCGTTGTCTTCTCGTATTGCAACAAAAAGTGTTAATTTTATTTTCATAAAGTGTGAATTTGAACTCATAAAATGTTAATTGGAACTTGTTTTTCAAATATATTTTTTCGTCTCTAATGAGTATTCATTGTAACTAGCTAGTATATTAGACTTGAAAATTTAAAGGCCATACGTAAAACCTCTTTAAATTAATAAATTATTAATTTATCGATAAAATAATATCTCGCTAAATTAATAAAATATCTCGGTCCCAGCACTATTAATTTATAGAGGTTTTACTGTATATCAATTCCCCATTGACAGAAGGGCCATGCTGAAGTAACTGAGGTCATGTCTTGCTTAGGCATTCTTGGAACTTTCGAGTGGATCTGACATGCTTCACACTTTTGTATTATTTCCATTGCATCCCTGTGCATGGACGGCCAATAATATCCGAGCTTCATTACTTTCGAGACAACGGAATGAGGGCCTGCGTGCAAACACCAGGATCCTTCATGTACCTCACGAATGATGTTCGAGGCTTGCGTTGATCCCACGCAGCGAACCCATGGAGACAGGAAGGATCTTCTGTAGAGATTATCCCCAATAAGTCTATATTGGGGAGCCTTGACTCTGACATTTTGGGCTAGCTTTGGGTCTTTAGGAAGAATACCACTGATCAAGTATTCCCTTATTGGAGTCATCCAATTTGGGCCTTCTTCGGGTATGATATCAGATACTTCGCTTCTTTTTATTGACCTGTCAGCCAATACTTCCACCAGAACTTCCTTCGTTAGATGAGCAAATGCCATCGAAGCTAGCTTGCTTAAGGCATCTGCTTTCTTGTTTTGATTTCTGCGAACATGTGCTATCTCATAGGAGTCAAACTCCTGGAGAAGTTCCTTAGCTTTATCCAAATATTGTTTGATGGTGGGTTGTCTTGCTTCGTAAGAGCCCTTTATTTGGTTGGCGACTAGCTGCGAATCCACAAAGATGGAGAGGTTTCCAACCTCCATTTCCTTCGCAAGTCGAAGGCCGGCTAACAGAGCTTCGTACTCGGCTTCATTGTTCGTAGCTTCGAACTCAAAACGTAGAGCATAAGTATACTCCTTCCCTTCCGGACTGACCAGCATTAGACCTGCTCCTGAACCATCGAAGCTTGAGGCTCCGTCTGTGTATAGTTTCCACCCCTCCTTCGTCTTTGGAGGTTTCTCTTTTGGGATTTCCTTGTCCTGGCTAGGCCTGAAAGGTGTTTCAGCAAGAAAGTCTGCAAGTATCTGCCCTTTGATGGAGTTTCGACCCTTGTACTCTATGTCGTGCTCCCCTAGTTCGATGGCCCATTTAGCCACCCTACCTGATTTCTCAGGCTTCGACAATATCTGCTTAATTGGCTTGTCGGTCAATACTGTGATGGGATGAGCTTGGAAATACCTTTTAAGACGCCTTGCGGCGTAAACCAAAGCTAAGATCAGCTTTTCCAACTCTGGGTAGTTCAATTCGGCCCCTTGCAGGACCCTGCTAACAAAGTAAATTGGAACTTGTTTCTTATCCCTTTCTGCCAAAAGAACAGCACTAATGCTTTCGAAAGATGCCGCAATGTACATGAACAACACTTCGCCTTTGATTGGGGCTGTAAGTGTTGGTAAAATTTCCATGAACTCCTTTAGCTTTTGGAAAGCGGCTTCTGCATCACAACTCCATTGAAAAGTCTTTTTATCCGTACACCCCTTGAGTGTTTTGAAAAATGGTAAAGAACGATCTGCCCCTTTCGATAGGAATCTGCTGAGTGCTGCGAGCTTCCCATTCACGCTTTGCACTTCTTTCAATGACTTTGGAGCTTGTAGATCAGTGATGGCTTTTACTTTCGAAGGGTTAGCTTTGATTCCTTGATTTGTAATTAGATGCCCCAAGAACTGTCCTTCTTCCATGCCGAAGGAACACTTCTTTGGGTTAAGCTTCATGTTGATTGCCCTTAATTGGTCGAAGGTTTCTTGGATGTCGGAGAGTAGGTCTTCCTCCGTCCTACTTTTTATTACCATGTCATCAACGTAGGCTTCTAAGTTCCTTCCTATTTGCTTGTGGAAAGCTTTATCCACCAATCGCTGATAGGTTGCCCCTGCGTTCTTTAGACCGAAGGGCATTTTCTTGTAGCAATAGACACCCTTTCCTGTGTAAAAGGCTGTCTTCTCCTCATCTTCCTTTGCCATTTGTATTTGGTGATACCCTTTGTAGGCATCAAGAAAGCATTTCAAACGGAACCCCGAGAGGGATTCGACCTTCCAATCAATTTCTGGCGTGCGAGTAAGTATGTGTAATGTTTAAGTAGGTTGTAAATAACGAGAGTGAAGTTAACTGATGCGTGGTTTTGCAACCTTACAACAGGTTTTACCTCTCGAGGGATCTCAAGAGGCTTACAACCCCACCAGGCAGTGTACCTGACCGATGTAGTATAGTGTAGTGGTAAGTACGGGGGATTGATCGTTCTCCACAGGGAATAGTGTTCGTTAGGTATGAAAAACTACTCTAATAGGTCTAAGGGTGAGAGAAGAATTCTTTTTTATGTTTTTATAATTTTATGAAAGCAAGTAAAATCTCGGGTTTGAAAGAGTGGGCGGAATTAGTTGCTAGTCAACTAACCCAAATAACTACGAATGCAAATAAAATAAAATAACTGAAAATGAAAAGGTGGTGAAATTTATGTGGAGAAAAATGTGTTTACTTAGATTTCCTTACTCCCTAACTATCTTTTACCGGTTGATTAGTGTGTATTAATTGCGTGGATGACGGGTGTATTCCTTAATACCAATCGTGGGGTGGCGTACGTACTTCCCCAACTCTACAAGCTCCTACTTCACTCCTATGTCGAGCCGGCTAGGAAGCTCCTAACATGGGATCACTAGAATTCGCTTGTGCATTAAATACAACCATAAAAACCTTTAGTACGCATTGGTTCATGTTTCTTAAGACATTCAAGCAAGTTACCGAATAGGAAGTTAGCCAGTTTTCTTAAGCCTAACATAGATAAACAATCATCCAATACAACTAATAACACACTAATAACCAATAATCAATAGCTAGGTTTCATTAGATCTAAGCAAACACAAAGAAAACCTAGCCTAGCATGTTAAACAAAAGACAAGAACAAGATAGAATCAAACAACACATAGACATATTGAATGATTAATTGATAACTTATCTTCAATGTAACATGGAAGATCTCAAGGCAAAAAGCCTTGAAAAAGCTGCTAAAATCGTCTTAGGGTTTTCACACACAAAGTTCCACAATAAGTTCCACACTAATGACAAAAAATTGCAAAACTATATATAGACTTTCAGATCTGACGGCGTCACGTTATGGAGTGTGACGCCGTCACCTCGCCGGTTTTAGGGTTCCCGGATGGCCTTCTTGACGCCGTCCCTCTTTAGCTCTCCAAAATCCGTTCTGGCTTATCAAGGCTTGACGCCGTCGGAATTAGGCGTGACGCCGTCCCGCTTTAACTTATACCGTGACGACCTTGATCATTCCAAAGGGTGACGCCGTCAGAATTCCCATGCAAATTTCTCTGGCTTATCATGAGTAATTTTCATATCCACCACTTTTGCCAAGCCATGACGCCGTCAAGAACAAATCCTGACGCCGTCCAAGGTACTTTTCAGCCGGTTTTTGAGACTTTGTCGTTTTCTTCACTTTTATGCTCCAAAAACGTCCAAAATGCTTCCTTTTCCAGATTTCTTCTCAAAAGTACCTAAAATGACAAAAGGAACGATTTAGGGCAATATTTGATCAAATAAATACGATTTAGAGCTTAAATGACCCCTTAAAAGCGGTACACTTTTCGCTTCATCAAATACCCTTACACTTGAGATTTGCTTGTCCTCAAGCAAATGCGCTTTTATTCTAATCAAAATACAAGTTAGGGGTCATTTAATGCTAACATAAAAGTAATTACAACAAATATTCGTTCCACTTTAATCATAATAAGCACGGAGATTACAAACTAGCACCTCACAAGTAGTGTTTAGATAGTCACATCTCTCAAGTGTCATCAAAATAAATCTCATAAATGAAAACGGATAATATCTCTCACTACCTGTCATAGCAAATAGATTACCATAGGCTTGGGAAAGGATCAAAAACCTCCTCCACTAGGCGTAAGCACCTAAGATAAACTATCAAAGAGGGCTTTTACATGGGTTATAACGTTAGGTGTAGGGATATGATAAACACGGTTTTGTTGGATAAGGGATATTTTACTGGTGGCGAGTTAAAGATCTTGATTAATTACATGTACTATACAGTGTTGCTAAGCCAAGACTCGACTCAATCTTAAGCTAAAAACAAAATAACAAAAACATAAAATAAACATAAAATGAAACGGGATGGTAGTCCGTATATTTTTTCTATTTTTCTTTTTCTCATTTTTTTGTATTTTTCTTGATTTTTTTTTTTTTTTTTTTTTTTTTGCATACACTTTTGCCCTACCATCCAAAATAATACATCATAGGGGCGTTGCATTCCCCTTACACTTGAACTTTTACATAACTTTACAATTAACTAATCTAATGACTCGGATTAAGATAATTGAAAAACTTGGAGTACTTTTAAAATATTTAGCACATATGGGGGTAATAAATGATGTTCTTCCCCATTACTCCATTACACTAGTACTTTACCCATGAGTCCCAATCGTCCCAAAACAATATGTACAAGGATATGACTCGACTTAGCAACCATGTAATCAACTAGATAATTAACTTGGGTTTAAACAAATGTTGTCACAATAATGCACTAAAAATGAGTGCATACAAGGTAGGCTAAGGCGATTTGGGTGTACATTTTAGTGGGGCGTAACAAATTCTTCCTTTAAGTAAAATGCTTAAAGGTCGAAACGAAAAGATAGGCTCTGAGGGGTGTACTAGGGGTATCGTGTACTAAAAATGAGTACAACGCAAAGGGTGTGGGAGAATTACTTGACCAATGTAGCCAAAGTAATTATAACAAAAACACAGGTGTAAAATAATGGGTTAATCCTAATGCCTCTTATCATGTAGTAAATCTAACTACACTAATGTAGTCTCACTTGTGGCCTCGGAATGGTCCTAACGCAAGTTCTAGAATCTAAGTGCTACCGGTACACACATCATAGCATAAATGCTTTTCCTACCAATTCTAGGGGCGAACCTCACATATTTGGGGGTGGAAAATTTTTTTAGTGGTACGGTTTTTTGTGCTAGTCATATAACTCCTATCCGTGAGACGCTCATTAGAACTAAAGTTTCACTCCTAAATGTTGTAAAAAATTTTAAATTTGGCACTAAAATTACCCTAACAGGTATTTATCTCAGTTTTATTACACATTTACTATTAAACAAACAAAAATCAAGCGTAATAGCATTCTCTAATCGTACTTTTACCCCCCCCCCCTTACACTTAAGATGAACATTGTCCCCAATGTTCAAATAACAAATGTAAAAGTAAAAAAATAAAAGAATGAAATCAAATACTCCCCTGATTCGCTCGGTGGATAATGAAGTAACATGGTTAAATCTTCTTCCAAGAGAATGTAAAAGCTCCAAGACTAATGCATCACCAAAATCTTGATCCAACAAACATTTCCTTGTCCAAAATAACCTGTTAAACCTGAGAAAACAAACACGAAAACCTGCATAACATCGGCGGGATAAACTCTATATATAAGGATATAATGCTTGTGGAATGATAATTTTGCAGATTCCTGGAGATTATAAGTTATAGATTTAATAAAAACTTTTTATGAAAACAAAACTTTCAAAAAAAAATTTCAGAAAATTAAACCTGACGCCATCAGGTTGTAAATCCTGACGCCGTCAGAAATGATCTGACAGAATTCTCATGTTAAGTTTCCGGAAAATTTTTGGAAAAACCTATACCTTACTTCCTGGAAATCCTGCAAAACATCATTATGACTCGATACAAGCATTTGACTCAAACAAGCACTAATATGTATGTTCATTTAATATTATTACGATTCATGTTCATTTGTGTTCTAATAAACCGATTTAGATTTCCCTTACACTTAACTTTTGCAAAATACCTTTATATGTAGTTAAGACGAAGTTAAAAACAAGATAAAGCATTTTCACAAATTAGTTTTTAACATGAATCAATAATAATAAAACTTAAACACACATACGGAAACAAATAAAATCAAACAAACAAAGAAATAAACACACAAAGCAAATAAAACTTGGGTTGCCTCCCAAGAAGCGCTTGTTTTTGTTCGAGTCACGAGCCTGACTCTACCCTTATTTAACGGAAATAGGGGAGGTTTTCCCTACACTTAGGGTTAAGTGCGGGTGATAGTAGCGATACACACCAGCTCGGTAGGAGTATGCCACGTGAGGAAAGATTGGTGGATGAATTATATGCTCAAAGGGGTGTGCTCCTTTCATCATAACCTTACCTAGTTCACTTTGGTCAATGGGTGAGTTAAAGTGTTCTCCTAAAAAGGGATCATTTTCTAACAACTTCGAGAGACTCCTAATTGGGAATCCATCTTGACCCAATAGACCCGGTTTAAACCCATAATGTTTCTTGTGATCAATCATGAATGGGTGATGTAGACATGTAAGGTCATTTTTCACTCCTATATTGTCTTCCTCACTACAAGGCTTAATGTCTACTACCTTAAACTTAAGACTACCCGGACTATATGTTTTGATGGGTGGATCGGGACCTAATTCAATTCCTAAATTTTCATCCAAGGATGGAAGATTAGGTAACGGTTTTGGTTGAGGCTCCGGCTCATCAAAACTAGGAACTTCCATAGGACTAAAAGAAAGGTTGTGATCACTAAAAGCATTCAAACCTATATCCTCTAGTTGTGTTTGGTCCAAGGGTTCTACCTCTATTGGGGTTCCTATAGTCTTTTCTACTTCTTCTGGGTAAGTCACGGGTGGTGTGTGTGCCTCGAATGATGGTAGGACTTGTGGGGTACTTTGTAGGTTTGTGTTATTTACCTCATCCTTCCTTGTCTCTATATCAATTATATCCACATCATGTGTTTTAGTAGAATCTAACCCAAACATGTTCCTAAGTATCTCAAATCCTTCTCTAGCCATTTCAAGTTCTAAGTCCGATTCATAAGAATCTTCCCCGATAACATGATTACTATGTTCAATTTTCCTAAAGGATTCATCATGTGTTACTTGAGATTCAAAGTCATTGATCATAAAACCTAGGTCTTTTTGCTCAATATGCTCATGTTCGGCTAAATCCTCCTCAATTGTTTCCTCAAGTTGTGATGTATACGAACCCATTAATTCATTAAACTTATGGTTCACGGTTAGGAGGCTTTCCTCAAAATTTTTCCAAATGGTCTTATTAAAAGGAGTTGATCCTAACAATGATTGTTTAATAGAAGCCACACATGCACATAATTCATCAAACCTATCAAACTTTATACCCATCTCCTCTTGTATATATCTAAGATCACTTAAAAATTCATTGGAACAACAGGAAGCAAATCTATCCGTGTAAAGTAATTGTTCCTCTATTGTTAATGATCTAAATGGAATTTCATCCGCCATGGTGACAAATGAAAATGGTTTTACGAACAAAGGGCACAAAGAAAAAGATAGACTAAAGAAATCTAATAAAAAGAAAAATAAAAATCTCACTAGAAAGGAATCTAGTGAGTAGACCTAATAAAATAAAAATTCAACCTAAACAATAACTATTTCCCCGGCAACGGCGCCAAAAACTTGATGCGTGGTTTTGCAACCTTACAACAGGTTTTACCTCTCGAGGGATCTCAAGAGGCTTACAACCCCACCAGGCAGTGTACCTGACCGATGTAGTATAGTGTAGTGGTAAGTACGGGGGATTGATCGTTCTCCACAGGGAATAGTGTTCGTTAGGTATGAAAAACTACTCTAATAGGTCTAAGGGTGAGAGAAGATTCTTTTTTATGTTTTTATAATTTTATGAAAGCAAGTAAAATCTCGGGTTTGAAAGAGTGGGCGGAATTAGTTGCTAGTCAACTAACCCAAATAACTACGAATGCAAATAAAATAAAATAACTGAAAATGAAAAGGTGGTAAAATTTATGTGGAGAAAAATGTGTTTACTTAGATTTCCTTACTCCCTAACTATCTTTTACCGGTTGATTAGTGTGTATTAATTGCGTGGATGACGGGTGTATTCCTTAATACTAATCGTGGGGTGGCGTACGTACTTCCCCAACTCTACAAGCTCCTACTTCACTCCTATGTCGAGCCGGCTAGGAAGCTCCTAACATGGGATCACTAGAATTCGCTTGTGCATTAAATACAACCATAAAAACCTTTAGTACGCATTGGTTCATGTTTCTTAAGACGTTCAAGCAAGTTACCGAATAGGAAGTTAGCCAGTTTTCTTAAGCCTAACATAGATAAACAATCATCCAATACAACTAATAACACACTAATAACCAATAATCAATAGCTAGGTTTCATTAGATCTAAGCAAACACAAAGAAAACCTAGCCTAGCATGTTAAACAAAAGACAAGAACAAGATAGAATCAAACAACACATAGACATATTGAATGATTAATTGATAACTTATCTTCAATGTAACATGGAAGATCTCAAGGCAAAAAGCCTTGAAAAAGCTGCTAAAATCGTCTTAGGGTTTTCACACACAAAGTTCCACAATAAGTTCCACACTAATGACAAAAAATTGCAAAACTATATATAGACTTTCAGATCTGACGGCGTCACGTTATGGAGTGTGACGCCGTCACCTCACCGGTTTTAGGGTTCCCGGATGGCTTTCTTGACGCCGTCCCTCTTTAGCTCTCCAAAATCCGTTCTGGCTTATCAAGGCTTGACGCCGTCGGAATTAGGCGTGACGCCGTCCCGCTTTAACTTATACCGTGACGACCTTGATCATTCCAAAGGGTGACGCCGTCAGAATTCCCATGCAAATTTCTCTGGCTTATCATGATTAATTTTCATATCCACCACTTTTGCCAAGCCATGACGCCGTCAAGAACAAATCCTGACGCCGTCCAAGGTACTTTTCAGCCGGTTTTTGAGACTTTGTCGTTTTCTTCACTTTTATGCTCCAAAAATGTCCAAAATGCTTCCTTTTCCAGATTTCTTCTCAAAAGTACCTAAAATGACAAAAGGAACGATTTAGGGCAATATTTGATCAAATAAATACGATTTAGGGCTTAAATGACCCATTAAAAGCGGTACACTTTTCGCTTCATCATTAACTTACATTGTTCTTGCCCGACTAAGCTATTTATAGGAGAGAAATAGACCTTAGTGGGCGGTTGCACTTGTTTCGGAGATCATGGGGGCGTCCCATGATTTATGGTAACCGCTAGGGCTTTGTAGCCCACGATCTCTTCCTTGGCGGGAAAGCCTAAGGTAAGAGGGAACGTGGATATGACCAGGTCAAGAGGGTTCTCCATTGTAGTCCCTTCGAGAGGGATACCCCGAAGGGCTTAGGGCTTCGATTGGCGGGTTCCCACATGGTAACCACTTCGTAGACGAATGGTTTTACGCCAATGAAACGTGTTGGGAGGTTAACCTGGGCCTCCGAAGAGAGGGCTTCGCACAGGCTCGAAGGGGAGTCCTTCGACCCATTAGGAGGGTACATCATCGGTGGTCTTTCAGTAATGCTTAAGTTTAAAACTATTGAGAAGGCCACTAGTTTGGTTCTGAAAGGAGAGATGTGGAGAAAATGGTTCTCGGTTTTGGATGTGTGGGAAGGTCAAGTGCTACCGTATGAAAGAATTGCCTGGTTATCGATTCAAGGTGTCCCCATTCACCTTGCCGAGAATAGGGTCTTTAACAGCGTTGCTGCTAAATTCGGGAAATTGGTGCACCAAGCTCAATTAGGATCAGAGGACAGTGATCTTTCGGGGACCTGCGTTGGTGTCTTGGTCGGGGATGGGGTGAGGATTAATAGTTCGGTGGTGTTGAAGTGGAAAGATCTTCAGTTTAAGGTATGGATTTCCGAAGAACAAGGTGCTTGGGACCCTGACTACGTGGGTTTCGTTGCCGGTCCTTCCACTGTTCCTCCTCAGCCGGCGGTTGATGTTCAGACCGACGTGAATAGTCCGGAGAATATGAATGGTCTTGACGATGCTGAAGATGAAAAGTCTCCAATAAATGTGGAAGTGGAAAAGGCTAACGTGCATGGGGAGTCCTCTTTGCATGAGGAGTCGATTATTGGAGGGGGGAATTTCGAGGATGTCAGTCAGCTTAGGAATGTGGAGAATCAGTTGTACTTTTTTAAGTCAAATAATAATGGTACTAGGGTTCGCTCTAAGCCCAAAAAGACTAGAGCCCGCCCCAAAGACAAAGCCCAATGTCCCAATGTCAGTCCAAGTGGTAATGTTAGACCAAAAAAAAGGAGTAGACAAGACCCAGAAGACCCATTTTACCTGAACGGTCTTATTGGGATAATCAATCCTTCTCCTGCTCCTTCTCAGGGGGTGAGGTTTTATGCGATGAAGGGACTGTAGGAACGGAGGTGGGAGAGATGGATTTAGACTTGAATCGGAGTGCGCCTGATTCTCTTGGGGCTGCTCAGGGTGTTTCGAAGACTGTGGTTTCTGTTTCGATCAATGACCCCTGTTTGGTGAAGGATGGTGGAGAGGCCGAATTGTTTGACAAAGAGGTCGCTGCCACAGTTAAAATTGGAGCTGAGCTTGGGTCGGATCTGAATAATTTTGGAAACCTGATCAAGGAATCCATTGTGGTTGAAGGTATTAATGTGGTAGAATTATGAATTTTTTGTCTTTAAATGTTAGGGGTATTGGGGGTGAGGAGAAGGTGCCCTGGGTTAAAGAATTAAGGATGGGGTTGGGGGTCGATTTCCTTGCTATTCAGGAGTCTAAGGCCGAGAACTTGTCTTCGTTTGATTTTGCGAAGATGTGGGGGAATAAACATCTGGGTTCTGAGTTCGTTGGGTCTGGCGGTCAGTCTGGCGGATTGATATGTGTGTGGGATTCTGCTCAGCTGGATTTTAATGTGTCGGTCAAGAACAGATACTTCTTGAGACTGTCCGGTTGCATTAAAGGTAGTGGGGAGGCGTTGAATGTTATCAATGTGTATGCGCCTCAAGGTGTGGCGGCTAAACATGATCTTTGGGGCGCTATTGAATCTGAAATAGGTTCGTTGAGTGGGATGTAGGTGGTTTTGGGAGATTTCAATGCTGTGCAGTTTGTGGAAGAAAGGAAAGGGTCGGTATTTAAGCATGCTTGTGCGAGGAATTTTAACGACTTTATTCATAGAGCCGGGCTTATAGAGTATGGGATAAGAGGTAATCAAGTCACTTGTATTCGTGATAACGGGAGGAAGTTAAGCAAGATCGATAGAATTTTGGTGTGTCCGAATTTCTTCAATAAATGGTTGGATGCAACTCTCAGGGTGATTCCTTCTCGGTTCTCCGATCATTGTCCTTTATTGCTGTCTTGTAAGTCGAAGAGTTTTGGGGCCAAACTGTAACGGGTCTTTAATTCTTGGCTGGGTTTGGATGGGTTTGATGATATGGTGAAAGTGGCTATGGTGTCCTTTGACGGTGGTGGTCCTCCTGACTCTAGGTTGACCAAGAAATTCGCCTTTTTGAGGAGTAGGATCAAAGAATGGAAAGAAGAAAAGGTGGCTAAGGATTCTGAAGAAGAGGCCGCTGCTTTGTCTGAAGTTGATATTCTTGAAGCTGCTATGGGTAGCCGGTCCTTGTCAGAGGAAGAAGAATGGGTATATGCGGAAAGTAAACTTATTTTGAAGGAAGTAGGGGTTCGGAAGGCACGTGATATGAAGCAAAGGTCCAGAGTTAGATGGGCGTTAGAAAGGGATGAAAACTCAAAATTCTTCCACGGGATGGTTAATAGTCGGATCGCTTCTAATAGCATTCCCGGTCTTTCGGTTGATGGGGTTTGGTGTACTAAATCGGCGATAATTAAAAGAGAGATATTTCGCTTCTTTAGGGATAGGTTTTCGGAACTTGTTCCTAATCGTCCGTCCATCAAGCTTGATAACCTGACCCGGTTACTTGAAACTGATTGCAATGCTCTTATTGAGCAATTTTCTGTTGAGGAAATTAAGAACGCGGCTTTCGAGTGCGGTGATGATCGGGCTCCCGGTCCCGACGGCTTTAACATGAGGTTTATTAAACGGTATTGGTGTTTTTTTGAACAGGACCTGGTGGATATCTTGGAGTACTTTTACGCTGAAAAGAAGATTAATGTGGGGAGCGGATCTTCGTTTATTACTCTCATCCCTAAGGTGAAAGACCCGGTGGAGCTTAATGACTACCGGCCGATTACTTTGGTGGGGGTGATCAGTAAGATTATTTCCAAGATTCTAGCTAACCGTCTAAAGAAGGTGCTTGGGAAGGTTGTTTCTTCATCCTAATCTGCCTTTTTGAGCGAGAAGTTTATCTTAAACGGTCCGCTGATTATTAATGAGTTGGTCTCACGGTGCAAAAGAAGTGACTTTAAGGCTTTGCTGCTGAAGATCGATTTTGAGAAGGCGTACGACAATGTGCATTGGGGTTTTTGATTGATATTATGTCTCAGATGGGCTTCCCGTAGCTTTGGTGCGATTGGGTTTTGGAAATTTTGAGGTCGGCGCGTTCTTCTGTCCTGGTGAATGGAGCGCCCACCTTTGAATTCCAATGTAGCAAAGGGATGCGCCAAGGGGATCCGATTTCCCCTTCCTCTTTCTTATCATTATGGAGGCCTTATCGTGTATGATTTTGAAAGCTGATGCGGCTGGGATTATTAAAGGTATTACGATTCCAGGGGGTGGTCCAAAGATTTCGCATTTGTTCTTTGCGGACGATGCCATCATTATCTGGGAATGGTCTTCATCATGCATCGCGAATATTGTTAGAATCCTTAAATGCTTCCACATGTGTTCTGGCTTGAAGATTAACTTGAAGAAGTCGAATTGTTTGGTATAGGGGTGAGTTCCGCGGTGGTGGAAGATAAGGCTAAATGTTTAGGTTGTAAAGCCGGTTCGATGCCATTCAAGTATTTGGGGCTTACAGTCGGCACTAATATGAATCGCATTCAACATTGGAAGCCGGTGTATGATATTTTTGAGGCGAGGTTATCTAAATGGAAGGCGTCTTGTCTTTCAATCGGGGGGAGAATCACGCTTATAAAATCGGTTTTGGAGAGTTTGCCTAATTATTACTTCTCATTGTATAAGGCGTCGTGCAAGGTGATCAATGATCTCGAAGGGTTGATTAGAAGATTCTTATGGGGGGGGGGGGTCGAGTGATGGGGTCAAGATGCACTGGGTGGCTTGGGATCGTGTAGCGATCCCGAAAAAATTTGGAGGTCTTGGTTTATGTAGGCTTCGAACTTCCAATGTTGGTCTATTATCTAAATGGGGATGGAGGTTCAAGACGGATGTAAACTCTCTGTGGACCAAGGTGGTTCGGGCGCTTCACGAGTCGAATAGAAGTTGGGATTTTATCCCGGTTAACAAGAAGCTGAGTGGGGTTTGGTCTAATATCGCGAAGGTCCTCGCGAGAACGGTAATTTCTCAAGTTCCTTTGAGAAGATTTTTCAAAGGCAGGGTCGGTAACGGGTCGACCATTGCTTTTTGGCTGGATCCTTGGGTTGGTAACGCTCCTCTTAAAGATCTGTGTCCGAACCTTTTCCGGTTGGAGAAGGCTAAGAAATGTAAGGTGGCAGAAAGAGTGGGGGCTGGGGAGGTGGCTGATTTGGGGCGCAAATGGAAGTGGAAAGAACCTCCTTCTTCTGCTATCGAGTTGGATGAGTTGGATTTTTTAAACTCGGTTGTTAGGACGGAGCGGCATGATGATTGGGTCTGGCTTGCTGATAGTTCTGGCCGCTTTTCTGTTGGTTCAGTGAGAAGCATCATCTATAGTGAAGGCGATTACAGCAACAATTATGTGCTTAGATGGTCGAAGTGGCTTCCGGGGAAATGCAATGTGTTTGCGTGGAGGGCGGAGTTGAATAGAATTCCTACCGTGGATGCTTTGAGGCGTAGGCATTTTCAATGGATTGATATGTCGTGTCCGTTATGTGGCTGCGGAGAAGAAACGGTGGACCATTTGTTCACTGTTTGCTGGATGGCAGTGAACCTTTGGAACCACATTAGCGTTTGGTGTCGGGTTCAAAGATTCTTTGCTTTTTCTTTTCGAGACCTGTTGGAGTTGTTTAATCACGTGGGCTTGAAAGGTAAGGCAAAAGAGGTTTTCCAAGGTATCATCATTCTTGGATGTTGGGCGATATGGCGGGCGAGAAACAAGTTGAAGTTCGAAGGTAAAGCGGCTAGGTTGGAAGAGATTATCAGCGAGGTCAAGTCCCTTGGTTTTCTTTGGGTCAGGTCTAGAGCGAAGTTGTATAGTTTGAAATGGTTAGATTGGTGTAAATTTGATTTTATGTAGTCGTGTTTGTTTTGCCGCCCGATTTTCGAGTTTGGCGGTGGTGTTTTAATGAAAAATACTCTTCAAAAAAAAGCTAAAGTACAAAATGAACATTTATTTTGAAACATTTTAAAATAGCATCGTAAACATTTAAAATGAGAGTAACATAGTATTACATATTTTATTTTAAAAAAAGTTAAAATAAAATAAGTGGTAATGGATTTGCCATTTGGAACCGAACAAACACTTGGATTGCAAAAACAAAAGTGACAAAACAGATGACGACATTATTACAACAACTTTGTCTCATTTCATTTCACACAAATTATTTCCCACAAAACATTTCAGGTCAATATTTTCCCCCAATTTTCCAACGACCAAAAAACCCTAATAAATCTAATTTAATTTGCCGTTAAATTTTCAAATCAAAAATCATATAATGGAGAAAAGAAAACGAAGAGCTGATCGGAACAAAACCCCTCCTTCCCCTGGTATTATTATGCATTTGCTATTTTTTATAAAAAAAACTCATCACTTTTATATCAATTTGTTCATGGGTTTGTTAAATTTATTAGTTATTTACAATGGGTTTTGCTTAATTTCAAATGGGTTGTATTCTTTATGGCTTAATTTGAGCTTATGCTGATGGGTTTTTATGATCAAGTACTAAATCTCTGTTTTGGGTCATAATTAAAAAAAGATTCGATTTTTATCATTTTTACAAAAATTTGATCATGGGTCTGATGAATTTGTTAGTTATTTATGATGGGTATTGTTAATTTCAAATGGGTTTGATTCTTTATGGCTTAATTTGAGGTTATGCTGATGGGTTTTTATGATCAAGTACTAAATCTCTGTTTTGTGTCATAATTAAAAAAGATTCAATTTTTATCATTTTTACAAAAATTTGATCATGGGTTTCTTGATTTTGTTCGTTATTTATAATGGGTTTGATTCTTTATGTTAGGATTTGAGGTTATGGTTATGGTTTTTTGTAATTATTTATAAAAGTAAAGATTTGGTCTTTGGATGATGATCTTGATGGTGTACGTGAAAACCCCGTGATGATTTTCGATATAACATATGTAAAGAAGGACATTGTGAACCCCTAGGTGTTGGTAGATTGTTAATGATCAAAATAAAAGGATAGGGTTTTTGTGTTAGGGATCATTTTGACAGAAATTTGTTCATGGGTTTGTGAACTTATTAGTTATCTTTAATGGTAAATGGATTAAGTTTTCCCGGTTTAGGTTAATACGAGGAGGGCGAGTCTTTGACTCAGATGCACTCGACCTAACCGGGTATCCCCGTGACCGAACTTGACTCTTTCCGTGGCCACCCCAAGACGTGTACCTAGTGAGGTTTGAACCTAAGAGGCTAAGACCTCTCGGTAGTGGTTAAAACAGAGTGGGATCCCTATTCGGGCTACCAGGGGAAAGTCGAGCTTTTTTGGCTCTAATGTACATGGCCTAATTGGTATTCTCGTGGCCACTTTTCCATGAACATTTCATCAGCGAGGTTTGAACATTGGTCTCTTAAAAGACCTTCAGGCCACCTTGAGATGGTTTTGTTTATTTCATGCAGGTTTGATTATTTATGTTTGAATTTGAGGTTATGTTCTTGGGTTGTATAATGATTAAGTACTAAAGTCCTGGTTTGGGTAATTAGTAGATAAAGGTGCAATGTTTATGTAATAACAGTAATTTATTTGATTATGGGGATGATGTTGATGCTGTAGATGGAAACTTCATTATGAAATCTGATTTTGATTGTTCATAAACATGGATATGTGAACCCTAGGTGTTAGGAGGTTATTAAGGATAAAAATATTGGTTGTGGTAGTTGTGATAGGGGTCATTTTGATTCATTGTGTTCCTTTTTTTCTTCATTTGTTTAAAGCCAAAGTTTTTCAAAGCTATTGAATGAAACTAGAATCTAACTCATTGTTGCGTTTCATTTCGATACTTGCAGGTTTTATGCCACACACTTATCATATGGAGTCATCTTCAAAAGAGGTTCATTTCTCCTCCCACATGTTAAATACTGCGCTTATTTGTCATTTGCATTTTTATTATGTTATACCTTGGGATTCGCCGTTTAACATTTACTTATTATCAGAATTCGTCTAACTCTGGTGTAGCAAAGCCGACATCATCATCTCTCACAAATATCATGGAAAGATCACAGCATGTCCACCACCATGCATCTACCCATCAGCGCCACCACAATATGAACCGGGCATTGTTATCAAAGGGTCCACGCCATTACTACAGCATCCAACATTCGCAAAGACATGACCCCAGTCATGGTGGCTCATCTACATCTCATGGAAAGTCTACTGTGCGTGATGACAGACATTCTTGGAAATTTGGTCATCGACACGAATCGGGATTTGGATATAATGCAGGTGATCCTTGTTCCTTTTTTTCCTTATATTCACTTCATTTACATAAATGAGACCTGCAGTTCGACTTTTGTGGTAAAATTAACTGATGTTCTCTTTGAGCTTGTCACTCTTTGGCTTCATCACTGCTAGTGTTATCTAAGCTACTGCTCTCGACCCATTCAATCCATTTACTTATGAATGGGTCGATTTTGGTTATGTTTTTTTTTTCTTCTCAGACGGGTCAGTTAATAAGAATTATTCAAAAGGGAACAGGTCAAACGGGTTGAAACTCACCAGAAGCCTATATATAATGCATGCAACCTCCTATATCTTAACTATTCAAGAAAGTAGATAATCATTGTAATAATATTGTTCTTTTAATTGTAATTAAGACTATCTTTTAGAATTGGAGAAAAAGTGATTATGGGTCAACCCCAATCTAACCTGTGGCAGTAACAACTGGTTAAAATCAGCGAGTTCCCCTTTTTGATCAGTTTGTTAGCAATTGTTTTGTTTCAGATGATTCTTGATTTCCCGTATTGAAGAAAACTTGGTTCTTTTTTTGAAATGGATGAAGCAAGATAAAGCTCATAACGCGTTTTTTGTTCTGATGGTTTTCGAATATCGAATGTTATTAAACGATTCTTAATTTAAGAATAGAAAAAAGAAATTGTTAATGTAATTCTTACTGATTTCTTTTTTTTTTTGTTTTTTTGTTTTTTTTTACAGGGAGGAGGGATAAGGCATCACGGAGACTTGACAGAATCAGATCAAATCCGGCGGTAATGGAGTTCATATCCCCTCAGGTAATGAACATGCCTTGCGGGTCATGTGAACAGAAAACGGGTAATAATTCCGTGGTGGCAGTTCTAGTTTGTGGTCACACCTATCATGCAGATTGTTTAGAAACAAGAACCTGTAAGGAAGATAGAAGGGATCCACCCTGCCCGTTATGTATAACCTCATCATCTGTCAACAATTGAGTAGAGACTTTGAGATGCATTAGCTGATGTACTTGGTGCTTACTTCGTTTGCAAAACCAGGAAGTTTGTAGAGAAATATAACTACATAGTTTAAGGGCCTTCTTTTGATCAGTTGTACACGTATCAAGCCTTGTAATTATATGCAGATTCTTGAGGTATTATGTGAACGCTATATCTTTAAAATTAATATTATATCTCATGCGTTTTATAGTGGCTGTTGATTGTCTATACCGGCCTGACTCTGCTGAAACATGCTGGTTTAAGAACAAGTTATGTAAAAAGAATATATTTCAACAATGGTTAAGACTGTATTATAAGTTTATAATTACAATGACCCGAATTGGAAAAAATAAACACCATTATATGAATGACGTAGCTTTGACTAGGAGCGAGTTCAAGTCTCAATCTGTTGCGAAGGCCAAGCAACCAGGCATGATTGTTGTCCTCCGACCTTCAACCCTATCTATGAGTTGCTATGTCAATAGCATTTCATACATGACTTGTTTCCTGTTTTATAATGGTTCGTTCTGCGACACAGAAACTTTTTGTGGAATAGTCACGGATCGTGAATACTATCTTGCCTTGCGACTTATATATAGTCATCTGAAGTTGACATAGTGCATCGTCCACCATGAAGCAATCACCCAACTTTTGAGTTTCTATGCATCAAATTATTATACCATCCTATATATATATATATATATATATATATATATATATATATATATATATATATATATATATATATATATATATATATATATATATATATGAGTCGTTTTATTTTACAAACTCAATATCTGATACATACCAATGGATGTTTTTCAGCCGTTGGATCAAAAAAACATGATTTGAGAATAAAAAACACGGAGGGACCATTTCTGCCAATTCACCAAACTTACCTCACCAACTCCACCCATACACCTATCACTTTAAACAAAAATCTGTATAAAAAAATCACTTTCTCTCTCTAACCTCCATTAAAAACTGCAACAAAAACTCAAAATCAACCAATTTTAACCGTTCAAATTACCAATAAAACACAAAAATGGAAGAATCATCGAGTGCACAAGCAGATCCACAAAAAAAACCGGTTCAAAATGAACCTACTGAATCTCGAGATGAAGGTACGATGCTTCCGACTAATTATTTAGTTGTTTTATTAGTATCTCTAGTAATTTTGTACTTATTTATGAATATTATTGCTACTTATGAAGATTTTTGTGTATTTTTTGTTGATTTTTGATGTGATATTGTGATGCATGTGATGAATATGAACTTATTCGACTTTTATAAGATATTATCTATTTAGATTTTATAGTTTTTGTTGATTTTATAACTTTATTGAGAGATTGTTATGATGATCTGATGAATGTTGTTATTTTCTTCAGTTTTTTGTAGAATATCACTGGTGATAAAAACGTCTCTGATGATGAATAGTTGTAGTGGTTTTCTTAGATTTTTGGTAGTATATCACCAGTGATTAATGTTATGATATTCTTCAGTTTTTGGTAGTATATCACCAGTGATAAAACAGTTGTAGTAAACTTATTATGTTTTTCGTAGTATAACATTTGTGATGATGAACATATGTAGTGGTTTTATTCAGTTTTTGGTAGTATATCCTCCGTGATATTGAGCACTTGTACTGATAAATAGTATATCTTATGTGAGTTTTAGTGAGTGTATACATTTTAGTTTCATGAGAGATTAAATGTTTGCTTTTTAAAAAAAATATAGAAGCTGATATTTATGCGCATCTGGACACGATGGAAGCTTTAAACGGTTAGTTTATGTTAATAAAGCTTTACACATAAAAATTGCATACAATGTGTTGCTATCTAAAAAAAATTGTAAATATAGTTCTGTCGACAAGCGCATTTTTGAAACTATCTCCAGATATTGATAAAAGTAAAGGTATATTGTAAATATAAGCATGTCTCCTTTAGAAAGAATTAATTGTGATAATAACCTGAATGTATGCGGCGTACTTGATTTGACATTTAGATTCTATGTTATATCACCTGTGATACATACACATTTAGTAGAATGTGTATTTATACTTTCAGTAGATTGGGCATGCTTCGATATGTTTAATAGTGGTATTTGACTCTACTATTAGTTGGTAGTATATCACCTGTGATACAATAGTTGCAATGATTGCTTATTGGTAGTATATCACTTGTGACACCATTGTTACTCCACCACAATACCACCGCGACACTACTGTTACTCCACCACAACAGTGCTTCCTTCCATAAATTAATTGGTTAATGATCAATCTTTATTTTGTATTAGATTGTGAAACTTATTCATTTCGTTTAGGTATTCAATGATGAATAATTGCATATCATTACTTTGATACTTTTAATTTATGTATTAAATTGTGAGTAGCATTAGGTTTAGTATGATATCATTTTGGGATGGGTGAAGTGATGAAAATTTGATGCATGGAAGGTGTTTGACAAAATGCCTAAGAGAGGGATGCATAAGTTGAGAAGCAATCACATGTTCCTGTTTGTCCATCATTATTAGTGTGTTTTCGATAATTTGTGATGTTGTGATGATTTATGCGATAATATGAGAGATTAAAAGTTAGGTTTAACAGAACAAAAGATATGTTGTGATGCTTCTGTTTAATGGATAGATTGTACATGTTTCAATAGGTTTTACTGCAGTATTTGAAAATAATATTGACTAGTAGTGTATCACCTGTGATATAACTGTTAAATTATTGTTGATATGTAGTATATCTATTGTGATAACAAATAGTTATTTGTTTGACATATGATATTGAAAACAAATGAACTATTCGTACACTAACAAAAATTATGAAAATATTTTGATGCAGACTTGAATGAGACCTGTGCAAAAAACAGCATCATCAAACAAAAGAATCAACAACAAGTGCAATTGTCGTTGAAGAAAGTACAACATCTCCACAAACAAATTGAAGAAGCTCAAACATCTGTGATATCACAAGTTCCTCCATCACCACAATTGATTCAACAAATAGAAGAAAGCTGACACACATGTGATATCACAGGTGGTATCACCTGTGATATCACAAGTGGTATCACCTATGATATCACAGGTGGTATCACCTGTGATATCACATGTGATATCAAAGGTGCCCCTGAAAGCATCTGGGAATAAAATGAAGGTGCTGGTTGATGAACCAATGAAAAGGACGATTTTTGAAGAACAAAAGTAAATAGAACAAGTTGATGAAAACAGTTGCGTTGTTATGTTTTAATCTATTCGGTTATAAATAAATGTGTATAGTTGACGAGTTGGAAGTCAATAGTAGGTATTTAGTTTGACTGAATCATGTTATTTGTCACAAGAGATTCAAACTCATAGAAATGGGCCATAGCGAGAAATTGTTTAATCCATCTTGATTTGTGAATATTTGTTTGATAAAGTTTTGAGTGGTATTTAGTTTAATATGGTAATGTGAACTAGGTTGCTTTGAGTAGAAAACTTTGTATACATGGATGCACACCAAGTGTTTGATAAAATGTGTGAGTGAAAAGTGTCATACCTGTAGTATCACCAGTGATATTTGAAGTTAAACTGATATGTGTATTATCACTAGTGATATTTGTATTATCACTACTGATATTTGTATTAACACTTGTGAAATTTTATATTTTTTATAGGTTTTTTTGTTTACTTGTTAAGCTTTATTTTATTAGTACTATTGAGTAAACCTAACAATTAAGAAGAAGAAAAAAAACATAAGAGTTTCACAAATGATATACAAGTCCAAGATAAAATTAGTAATGCTATTAAATAAACCTAACAATTCAGTAAAAAAATCAATCAATCAACAAACTAATACTTCAATTGCATCGGCTGAGAAGCCGCCTCCACTTTCAACTACGCCGCCGCCCCATTGATTTGAAACTTTTCCCTTGTTTGAACAAGTATGTCTATTATGATCAGTTAAACTACAAATATTACAACCCTTCTTTTGGTTCTTACTTTTCTCAATGGCTTTCTCACGTCCACCCTTAATACGGTCATTCTTATGTCCTTTAGGAGGATTCTTTATACCCATAAAATCTTGAACAATATCACAAACTTTTCGGGGTGGAAGACTTGGCAAATCAATTTCAACTTTTGACTTTAGCTCTCTCAGGTTGTCTACAAAAGAAGTCCAATATCATAGACAGCTTATCAGTAATTACAACAATAAGAAATAGATTATCAAACATATCACTGGTGATACTACACATGTATCAAGCATATCACTGGTGATACTACACATACATCAAACATATCACTAGTGATACTACACATATACCATCAACAAAAACATTTATTGTGTTTGTCTATTACAGTGAAAGGCACAAAAACCATCTTGTACATAAGAAGTACATAACTAAATACCTTGGTGTAAAATTCAATAATGATCTTCATTATATACTCAGCATTCAACTCAGAAACAACACGAAAAATGCCAAGAACTCCATAAGCTTTTTTGGTAGCCCTTTAATACGGTCATTCTTATTTCCTTTAAGAGGATTCTTTATACCCATAAAATCTTGAACAATATCACAAAATTTTCGGGGTGGAAGACTTGGCAAATCAGTTTCAACTTTTGACTTTATCTCTCTCAGGTTGTCTACAAAAGAAGTCCAATATCATAGACAGCTTATCAGTAATTACAACAATAAGAAACAGATTATCAAACATATCACTGGTGATACTACACATATATTAAACATATCACTGGTGATACTACACATATATCAAGCATATCACTGGTGATACTACACATACATCAAACATATCACTAGTGACACTACACATATACCATCAACAAAAATATTTACTGTGTTTGTCTATTACAGTGAAAGGCACAAAAACCATCTTGTACATAAAAAGTACATAATTAAATACCTTGGTGTAAAATCCAATAATGATCTTCATTATATACTCAGCATTAACCTTAGAAAAAACACGAAAAATGCCAAGAACTCCATAAGCTTTTTCGGTAGCTCTGCAAGCATTTAAATAGAGCACCACATAAAAGACTTCAAAACACTGTTAGCTAGTTAATTACTATCTGAGTCAAGCTTTTGATAAGCTCTTAACTAACATCACAAATTAAACATCGCTTTAAATATGAATTATGTCTTATAAATAATAAGCAATATTACACTATAATTAACAACTTATCAGTAACTTATACTCACAGCTTATCCCCACAAACTTATATTTTCATCCTCATCAAAATGTCAAAAAAATTATATAAGCAAATTAAACATCTTAGCATAAACAACTTATAAATAAACAGACTAACAATTATCACTGGTGATACTAAACGTATATCACTGGTGATACTAAACCAGCTTATAATCATCAACTTCACAAATATCACTGGTGATACACATACGCTATAGGGCATATTCAAAACAACAATTAGACACAAAAATAGCATTCAAATGCAGTTAAAAGCATAAATTCAACTAACAACTTAATTAATAAGCAAAATTACAGAAGCAGATAACAAGATTATCAAACATTTTTTACTCACACATTTCATCAAACACTTGGTGTGCAACTTGATAAGAAGAAATGTTAACAACTTGATTCACATAATTAACAACTGATTCAACAACATTATCAACCGCAACAATATCAATCAAATCTGCTTCTGAAACAAACGCTTATTTCAGATCAAAAGAAGCCATAAAAAATGATGATAATGATCGGAACAGTGATGGTGATCGGAGTGGTGATGGTGATGGTGACTGGTACGGTGATGATGAAAGGCACGGTAACTATCGATCGGAACAGTGATGGTAATCGGAGTGCTGATCGGAACAGTGATGGAGATGATGAGATGATGATCGAAACAGTGATGGTGATCGGAATGGTGATGGTGATGATGATCGGAACGATGATGATGATCGAAATGGTAATTGTGGGTGGGGATAACTGGTTATGAATGGAGGGAATGAGAGCAGAGAAAACACACACACGAAGTGTATGAAAAAAATGAAGCGAATGAAAAAAGAAAAGAAAAGAAAAGGTTTTATATAGTTGGGAGTATTAAGGTTAAGCATATTAAATCTTAGATTAATGTATACCATTAGATCAAAATGGATGGAAGGTGATGATTTGTCCATTGGTATGCACCAAAATAAAGGTATGCAATTGAATTTTCCTCATATATATATGGGCTTTATTTTCAGAACCCTCTTAAGTGTGAGAACTCCCCTAGACCAATCATATTTTTTTAAATATTAAAGATTTTTATTTAATCAAAAGGGTATAATAGTAAAAGATAATTTCTATTTATTTGTGTGATTTTTTTTTTTTTTTTTTTTTTTTTTTTTTTTAATTCGTTTTTTAAAATCCCATAATTTTAGGAACTTTTTTTTTTTTTTAAATTTTTTTTCCTTTTTTTAACTTTTTTATTTCCAGCATGCATTATTTGAAAAAAGACTAGGTGCATGTATGTTTTATAAATAATGTCACTTTACATATGTTTTTAGTATTTAATATAGTAAAAGACGTTTTTTTTTTTTTTTTTTTTTTTTTTTTTTTTTTTTTTTTTTTTTTTTTTTTAAGAAATGTTATTTTCCAGAAGTAGTGCATAGGTGTTTTTATGTACTAATTTTTTCATTTTATTTTCCAGATGTAGTGCATAGGTGTTTTTGAATAATTTTAGAACATGCATGTTTTTCAAATAGTAAGGTGCATATGTGTTTTTTAGATAATGTAAATTTATAACAAAAAAGAACATAAATGTTACATACAAAATTCAATATCAATTGAAATACATATGTGCACACTCATTATTATCAACATTTTTAAGAAGTTGGACATATGCACGCCTTCAATAATCGTATTTCTTCAAACGCCGCATTGTATCTATGTGTGCATCCACTTCTAGATCTTCATTGCTATCACCATCTTCATTAATCTGATACAAACATGCCCAAAAATAATTAAACCTTAACCAAATAGTGTAAGTAACTTTTTAATCATAATAACTAGCCTTACATATATGCACAATCTAAAACATATATGCATCCATTTAAAACACACATGCACCATTCCAATGAATTTTAAGTTAACTTTAAAACACGTATGCACCAACTTACGTATATGCACCGACTCAAAATGTGTACCGAATAACATGTATGTTCTATGAAAACCAAAATGTGTACTGAATAACATGTATGTTAATAACATGAAAAACAGTCATGTTTAATGTAAAAACAAGTATGTTCAATCACACAAATATTAAATAAATTGCTATTAATTTGCTTGCACCAAGCTATTGCTATTAATTTGACATGTAGTATCTGCTTGCACCAAGCTACTGCTATTAATTTGACATCATTATAAAACATATTCTTATGTTCAAGACCACAACTGTTAGTGTCAGATGACAAACTATGCATATTTAAAAGAGAAAATTACTGCAGAGTCCATGTGTGTATGGGTATAGCTCAAATTGCCCAACCTTTTTACACTTATCCAAAATACCCATTCATCTCGCGCCCATCGTAACGCAAGAGGCGCAAAATGTCGTGGCATCAATCAAAACCGTTCAAAAAAAAAAAAAAAAAAAAAAAAAAATTAAACAAACGTCTCGCGCCTATTAAAACGCAAGAGACGCAGAATGATTAAAAAATTCAATCCCTCCTATTATGCGTACAAATTGACGCAGAATCATGCCAAAAGTCGCAGGATGAATGAAAACAAAACCCAATTATTTGTTCACTTGTGTCTTGCGTTATATTTAACGCAAAAGAAAACAAAACAATGGTCCAATTATCTCCTAATTATTTGTTCACTTTTTGCCGCAAGATGTAAAAAAAAAGAAAGCATACTTTGTCCTTTGAGTATAAAAACAAAACATAATATATAGAGAATTTTATTGGGAAGGAGCAAAGGTGATGTGTTTTTTTGTTTGAAGAGACTCTTGCATGTTTAATCTGACAAATTGTTATACAAAGATAAAAGAGGAGCCATGCAGTTTGAACATGAATTGCATTTGCAAAAGAAACTGATACTCAGCATTCAAAGATACATTCCATCTTTACGATCGAAGGCATTTTTAAGAAGAGTTAAAAAAAAAAAGAAAAAAAAAGAGGAATACTTCCATCTTTACGATCGAAGCAATTTTATTGGGAAGTGTTGCTGCTGTTGGTGGTTTTCTTGTCGTTGTTTTGGTGGTGTTGTTGCTGTCGTTGTGTGGTGTTGTTGCAGTTGGTGGTGGTGGTGGCTGCGGTGGTGAATATGGCGGATTATCGGGTATTTCGCAATCTAAATTATTTTTTTTCTATATCACACGTATTGTTTATTTATTTGTATATGTGTTGTTATATATATTTATATGTATTTGTTATTTTAGGATTATCCGGCGGAAGTTTCATGTAGGAGTAAGTTGTCGTTAGTTAGGCATATTAAAAAACTGATCAGGAACACCCCAAGGGAACAGTTATTTAGGCAAACATGTTTTGGTTGGTTGCTAGATATACAAAAAATGCAAGAGAGTAGTGTCTTAGTTCATTATTTTTTATGCCACCAAGTGCCGTGTGATGAGGGTGAGACAAACATTGTTCCTTTGAGATATCGTGTACGTGATCTTTCTCGGGTTAATGAGGTTGAGATTAAGTTTGGTAGAGAGGAATTTTGTCTAGTTACTAGTTTAAGGTTTGGGACGGATTTTAGACATCTTTATAAAGATGGACCTATGCTGTTTAGGAGATGAGTGTTCCCCTCGACACTTGATTCACGATCAATAAGAGTTGGTACGTTGTTTAATATAATAAAAGGTAAAGAGTTTTTTGACTTGAGTGACGAGGATGCCGTTCGTGTTTGTTTGATATCCGTGTTGATGTTGGTGTTACAAGGGACTGAGATTAAGAAAGTAGTCAACGATTGGTTATTTAGGTTAGTCGAGGATATAAATGCCTGGAATATGTATCCGTGGGGGTCTTATGTATGGCCAAAATTGTACAAGAATATAAAGGATGCAGCATTAGTGCGTAGGGCACAGCACTTTGCCGAGGGGAGGGATCCTAATAAACATCCTAATTACTCGTTGAATGGATTTATGTGGAGTTTGTTAAACTCCTTAGACCGTTTAGAGCACTAGGGTTAAACAATAACAAAGACAACAATCATGCACAGCGGAATAAGTAAAACATCTTTATTATTGAACAAGGTTTTTACTTTGTGATCTCTAATACTAACACTAATATAATCATCTACAGCCCCAATTCTACTTGATCAAGGTAGAACATGTTACACGCCTTGTAACAGGGATCAAGGACTCGACCTTGAGGCTGAACTAACTAACTAACTAACTAAAACCCTAGACGTTTATAACTTACGTCTAGGTTACACACACACACCTTTTAGACGTCTACATTATGGAAGACCTTGCTTAATGAAACCCTACACCCTTGATCTCTTTATATAGAGAGATATTAGGGTTTACAAAATACTACGAGGGACTAATAAATAAATATTCTTTAACAAGCAAGTCCCTTGTCTTTTATTCTTCATTAATTGAAGAATTCTTCCTTGTCACTTCAGGTCCTTCTTGTTTTCACTCTTCTTGTTTTGTCTCATCAAATCTATAAGACCCAACAATCTTCCCCTATTTGATGATGACAAAACATACACGTTCTTGTACGAACTTCCCTAGACGAAGTAGAGAAGTTGAGATAATTAAATCTCGCCATGAATGAAACAAGTATTGTCTTCCCCTTAAGTCATGCCATGCCACTCCAACATCTCTTCTAACATCTCTTCTAACATCTCTTCCCCTTTTTGTTATCAACAAATAGGGAATGTATGTAAATACGATCTTGACCACCATTAACCAGTACCACACTTCTTAATCAAAGCCTTCCAATGTTTCAAATTGCCCTCCATGAAGAACGCCAAAATGCTTACTAAAAATGAATCCAAAACAGTAGAAAACTCCAACTAGCAGTAGTAATAATGAACAACGGTAGTAAGAATCAAACACTTCCCCTTGAGTGGTGCATGTAGATGGTTAAACATTCAATCAATAAGCTTCCCCTGAAACTAATATGTTTACCATCTCTTGAATCTTCAATTCTGTAAGCTCCTTGTAATGATCACTTGTGAAGAAAACCAAATATAACGAACTTGATGAAGAAGTTGAATTTCCCAAACCTTCGTCTTATATCTTGCACTATCCACGTCTTTATGTGACTCCAAACTTATCTTAGAAGTAGGCTACTAGGACCTCTTGATAAATCCTCAACTAATATGAGACACTGAGCACTACAATGTAACTCCTTTAAGTGATAGCAAATGTGAGCATTACGCACCATAATTTGTAGATCACACATCCTTGCTAGATTTACCAAGTCTTTGTCACCGCAATAACACAAACATAAGAACGCGCACCTGTGAAACTCAACTACAACATCAAATAGATAATATCCAATCGTCTTCTTCAAATAATCCCCAACGAGCCTTTAATCTTTCAAGAACAAAAACCAACTTGTGTGTGTGAAACTAATAACCTGTGTGTGTAATACCATCTCTAATCAATCATATGTACTTCCCCTCACTGCTCGTAAATCATGCATATATATTGAACCATAAAACTCTTTACGTGTCTCCATAAATCATTCAAACACAACAGTACTTTGAATATAACAGTACCTTGGAGCAGTACGCTGAACGAGCAGCAGTACTTTAGACTAACAGTACTTTGGGAACCAGTACTTTGAAGTAGCAGCAGTACTTTCAATCCGAAAACAGTACGTTGAAGAGAGCAGTACTTTGAGAGTAAATAACACAATATTCAAGAACACCCACGTGATGAATTAAACACAATCGACTTTAATGATAAACCACAAGCGACAATTGATTTTATTATATCGTACGAAGTAATCAACACGTCTTTCTTCAAATCATCATTCGACCAATCAATAGCATCAAACAGTACGAGGTGACTTCCACGTTAACATAGCAGAAAGCGACAACCAAGTTTAATATATCACTTGATCTCACAACCGAATACTGTACCAGCCCCACAACTGATTATAATAACCAAAGTAATCGATCAATTTAATTCTCGCCCCACAATTGACCAATTATACCACGCACTGACTTCATTAAGAAACAAAGCAGTAGAAAATCAATCCAAGCAGCACTTTAAACTTACCAGGCGACAAATTAGCTCCTTATTCTGTCGCTGCTGCACTGTCTCACAATCTCGAACTCACAATCGAGATAATATACTCATTAAATCCATCTGACCTACTTTCTCCAATTCAGTAGGCAAATCGACAAAATAGTCGATCAATAATATTTAAATATTGTAGTAACCGACCCACGATCTTTTGACCTCAGACACCTTTATCGAAAATTCAACCAATTAAGCGACAAACAAAAATCCCATACTGTACGAGATTATAAAAATATTCGACCAATTAATATCTTTAAGCAAACCGACCCCACAATTGTACGATCCACTTTTGCAGAAGTCGATAATTAAAATTAATATACCATCGACCCCGCAACCGACCAATTAATTCTCGTCAATTAATTCTCGTCTGCACTTTATCGCCAAGTATCCTTAAAAACCAAATCGATACCCATAAAGCATCGTACCTTCTTCAGATCTGCTTCTTTGTCTTCGAATCTGCTACTTCTTCAACAATAAAAACCTTGTAATCCCTAGGTAACGAGCTCCCCAGTCTCTGATACCACATGTGGAGTTTGTTAAACTCCTTGGACCGTTTAGAGCACTAGGGTTAAACAATAACAAAGACAACAATCATGCACAGCGGAATAAGTAAAACATCTTTATTATTGAACAAGGTTTTTACTTTGTGATCTCTAATACTAACACTAATATAATCATCTACAGCCCCAATTCTACTTGATCAAGGTAGAACATGTTACACGCCTTGTAACAGGGATCAAGGACTCGACCTTGAGGCTGAACTAACTAACTAACTAACTAAAACCCTAGACGTTTATAACTTACGTCTAGGTTACACACACACACCTTTTAGACGTCTACATTATGGAAGACCTTGCTTAATGAAACCCTACACCCTTGATCTCTTTATATAGAGAGATATTAGGGTTTACAAAATACTACGAGGGACTAATAAATAAATATTCTTTAACAAGCAAGTCCCTTGTCTTTTATTCTTCATTAATTGAAGAATTCTTCCTTGTCACTTCAGGTCCTTCTTGTTTTCACTCTTCTTGTTTTGTCTCATCAAATCTATAAGACCCAACAATTTATATGGGCCTTCAAGGTATGTCATATATAAATTTGTAAACTTCATGTATATGTTTCCCGTTAGCAATTTTTAATAATAAATACCTTTTTTGTAGACGTGGATATTGGAGACGTTCCCGCACGGTACCCCTACCTATTTTTCTCGTCAACAGTTGTATCCTCGATCAATTGCTTGGGGTTATAGAAACGTGGTGAACCGGGCGGGTATAGACATTATTCTGGATGGCCAATTGAATGTGAGTTTCACATATGAACTAAATTTATTACGATACAATAAATAAATTTTGTTTGGTTTTTTAATGTTGTATATATTGTACATTTTCTTAAAAGGTAAGGCGACCGTTGGTGAGGCTTACCCCAGATGAATTTGAACAAAATACAGATTGGTGGGTTCATAGTAGAGCGTTTTTTGATGGGAACCCCCCCCCCCTCCAGTCATACAGCAGCCGGTTTTAGTGCGGGAAGATATTATTCCCCCCGCAGTCGAAGCATGGTTAAAGAGACATGACTTGGAGATCAATCAGTTAAAGGAAATAAAGGAAATATATGGGGTAAATAGTTTAAAAAATTATTTGTTTAAAAAATTGTTTGTTTAAAATATTTAATGCATCAATTTCGATTTGTGAAGAAACCACGACCACAAAAAGAATCAAGCTTCGTTGGTGGTGAGAATGTTGGTTTTAGTGCCTTTAGTGGTTTTCAAAACACGCAGGTATATTTACATGCTTTTAATTTAATTATATTTACATATGTTGCTTACTCACTTTTCCTTTTAATTTTATATATAGGGATCGCAACGGCCCAGCCGTCCAACTGTTGCGGCACCTAACGATTCTTTCTTTGAAGATCTTCATGTACCTTCACCTGCGGTGCCGTCTACATGTCCATCATGGTTTCCGACCAGCGAACATATTGCCACACGTACACCTTATGGGTTCGCTGCGTTTGCCACGCCCGTTTATGACCAAGGAGGTCCATCGCACGGCCCTAATGTTGATGTTAAGGATGCGATGGAGCGACCGAGGAGGGATTGTCGACCGACTAAATATCAGCAAGATCCGTATACCCAACAGGGACCTACCACTATCGTCCCTAAGAAACGTGCGGGTAAAATAAAACGGAATAAGAACACCTCGAAGATTCCACCGTTGAACTTAGGAGAAGCAGCGGTTGATGATGATGATGATGTTACTTGTGTTGGTTCTGGTTTTGGGGCTCCAATATTAGTACAAAATGTTGACCCCAATAAGGTAACACCAAAAGATGTTTTAAATTTATTAGTAATTATGTTTCTGATTAATTAACATAGTTACACTTTATCTTTTGTTTTTAGGTTGAGCGTCGGACGTATGTTCCATTTCATGAGTTCATTAAAAACCCAACAGCTATATATCTTGACTGCCTTCCAAGGGGTTGGTTGGCAGATCTGAACTTCTTTCAAAAGCTAGTTCCGGATCGTTACAAGAACGGTAATGATCTAGGACCAGCCGGTGAAATTGGTTGGTTGACTGACGATGTAAGTTTATTGTTCTATATTGTTAAAGGTTTAGATTATTTTATTTTCAAGAACGTAAAATGACTCAATATATTCTTGTAAATCAGCACATGAATGGTTGGGTGGAGATCATGATAAGAATGAGGCGAACTAATGCGCCATGGACGGTTTCGAAGTCATGGACAGCCTCGACTTACCCCTCTGAAAAAGGTGAGGTACCCATGCTTACGATAGCTCCTTGGATCAGCCGAATATTGGGATCCACATTGAACTTAGAACGCACATAATCAACTAACCACGAGTACGTGATATTAGTATACATAGCCACACCTCGTTCAGTGTCATCAAAATGTAATATACATTTGAATTTATGTGTATCTGAAGTCATTATTGTGTGTGTCTAAATTTTTTTTATTAGAGTAATAGTTGTTGCTAAGTTTCGATATAAATCTTTCCTTTTATACTTACATTTTACACATTGATGACAACCCGCGTACGCGAATTGTTTTACGCGGGATATGACAATGATGTGACAAGTCAATGACATTGATGTGACTAGTCTATGACAACCCCACGTACGCGAATTGTTTTACGCGGGATATGACAATGATGTGACAAGTCAATGACATTGATGTGACTAGTCTATGACAACCCCGCGTACGCGAATTGTTTTACGCAGGATATGACAATGATGTGACAAGTCAATGACATTGATGTGACTAGTCTATGACAAACCCGCGTACGCGTATTCTTTTACGCAGGATATGACAATGATGTGACAAGTCAATGACATTGATGTGACTAGTCTATGACAAACCCGCGTACGCGTATTCTTTTACGCAGGATATGACAATGATGTGACTAATCTCTGACAACCCCGCGTACGCGTATTCTTTTACGCGGGAAATACTATTATTTAAGTCATACATTGTTAAGCCAATTACACACCATCCTTTACACCGCTTACTAAAAAACCCTTACGAATACATTCCTTTTAACGTTTTAAAAACATGTCGGACAACATACCATTCGACCTTCAAGTTGATATCATGAAGAAACTACCAGTTAAGTCTTTACTACAGTTTCGTACTGTGTCTAAGCGATGGAAGTCTTCCATAGACTTGCCGAACTTCATCCGTAGTTACGGTTTTTGTGAAAGAGATATGTGTTGTTTCAATTTAACATATATGCAAGGTAATATTGGTTTTATGTTTTCCGTAAATGAAAATTTAGCCTTTACGAATCTAGAAACAACTTTGAATCTTCCAACTCTTAAGCCTATCGCTACTTCTGAAGGTGTCTGGTGCTTTTCGTATGGTTCAAATATGATGGTTGTTCTTTGGAACCCATCAATAAAAAGATCTGTAGGAATATTCGTCCCTACTTTCTCAAATCAACCTGATTCACCAAAAATGGTCATCGGTTTCGGTGTCCGTCCCGACAACTTAGACCCTACCCTTTTAAAGATTAATTACCTGTATTACGGTCAAGGACCATGGTATGTGTCAGTTTATACATTGAGCTCCAGACGTTGGAACAATCTTGAAAATGACCGTTTGCCCCGTGAATCAATTAGAATTAAACGGTGTGGTCAAGAAGTAGTGGGTGGTAAAATTTTCTGGATTGGTTCAGAAAAATTTGTTCATAATGATGGTGTTTCGTACAAACATTACATGATTGTTTCTTTTGATTTGGTTACTCACCAATTTACAGTGCAAAACATACCTGATTTGATAAGATTCACGGTTCAGCCTCCATACTATATATCTCAGTTACGAAACTCTCTAGTAGTTTCAGGTAGTTACCTTGCAGAAGAGTGCAAAGTTTTGTGCGCATGGGAATTAGAATTTGTTGGTGGTGTTGTATCATCGTGTCCATTGCTATTCACCGTCCCCTTCCCAATTGACAATGAGGTAAAACTACTTGGATTTACCAAGGCTGCAGAACCAATTGTTCAATCTAAGAGCAACCAACAAGTAGCTCACTCACTACAAGTGTACGAGCGAACATCTCAGGAGTTTCAAAACATGGGTATTGAAGCAAATGGTGGTTCGTTTTTCATTGGGCCATACAAAGAATCACTAATTCTTCTTGATCAACCAAATAATACCTATATGGTTTAGTTTGATGTGTTTAAGGTTATCAATGTATGTCTATTTTTCTCATTCTAAAATTGTTCTAGGCTTTTTAATATATGCTACAACTAATTAATATTAATGCAATTTTTTATATATGTGTATTGAAACACAATGTTGCCAATATACCTTATGCTTTATATATTATTACAATGACGTGACCAAAACATGACAGTCGCATGCCTAAGTAATTTTGTACCCGAAATATGACAATGATGTGACATATACGAACATTGATGTGACTCATCTATGACAAACCCGCGTACGCGTAATTTTTTACGCAGGATATGACACGGATTAGAAAAGTCGATGACAATGATGTGACAAGTCAATGAGATTGATGTGACTAGTCTATGACAACCCCGCGTACGCGTATTCTTTTACGCGGGATATAACACAAACCTGTCTATAAAAACTCATTCACAATTCTCTCTAACCACATATCACCATTATCAAATTATCTGATCTATAGAAAAATTTAACAATTCGGAAATGGCCCAACAAAACAATTCCGGGTACACAAAACGATACCAACATAATGTTGGGGCTTCATCTACCTCTTCAAACTTCCCGGACAGGTTAATACCCGGTCCAGCTGGTATTATTCAAGCGGCTATTCTCCGAAAAAATGCGGACATTAGGGAAGGTGGCCCTGATTATTGTCTAGTGCCAACACAAGAATATGTAAGGAAGATAAAAGAAGATGTCGTTGAAGATGATCATTTTTCACGTGGGCCATGGCTATGCGCTATTAATAAGCTGCGTAATAGCGAACGTATCATCGTAACTGGTTGTCTTGGCAATATAAAAAACTGTATCAAAAAAGGGAAACTTGAACTTGTTGTGGCTGTAATCAAGACTTGTACTCCTACAGCAATTGGGGAGCTAACAGTAACACTTAAAGATCCAACGGGGACATTCTCTGGTACAATTCATCACAAAGTCCTTACAGAAGAATCAGGCTACAAAGACTCTATCAAAGTCGGAGCTGTGTTGGTACTTCGTAATGTTTCAGTGTTTACCCCAAAATCGACACCCTTTGGTCTTAACATTACATTGAGGAACATTGTTCAGGTTTACGACAAGGATACAGTTTTTATTGGCTGAACCTTTTAATATTGTCTATGTAATGTTTATTTCCATAAAGTTTGTCTTTTATTTTCTTTGTAGTTGAATAAAAGTAAGTTTTATGCTATATTAATCCTTATTAATAGTAACAATTATGGTATATTAAAGCATAAAAGGTGGAAATATCAAAGCATCAAACTAGAATTTCATTTTTTTTACACTTATTTTAACAAAACCCTAATTAGGGTTTGTCATTAAATATGTTCCACTACCGACAAGAAACTGCTAATGTCAATAATTGTATAACTAGTGCCACATTGATCCTGCGCCTTTTGTCATGATTCTGCGTCAATTTGTACGCATAATAGGAGGGATTGAATTTTTTAATCATTCTGCGTCTCTTGCGTTTTAATTGGCGCGAGACGTTTGTTTATTTTTATTATTTTTTTTTTTGAACGGTTTTGATTGATGCCACGACATTCTGCGCCTCTTGCGTTAAGATGGGCGCGAGATGAATGGGTATTTTGGATAAGTGTAAAAAGGTTGGGCAATTTGAGCTATACCCATACACACATGGACTCTGCAGTAATTTTCTCTATTTAAAAAAGCTTTTAGCTATGAATTACCTGATTCTGGAAAAGCATCGATGAACATCATCATTTCCTCGCCTGTAAGACCGGATAAAAAAATTCATTACATAATCAACATACACATTTTATTAGATCCGAATAATACAACTAGATTTAGATCCGAATAATACTTTTCAGTAACCAAAATCATACTTTTCACTCATATTAGATCCGAATATGATGCAACCATGATGCAACAGCCACACTTCTATTTAAAACTAAATGAATTAATCAAACCTTTCAATTTGGCGACAAATGATCTCGGACGTTTCTGTAATAATACAAAATGAATGAATCATCATTAACTTGTAATTTTAATATGATAATACATATATTTTCCGGCGATTTTTTGAAGAAGAAATAAGGCAGCTTTTAGATCTAGAAGAAGAGGAGAGAGGGGCGGCAGTTTTAAGGAGAAAGTAAGATTGATTAGGTTAAATAAATTGAATAAGAGAGAGGGAGGAGATAAGATCCGGAATATGTGCCTATTAATTGTGGCAGTTTTTTGAAAATCGTTAACATGAAATTCCTTTAATGCCCTTTTGTTATTTAATAATTAATATCCAGTTTTATTTTATTACTATAATGCCACACATCATCTTAGCCATTGATCTTCTCATCTAATGGTATAAAAAGAGTTCTCGCAGTTCCCGCACTTAACAGGGTTTCTGAAAATAAAGTTACACTATATATATATATATATATATATATATATATATATATATATATATATATATATATATATATATATATATATATATATACGGAGATGTTATTGTGGTGTACACTTTAAAATGAAAAACAATAAGGATTTTTGTAGACCGTTGGATCAATCAGATTCAAATTAATTAGATATATTTCATAATTAACGTACTTAATGGCATTATTGTAAATAAGTAGAAGATTGGAGGCATTTGAGTAACGCAAAATAAATGCATGCGCAAATCTGAATCTCACAAAATTCTTGTTTCTTTTTTATTCTAGCTTTTAGTACATTTTTAGTAACATATTTTTAGTGATACCATCAAATTTTTATTGACACATTATCAAATTTTAGTATATTTTTAGTGATACATTACCCAATTTTTAATACATTTGTAGTGAGACACTATGTTTATCACACAAATTTTCTTGACACATATATAGTGACACATTAGTTTTTATGACGCATTTTTTAGTTACAAACTTAGTTTCATAATATATTTCTAATGAGGCACTAAGATTTTTGACACTTTTTTTGTAACATACTTAATTTTTTGATACATTTGTAGTCTCATTTCTTAAGACACTTTTATTGACAAACTAAGTTTGTGAACACTTATTTGCATGATACGTTGTAGTCACACACTAAGGGCACGTTTGGTAGAGAGAATTTCAGATATTAGAAATGAAGTAGAGAATAGAATTCAGAGAATAGAAATGGGTAGAGAAATTTAAAGTCAATTCTAGTGTTTGGTAACATGAGAAATAAACTCGAGAATTGGAAAAAAAAAAAAAAAAAAAAAAAAAATTCCTTTTTATTGAAAGAATTAGAACTTTTGTTTGTTGATTTTTTTTAAAAAAAATATTTTTTCTAAATAACAATTCTAAAAAATATATATTTAAAAAAAAATATATTTTTTTTAATTATTTTTTTTTTATTTAAAAAAAAACTTATTTTAAAAAAAATTATTATTTTTTATTTATTTTAAAATTTATTTTTTGTAAAATTAATTAAAAAAAATTATTTAAAAAAATTTATTTTTTCTAAATAACAATTCTATAAAAAATATATTTTTTTAAATTATTTTTTATAAAAAATTTATTTTTTAAAAAAAAAAAAAAAAAACTTATTTTATAAAAAATTTATTTTAAAAAAATTATTAATTTTTTTTATAAAAAATACATTTACGTAAATCGGTTTGCAACTAAAAAAAAAAAAAAAAAAAAAAAAAAAAAAAAAAAAAAAAAAAAAAAAAACTTACAAAGTTCCCCTCATTTCTCCCATTTCCTCACTAAAAGTAGTGGAAATGAAACTCAAAAAATTGCACTACCAATTCTCCACCAATTCCCCACAATTCTCCACTCTCATTTCCCTCTACCATTTCTTTGTCAAACCAAACATGGGAAATAAGCCCATTTTCATTTCTTTGGGCCCAATTCCCGCTACCAAACATGCCCTAACATTTTTGCTACATTTCAAATTAAGCACTTAATAAAATATCAACTGATGCATAAAGAAGTTAAAAACTAGTAGACCCACTAATAATCTAGTCATAAAAAACTATTTAATAAACCAAGATAGTGAAATGTATTTTTTTAACTTTTTCACGTCGACAATAAAATCCAAAAGAAGCAATGTTTGTTGACTTTACAAAAGCCTTCATTAGGGTACACGGAGTGGACAACGGGCTGGAGGCTGGTTGGATGAACCCGTTGGGGAACACCGCCGCCGACCCAGCGGGTTGCCCAACGGGTTGGCCTTGGCTGGTAGGGAAGCCAGCGCTGGCTGGAGGAATTTAAGGCACATTTTTACCGTTGCATTGTTTTTAAAAAAAAAAAAAAAAAAAAAAAAAAATTCCTCTTTAACAAACACAGCTTCTTTCACTTCAATTAACTGGATAAGCTATCCCACCTTATCACTTAAGATCAAATATGGCTAAACACATCCCATATAACAAATAAATAAAACCATACACATCATTAAAAAAAAAGAAGCAATCGCTGAGCAAAGAATCAAGAAAACATGAAGGGTGTACGATGATCAAACCTTAAAAGACAAGAACAAGAAGAAACATATGATTGGTTTTGAAGCAAGGTTAAGATGAAATATCCATGATGATCATCATGTTATAAGAATAAAGGAAGGTAAAGCATGTAGGTTTTGAGTGTGTGTGTTTGTGAAAATGATAAACCGACGGATGATGGCAACGTGGAGGTTGATGATGCTATTTGTTTTTCTTGATCAAACTTACGTAGTTTTTTTTTTTTTTTTAGTTTATTTTAATAAAATGTTTAAGTTTTTTATTATAAATGTTTGATTAAATTAAATGAAATTTTTTTTTTTTGGAGGGTTGAAAAAGTGATGAATGCCTAAGAATTAAGTTGGGAGGGTTGGTTGAGAGGGTTGAAGGAGTAAAATGAGATGGAGGGCTGTGATTGGAGGGATTTGGGAGGGTTGCCCATATAGCACTACATGACTCCCCTTGCCCTTAAATGTAGACAGATAAGTCATCCGACAAACAAGGAGGTCGGCAATTGTCACCGGAAATACAAAACAAACTTAAATAAAATAAATGCCCAATCATTATTATTTCTATAAAATTGTCGATCAAAGCCATTGACTAAATCTGAAAGATTGGCAAACAACAACGAAACTCTTTGAACCCGAAATAACGAAACTGAATCTGTAGGAATAATCCGAATGCCGGAAAATGAAAATGACGGGGCATAAGCGATTGTAGGAAGAATCTAAACGCCGGAAAAAGCGGATGCCGTCGATTATATTTCGATGTGAAATCAAATCGGAAATAAGACTATGAAATCCAATCACAATAGTTGCCGGATCTGAGAAAAATGATACCGAAACCACCGACAAATCTTTGATGGAGCCCTCCGGACCTTCATTGATGTTGGAGATGAGCCGTGGTCGTAAATCTTTGATGTTAGAGGATGAGCCGTGGTCGTAAATCTTTTATAAAGTTCCTTGTAAGGTATTAGTTACGTAGGGATTGACACTTTAATGTTCTGAGTTTAAATATATGCTCTCAACTGGATGGACACTTTAGCAATAACCGTGTTGCAACTGGATTGACATTAAACTGTAAGAAATTCATTTTCCACTATATTTAGTTTTAGTAAGGGATGTTTGGGTAAGGTAATTTTAAGTGTATATTAGCTCTTCGCCTGCAACTAATATGGGAAAAGTCATAAATGAATCATTTCAATGCACATGAGAATAGATGCAATAATATGATGCTTTATATTACCATACTTTGCAATTGTACCCAAGAATTGCATTTGATGAAAAATAAAATTGGTAAAATAATGATTAGTAATATTGCATACAAAAGCATACCAAGGTCATAATACCTGTACAGATACTTGACTTAAGGAGTTCTTGTAGGATGGATATTCAAAAGAAACTACATAGCAATTCCTCCAAATAATTATCTTGATCAATCTTTTGATGTTCTAGATAAGCTGCTTCAGCCTCCAAATAATGATTATTTTCATCTTCTAATTTTTTTCTCCCACATTGTTCCACTCGTGAATGCCATTGCAACTTGTGCCTTTATGCAGGGTTTCCTGGGCTGAAGCCACTTCATTTGACCGGATAGACAACACTCTAACATTTTGTAAGAAGTTAGAATTAGAATTGTAGAAATTGTGTCCATTTGTGGGATTTGTTTGTGGAAACTTACTTGGTTGTTAATAGTATGTTTGTCTTCCCCGTGGCCTAAAAGCTCCAGTTCCTTCTGCCCATTTTCTGTTGTGGTCACTCTGACAAACACCAAATGGATATATGAACAACGTCAAGCTATTACCTAGCAGAGCTTGTTAGTGATGGAGGGTTGATTAAGATAATATAGAGTATAGGCGGCAGTTTAAACATATTTATTTAATTACAAATGTGTAAATGTTATATGTATCATGTCTTACGGGTAAAAATGGGATTAAGTCAGAAATTCAACTACACATAAACAGTCTAAATGGGTTGAAATTCATTCTAAGTATATTTAAATGCTTGGAACCACTATATCAGAAAGTTACCATTTTGACACGTTATGCATAGTGCCCATTTCACTACCTCTAGCTTAGACAACCATCAGTTCATAAAGACTGAAAATCTATGTTACGCTAACCTTTGAGTCTTATGTATCTAACTTTATATAAACATCAACAGAATATTTATCAGAAGAATTATAAAAGAACGGCAAAATCTGGAGACATGTGGGTAAGGAAAATTAAAAATTATACGTAACAGTACATAGCTATTATATTATGTTTGTTATGTTGTAAAAATTCATTCAGTAAATCAATATACTAATATATTGCTATGAGGATATCACCTTATTCTTTGATGACATTGTCTTAATGGCACTTTCATCCCATTAGCCATAGAAGAGTGCGCAGCTAATGCCTGCAAAAAGTTAAAAGCGAGAAAAGCTTAAGACATCTGATCTACTCTATGACAACAAATAACTTCCCACTTGAAGATATACCAGTGTATGGGTCGCCTATGCCTCATTTAAGCTCTGCTACTTTGTAGGTTGACTATTTGTTGTCTAAGCCTAACCAATTGGCGTGTTAAAATCTTTGTTGCAGCTTGCAGTTAGCTAGTTACATAATTTATTATTTATCAATTTGAATGAACTACGTAATTTATTATTTATCAATTTGATGAATTACGTAATTTATTATTTATCAATTTGAATGAATTAAGTTATGTTGTCCATTCATAACTTTCAATAACATTGACCCGTTTCCATTTTTGTGAAAAGTTAACATTCTATCTATATGAACCATTGCATAAAGAACCCAACCCAACTCTACCCCGTTTCGACAAATGGGTTGAAATTGTCAATTCTAGTGTTACAATATTATTATCCAAATTTAACTTATAGCGTTATGTTATTACAAAATAACTAAACTTTTTGCCTACTTGACCCGTTAGAGATAAAGCATAACCCAACCCATTCATAAGAGAATGACTTTAAATTGCCACCCTTGAAACATCTCACCTTTAGCCTGGATAAATGATTGGCGTATTCACTTGTATTCACGCAGGTTTGCTCGCGCGTTGCTGCGGGGCGGCCGTCTTTGTGTTTATTACAATTATGTTAACCGTTTTTTTGAGTAAGCAATGTTAATATTTTTTGGAGTAACTAATTATGTTATTTTTTTATACATTTTAATTGGGCTGAAAAAGTTATTGAAAATAATGAAGAACTACAAAGAGCAATTATCATCCAATATGACTACATCGATGAGGTTAAGATCTTTCATTTACATAAAAATGTTGTTAGATCGTCAGTTGAATTACATATAGCCACACCGGCTTATTATACTCTTCCCTGATCTTTGTGGATAACCTCATTATAACATTTCCATATACCAAAATGCCATTACACAAAAAGTCAATAACTGGTCTATTCAATCTAGTATTTAATCAACTCAAACTGAAACAATTCTCATGTAACTAACACAATGAAGACATCAAAAAAAGATCATAACATATCTGCACATTTAATTCTGCTAAAGAGAACTTGATAGCATCATCCTGCATTTGTGATAACTGTGACTCCATTGCCTCCAACCTTACCTTCTTCTCTGCAAGCACCGCCTTCTGCACACATCCTTCCATTTCCCAAAAAAGATAGTACGACAATTATTAATTATGCTATTCAGTAACCAAAACAACCTTGCTTCCTCCTTGCATTCACCTGTTTTGTTACCATGGTTCAACTCTTGGGAAATCAAGAAATTCATGAAAAGAAACAAAGTGAAGAGCGGCTAAACATCTAACTATAGGCAGAACTGTTCAAGATACGTGAGAAGCTTCTGTGCAATAGGGAAGCAAGGCATAGACTATGCAATTACGTATGAAAATCACTCTGCTGGAAAAAAGAATTTGTAATTAAGGGTGCGAATTAGAAAAAGAATAAGTTCAGTCATTCATGTTTTGCTTGAATATTTCACTTTTGGAGTACTACATTACAGGAATGTGGTCAATGTTGCTGGTTTGGTATCAAGAGGTTAATATATAGTGTGTACTTAAATTGGTCGTAATATACTAATTTGATACTTTACACCCCAAGATAAGTTTTAAAAAAATGGTAAGCACAAAGGGAGAATGATTATGGCCGGCAAACATCGTAGCAAGTAATTTAAAAATGATTTTTTGTGTGTGTGTGGGGGGGGGGGGGAATGAGCCATGGTTCTTGTGAAAATGCCAGGCACATGCATTCTGCAAGGCTAAGCAAACAAAGTGCCCTGTTACAGTATTTAAAAGCATCTCCATAGTGCAAAATTTTTTGTAATATCAAATACGAACCAAGTTACCATTTGAGGTCTTCATGTCGTCGTGTCTCACTTTTTTTATTAGACCTTTTCTTGTCCAGCTGGAGTATGGCTCGAAACAGAGGCCTAATTCCCACCAATAACATTCGCTAACAAAGTTTCACCAAAAAGTCCAAATTACATCTACACAAAATGAAAGAAAAAATTAGATAGTCAACAGTTATGTTAGCGAATTTTATAGCTTATTGTTCAAAGTTTAAAAGGGGGTGAGATTGCATCTTTGAAAATGCTTATTTGCTTAAGAATGCAGGTAACATACTACGTATGTTTAAGTAGTCACTTATTTTAAGTAGATAAGCACTCTAAAATAAACAATCGTTCTGATCTAAATATTCCACAAAATTATCTGTAATTACCTCAGCTGTTTGTGCAATTACCTCAGCTGTTTGCATAGATGATATGGCACGATATTAACGGAATGACATAGCGACAATAAGGGGGTGTTTGGGTCAGCCTATCTCGCCAGCTTATGAGCTTAGTTAATTATGAGAAAGCCGACAACATCATTATCCAGAGCTTATGAGCTAATCAGCTTAAGTACTAACGTGCTGAGTTGTCTTAAAAAATAAGTCAAGCACATAAGCAGGCTAATTAAGTTAATCCAAACACCCCCACCGAACAAAGAACACCCTTGTCTAGAAAGAACACTCATAAGACAAAGAAAGAAGCATCTAGCGTACGACCGTTACCACCAAGTATTACCAATCTTCCTTTTTATAGACGTCGGATTGTCCGTTGCGTACTGTATGCTTCAAGTACTTTTGGAATACCTGATGGCCTCAAACGACTCATCAGTAAAGGAAAGATTAAGCATGTCGTCACCCATAACTTTAATAACTGCAAATAGAGTTGGCAATGAATAAGTACTTATGCCTTAATATTGCACATCATAGATGAAAAAAATGGTAATGTTATAGTGATTTCCTAATATGAAAAAACAATATATGTGACTGCAAAGCGAGTTCAAATAATTATCATAATTACTGCCGTTATCACCAAACATTTGAAGAAACTGATTATTTAGAACTTAAAAGACATTAATCACATAATAACTTTTAAAACACAATGCCAAAGATCCACTTGCTAATAGCAGGAATACCTGCTCGCGTGCTCATTTAAGCTCCAACTCAAGATGGCCAAGCTTAATTCTACTGCTTTCCAGCTGCTCAACTTATGCCTGAATCAATAACAAAATCCAGTTAAGCAGAACCATGAAACACATAAAGGCATACTGCAAAACAAAGTCATATTACAAAAGGAAGATTTATACTTTCTTCCTCAACCGGATTTTTTGCTTAAAAGCGGAGCTGTAAAGTAGCACTACATACATGATGTAACAATCCGTAAAATTCCCTAGTCTTTAGTAATCGTTAATCTATTGTTAATCTTTAGGTTCTATTCCCTTGACCGTTTTTGCGGGTAAATTAATTTTTTTTTCTGATTATATTATTTTAACGCGGAAACATTAAACACTAAACGGATCCAATTACTATTCATGGCCCAACCCAATATTAATAAATTTCAATTTTTCCTTTTATACAATTCGACACAACTTATTCACTTGGTCTCTTTTAAATCTAATTTCGACACACAAGAATACTATATATTTTACATAACTCGATTTTCTATACACCCAAGATTAAAGAGTGATAAATCTCACATTTTGTTTTGAACGTTTGGGTTATGAACGAGACTTACAGTAAACCTCACTCGGATACATATACTATATAACCTATACAACTTTATTTTAAAATTTTAATTAATATATATATATATATATATATATATATATATATATATATATATATATTATATATATATATATATATATATATATATATATACACGTTAAATAAACATGTACATATTCTATCCTAATATTCGCCTGACAATTCACATGGCAACTTTCATTTTATTTAATATATCTTCACACTGACACAGTGACACCATCCAATATTAACTTCAACTTGTACGCATGCTACTCCATCACACATTTTGTTTTCTTTTCTTGACTACTCGACACAAACGCAAACCACAAATCAACTCAAGCCTAGCTTCTTTTCATACTCGACACCCTCTCCTCTCCTTTCCTCGATTGCGTGTAAAACCAACAAGCCACCCCACTACAACCTAGAACCTTAAACAAATACTAAACCCCATGCTCCTTTTGAAAACATGCAAACCCAATGGATATTATGTCTCTTAACCTCCAGCATGATTACAATCCTTTTTCATCTTTTCCTTATTCTATTCGATTAGTACATAGCAATGTTGACCATCACTCTTCTAATCGCATGTTGTATTACAATTTGCCCACAACAACTTCACCCTAAACCTCCCTACTCGACAAGACCATACCACTTTGACCTCTCCGTCTTCCATTCGACAAGAACCCAACATACATGTTCCCCTTTGACCATCATTCTTCACTCAACTAAGACATTTCATGCACCATCCTTTCAATCACATTGAAACCATGCAAAGGTGAATAAACAAATCCTAAGGCCATGCCTAGTTCCTTCTATATGAACCCTCAATACCCTCCAAATTCTCACACACTCAAATTTACAAACACTTACCAACAAAGCAACATTTCTCTTGTTCCATTTGGTATACTGTCGAGACACAAGGAAGGAAAACAAGGACCATCTGGGTTATTCGAAGTTTACTGGGTTCTATATTGATCGAGGATCTTTGTTCGATAAGAGTCTCAAGGTCTTAGCTCGTGTGCTCGCCTCCACTTTCATTCCCTCGTATCACCTTCATTTGTGACTTCCCACCATCTAGTTGGTGAAGTAAGTTCCATCCCCTCATTTCATTTTCTTCTATTCGAAGCATATACGAACTTGACACATGCATCTTTCAATCTACCGTATCATATAAACTCAAAACTTATGCATATTGAAAACCACCAAGACGTTTAAGGATTGCCTCGTTATCATTTTATTTAAACATGTGACATATATATTTTTGTACGCTACTCGAATCTTTATGCTAAGGGGAACCAAGATGTCGAAACATGCAAGACGAAATAATATAAACACAACATGAATCAACCCTAATCCTAAGCTCAGTCAAACGTTTCTAATTATTTCACTAAAAACCATTTTGGGCCTAGCAGGCTAACGAGCCCAACACCATTTTTATATAAACTTTGCAATTAAGTATTTTCGTGTGATGTAAAAGCTATAAGCTAATTTTATAAGCTATAAGGATGACTTTTATAAAAATAAAAACTTAACTTTTTGAAATATGAATTTTGGACTAACTTTGCAAAAGTTGTAACTTTTGGGGTATAAATCGTATAAACAGAAAAGTAAAGGCTAAAACTAAAAAATATAATTTTTTATAAAAACTTAAGGGTATAAACTGTCAAAAACAGTGAACTCGAGGTATAAAGTGGAAAGGTAAAGTTTTGGACTAGAAATGTAATTATTTTAACAAAAGGATAAAAAGTGTAACTTTTATAAAGTTAAGGGTAAAACTTGACATATATGTATTAACTTTGAAAAACTTTATTTATTTATACTTATACTTTTATAAATATAACATATTATTTAATATACCTTTTTACAAATAAATAAGAATAATAGTATACGACAAAACTTTAATCAATAACATTTTTGTAAAATAACAACAATAACTATTATAAGTTATCTTTGAACTTTAAGCATCTAAAATACACAAATCCAACACTATCACACTTGAAGGTTTTCACACTCGTCATTTCACATCGAGCCCTAGAACAATCAAATCTAAACATATCATATCACTCTAGGTCACAAGTCGGAGCTATTCACTTACACTACTTGATTTCTACTTGACTACTATATTACTAAGGTGAGATTCATAGCCCCTCTTTTTATACATTTTGTTTTATACTTTTTGGGTGAGATACATACTCAAAATTGATTTATTTATTTATACAAATACTTTAGAAACTTTCACGGTTTACCGTGAGTTTCATAGCCCCTATTTTTATACTTTTGAAACTAATTTTGGGGGAGATACATGCTTAAATTATTTTAATCGTTTATCAAATACATGATTTATGCAATTACTCAAACCTTTACACTTTTATGCAATATGCTTTTATACTTGTCTTTGGGAAGTAGGCTCCCAGTAATCCTTTGGGAAAAGGCACCCAGTAATCTTATGGTGCATTGGTATGCAAGTCATCTAATATATTTTGCATTGGTATGCAAGTCATCTATTATATTGTGCATTGGTATGCAATACATCTATTCTATTCTTACTATGTTAGCAGTGGATTGTAAACACACAGGTTGCAAGTCTTGTATGGGCGGGACTTGGAACTGAGTGGATTTTCAAGGCCTTTGCTGTGAAATCTTTATTCAAATATACTTGATAGACATACTATGTTAGCAGTGGGTTGTAAACACACAGGTTGCAAGTCTTGTATGGGCGGGGCTTGGAACTGAGTGGATTTACGATGCCTTTGCTGGAAAAATCTATATTTAAACACTTTACCTTTAAACATCTTTACTAAACTCTATGAACTCACCAACCGTTGGTTGACACTTTTTAGCATGTTTATCTCAGGTTTTAAGGCAATAGTGGATGCATGGATTCTAGAGTCATTTGCATACTTTGAAGACTCATATCTATCTTTATCATTCGATAAACTTTGAAAACTTTTATGTAATCTTTACTTTGGAACTTATTGTCATAACTCTGATTTTAATAATTCGAATGATAACTTTTCAAAACGTCTCATTTAGAGGTCGTTTTCTATACCTTGATCTGTATTATGAAGTAATACCCCTTGATTCTACTGTTTCCGCTGCGGTAATTTGGGGGTGTTACACATGATGTCCGAATATAAGTTGTTCCTACAAATAACAGAATTTACACTCTCCAAAATCCAATATTTTGCATCATGGCTGACCTCCTAAGCTTGTAGAGTCGTTGCTCCATCCTCGATTAGTCCATTCGATGAAACAAAACAGCACCTTTTTCATCCAAACTATCCTGAACCCAAAAAAGCAATGCTCTGTATTAATATAAAGAAACATTTCCATCTTCATCCTCATCCCCAACTCTCATTCTCATAATCTCACTAAAAAAATAACCACATAAAAAAAAGCAATAATTTTTATAAACCTGACCATTAGCCTCTTATAACCAATCTCATCGTTCTTCTCATCTTCATCTTCATCCCCATCCTAGGCTGGAAAAAAAATCAAACGATAAGGTGATAACTGATAAGCTCGAAAGAATGAGCTTTTCCGTTTTCCGATATCAATATGAGCCTATGAACCTGATAAATAAGGTACGACAACTGAATCAATGAGCATACTTGGAGAAAGATTAACTAAAGATAGCGAAACTTTTAACAAACATGGGCTTAAATAATCACTTCAGTATTAGCTGGTGCAAGGGTAACTAAACTGGATAGAGTTTAGTCAAACAACTATTCACCGAACATGGCTTTAATGGTAACTGGACCGGTTTTCTACCTCTGTAGGAACTCGGTTGATAAATACCGTGATGATTCCTGAAGCTACTAAGAAAGAATCAGTAGAGTATCCTTCAATTCCTCTTTATGTAAAAATAGGTGTGATTAGCGGAACAACCTAATATGCAATAGATAGTTTGCAACTATTCGATATATATATTATAATTATGAACTTCCGTTATTAAATATAATATTATCCTTATATTGATAATAATCAAACATACTTAATTATGAAAAAATTAAGCAATTCATATACCTCAACAACAGGTTTTGTTACAGCTTCATAATACGAAACTCGATGTTCATTTCTTCATTCATTGCTTTTTAATGATTTTCCGGTTTCCTGGGTAATACCGACAATAGACTTATACTCAAGTCAAGTTTTACATGTGGTCAGCGCTGTGGTAAGCCACTAAATTGTCAACGCCATTGTTGTTTCAAAATGTGTCATGTTGGTCCATGTGATTCTTGTGATGTTAAGATTAATGCATCTTGTTTCTGTAAAAAGAAGACCGATGAGGTTGTTGTTTGTGGTGACGTGGCTGTGAAGGGACATGTAAATGTAGTTAATGATGATCTCTTTTCATGCAATGCGTCGTGTGGAAAAACTCTTAGGTGTGGAAAGCATGTTTGCAAAGAAACGTGTCATCCTGGTATTTGTGGGGACTGTGAATTGTTTCCAGAAATGATCACATCATGCTATTGTGGTAAACCAAGCTTAGAAGAGGAGAGAAAAAGTTGTTTGGATCCAATCCCAACCTGTTCTAAGATAAGTGACAACAATGTCATACTTGGATCAAAACAGTTATGTATCAAAACACCCATGTTTCAAAACACCAACTTCATACTTGAAACATTAATGTTCAATATCTACCAAACACTATAAACATTTACGTATCAAAACACTTATGTATCAAACCAGCAATGATATATTCACCACAAATTATAAACGATCTAAAAAAAAAAAATAGATAATTAAACCAAACAAATTATAAACGAATTAAAAAAATAGATAATTAAAAAAAAAAAAAAAAAAAAAAAAAAAAAAAAATAGAAAACATCTAAAATAATTTGTATTTCATAAAGTTTGTATTTCTTTACTTTTCTTTTGTTAAAACTATTATACGGTATGATCAGATTTACTTTTCTTTTGTTATCGATCTGTTAAATTGTCGGTTTGCACCTTACCTCAAAATAGTAAATTTAATGAACATGCCTCACAAACCGACAATAAAGCATGTTCACATGATCGAATATTCAACAAAACACAAGCAACAAAGTAATTTAAAGAGCAGACCACTTTGTATCTTGTCGCCTCATCAATTTGACAGATCGATAACAAAAGAACCTTTTACCAGCAATAATTTTTATTAAATTAGGTTTTAACAAATTCATAATATAGTGCATAAATGTTGAACGTTACCGGAGAAGTTGCTGGAGATCGGAGAGATTCACGGTCGCCGGAAAAAAGACACGTTTGGATTTGAGTGGCGGCTGTTTGGATCTGTGAATTAAGGAGGAGCGGTGGTGATAAGGTGGGTGGCGTTTTTGGATCTGTGAATTAAGGAGGAGCGTTTCTAGGTTAATATAGGAGAGGAGAAATAGACGGTTTGCAACAAGATCCGGTTCTGTAGAGAGGGGAGATGAAATTCCACTACTACCCTTTTTTTATTTAAGGATTAATATTTAGTTTTTCATTTATTACAATTATGCCATACATCATCTTGGCCATTGATCTACTTATCCAACGGTTTAGAGGAGGTTCTCGCAGTTCCCGCACTTAACAGGGTTCTGAAAATAAAGATACACTATATATATATATATATATATATATATATATATATATATATATATATATATATATATTTATATATATATATATATATATATATATATATATATATATATATATATATATATATATATATATATATATATATATATATATAGTATAACTTTATTTTCAGAACCCTGTTAAGTGCGAGAACTGCGAGAACTCATTTTGAACCTTAGGATGATAAGATCAATGGCCAAGATGATGCATGGCATAATTTTAATAAATCAAAAACTAAATATGATTCCTTAAATAAAAAGGGTATTACTGGAATTTCGCATTAATGCCTTCCAAGAAAATAACTGTCCAATATTTACTCACATTCACGATCTGGGATTCCAATATTTTTTCTCTCCTTAAAAAACCCTAGCCACCATCATTCATGTTTTGTCTCATACAATCTTTTCTAATACCAGCAGTACAATGATCGTGATTCAATGCCACAACAACCATGATCAGAATCTCCTCGATTACCAATTACCATCATCATATCGTTATTAGTTGTTGTTGTTTTTTTTTTTTGTTTGTTTGTTTGTTAAAACCGCTCCTCTCTTGTGATGGCCCTTATTTTGTTTCGATCTTAAACTAGGTACTGATCGAAGTTTGTTTATTTATTTATTTATTTATTTTTACTACAGATCTTGGGTTCTTCATCTTTGTTGATTTTGGCAATTTCATTGGTGTTGATGTCATATCAGATAACTAAAAAGTGAGTAAGTGGTTCAAATCTTGTAGTATATAATTTGTTCTTTACCAACAGGCTTGTGGCTCAGTGGGTATCACTTATTCAGTTAAGTGAGCCCGTGTGAAAGTAGTACCGGTATGGGTGACCATACCGGGAAGTCTTCACATATGGGCGACAATGCTCTGTTGGTACCAGGCAATGAAGAGGAAGAGCCTGTGAGCCAATGTTGCGCAGGTTTCAAATCCGAGCCGCCCCCGGTTTTCATCCGGCCGTTACTCCAGCGAGAAAAACTCGTGTGGAGGCGGTACGGTTTCCGGGTGGAAGCCGTTAATAGTCCCCAATACACCAGCGTGGACCCGGTTCAGACAACATAGTCTGGGTATGTGGTGGATGAGGTCCTGCCGATGTGGCAGGTGCGACTCCGACCCAAAAAATTGAAAGTCGCCTTCCAAAAAAAAATAATTTGTTCTTTAACCAATGTTTGAAATCTATTAAAAACTAATAAAGCTTATAACAGTTTGTTTCAATCGCATGGTCCTTTAATCTTAATATATTCCCTATTATCTTATATTTTATATGCTTTCATATGTTACTTGGTTACTTTTCTGGTATTTATACTTTTAATTATTGGATATATATGAGATTTTATCGCACACCGAAAGAAAACATAGACGAGCCACGTTTGAAGTTATGAATTAACTTTTGATCTCAAAATATATATCTTAAACCCTAGTAATCAAGGTGGTTAGAAAGTTATGACCGTTGACATCTAATGGGATTGCTAGTAAATCTTAGACAAATAAGTTTTGCGTACATAAGGGAATATGGATTGCTCTTTGTAATCAAGCCTATATATCTTTGTTATGGCAAATGAAAGTAACATAGTTTTAAATCATAATAGTAGTAGATATTGTCTATAATAAATGTGCTTTTTGTTAAAACTATCGATGGTGTATGTGCCTTCTTTGTAATTATCTCTTACGGAGTAAATATTCTAATTATCAACTTGCTTTTATTATCTTATTAAACTTTGTGATGCCTTATTTGTTTAAGGCGTCTAGAATTTTATAGTGACTCGTATAAAGTCAATGAAAGAGGTGTGGATATGTGTTTTAAGGTTGCTACAAAATCAGTAAAAGAGTTATACATACATGTTTTAAAATGTGCGTATGTGTTTTAGACGCGTTTATTGTAGTGTTTCTTATTCTGTTTGTATAAAGCTTATATGTTTAATATTTAATCTTGACTATGATTTTCATTAGGTTTGAAGGCGTGCACATATGTTCTAACGAAGTTGATGAGAAACTCGAAGTACACATATGTTCTTTGAAGGTGTGCACGTATGTTCTAAAGAATTTGATCAGTACAACTATGTTTTTTGAAGGCGTGCATGTATGTTCTTGGAAGACGTGCACACATGTTCGAAAATATCTGATAAGAAACTTCAAATAACCTACTGCATCACTTTTTACGTATTGAAAGTTACAGGGCATGAAAGTGATGCAGTAGGTTATTGTTTGTGTCATTTAAGGTTACATTAGCTTATGCTAAGTGAGTTTTATGTGTTGAAAAGTTTTTTTGTGTGATTGAATGATTAATGCAGTTGTTGTATTGAAGTGATACAGTAGGTAGATATTAGTTGTTATAAAGTTAGATTAGGTTAGGCTAAGTGAGTTTTATTTGCCGAAAAGTTTTTTTTTGTATGTGTTAGAATGATTAATGCAATTGTTGTACTAAAGTGATGCATTAGGTAGATGTTAGTTGCATAAATTAGGTTAGGCGAAATGTGTTGTATATGCCGAAAAGTGTCTGTGTGTGTTTGAATGCTTAATGCAGTTGTTGTATTGAAGTGATGCAGTAGGTTCATGTTAATTGCATACGAGGTTATATTATGTTAGGCGAAGTGTGTTTTATGTGCCAAAAAGTGTGTCTGTATGTTTGAATGCTTAATGCAATTGATGTAAACAAGTGATGCAATAGGTAGATGTTAGTTGCATATGAGGTTAAATTAGGTTAGGAGAAGTGTGTTTTATGAGTTGAAAAGTGTATTTGTGTGTTTGATTACTTAATGCAGTTGTTGTATTGAAGTGATGCAGTAGGTTCATGTTAATTGCATATGAGGTTATATTAGGTTAGGAGAAGTGTGTTTTATATGCCGAAATGTGTTTGTGTATGTGTACGTGTGTTTGAATGCTTAATGAAACTGGTGTAAACAAGTGATGCAGTAGGTTCATGTTAATTGCATATGAGGCTATATTAGGTTAGTAAGTGTGTTTATGCGCCGAAACGTGTTTAAGAAAGTTGCATACAAGGTGTTTGATAAAATGTGTGTGGAAAACTAGAAGGGGGGTTGAATAGTTTTTACCGTTTTTCAAGTTTTATTTGCTTTGTTACTATATGTTAGTTCAAAGGAAACAATCACAAATAAATAATCACACAATATAAACAAAAGATAAAGAGAGGAAAGATCAAACCACACAACACTGTTGCTTATAGTGGTTCGGCTACAAGGACTCTCTTCCTTGCCCTACTCCACTCCCCGAGCTTCCAACTCGAGAGTTTATCTTTCACTAAGAAACAAACTCCTTTACTAGGCGGAGAAAACCTTTACACGTCGCTTACTTCCTTTTCCGGTACTAAGCTAAACACTGGGTTCTTTTCACAAGGTAGAACCAACCTGACGTCGCCTAATTACTTTACCGACACTAAGCTAGATGTTGAGTTCTTTACAAGGGTACAACCACTCCCTACACTCTTTGTGCTTTAAGGACTAAAGCACTAACCACACTCACTGATTACAAATGATAGATATGATGTGTGAAACAAACTACAATATCACACAGTAATGCAACTAAAGGATTACGGTTCTGTAGATCCTTGAAAGCTTGATCTCTCTTCTACAAAATGAAAGATCAAAGTGAAATGCAACTATGAATGATGTTAGTAAGATATGTACTGAATGAATATGTGTGTTAAGCTATATGAGTGATGAGAAAGCCAAATGATCAGCTTGCTATTTATAGGCAAGCTGATCTTCAGCTGACAGATCCCACGGATCCCATAATAGGGATCCGTCCTTCATTGGACTTGGATCCGTGGGATGATGACAGCTAAGGATTTGTTGTATCTTACCAAATCTTCCATATCTTACCAAATCTTCCAAGATCCTCAAATGTCGATTGTGTAACTTGTAAATCTAAACAAGATATATCAAAGATATTATATGTGATGTATGCAATGATGTCATGGAATGATTTTAGAATTAAAGTTTCCTTTTAAGGAAACAAGTTACTAAATAAGCAAACTTGTAATTCTTGGTTATTATGTGAAGTGTAAAATGTGTACTAAAGAGACTTAAGCTAATATTTATTATTTGCTAAAAGATATTCCTTTTATTTGTCATTAACAAAACCAAGAAAAGATCTAAGAATATAAATAACGTTTTTGAGACGATATTTGTATTAACAATCTCCCCCTTTTTGTTGATGACAAAACATAAGGTATATTTTTGAGCAAGAAAATAAATATAGTTTAAGTTCTTAAAAATATATATTAAGTTTGTTTATTAAAGAAAAGTTTTGTAAAAATGTATGTACTGTGATGAATCACAGTTGATGCAAACTTAGTCTTTTCTCCTCCTTTTTGTCGAAACAAAAAGAGTAGCGTAGCGGAATGCGATTTTGAGAACTCTAAAGCTCCCCCTTGTTTTATACTCCCCCTAGATGGAGTAATCAAGGAAATGATGCATGAATCTACAAAACAAACGGTTAGTATATGAAATGCTTATGAAATGCTCCCCCTCGATGTATACTCCTGACTTCTCGAGTACCAACGTATACTTTGAAGGGTATGATATGCTGCAAATGAAGTATTAGTAATGAATGACTTCAATGAAGAAGTAGAATGCTTGTGAAGTATTCTTCCAAACAATCCTTTCAATATGTTTTGACTTTTAAAAGTCAAAGTAAGTGTCTGATCATTATTTGTACCTAAAACAATCATAATCAAGGTATAATATAGGCTATATAAGAATGTTAGTACACAATTATAATGATAATATGCAATATGTTGATCACTCATAAGCATAAAACATCACATTCATAGATATTGAAAATTTTGTGACAAAAGTCACAATGATGAAATGATGTTACAAGTACAATAAAAAGACATCCTAGAAAGAAATAAAAAGTCCTAAAGCAACAATTTAAAAGGTCCGAACAACTAGTCTAGAAAGCTCCTATTGAGGAGGATGAGAGATGGCTTTTAAACGTTCAAGAACATGGTTCAAGATGAACCTCATCTCATTTTGAAGCTCATGGACCAAGATGTTGGTCCTTTGGGCCAAATGAGCCGTTCTCTCACAATGTGCGCAATCATGACTTGAGAAACCGGGAGGAAGACTAGGCTCCAAGTTTTGTGGTGGTGGTGGTGGTGATGGTGGTTGGTTGTTGTTGTTGTTTGATGGTTGTTGTGGTGTTTGGAGGGAGTTCATAAGGATGTTTTGAATGTCCATTGCTTCATGAAGGCGATGGTCAACCATACCCGAGAGAGTATAGAGTTGTGTTAACTCTGCACTTATCTCCTCTTGTGTTTGAGGAATGTTGCTCCACATCGCCTCATCAATGGCGATGAGTGTTGAAGTTGGTGATAGTGGTGGTATTTGTGGACGAGGTTGTGGTGCTTCACGGTATAGAGGACCATGAATCTCCGGATGGAGAGGATGAAATAGCATAGGTTCTAAGTTTTCAAGACTTATTGGTGGAGGATTGGTTGATGTAGGTGGAAGATCTTCTAACTCTTCAAGATATGGTTGTGGAGATGTTGGTGGTGTCCTAAATAGTTCCATGGGTTGGAGTTTTGGTGAGGATGGTGATGAGGCAGACTTCTCAGACTGTGATGGAGCGGGAGCGGGTGGTGGTGTGGTTGCTACAGGAGTAATGGTAGGAGGTGGTGTTTTTATGACTACATGTGAAGGAGTTGGAGTGGTTAAAGTAAGGAAGTTTTCACTAGCAATGGGTGAGGAGATGTTTAGTGGTGATGATTCTTCAGAGGATGAATTGTGGATGTTGATGAAACAACAAGGTTTCACACTCATACAGGCTGTTCATTTTAGTGGCTTGGATGTGGAGGAGTTGTTTGATTTTGTCATTGAGACTTTTTGGTGAAGTATGATAGCTAAAATGTACAGGAGAAGAAATGGTTGTGATGTGAATTGAAGATCCTAAAGTGATAATTTATAGACAGAAGGTTTGTGAGTGTATGTGTTTGGATTTGATGTGAATCCAATAGAGAATGTTGGTTTCTAATAATTTGGAACAAAAATTTGTGCAGGTCATATCAAGGAAGTCAATCCACTGAGCTTGGTGTTGAGTAATTTGTTGTGGATATGCAGTAAATACAAGGAGATAGTGGAAAATCTTACAATTTGATATTTCCACGGATTTGACGGATCCCTAAAAAGGGTTCCTTCTTTGTATCAGTTTGGTAACTCACACCTAAAATTCAAAAATTTAAATTTTGGTGGGAAATTTTGTTCCTAAGTTTCTAAGAATTCCTAAATGATTCTAAGATGAATTATTATCAGTGAATGAATCCTAAATGATACTAAACACTAAGATTTAAGAATCGTGATTAGTCGAAAAAGTTTAAGAATTTTGCTGGAGAACCTGCGGATCCAAGTTGTATCACATGCGGATCCAAAGTTCGGGATCCGCCGAATCCGCTGGTAGGCGGATGGCGGAACCAACGATAAGCCTTGGCGGAGCCAAAGTTTGGGATCCGCCAGATCCGTGTCCTAATTGCTAAAAACTAAACAGAAGACTTGTCATATTTTTCGTTTTTCGACGAAAACCCGAAAATTCACCTAGACCTTACTTAACATCTAATATGTATAGCAAAACAACTAAATATGATAACATTAACACATGATTGAACATAGTTTAATCCGTTCTTAGAAACTTACCTTTTTAGGTGTTATGCCAAACATAGGCTATAACCCGGAAAATTGATAACCATGACGGTTATCTACCTGCAAATGTTAGTTATTACACATACATAACAAGTATTATCAGATAGAGTCGAGACACATATAAGTTTAACATCACATAGTCTAACATTGTCTAAATCCAAAACATCCTTCAACTAAGCTTCTTCTTCAACTTCTTCATTCCTTTGTGCAATTTCATCATCCAACGACCAAGATTCTTTACCATTCCTTTAATGTTTCGATACTCAGCGGATTCATTTGGAATTGGAGGAAGATGGCTCAAGTATTCGGGTGGAGGAATTCTAGAATTTGGCAAACCATCATCTTCACTCATTGAAGATGATGAGGATGATGTTGGTACACGAGGACGTTTACCTTTATCAACACTAACCCTAAAGTCACTCAAAGGAACGAAGGTATGTTCAATTTCATTGTATTCAGGAACAAAACCTAACGGGTTTGGACGGGCGGGTGCAAAGGCTCTATAGAGGCGGGTTAAGAGCATTCCATAAGGCATTGCCATCTTGCTTTGAACCGAATGTCAGACATTCTTTTGGCAACATAATAAGCAAGATTGAAGGGTTGACGAGTAGAGATGTTGTACATCATATGACACAAACAAGCATTGATGTGATCACGGTTTCCTATGGTGCACATCACATTAGCCCTTAAGACGTCTTCCATTTTCTTGAATTCGGGTTTGAGTTCATTTAGCTCCATTGCAAATGGATCTCTAGCAACTTCACGGCCACGATACATCCTTGTGGGGTTGTTCTTAGGAATGAAGAGATGTTCCCTAATCTCTTCTTTTGATGCGAGAGGAGTGACATATGGTGCCGTCCTATCGAGATTGGATTCTAAGATTGTTAAGGACCATTTGTCCGAGTAAACACATGTCCCTTGACTTGGAATGCCCAAGACCTCACCAAATTGATCAAGAGGATGTTGACAAAATTTCCATTTAAAGTAAACTGAAGACTTAAGAAACCTTGGTCATATGAACTAAGACCTAAACTAGCATAGAACTCAAGAATGAACCTAGGGACGATTGGTTCATCTATATCCAAAAGAGTATCAAATCGTATGGTGGCTAATTGTTCCCTAAGTTGTGTTCCTTCATAGAACGATGAATCTATGACTCTACCCTCATGGACATACTTTTTCTCTAAGGCTTTGAAAATTTCGATTTGGGCATTGGTTAGACCTTTGGTTTTGTGGACTTCGGGTAAGTAGTTAACGGTTCTTTTGTGATCGTAGTTGGTTGCGGGAGGCATGATTTTCCTAAATACAAAAGTTACATAGTTTTAGTTGAAATGATCAAATTAAGTGTAAAATTCCTAGTGTGTGCCTACATGGGGACAATGTGGAGGTGCGGTTATCTCGACCCTTTTTTATGCATGAAAAATTTAGTTTATGCAAGTTTAGTGTAAAAAACCAGAGATAACCCAAACGCTCCTATTTCAATGTAGCTACGGTTGAATGTACCCAAAAATACATATTAATTATATATTTCCTTTAGCATTCAAGAGACATAATGCAGGTGATGGCTAAAAGATAACGTTTTTGCATTTGTATGAACAATGTTTAAAAAAAAATCATTTTACCTAGTCGTTAGAAGGTTTTAGTAAAAATTTTCAAGGGGTTTTTGTTAAATTAAGACAATGTGCTATGAGATGTAATTCCTAACTAAGAAAAACATGTTTTTAAGTGTAATGCAGTAAACATGCTTCATGATTTGTCAAAAATTATGCATATACCCCAAGTTTTGGTTTTGTGCATGAAATAGAAATCCTAGACGCAGATCAGGAGTATAAATATGATAAGAATACTTACAGTGGTGTTAGAAGTACAAATTTATGGAAGAAAATGGTCTAAATTGTGATGGAGATTTAGTGTGTGTCGAATACAGTAGGGTGATATGTTTTGGAGTGAGGAATGAATAGTACTTGTTCTTGTTTATTAAATAATAAACATGACTATGCATGCGACGGATCCGGCGGATCCAAAACAAAGGATCCGTCCTTGTTATCGATTGGATCCGCGGAACAGAACACAATTTTTGGTTTAGTTTCGAGTGTGGTTAAACTGATATTTACACTAATGTTTTTACTAATCACTAGGTTCCATTAATCCTAATCCAAGTCTAAGATAGTTGAAAGGTTCTCGTTAAAGTGGTTTTGTGAGAATATCGGCAATGTTGTCCTCTGAGGAAACTTTCTCAATTGAGATGATTCCCTTCTGTACATTGTCGCGAAGGAAGTGATGGCGTATTTCAATATGTTTGGTTCTAGCATGTTGGACTGGATTTTTGCTTAGATCGATAGCACCTTTGTTGTCGCAAAGAATGGGAATGTTGTTGAGTTCAATTCCATAGTCGACGAGAGCTTGTTTCATCCATAGTGCTTGTTGACACGCCTTTCTTGCAGACACATACTCTGCCTCTGTTGTTGAGATTGCGAGGGCAGTTTGTTTCTTAGCGAACCATGATGTGAGACAATATCCTACAAAAGTACAAATACCGCTAGTACTTTTCCTATCAACATAGTCACCGGAATGATCTGAGTCGGTATACACTATGGTTTCTACACCCGTTCCTTTGGGATACCATAATCCTAAGTGTGTAGTACCTTTGATGTACCTAAATATCCGTTTAACGGCTTCAAGATGGGATGTTTTTGGATCTTCTTGAAAACGTGCACATAGACAAACACTAAACATAATGTCAGGCCTACTAGCCGTAAGATAAAGTAAACTACCAATCATTCCTCTATATTTAGTGCAATCTACGGATTCATTTTCTTCATCCTTTGTGAGTTTGGTTTCGGAGGACATGGGTGTTCTCATGGGTTTTGAGTCTTCAAGACCAAACTTCTTAAGCATATCTTTGATATACTTTGATTGGTTGAAGAATATCCCATCTTCTAATTGTTTAATTTGGAGACCTAAGAAAAAGTTTAGTTCCCCCATCATACTCATTTCAAACTCGTCATGCATGATTTTTGAAAAATCGTTGCATAACTCTTGACAAGTTGAACCGAATATAATGTCATCCACATATATCTGGACTATGATAATATGTGATCCCTTTTTCTTGGTGAAGAGAGTATTATCTACTAGGCCCATGGTATACTTATGGTCAACTAGGAAGGTCTTAAGTCGATCATACCAAGCCTTTGGTTCTTGCTTAAGTCCATATAAAGCTTTCTTAAGTTTGAAAACATAATTTGGTTTTTCAAATTCGGCAAAGTCGGGAGGTTGTGCAACATATACTTCTTCATTTATAAAACCATTTAAGAAAGCACTTTTGACATCCATTTGAAATAACTTAAAATCATGTGCACATGCATATGTAAGTAATATCCTAATAGACTCAAGTCTAGCTACGGGTGCAAAAGTTTCATCGTAATCTATACATTCTTGTTGATTGTAGCCTTGAGCTACTAGCCTAGCTTTATTTCTAGATACAATACCATTTTCATCCATTTTATTTCTAAAGACCCATTTGGTGCCGATTATGGTTTGGTTTTTAGGTGGAGGAACTAATGTCCAAACATCATTTCTAATAAATTGATTTAGTTCTTCTTGCATAGCAATTACCCAAGATTCATCTTTTATTGCCTCATTTATATTTTTAGGCTCAACCGTTGAAATAAAACAAAAATAATTACTTTCATTTTGAGCTTTAGATCTTAATGTTCTTTCATTAAGTTTTCCTATGACGTTTTCTAATGGATGACTTTTAGTTTCTTTAATATTGACTATTTCTCCTTTTACGGGTTCATTGTCATTTTCAATGTTTTCTATATCATTAGCCATTTGATTTTCAACCAAGTCATCATCTACCAAAGGTGATGTCTTAGAGGGAGGTGGACTTTCGTTGAATGTTACGTTCAACGATTCCTCGACTCTTGATGTTTCCTTGTTTAATACTATGTATGCTTTACTGTTTTGTGAGTACCCAAGAAATACACCTTCATACGACTTTGGGTCGAACTTGGTGAGATAATCCTTTGTGTTCAAAATGAAGCACTTGCTTCCAAAAACTCTAAAATATCCTAATGTAGGCTTTTTGCCTCGATAAATTTCATAGGGAGTTTTATTTAAAAATTGTCTAATTAAAACTCTATTTAGGATATATGTAGAAGTATCTATAGCGTGACACCAAAACTTTTGAGGTATGATTTGTTCATTTAACATAGTTCTACTCATTTCTTGAATTGTTCTATTTTTATGTTCTACTACACCATTAGATTGAGGTGTACGAGGAGCCGAGAAATTATGAGTTATTCCATTATTATCACAAAAATTTCCAAATTGGATTTCATTATCAAATTCTCGACCATGGTCAGTTCTAATAGATACTATGTTACTTCCTATTTGATTTTGAATTTTCTTGCTTAGAATTTCAAATTTATCAAATGCCTCATTTTTAGTTTTCAAAAATTTTGTCCATGTATATCTAGAGTAATCATCTACTATGACTAAAGTGTAAAAATTTCCTCCATAACTTTGTATAGCCGACGGGCCAAACAAATCCATATGTAATAATTCTAGGCATCTAGATGTAGATACCATGTTTTTAGCCTTATGGCTATTATGTACTTGTTTCCCAATTTTGCAAGCATCACAAAAGTGTTGGTCATATTTCAACTTGGGTAGATTCCTAACGAGTTCTTTGGATGACAAAGATTGAATAAGCCTCATATTAGCATGACCTAAGCGTCGATGCCATAGAGTTGAGTTTTCGTCCAAGGAGGTAAGACATAACTTATCTTTAGGTGTTTTATCTAATTTCATAACATAGACATTATTCTTTAAAACACCTTTTCCTACGGTTATGCCATCTTTAAGTATTTTACTTCCATTTTCACTGAAAAGGACGTTATACTTTTTGCCGCATAATTGACTTATACTAAGTAAATTAAATCCTAAATTATCTACATGAGCAACATCATCAATAGATAGAGAGTCATGAGAGATTGTACCTTTTCCGATGATTTTACTTTTAAGCTTGCTACCGAATGTGACATTACCTCCGTCATACACTTGGTAGGTTGAGAAAAGATTTTTGTTTCCCGTCATGTGTCTTGAGCACCCACTATCTTTGATCCACTCATCAGGTTCAAGATCAACTTTCAAGCATACCTAAGTTCATAAAAGACTCAAGCATTTGGTCCCCAATATCTCATGGGTCCGTTTGGGTTAAACATGACATTATCATGGTTTATGTACTGAAATGGTGGACAATTGTTCCACGGCATATAGTTAGGACCATGAAAGTTTCTAGGCATGTTTTGGTTCCAATTATTTTGATAAGTGAGTTGTGGATTAACTATACTCTTTGGAAAGGGGTGTTTGGGAAAACTCATTTGAGGTCTCTGTTGATCCGTTTTAACTCTATATTCATTTCTAGCTTGACCTCTTCCTAAAGATACTGCTGGTTTGTGTTTATTATTGGTTATGTTACTGTTAGATTTCTTAGTAACTTTAACAAACTCGGAACGGTCGACTTTGTGAACCTTCTGTTCAACTTCTGTACCCGCGGATCCTTTGGATACACCTGGCGGATCCAAATTTTTGGATCCGTCGGATCCGTGAGTGTCCAACTTGGTTGAATCAGTTTTATTCACAGTCTGTTCCTTATGATCACTTAATGTTCCTAGTTTCATAAAGCCTAGTCCTGTTTTATCATGAGGTAGTTTTTGCATTTTCATTATTTCATCTGCACAACTTATGTTTTTATCAAACCTTTTAAACTTTGAATTTTGTTTGATTAAATCTTCCTGTGTGGTTCTTAAGGTTTCTAGTTCAAGTTTTAGTTCTTGACAAGACACACACGTTTCTTTACTATCTTTACCTTTTTCAATTCGTATTGCTTTTTCTTTAAGCCAAAATACTTCATTTTCTAAAAGTGTTGTCTTTGTTTTCAAAAATTTGTTTTTGTCTATGATTTTTAAAGTGACGTCACACAGTTTGTTATATTCTACTTCTAAGGTTTCATCATCTATAGAGGAGTATGAATCAGAATGTACCTCTTCTGTGTCATTAGACATAAGAGCAATTTCGTTGTTCATAGGCTCATCATCATCATCTCCTTCACTATCGCTCCAAGCTCCACTAACGAAGGCTCTTTGAGACTTGGTCTTTGGAGGCTTTGGACATTCTCCTATTAAGTGACTGGAGTCACCACACCTATAGCATTTCCTATCAACCTTACCTTTCTTATCGTCACGATCTTTTCGAGAGGATTTCTTTTCATCACGAGGTGGTCTTACAAACTTTCCTCGTCTCCTGAAGAATTTCTTGAAATCCCTCACGGCCATTGCATACTCTTCATCATCACTGTTAGAACAAGATTCATCATCGTCACTTGACTCGGCTTTGGCTTTCAAGGCAATAGACTTAATCTTCTCCTTTTTGCCTTTGACAATTTCCGAGTCTTTTTCCATAATCATTTCATGAACTTTTAGGTTTCCTATGAGCTCATCCAGTGTCATACTTGAGAGATCCTTAGATTCTTCAATGGCTGTCACCTTTGCTCTCCATTTCGGATGGAGTGCTCTTAGAAATTTCCTGACAAAATTCTTACTAGAAAAAGATTCGTCAAGTGCTTTAAGTGATGTAATAATAGTATTGAATTTAGCAAACGCACAATCAATGGTCTCATCTTCAGAGATAACAAATTGTTCGTATTGTTGGACAAGAAGATCAATTTTGTTATCTTTTACTTGTGAGTTCCCTTGATGTGTGATAATAAGAGATTGCCAAATATCCTTAGTTGTTTTACACATAAAAACTCTTTCATATTCTTTCTTAGGTAAGGCATTATAAAGCATCATTTTGGCTTCATTATTTTTGGCAATTAGTTTCTTTTGCTCATCACTGTGACGAGTAAGAGAAGCTCTTTCGTCCCGACCACCCGAAATATTATTACTAATAGGTTTGTAATCACCATCAACTATTATATACCATAGATCTATATCCTTTGACTTTACATAAGTCTCAAAGCGATTTTTCCAATAAATGAAACAATTTGGTTCAAATAGAGGTGGTCTCTGCATAGATTGCCCTTCTTTAAAGTTTTCAAAATCCATGGATCATTTTAAGTTTTAAAATACAATATATTTTAAAAATCTTAAGTAACGTAGCTCTTGATGCCAATTGTGGAAAACTAGAAGGGGGGTTGAATAGTTTTTACCGTTTTTCAAGTTTTATTTGTTTTGTTACTATATGTTAATTCAAAGGAAACAATCACAAATAAATAATCACACAATATAAACAAAAGATAAAGAGAGGAAAGATCAAACCACACAACACTGTTGTTTATAGTGGTTCGGCTACAAGGACTCTCTTCCTTGCCCTACTCCACTCCCCGAGCTTCCAACTCGAGAGTTTATCTTTCACTAAGAAACAAACTCCTTTACTAGGCGGAGAAAACCTTTACACGTCGCTTACTTCCTTTTCCGGTACTAAGCTAAACACCGGGTTCTTTTCACAAGGTAGAACCAACCTGACGTCGCCTAATTACTTTATCGACACTAAGCTAGATGTCGAGTTCTTTACAAGGGTACAACCACTCCCTACACTCTTTGTGCTTTAAGGACTAAAGCACTAACCACACTCACTGATTACAAATGATAGATATGATGTGTGAAACAAACTACAATATCACACAGTAATGCAACTAAAGGATTACGGTTCTGTAGATCCTTGAAAGCTTGATCTCTCTTCTACAAAATGAAAGATCAAAGTGAAATGCAACTATGAATGATGTTAGTAAGATATGTACTGAATGAATATGTGTGTTAAGCTATATGAGTGATGAGAAAGCCAAATGATTAGCTTGCTATTTATAGGCAAGCTGATCTTCAGCTGACGGATCCCACGGATCCCATAATAGGGATCCGTCCTTCATTGGACTTGGATCCGTGGGATGATGACAGCTAAGGATTTGTTGTATCTTACCAAATCTTCCATATCTTACCAAATCTTCCAAGATCCTTAAATGTCAACTATGTAACTTGTAAATCTAAACAAGATATATCAAAGATATTATATGTGATGTATGCAATGATGTCATGGAATGATTTTAGAATTAAAGTTTCCTTTTAAGGAAACAAGTTACTAAATAAGCAAACTTGTAATTCTTGGTTATTATGTGAAGTGTAGAATGTGTACTAAAGAGACTTAAGCTAGTATTTATTATTTGCTAAAAGATATTCCTTTTATTTGTCATTAACAAAACCAAGAAAAGATCTAAGAATATAAATAATGTTTTTGAGACGATATTTGTATTAACAATGTGTAAACAAGTGATGCAGTAGGTTCATGTTAATTGCATATGAGGCTATATTAGGTTAGTAAGTGTGTTTATGCGCCAAAACGTGTTTAAGAAAGTTGCATACAAGGTGTTTGATAAAATGTCTCAACTAGACTTTATAACTGTGATGCACTAAATTTACATTGTGATGCAGTTGTTTTGAATGCCGATGCGGTTGTATTTCATATTAAGATGCAGTAGGTTTTTATTTTAACTGCGATGCAGTAGGTTATTTGTGCTTGTATGTTTGGTTGTTTGTGTGATGCACTTGATTTTGAACTGTGATGCAGTAGGTGTTCAGTTGTCGAGTATAAGGATCTATTAGGTTAAGTGTAGGGTGCGTTATGTGTGTAAAATGTGTTTGTATATTTGGTTGTTTGTGTGATGCACTTGAATATGAACTGTGATGCAGTAGGTTTTTTTATAAGGATGAAAAAATCAAAAAAGTGGAACTTGAGTCAAACATTTTTTGTGATGAGGAATATGGATACATAGGCACGTCAAGTACATAAAAAGATGGTTCTGATATGGTTCTGAAAAATGCTTACGTGTGTATATGTGTGAATGATGCAATTGGTGGAAATAGTGATGCGGTAGGTGTTTATTTGTGTTATATAAGGTTCGATTAGGTCACGCGTATGGTATTTTACTTGTTGTTTTTTTCTGTGTGTATTTATGTGGATAATCCGGTTGTAGTAAAGCAGTGATGCAGTAGGTGATTATTTGTGGCACATATGGCTGAATCAAAGGTACTTGTAGGTTGTATTATGTGTCGAAAAATGTTTATTTACTTGGTTGTATGAAGGATGCACTTGATTTTGAATTGTGGTGCAGTAGGTGTTTAATTGTCACTTATATGGCTAAATTATGTTACCTGTAGGTTGCATTATGTGACGAAATGTGTTTGTTTGCTTATAAGTATGAACGATGCAATTGATTTTTAATTGTGATACGGCAGGTGTTTAGTTGTCATGTATATGGCTGAATTAAGTTACATGTAGGTTGCAATATGGGTCAAAATATGTTTGTTTGCTTATTTGTATGAACGATGCACTTGATTTTCAATTGTGATGAAGTGAGGAAATTTAAACCATGATCCTATTTTGCTGGGCATGTGCTTCTTTTGGCGGTAAATTATCAAACTTTTAGTGGTTATTTAATTCCAACTGCATCAAAGTTTATTTTCTTACTGCATCAAAGTTTATTTCATATTGCATCACATTTAATTCCTACTGCATCACAGTTTATTTTGTTACTGCATCACAGTTTATTTCCTACTGCATCAAAATTCTATTTTTAGCTAATATATTTTGATTATTTATTTTTATTTTTTTTTTGTAGCCAAATGTTTCTGAATTAGCAGTCCAAACAACCCCTACTGCTGCACTAAAATATGTACCAAACAGCCCCTACTGCTGCGCTAAACTCTGTACCAAACAACAATGATCAAAGATTTTTATTGACAAAGCGCAGGTTTTATATTTTGTTTGAATTTCCAGTGAGGGGTCCATTGTTTTTAGTGGTTAATACAATAATGAATCTTTGTTACAGGGGTGTCTTGTGATTCAACTGCAGGCCTAATTTTCAACTGTAGGCCTAGGAACGACGAGAGTCCAGCTTGCATGTTCTCTTTACAGTTTGATATATTAACAACTACAAATGTCAAGGGTGCAATCTCACTAATTTGGAATTATATGCATCACTATAGAAGACCTATTGAAGAAGTTAATGTATTTTCAATTTTTGATTTGTATAAGCTTAATCCCAAGTCATGATATGATGATTTCATAAAACACTAATCTGAATATTACTGGTGGTAAAATTGATACGCCAAATGACCCTGATATTTGACCGTCATTTTTCTAGTTTAAGTTCATTCAGATATGCTATATGTGGTTGACAAAAAAAGTTTCAGGTCAACAAAATTGATCCAACCATTATTTGGTCGGCTACCAGCTAGGTTTACCATACTCATCGACTTGCATATTTTACTTTACTTTACTTTGATTGTAATTCTATTGGTTTAACCTTTGAATTTGCTTGTTAATTGCTGGTTTCAAGACATCTGCAAGTTTGGTGGTTCACGACTGCTATCTAAAATGCTTTTACACATTCACTCAGGGGTATATAATTATAAACAGCTTCACATGCTATGGTAGGGCCCGTAGGAATGCTTTCTTAGTTAGGATTAGGGGTTCTCACATGTGTGGCAAATGCTGCTGCAGGGGCTGCTGGTTTCATGTGGGTGGGTCAATTTGGTTTTTCTTATATGTATGTGGGTAAGCATTCTAAACCGTACAGGACCAAAGGTCACTTTTATAGTGTTAGCTTCTTATGGTATGAGAGGGACCCATAGGACCCTGTTATAATTGCAGGCTTTGTACATTGTTAGTGTTAGTGGTTCTCACAAATGTAGGTTTTGTTTTACGGGTCAAATAGTTTGGATACTATTGCTGCAGGCCTGCTGGTTTCGTGTGGTTGGGTCAGTGGTCGCAATTGGTTTCCCCTTTAATTGTAAAAAATTGCTGGTTAAACAACTTCTTATGGTATCAAAGGGACCCATAGGACTGTTGTAATTGCAGGGTTTCTAGTTTGTTAGTATTAGCAGTTCTTACAAATGTGGGTTTTGTTTTACGGGTCAAATAGTATGGCTGCTGGTTTTGTATGCTTGGTTCAATTGGGTCAAATAGTATGGAGTAAGCATTTTAAGCCGTAGGGACCAACATGATAATGCAGGACCTTTTTATTGTAAGTGGTCGTAATTTGTTTGGCAGTGCGTCGCAAGGTGGGGGTTTTAATCGAACTAGTTCAGGAAAATTTTCTAACCGCATTAGTGGAACAGGTTCAACTCGAACTTTGGTGTTCACAACACCAATAGAACGCGATTCAGGAAGTGCGTCAACAACATGTTCTGGTCAATTCAAAAGAATGGCAGATTCAGAGATGGTGGAAAAACGATCTAAAGGGTTATGTCTCAAATGTGACGAAAAATATGGACCAGGACATAGGTGTAAAAGCAAAGCGTTACAAGTGTCATGGTTGGCCGACGAAGATGCATATGAGGAAGATGAACCTTTTGAACATGAGACTTCTCATGAACATCTTGATTCAGTTGAGGTGTCTTTAAACTCAGTAATTGGACTTATATCCCTGCGTGCAATGAAAATACGTGAGGGCATAGGAGACATTGAAGTGGTAGTATTGATAGATTGTGGGGCCACTCACAACTTTGTTTCGAGGCGTTTGATAGATATGGCTGGATTAGTAGTACCAGGTAAAAATTCGGTGGGGGTGATATTGGGAAATGGTGAAATAGAAAGAAGCCGTGACTTTGCAATGTACAGGTACATGCCTTTCTGGCAGAAATACAAATTGCATTTCTCAACAAAACAAAACGAGGATTACTTCGCGGCGTTTATAACAAATTCCAATCTCAAATGTACAAAACGAGGTGCTTATACCCGAACTTGGCGGCGGGGTGTTTGTCAACAGAAATATTAAAATCAGTGTATAGTAACGGAATTACAAACCAAATGGCAAATTTCCTAAGCTAACAGATACTGTGCAATCGCAAAATTTCCAAAAAGTGTAATTCTAGACGCCGGGTACTTCATCTCAGGCAGTTCTCTCGCCAATGTTGTGGAGGATGCCAATGAAGTTGCATGTTCCTTCTTGAGCAGCAAGTGCAGTTCCCTGAGACCATATATAACAATATAAGCCGAATGCTTTCGACATGTGTTTTTTATGTATAAAAAAGCTAAATAATAAACTACTGGCTATTACTCAAATAGATTATCGAATGTCACAACCTTAAGCATTGTAGCTGGTATAAAACTAACTATCCAGCACTGATTTGCGTAATAAAATAATCAAAAGCAGAACTTGTTTGTTCAGACAATAAGAACAGACTATTGCAACTGCAAGGCGCCAATAATCAGTTTAAAAAAACATCCAAAACACCCCTAAATAACCATAAAAGACGCTCTATTAATAAGTAGTGAGACATACCAGTTTTTCTCTTGTCTAAGCCGTGTATTCTCAATCATAATCATTGGAGGCCACACAATCAGCTTATGGTTCACCACATCCTTCAATAATGCAACATAATATTTCTTTCTTTCCTCAAGGCTTTTAGCATAAGAAGCATCATCAGATCCAACATCTTCTTCAGTTAAACCTCAGTTATGTGGCTAAGAACCCACTTCCATATGAGAACATCATTAAACGATTTCCACCCTGAAATTGAAGTACAAAACAATGAGGTTCGGTATGATGTCCTCATTCAAGCATGCGATTTCATAATACTTCATTTAAGTATACAAATTTACACCAAGACCAGGCAATCTTTTCTATTGTCACTGCTAACAATCTCCTAATATTGTTTTACTATTTGTGTTAGAGCATTAATCATCTATAAAATAGAAAAAGGTTCTATAAGTATTGTCACTATGTTATTCTACTGCATCACAATATTGCATCACAATATTATTCTACTACATCACAGTAATACTTAACTGCATCATTGTGTTATTATACTGCATCACAAGGTATAATTTACTGTATCACAATGTATAAGTTACTGCATCAGTATGTATATTCTGAAGTCTAAACTTACAAGCCTACATTCTAAACTTATTTTTTTAATTATTTCACATATAAATCTAAACCAGTATATCTAGCATCAAAAAGCCATCATACCGATCTCAAGTCCAAAGTTACAAGCCTACATACTTATTTTTTTAATTAATTCACATATAAGTCTAAACCAGTATATCTAGCATCCATACCGATCTTACGAAACAAAACTCACATACTTTCTCAACTATAGAAAGATTCATATGTTACGATATCCCCAATCTGTTAACTAAAGCAACCTAGCTTTCACATTCTACTAAAACAAATTACTCAATATCAAAACGCTAATGAACTTTGTAATTCTCAAAAGTAAATAAACCAAATGTGATTAAGTCATAGCAGTACAATTCTACTAAAACAAACTACTGGATATCACAATTTAACTGGAATATATACTAAATGCGATCAAAGTAACAACAACCTGAGTATCACCAGGCGCAAACGCGAATCACCTCTTAACAACCGCGAAACTATAACCTTTACACAAACTCCCAAACTCTTCCACCACAACATCTAAATCAGGCGAAGACGGACAAGGACAGATCCCGATAACACCGTGAACTTTCTGACTGGATTGAAAATCCTCGCAAGGACTTAAAGGAGATCTGCCTACAATGAACATAAACCTAAGGCTATGATCCGTGCTAAAGTGTATATATAAATAATATGCAGACGGATACACGTGAATGAAGACAAATCAACCCTTTAGGAAAAAAGGCTAACTTGCAAAAACTCACGTTTGTGTGTATGATACCAGGTAAGTGATTACCCGGGTCGTTTCCCAACGAGGAGTGAATGGGCAATCGTTGAAAGTTTAGATTAGAGTGACTGATGATTGGGATATAGAATTTTGATTTTTTTTTCTAATTTTAACAAATAAAAAGTAAATATAAAGGATTAACACTAAAATTATGAAATAATAATTAAAACTAACTTAAAAGGCAATTAAAATGGTTACCTAAGGCTTACGTAATCAAAAACGTAAAAGAAAACTAGAAACGATCACGTTACCGGGAGAATCTCGAGCCTAAACGTGAAATTTATGAAATACTAACTCTACGGTACAATTATATTTTTCCTAGGTTCTATTTAATAAAAGAAAATTTTAGAAATTAAAATTATATTTTTCTGATTAATATTTAATTTACTATGAATTAAAAACTATTTTAAACTAATTAAATGATTAAAAATACTAAAACTATTAAGAAAATTCTGAAACTTTTTTCAAAAATACCTTATGATAATACAAAGCTAAGAAAAATAAAAAGGTGGTCACAGCTTATTTTAATAAGCTGCTATAAGCTAAAAAGCTACGGATAGCTTAAATGGAAACGAGTGATAAATAAAAAAGAGTGCAAAGGTTTAATGAAAAAGACCCAAGGGCGCAGTGGTAGTGTGTGTGTGTGGTGAGCTAAAGGTTTGGGGTTCGAATCCCACCCAGACTTTTTGTAAAACTTATTTTTTTTTTACTATTTTCTTTTACAAACTTATTTATAAGCTAACTATAAGCAACTTTAACAAAGGACTTATTTTTAGAACTTCACAAATAAGCTAGAAAGAAGCTGCTTATCTCATCAGTTAGTGTATTAAACAAACTAAGACTTGGAATTTATCAAATAAGCTATAAGCTAATTTTGTAAGCTAAGGTGAATGGAATAAGCTGAAATTGACTGAAATAACTATAAATAAGCTAATGATAACAAGAAAAAGCTACTGGAGTAAGCCAATAAGCTTTTAAATGGAAATAAGGGCTGCTGATCTAGTGTGATACAGGGCAAAAACACACCTTTTCGAGCCACTGAAAAGCTAAGATAAAAAATTCTAAAAAATAAACTAAAAATATGACCAAGTACACAAGCAAGCCATATCTATGCGTGCCAAATTTCAGATAAATTGGACTTAAGCCGAAGAAATGAAAAATAAAAGAAATTTCGTGCAGATCACAAAAAATACGAAAATTTAGTATGTTATGGTTTGGTTTTGTGCAGAGGGGTGTAGACTAAACAATAACAAACCAACTCTTGGGAATACTCTATATGGACTTAAGGGACCTCAGAAATGCCAAAGTTGAGGGCCAAAAGAGCTTATGGCTTATAAGAGCTTATTTAGTCATTTTATGGTCTAATATGACCAAATAACATTCAAAACTATATTTTCTATTTAATTGGCTAAAAAAGACTTAGAAACAACTTATATAGGACAAATTAAGCTGGATCAAACTTGGACAATTGGCAAATGTACAGTAACAAGTTATTTTACAATGAAAATGAGCTTAAAGCCAAACAGCCCTTATTAGGGTCTGTTTTGCTATTTTCAAATGAAACAGATTATTATGAACTATGATTTGAATTCTATTGTTACTAATAAGTATAATAAGTTATAAAAATTGACTTTTACTTAAAATTAAGCAGTTTAATTAAGCTAGCTTATTTATGGCTTTTTTTATGATTTTAAAGGAAAACTAAGTGCAAGCTAATTTGGACTAATAGTACAGATTAAATATACTTCTAGACTACAAATAAGCTGAAAATTACAATAATAAACTGAATTTAAGCTATTGAACAGTAACTTGGAAAATTAAATAAAACTTGGAATTTGGCTTACAACTGAAAGAGCTTATGGAACAGAGAACCAAGGACCAGAACAAAACCTAGCTTGTTAACACAAGCTAGAAACCAAATACCAGCCTTCCAGAATAGCTTTTCATACCCAGAATAGTTCATTGGAGCTTATGTTGACTTTTTGTTGACTTTCCCATTTCTTGAATTTAGAACAGATTATAACTAATATAAACCTACAACAAGCTATGATAAGCTTGTATAAGCTTATAGCAAGGGTGTGTGGCTTGTGAGTGATTTTTAACAGGACTAGAGATTATTTTGACTTAACAGTAACTTAAAATTTAGCATTAACTGACAATGAACATAAGAGTACTTGAAATTAGAATAAATAGACTGAATTTGACTTGAATTAATAACTGGAATTCGAAAATTACAAGATTACAACTACTGAATATGAAATACGATTTATCTAAATTAACTACTTACTTTACACGCTACATTGTTGCTCTATTTATACTAAAATAAAGTGGGATTTGCTTCCTATCTTCCTCTGAGCAATTCTGCACCCTTGGTTAGGCTTGAACTCATCTGAGTCGTTGAAATGGACTTTTGGCGGGAAAACTGGGAAAGTGGAAAACACCACTTGGTTGGTTGAGTGAGATGAAGAAGAAGCATTAAATGTGTTTTGGCATGTTAGGTGAGTGGGATAGGAAGCTAGGAGGGGGTGGTGTTGCAGAAAAATCTGTGGGTTGAGGTGGTATGGTATTGGCGGGATGGTGGTATTGAAGAAGAAGGTTTGACCGAAGTCAAACCTTCTTGGTTAATTAAGGGGTCGGTTGGGTTTTTATTTTGGATTGGGCTTGGGAATTTTGGGCTTGGTAACTGGGTTTAGTTTATTGTTGGGTTTAGTTTATTTAGGATAGGATTTGGATTTTAGATAAACCTTAGGGACTAAAATTGTACAATGCTGAAAATCCAAGGACCAAAGTTGCCAATAGTGAAAATTAATTCCAGGGACCATTTGTGTTATTTTTGGTATTTTGGGGGTTGACTTTGACTCCGTCTTTGACTTTCGTCTTTACTTGACCAAATGTACAATTGTTGTCGAGTCGATCCAAAAATGCTTGTTTTCGTCCCGTTTTTAATCCTTTTGCACATGAAACAGATAAAACCACAGTTCAAGGATATTTTCTGTATTTTGAAGCATTTCTGAGTGTTTTTAAATGTTTTTGCAGTTCAGATGGGACAAAAATGATGAGTATTTACACACTCATCAATCCCCCACACTAAACTATTGCTAGTCCCTAGCAATCCTTTTTGAAAATTTAATGGATTTTATGTCTCTTTACCAAAAGCCATTACTTCTGGAGTAGCCAATGTTTTAGTATGATACTATGGTACATTGATAACCAAATGATTTTAAGCAAATCATCAGCTGTCAACGGATTTGATTTGTCTTTACCAAAAGCCGTTTGCTTCTGGACTAGCCAACTCTTTGATAGAATTTAGTTATCATCTTGGTGAGCTGATTACCAATTATGGTTTTCTACTGCCTTAACCACAAGCCATAACCTTGTGGGCTAGCCAACTCTTCGCTATCAAAGATATGGTGAGTTGAATACCATACAATTTTTGGCAAATTGTCAGCCATAAACGGATTTGAGATATCTTTACCTAGAGCCGTTTGCTCTCGGATTAGCCAGTCCTTATGTGGGTTAGACATGGTGGACTGATAACCATTTGTTGTGTTAGTGCAAAGCACTTTCCACTAATTTTTATTTTTATTTTTTTTTTTTTTTTTTTTTTTTTTTTTTTTTAAATTTTGGCCAAAATGGGGGAAATAGGGCACTAAAAGGTACTCATTTGATCAAATTCGCCAGAATTTCCCCCCCCCCCCCCCCCCCCACACTTAGAATTGAATATTTCCCTCAATATTCAAAGCACCGGCTATTATGCCAACACTTTGAACGTAAAAAGGTAATACTACTAGCCAAGAGTGAAAACACAACAATTATTATCATCATTTTTCTTTTTTTTTTCTTTTTTTTTTGACTTATATATATATATATATATATATATATATATATATATATTATATATATAATATATATATATATATATATATATACAACAGTAGGGGCAACCCCCCCACACTTAGGTGTTAGAAAAGAGAAAGAAGTCAGAGACATGGGTGAAAACCCATGTTGTGCTAATGTTTTTGTTCACCGAGTCACTAGCTTGACTCGACCCCGCATTCATTGGTTCATGGGGAAGCAAGTGGAAGGAACCATCTCCATCGGACTTTCATTCAATGTGTTCGGATAATCAATTGAACATAAGAAAGTTCCACACCGATGAGATACCCACGGTATTTTAACAGTAGAAACTATTAGGGAAGATACCGGGGTCAAAGATAGTGTCCTCATTCCCATAGGAGAAAAGGGAAAGAGAAACCACGCAATATGTGAAGAATGGTAAAAAGGTGTGTATCACAATGGAAATCCATTCTTCATCTGTACAAGGAAAATCACCATGTGTTTGAACTTGTAGCTTAACCTTGAAGCTTGTATGGTAATTGTCAACAAAATTTCCGGGAGGGAGGGTTGGGGACGGTTCTTCGTTCAATAAATTTTCAAGAAAAAGGATGTCCCCCTCTGAATCAAAGTAAGTATCATCAATCTTTGTCGGAATTGAATCATCACTTGCAAGAAAAGCATCGACCTCATCCCAAAAGGGATCACTTCCCTCAACCGGCGTGAGAGAAGGGTAGGAAGAGAGAGCAATGGTTGGATCATCCACAGAATTAACCATTTCAACACGATAAACCATTTCCGGAGGTGGGACAAGTGGTGTGCTCTTAGAGCTAGCAGTATTCACCACTTCCGATGTGAACTCCGATTCTTGTTCATCGTAGTCAAAGACACTTTTAACATCTGTGGTACAACTTTCAAACCATTTGTTTGAACCAGGGGTAATTCCCCTTGCTTTGAGCTCAGCACGTTTTTGTGAAAGACTCTTAACCTCAAATCTTGAAAGTATCGAATCACTTCTTTTGGAAGCAATTTTGATATCAGATTTTTGATTAACTACAGCAACGTTGCCTTTGGTGGTTAGAGATTTAGAGTTCGCATTGATGTTAAACGTGACTGCTTCGTTATCAACTCGAAGTGTTATTTCTTTGCCATAAACATCGATCAAAGCACGGCCGGTCCTTAAAAAGGATCTCCCGAGAATGAGAGGTACTCGGGGATAGCATTCAAAATCTACTACTACAAAATTGGCCGGGAAATGAAACTTTCCTACTTTGACAAAAACGTCTTCAGCAACGCCTTCAGGAGTAGTAACAGTGCGGTCCGCCAATTCAAGAGTCATCTTTGTGGGAGTAAGTTCCGGGAGTGAAAGCTTTTTCCAAACGGAAAGCGGCATCAGGTTGATGCTTGCACCAAGATCGGCCAAGGCGTAGCATTCAACCATCCCCGGGAAATCACAAGGGATGAGAAATTTTCCGGGGTCTCCTAGTTTTTCGGGTAACTTTTTAAGGATCACAGCCGAACAATTCTCATTTAATGGAGTCTTTGCCAATTCCAACAATTTTTCCTTATTGCTAAGGAGACTCTTGAATTGAGAAGCGAATTTTGGCATATACAGCAAGGCATCAACAAAACTAATATCGAAATGTAATTTCTGGAAAATTTCCAGAAATTTCATCATTTGGTTGTTAGTTTTCTCATGGAGCCTTTGATCATTAAGCCTTGAAGGATATGGAATTGAAGGCTTAGGATTTGTCTTCGGAACATCGGGTTCCGGAACTTGAATTTGGACATTTTGAGGTTGGACGTGTGCGGTACTTCGTGGGCTTGAGAAATGCACCTTGTTCGTCGTCACCTCGGTATCTCGATTCACTTCCCTCGGTGGAGGGGGCATAGGAGTCGAGGGTCCATCAACTTTCTTACCACTTCTTGTTGTAATCGCCTTCACATCGCCCCTCGGGTTAGCGATCGTGTTGCTAGGAAGAGTTCCCGAGCCCGAGGGTCGATCATTTAAAGACTTTTTGATCTCATTTAATTGGGTAACCAATAACCGGTTTGTCTCATATTGGGTCCTATTTGTTTCATCTTGGGATTTTATGAATTGCTTAAGCAACTCATCCGAGGAAGTCTGATTTTGGTTTGAACCTTGGTTTTGATTAAAATTTTGACCTCGGTTTTGGTTTTGGACATTCCCTGGATTTTGGTTGAAATTCCCCTGATTTTGACCTCGGTTTTGGAAACCTTGGTTTTGACCTTGATTTATTCGACTTTGGTTTTGGTTAAATTGGGTATTTCGGTTTTGCCCATTTGGATTTTGAGGACTAAAACCGGGTGGTGCTAGAAAATTGTTGGAACGGTAGCTGAGGAGATTACGGTCTCCTTGAGGTTGGTAACCATTACCTCCCTGATTATAGGATCCCGAAGCAGCATAAACGCTCTCTTGAGTGTTGCCACTGATGGCTGGACACTCGAAATATGGATGTGGACCACCACATGTTTCACAGCTTTGATCTACCACATTGACTTGTTGATTCTTTTGAATCTGATTTTGATGTATTCTCAAGACAGCAGTGGACATATCATCCATCCTTTTAGTGAGTGAAGCCATCTCGGGTGAAGAGTCCGTAGTGATAGATTTAGTTGACTCGTTCCTCTCGGCGGAGGAATCCCAATGATTGTGGTGGGCAGTCATATTTTCGATTAAATCTTGGCACTCTTCGGGTCGCCTTTTCATAAAGGTACCACCGGCCGCAGCATTGATCGTGTCACGATGTCTTAATGTTAAACCATTATAGAACGTGTCTATAATGGTGACAAGTAACATATTGTGATTAGGACAACGATCAATCGAAAGCTTGTAACGTTCCCATGCTTCGAATAAAGATTCGTCGGGAAGCTGGCGAAAGTTACTTATATCATTTCTCAATTTCGTCACCATCGACGGTGGGAAATATTTTGCCAAGAATTTTGAAGTCATTTCATCGAAACTATGAATTGAATTCTTGGGAAGACGATCAAACCATGCGGTGGCATGATCCGTCAAAGAATATGGGAAAAGATATAGACGAAGGGCGTCATCGGTGACCCCATTTTGTTTCATACTTTGGGTGACGGTAATGAATTTATCAAGATGTTTGTTTGCATCTTCACCCGGCAAACCGTGAAATTTGCATGAAGTTTGGACTTGTTGGATCATGTGATGTTTAAGTCCGAAATCCGCGGCTTGAATGTTAACGGGAGCAATAGGTCCGCCCCGTCCTTGCATGGTTGGTTGGCACAACCCCTCCATCGTTCGGAGATCGGGGGCTGTCTCATCATTGTTTGGATCATCTGCCATTTTATTAATGGGAATAGTACGAATCTCGGGTTCGACTATTCGGGCAGCACGTCTACGATTACGTCTTCTCGGAATATCTACGAGTTCACGAAAAGGACTTGTCGACGTGGAAGAACGAGTGCGCATGCACTAAAAATGTTTCAATTAAATCAAGATCGAAGCAAAACACAAGGAACTTAAATCCTTAAATCAACAAGCGTACGGTAGCTCTCTGACTGAAAAACGCACAGAGTGGCGGAGAAGCAAAGGTGGGCAATAAATGCTCCTTAAAAACCCGCTTCTTTCGGTTCGACAATTTAATGTCAAACCCTCCTTAAACCTCCGTTATAGTTTGTTTATCAATCAAAGGTGAGCCGAATTCGCAAGCGACACAAAGGCAAGTTTTAATCTGATGTTTGGGAACTTATTATGATAATACCCAAGTTGAGGAATATTATATTAATTTTGCTTTTATCTTTTATTTTAACAATAAAACGGAAATGTTTTTGGGTTTTTATTTTTTATATGATAATATATATATATATATATATATATATATATATATATATATATATATATATATATATATATATATATATAATAAAAGAAAAGAAAAATATTTTTGTATTTTATATTTTTTATCTCAAGTCACTAATCGTTTAGACTTAAACGATATTGTCGCAACACAACCTCCCCGGCAGCGGCGCCAAAATTTGATCCGTACTAAAGTGTATATATAAATAATATGCAGACGGATACACGTGAATGAAAACAAATCAACCCTTTAGGAAAAAGGCTAACTTGCAAAAACTCACGTTTGTGTGTGTGATACCAGGTAAGTGATTACCCGGGTCGTTTCCCAACGAGGAGTGAATGGGCAATCGTTGAAAGTTTAGATTAGAGTGACTGATGATTGGGATATAGAATTTTGATTTTTTTCTAATTTTAACAAATACAAAGTAAATATAAAGGATTAACACTAAAATTATGAAATAATAATTAAAACTAACTTAAAAGGCAATTAAAATGGTTACCTAAGGCTTACGTAATCAAAAACGTAAAAGAAAACTAGAAATGATCACGTTACCGGGAGAATCCCGAGCCTAAACGTGAAATTTATGAAATACTAACTCTATGGGTACAATTATATTTTTCCTAGGTTCTATTTAATAAAAGAAAATTTTAGAAATTAAAATTATATTTTTCTGATTAATATTTAATTTACTATGAATTAAAAACTATTTTAAACTAATTAAATGATTAAAAATACTAAAACTATTAAGAAAATTCTGAAACTTTTTTCTAAAATACCTTATGATAATACAAAGCTAAGAAAAATAAAAAGGTGGTCACAGCTTATTTTAATAAGCTGCTATAAGCTAAAAAGCTATGGATAGCTTAAATGGAAACAAGTGATAAATAAAAAAGAGTGCAAAGGTTTAATGAAAAAGACCCAAGGGCGCAGTGGTAGTGTGTGTGTGTGTGGTGAGCTAAAGGTCTGGGGTTCGAATCCCACCCAGACTTTTTGTAAAACTTATTTTTTTTTACTATTTTCTTTTACAAACTTATTTATAAGCTAATTATAAGCAACTTTTACAAAGGACTTATTTTTAGAACTTCACAAATAAGCTAGAAAGAAGCTGCTTATCTCATCAGTTAGTGTACTAAACTAAGACTTGGAATTTATCAAATAAGCTATAAGCTAATTTTGTAAGCTAAGGTGAATGGAATAAGCTGAAATTGACTGAAATAACTATAAGTAAGCTAATGATAAAAAGAAAAAGCTACTGGAGTAAGCCAATAAGCTTTTAAATGGAAATAAGGGCTGCTGATCTAGTGTGATACAGGGCAAAAACACACCTTTTCGAGCCACTGAAAAGCTAAGATAAAAAATTCTAAAAAATAAACTAAAAATATGACCAAGTACACAAGCAAGCCATCTCTATGCGTGCCAAATTTCAGATGAATTGGACTTAAGACGAAGAAATGAAAAATAAAAGAAATTTCGTGCAGATCACAAAAAATACGAAAATTTAGTTTGTTATGGTTTGGTTTTGTGCAGAGGGGTGTAGACTAAACAAGAACAAACCAACTCTTGGGAATACTCTATATGGACTTAAGGGACCTCAGAAATGCCAAAGTTGAGGGCCAAAAGAGCTTATGGCTTATAAGAGCTTATTTAGTCATTTTATGGTCTAATATGGCCAAATAACATTCAAAACTATATTTTCTATTTAATTGGCTAAAAAAGACTTAGAAACAACTTATATAGGACAAATTAAGCTGGATCAAACTTGGACAATTGGCAAATGTACAGTAACAAGTTATTTTACACTGAAAATGAGCTTAAAGCCAAACAGCCTTTATTAGGGTCTGTTTTGCTATTTTCAAATGAAACAGATTATTATGAACTATGATTTGAATTCTATTGTTACTAATAAGTATAATAAGTTATAAAAATTGACTTTTACTTAAAATTAAGCAGTTTAATTAAGCTAGCTTATTTATGGCTTTTTTTATGATTTTAAAGGAAAACTAAGTGCAAGCTAATTTGGACTAATAGTACAGATTAAATATACTTCTAGACTACAAATAAGCTGAAAATTACAATAATAAACTGAATTTAAGCTATTGAACAGTAACTTGGAAAATTAAATAAAACTTGGAATTTGGCTTACAACTGAAAGAGCTTATGGAACAGAGAACCAAGGACCAGAACAAAACCTAGCTTGTTAACACAAGCTAGAAACCAAATACCAGCCTTCCAGAATAGCTTTTCATACCCAGAATAGTTCATTGGAGCTTATGTTGACTTTTTGTTGACTTTCCCATTTCTTGAATTTAGAACAGATTATAACTAATATAAACCTACAACAAGCTATGATAAGCTTGTATAAGCTTATAGCAAGGGTGTGTGGCTTGTGAGTGATTTTTAACAGGACTAGAGATTATTTTGACTTAACAGTAACTTAAAATTTAGCATTAACTGACAATGAACATAAGAGTACTTGAAATTAGAATAAATATACTGAATTTGACTTGAATTAATAACTGGAATTCGAAAATTACAAGATTACAACTACTGAATATGAAATACGATTTATCTAAATTAACTACTTACTTTACATGCTACATTGTTGCTCTATTTATACTAAAATAAAGTGGGATTTGCTTCCTATCTTCCTCTGAGCAATTCTGCACCCTTGGTTAGGCTTGAACTCATCTGAGTCGTTGAAATGGACTTTTGGCGGGAAAACTGGGAAAGTGGAAAACACCACTTGGTTGGTTGAGTGAGATGAAGAAGAAGCATTAAATGTGTTTTGGCATGTTAGGTGAGTGGGATAGGAAGCTAGGAGGGGGGTGGTGTTGCAGAAAAATCTGTGGGTTGAGGTGGTATGGTATTGGCGGGATGGTGGTATTGAAGAAGAAGGTTTGACCGAAGTCAAACCTTCTTGGTTAATTAAGGGGTCGGTTGGGTTTTTATTTTGGATTGGGCTTGGGAATTTTGGGCTTGGTAACTGGGTTTAGTTTATTGCTGGGTTTAGTTTATTTAGGATAGGATTTGGATTTTAGATAAACCTTAGGGACTAAAATTGTACAATGCTGAAAATCCAAGGACCAAAGTTGCCAATAGTGAAAATTAATTCCAGGGACCATTTGTGTTATTTTTGGTATTTTGGGGGTTGACTTTGACTCCGTCTTTGACTTTCGTCTTTACTTGACCAAATGTACAATTGTTGTCGAGTCGATCCAAAAATGATTGTTTTCGTCCCGTTTTTAATCCTTTTGCACATGAAACAGATAAAACCACAGTTCAAGGATATTTTATGTATTTTGAAGCATTTCTGAGTGTTTTTAAATGTTTTTGCAGTTCAGATGGGACAAAAATGATGAGTATTTACACACTCATCAGGCTACCTGTATCCCAAGGCTGTTGTATAGCTTTTAAATGTACCGGTCAATTAAACAAAAATAGGATTTGTTAATTCACTCAACTGAATCAATTTGGTCAATTTTTATAAATTGTTAAAATTAGGGTTGGTTTGTTTGGAAGTGAAAGAGCTGAAGAAAAGGGGAGATGATAAAGTGACAGGTGGAGAATCGAGAGAGAAAGTGTAGAGTCAGAGAGATGGGAGCAAAAAAATAAGAAAAAGAAAAAACTATATAATCATGTAAATTGACTACTATACCCCTTCCAGTTAAAAAAAGAGGGGAATGAGGATGGGACACATGGCACAATTTGGTGCCTTCCTAGCCTTTTTATTTTAAGACTCCTTCTCAATATACCTCACCTATATATATATATATATATATATATATATATATATATATATATATATATATATATATATATATATATATATATATATATATATATATATATATATATATATATATAGTGGGACTTTCATTTCAGAACCATCTTATCTGCGAGAACTGACAGAACCACCAAAAACATACATGCACGCCTTCAATTATTGTATTTTTGCACATATGTTCTAAAAACAACATATATGCTTTAAAAAAACATGGTTGTTCTAAAGAATTTGATAAGAAATTGGAAATATAAAATTTTTCTTTGAAGGTGTGCATGTATGTTTTTATAAGGCGTGCAACGACAATATTGCAGCCGTGTGTAAGGTTTTTGTGAAAAAAAGGATGAGTTCATGATGATATTGAAGAACATAGGTGGATACTTACGATTATTGATGATTTGCGTGTATTTTTATTTTATTTTAAAAGACGTGCATGTATATTTTTGGTGGTTCTGTCAGTTCTCGCAGATAAGATGGTTCTGAAATGAAAGTCCCTATATATATATATATATATATATATATATATATATATTATATATATATATATATATATATATATATATATATATATATATACATTATATATAACAGGAGGCGTATGACGTCATTAATGCCACCTCAATGCCACCTCAATGCCACATAATCATTTAAATGCCACCTCAATGCCATGTAATTGTGATTTAAAGCCATGTCATCACATTATGTCCACCTAAGCAATCTTTTATTATTTATAAATTTTGGATTTAATTTTTGCAAATAAATTTCGGATTTATTTAATTTGTACAAACATATTTATCTTTTGCCATTAATAAATTTCGGATTTAATTTGTACAAAAAAGCATGATGATGGATTCAAACCTGGGTCTGTTAGTTCACAAACAAACCTTCAACCAATGGAACAAGCCAGAAGTTGTGATATACAATTCAAAATCAAAATGTAATATCTTAATCCAATGGAGCAAGGCAGAAGTTGTTATAAACAATTCACAACCAAAATAATAACATCTCATTCTTCACATCTGACTAAATTAAACCACATATACGATCCAAAAGAAAGAAAACGATGCATACAGGAAAAAAAAAATCATACAAACCCTAATTGGATCATTGTAATATCTTTGCCGTATCTCTTTCAGGCGAGTCTTGGTCGATGGATGATCGGCTTTTGAATTAATGTTAGATAAAATCACATGTCAAAAGGTGGAAGAGGAGGGCGAGAATAAAACCACTACAGGTATGTACCTTGGGCTTAATAGGATTAATGGCTCATAAAGCTTATTCTCATCCACTGTATAGTGTTTACTCAGTACCATTAATTGTAGTATCACTTGGGTGAAAGTTTTCATTCTATTTATGAATCTGTTAGTATTCTGATATTCAAAACTATTTTGATTAAGTTTATTTTTAAAAAGTAAGTAAATATGCAAATAAGTTATCAACAGTGCTAAGTTATCAACAGCAGTACTAACTCACTCGCATAGCAGTACTAAGTTAGACCTCTGAAGTTAATTAAGTTTGGGAAGTAGGATATCAAAAATTTTATTTAGCTCAGATTTTTAGTATGCAACGATCCATCTGGAATTCTATGGATTTTTTATTATTTATTTATTTAATTTTTTTGGCACTTCACATGTCGATCTGCTTTATTTACAGGCAAAGCTTATAGAGATGAAACGAGGAATCGTGTCCATGAACTGAAAGAAGCTCTAGGCATGTCAGAGGGTGCACCTTCCCCATGGCTTATAAACATTCAGGTAAATGCTACATCCAATTCCACCTTTTTCCACAGCTGCAATTGTACTCTCTAGAAGCTAAATAGGAGTTTCTTCTCATCGTGAGTCATGGTAAGCTATAACACGTAAATATAGATGGCCAACAATTTGTTCTTTCTGGGTAACAATCATCTATCTAATCCCCAAGTTTCGGATAATTCAAGACTGCCACTGTGGATTTGTGGATTTAATGTTTTGACATACATGTACACTTTCCCTCTTCCGATGTATAATTTAGAGGTTGCAATTGTAACCTTTTTAGATGAATGGTTCGATTAGGTTTGCTTTTTTATCTCAAACGGGTGAGATCAAAAAAATAACCAAGAAGGGAATGGCTGCTCAGGTTAGTTGAATGGGTTTAATAGGTTGTAAGGGCGCATATTTCCGATGCTTGCAACATTAGAAGCCTAGAAGGTCGCATATTCCCGATGCTTAGAATCAAGTAGTATAACTCTTGACGAATCACTCCACCCTGCTCACAAGTGCACATAAATAAATATTTTTTATGAAAAATATAATAGATAATTAGATATTAAGAGAGAATAAGAGATGGTATTTGATTGTGCTTATGCTATTTGAAGTCACTATTATCACTGGCAAATCCGGATTACTCAGGGATTTACATGTAAGGGGTGTTTGGGATTGTTTATTTTGGAATGCTTATCTACCCATGAATAAGCTAGTACCAAATTGTTTAATTTTAATGCTTATTCCAGAGTGATATAAGCAATGAAGTAGTATCCAGGCACTTAACACTGCTTATCTGCTTAAAAAGTAAGTAAATATGCAAATAAGCAGTTGACTTAGCAATACAAACACCCTCTAAAATGGCCTACAAATAATAAATAATTTGAATTGCTTTTGTTGTAACTACTCCTGAACAGATTATTTGAACAGATTTTTTAAAAATGCTATTATGAATGAATATTATTTCGGGTATTGTGTTGATGTTGGATTAGGAGTACTCGCGTATGAGTATGATTACAATGGATCTCAAACGACTTCTAAGGCTCTTGCAGTGTGCACCGTGCCCGGTTTTTGCCTGCCTCTTGATACCTGGCTAGCAACTGCTACTCTTTTGGCAATGGACAATATGTCAACCATTGTTGTCTGAATTGGAAAATTGGTGCTACTTACAAGGGAATTGAAGAGATAAGAGTTCTTCGCCCTCTTTTATTATTTGCTTTTCGTGCTATCAAAATCAAGGTAAATAGCATTTTTTTTCCTAATACCTGCTAATATGAAAATATGCTTTTACATGTTACTATTATACGTAATCGTCGCCTTTTTTTATAAGCCATTGGCTATAGGTGTGTCACGCCTTAGATCTGATACAAGATGTATGAGAAGACGCGTTGTTGATAGTGGCCCAAGATCGTTCAGTTTGGATGTCGCAATGAGTAATTATATATATACATTTGTCGTGCTAAAGGCCGTCACTTAACTTATTTGGCCGTCACTTAACTTATTTGGATGTTCTCAGACCAGACGGTCAGGTCATCCAACGGCACCCGTTTCTGTTGCAAGGCCTGAACCTCTTATTGGTAACCGTGTGATCGCATCTATGTTATTTATTAGTACCTTATATCAGTGTTGTATGTCTGTGTATTAGCCTTTCACGTTCTGATGCATTTTTAATTATGGTTTCTGCAGCGACAGTTCTTTTTTGTTTTATTCTCCTTTTATCTCCTGACCATCTCCAACCTTTCTTCATGTAAGTATGCTCTTTATCTCTTTACATGTTTCGAAAGTTATTTTCAATGTTTTATTATTTATATATATGCTCCTTGTCTTTTCAGCTATACTTTGTTTCCATTCGTGCTTTTGTTGGAAGCTGTAGTTGAATGCAGGAATAACCATCCTCTTAAAATAAGTGATGCTGCCGCAGAAGGCGTGCTTTATTGTTTGGAACACTTTCTGATCAAGTGTCATGTAGCGTCCCTCGACCAGGTACTATTTCTATCACACCCCTTCGTTCCTTCATTTTTTTATTATTATTGTTGAAATGACAAATGTGCCTCTTTTAATTAATATATGCAGATGGTTGGACTCTTGAAAAAGCTCACTAACACAACATTGCTATCTCCGTCCCAAGCATCAGAGGAGTTTCGTGAAGGTGTTATCAGACGTTTTAAGGCCCTGCTTAACGCTTTATGTTTCTGCTCCAACCCGTCTTAGCTTGTGAAAGCAAACAACTTAAATCTATACCTAGGCTTATAGACAATAGATATTCACAGTCATTCCCGGTACACGAGCTTGATCTTGAGGAGTGTTTACTTGCATTCCTTCTGTCTCAGTCTACTGCTGTTACTGTCGGAAACTGGCTATCGCTTCTGCTAAAAGTATGTCTTTGTTTAAAGTAATGATTTTTACTTGCTCTGTGCCGATATTATATAAAGAGAAAACCTTTATTTTGTATTGTTTTGCTTAGGCTGCTGATGTTGAGGCATCACGGGTTGGATTACGACAACTTCTTCTCAGGTAAATAAACTTTTGTCGGCAATATTTCCACATGTAAGTCCACGAAAGTATTTGATTACGTATGTTTGCTGTATGATGTAGCTTTATTTTTCGATTTTACAACATTGGATATAGGGTCACATGTCCATAGTAGTTCCACATTAGATGTTCCATTTAATGAATATTTATTTTGACCCACCCATTTTAACTTTAAGTTTCTGCGGTTGTGCAGAACCAAAGAAACAGTTAGAGTTAGCAGTGAACACGATTTGCGATTCTTGGGACAGTCCAATGGCCAATAAGTTCAGGAGTACTAACCAGATAACAAGGTTAAAGGGTTGAAGCAATTGATGTATGGTTCTTACCTGCTGTCTTTTTCCGTTCTAATATTAGTGTTCAAGTTTCTATGTGATTTCTGTTCATGTCATCCTTTTATCATGTTAGGAGAATACAAAAGCGAGAACTCCAAATGAACATTGTATACATCCATCGCTAAGTAAGAAATACCGTTTTCTTGGCATTGAACTGTCAAGGCTTTCGATCTTATGCAACCAAAGGTACTTCTGCAAAAAAATTGTTGCTGCTAATATCTTAGTGTCAATGTGTGCACTTTTAACAACACTTTCCGCGCAGCTTGAATTGGCAGCACTTGCGTTGCCCGAATCCGACCTATAGCTCCATTACCCATCCCTTATAATATGCATGACATACCCAAAGAAGTAATTACAGTAGAGATTTGATTCACCGGTTATACCCTTTGATTTTCACTCCATCTACTCTTTTATCGTTTACGGTACCAAGATTGGCTTCACCATGTCATGTATTTCTGCAGGTGGCTGAAATGTAAATGGGTCAATCTGCCACACAGATAAAAAGTCCCCTAAATCATATTCTTACTGCATAAAAGCGCATTATCAATTTATTCAGATTACTTTAGAAGCAATAGATTTATTGTTCGCTTTCTTCTTAGGACTCGATCCCTTCTATCTGAATTAGAGAGCCCTGTTGTCAGTTTATATTGGAACTTAACACAAGAAACAATAGTAATTTTAAACAATATTGAAGTATGCTTATTGTACAACATAAAAGTTAATTGCTTTATTTTTGTAGCATCTTTTACTACTGTCCTACTGTTGGTGCACTTGGAAATAAAAGGATATTACTGGAACAATCAACATACTTCACATCGTGCAGGTAATGTTTTGATTCATAGATAATTTTATTAGAGCTAGCAAGACAAGTCAATATGGATTGGGAGTATTGTAGTTGATGCACCGAGGAAAGGAACGAGATCAGTGGAACAGTGAAATTATTTCGGACAATTGAGATAACCATTTGCTTTTTTGATACTTTTAGTAGAACTAGCAAGAGCCAATATAAGGTGAAGCACTTCAATAGTTCAAGAAAAAGTATGATATTGTTGTCAATATTCAAGGAGTTGAGCCTCTTATTGAACCTGGAATCATTGTGTAAGGTTCTTTTACATATATCAATTCATTTTATTTTTCTTCTGAAAATACATTCATCGTCTTTGAACACTCCTCTAAACGTACTTCCATGAGATGCAACAGGTATGCTTTGATATTTGAGGTCAAATGCAGCAAACTTTCAAAGTTAAAACTGATATGAGTTTTTTTTTTTTTTTTTTTTTTTTTTTTTTTTTTTTTTTTTTTTTCTGTCTGTAAACTTAAAGATCAGATGGTGATATGTGGTATGCCCATAACCAGGGGATCCATTAGAATACTACTTTAGTGTTTAATTGAGAATCTACTAATTTATATTAATGTGATCTTTCTAACTTGCACTTGTGTTTATACAATTTTAGTTATGGCTTCAACCAAAGTTGGAAAGGCTATTAGTGTGGTAAAAGATCAAACAAGTATTGCATAGCAAAGGTATTGCAAAGGTTACAGGAAATGAAGCACTTCATCTCGAGTTTTACTCATACTAAAGCCAACGGGCAATGATAATCAACCAACTAATGATAAGTATATAATGGGTATTATTAACAGCACTTCTTACTCGAGAAGTTGGTTGAGCAGATTTATTATCCATGTTTAGTATACTGCGAAGTTGGTTTTAATTGCTTTAACTTTCAGGAATTAATATGGTCAGGAAATTGACTCATTGAGTACCAACGAGCTCGAATCTCTCGAAAGGCGGCTACAGCGAAGGATCTTGCATCAAGCTATATCGTTACAAGGTCGTTGACCATGGAAATCCGAGAAGGTCGAAGGAGCCAATTCTGGTCTTAGCTACTGTTCATTAGAATATGGGTGTAATCCCAAACAATTACCATGAGGAGGTAATTCTTAATATGCAAAACTGTTATGCATGACTTTAGGTTGCAAGATGGAAAGACTAGGTGGAGGGTAAAGGGTCATAACGGGCTTGGTTTGACCTGATAGACCCGTTTAACTATTCCATTGCGTCATTGGTCGTGACTTTGCTGATATAGTTGCAGAGACCCATAAGCTAGGTGAAGTTGCATTCCATGATCTTTGCATATAACTTGCAAAATTAGTTGAGCATTATATAGCCTCACATTGCTCATATAAAGGTAACAAACAAAAGCCATTACCAAATGATGCATGAGAGAAGATTATTGCATGACAATATCAAGAAATGGTTCAATAGATACCTCAAAGATTCGATTGAATATGCAGCGTATCATGCAAAACAATGTTGTTGTGTTTCGACCACATGAGATGTTAGAAGAAGCTACACCGTAAAAGTACGAATTAACAATAAAATAAAAACTTTGGTATTTATCTGTAAGCACATAATTTTTCTAATTATTTTTGTAAAAGATAACAACAAACTATTGTGGAAATAACCTATAATTCCTTCTTATCTATATAATACATCTTATCTTTATTTTCTTACCGTTGGGTTTTGTAGATTGCAAGTTGATTGAGAAATCACGGGAGCTATCACGATTTTAAATCGAACAACCAGAGCTGAATATGGTAAGCTTAATTCGAGTTTTAACATTTTGGTTTCTCATTGAAGTACTCATTTTATAGAATTGTACTAACTGATATTTTGTTCCATATACTTCGAACTTGCAAGACACCATAGAGTTGGTACTAACTGAGTAATGCATGTATGACAATTCATTCAACTGAATCTAGGACATATAACAGAGGATCTCTCCTGTGGAGATTTCATGGTTTGTTCAGAATAACAGCCCTTTTTAAAAAAAAAATTGGTTAATTGTACACGGTCAAACAAGTTGAAAGTCTCCCAAAGTTAACTTACAGGAGGTGATTGGCACACAAACCTCCGATATTAATTTTATTTATAAATTTTGATGATTCTTATTTTAATATGTCGCCTCTTGAAAAAAGTGGTTCTAAATTGCAGATTTCTGTTTATCTACGATCCAAGATTACATCTATATCATCATTACAACTTATATTTTGTTTACAATAAAAAAAGGACCAGTCTAGCCCATTAAGGTCATGAACCAATGACAAACCCGACAAATATGTAAGTATCTAAACACGCATGCCAATGTCTTAAGTCTCAAATTATTATATTGATATATACATCTACTATGCTTATCAATCAATAGGTGTTCTTTCACTGCCATCATATTAAAGTATTTTGTTTTCTAGGTTCTGTTTACTTCTAAATCAATTTCTACCCATATGAGACTAAAATTTTATATTTACTGTGCAGTAATGTAAACTGTCATTCCCCAAACTCGACACCTAAGGAATACGTATAATGAGAACTTACCATTGAAGGTTCTATTTCCTGCCAGGTTGCTCACTATAATTTATTTTGTATGTATTTTGGTGTTAACAAACAACACTTCGGACATATCGTTTAGACAAACTGAAAAAAATGAGTGAAATTGTAACTTTACCCAGAAAGCTTTAGGAATATTTTGGATTTCACTGTTCCATATGGTATTACAAATACACCCTCAGTAGCTTCATAGAGTTTAATGAGATTCAACCTCAGTAGCTTCATAGAGTTTACTCAAGCTATTCATCTATATGGTAAGAGCATAGTCAAATATTTATAGTTTTGACCAACCTTTAAGCAATTTTTAAATGATTCTTTTAGTAGGTTCATTTATGAAAAATGCTTTCGAATGAACATGCCGTCCGATCACAAGAACATTATGTAAATTTTTGAACATTTGTATGTCCAGCTTCCAAAACCATTTGAGAGCAAAAACGGATTGCAATATTAAATGTTGCGACGAAGACAAAAATTGCTCAAGCTACACTACTAATGTGGTTTACGATGAGCTTCTCTACAGATTTGAATGTAGAAGGTTCAGTGAATTTTCTTTTTGCTAGAACCCTACAAATATCTAATTCAAATGAGTTTTCTTCGTTTGAATTGAGAACATATACTTTGTTTTTGCGGACAACTTATTAACTTTTATTTTCGTAATGCATTTAATAAATATGTTGGTATGTTTAAAAATGATTTACCTAGACTGCATAATAATAAATATGTTGGATGAACATTTACTAAAGATAAGTGCAAATATTATTGAAGTTAAGATAATATTAGGTGGCAGTGTTGCTACTATTTGCGCATTACAGCGTATGGTCACTCGCCCGTCGGACAAAAAGATGCCGTTTAAACTCAACTGTAGGCAATCCCAGTTTCGGTCTATTTTGCAATGACAAATAATAAAAATCGAGGCCAAACTTTGCCGAAAGTTAGGTTGCTTCTACATAAGCAGTTTTCTCATATTGACAACTATATGTGGTTGTCTCAAGAATAAAGAGCGTAAAGGGGTAGCGTATCCTTTATTGTGATAATGATGGTAATTATAGAAAATCAACAGCAACCGTTGTATAAAAAGAAGCTTTATTTTACATTTGAGTTGATTTGGTTGTATACTTTGTTCTTGCGTACCACTTTATACCTTTTTTCTCTCATATTCAATAAAAATGTTCATTTTATTCGTTATTAATGAATTCAATAAATAATTTGGTATGTTTATAACTTATTTTTCTTAACTTTAAAAAGGGTGAAAAATGAAATTTTGACCAAATCCTTATAAATGTTGACTTTTGAAAGCATATTGACTAAATATTGACTTTGTATCGAAATCTATTAGTAATAATTAAACGTGACGATAACGATAATTATAACGATAAAATACTTACAGCGACCAATATATATTACGAACCAATTTTGCACATATAGTTAACAACGCGAATTATTTGAGAAATTGCAACACATGAGAAAAATGGAAACGATTGAATAAACGAATGGGTCATGGCCAAATTTTCTAAAATTTCCAACACTTAGAGTATTTTTGATAAAAATACTTAAATTGTCTAAGTTTCTCTAAATACTTAACAAATTTTTCTAAATTTCTTATAATCAAAATTATATTATAAATAATAAATAATATTTATAATATAATATTCCTCCACTAACACTATTATTTTATTTATTTCTCAAAACCTATTTAATTAATTATAACCTTAATTAACTAAATATATAATTATTCAACTTAACCTAATATATATATATATATATATATATATATATATATATATATATATATATATATATATATATATATATATATATATATATATACTAGTTTTCGAAGCCCGCCCGATGGGCGGGCATGACTTGTAATTATTCTTTGGATAGTATTAGGTCACGAAAAATAATATTTAAGGAAAGGAAGCACGAATTGTAATTATCGTTGGGAGGTATTAGTTATCGTTATTTATTTATTTATTTATTTATTTTTTGAAAATATCCTTGATGGTTCGATTCATAATAATATTAATAATAATAAGTGGACGTAAACAAATATTGAAAATAACAAATCATAATAAAAACATACAATCAGACCAAAAATTTAAAAAACTAAACACTCGGTTTTAGCCAAAATAAAATGTTGTGTATACAAAACAATGTTGCGTATTCAAATCCAACATAAGACTTCTTTGTAAACTACATTTGCAGTTGAGTTGCAATAGTTTCCGTCCCTATCTAAACATAGAACTTTCAATCCTCGCTTGCTCTTGACTCTTGACAAAGCGACATATAGTTGGCCGTGCGAGAAGACCAGTTGTGGTAAATACAAACCAACCTGTGACAATGTCTGTCCTTGGCTTTTATTAATCGTCATACCAAAACACACTTGAATAGGAAACTGCCTTCTGTTCAATTTGAATGGCATTTTTGTTTCTGAAGGGGTAATTACCATACGGGGAATAGCGCAAATCCTACCAACATTTCCACCAGATATGATCTTTGCTTCGATAACATTGATTCCCCTTGCTTTTTTATCAATGTTACATAAAGGCCAATCGTACCAATAAGTCGTTTGAAGCTATTCCATAACCATATGTTCCAATTTCTTTCTCAGTTAGCTCCGTTCGTGTTCGTCTGATTCGTTTACAGCCCTAGGTGTGGGATATTGTGTTGTATAATCTGAGTTTGATGGTGAGAAAGATGTTAGATCCAAGTTATAGAATTCAAAAGGGTGTATCATCACTGTGAGAAAAATGAATGTTAAATCAAAATTATAGAATTTAAATTAATGTGTTCTGTTTGGGTGATAAACATAAAAACTCTAATTATAGAATTTAATTATAGAATTTAAATTAGTTGTCGAAGGCCGCCCAATGGGCGGACATGACTTGTGATTATTTTTTGAGTGTATTACTTTTCGAATAGTAAGATATATGTATACGAAGGTATTAGTTATTGGTAAATAATATATAAGGAAATTATTTGTTTTGAAACATCATGATATACTTTGGCATGTACGAATAGCAAGCGCTAAGGATACAGTTGGGATCGTATTTTTTTTTACGTTCATATATATTAACACACATTTGTAAACATGTTGATTAACCACCGGTAATTGTTCACAGGTTATATTATGAATGCCTTGTATACATTTTAGTCACAAATGCATGAGTTGCATGTAAATCTGTACGCTATAAATCTCAAATGCGTCTATCTGTTATGCTTTTGTCTATAATCATTATGCGGTGGGCGGGCATGACTTGTAAATATCCTTTGAATGTATTAGTTTAGGCTTGACTTATGAATATCGTTGAACTTTATAAGTTGATAAAAAAATAAGATATAAAAGTACCAATTTTTATATTGAATGCATTAAGAATGAAAAATAAGTGAACGTTAAGAATTATAAAACAGTTAAAAGTTACAAAGTCATTTATAAAAAGATAATATATTATTTAAACTCAAATGCTTTAATATAATTTATGTTAGATAATAAATATTTAAATTTTTTAGTCTGGTTGTATACATCTATTCCTCTCAAGTCCCATCGCTACGTATATTTTTTGTCAGACAATAAATATTTAAGTTTATCATATACATCTTGAAGCCATAATGAATTCGTAAGTGCACAAAGGATAATGATTATAGACATAAGCTTAACAGATAGACGCAATTGATTATTTTAACCAAATTCCCAAATAAACCAACTACCTAAATTATTCATGCATGCGCTAATATTAACGACTCAAAAAGTCAATGCGTAATTGAGGGAGTTGTTTGAAGAATGTAGAGACCATACTACATAATAAGGAATATTGTATACAAAAAATTTATGGGTCAAATTTGGTTTTATATTGAATTTCAATGGGTTCAACTTTATTGCTCAATTAACAATGAATGGGTTTAAAATTCAAATGATGCATAACAATAAATTTAATCTGTTGGAAAAATACAACACAAATGATGCAAATGGTGACTTTTTCTTTTGAGATAGCAAACAGAAAAATTTGCCCCAATTCATATTCGCCTACAATTCGCCTCATCCAGCTTTGTAGTTTCTACAACTCTATCTCACTTGCATCCTCAACTATCTCCTTGTCAGCTATTACCCGTCTCTATAGACTTGAAATAGCTAATATCTTCATAAATCAACTTCCTTGTTTCAATTAGAGATGTTTCAGCCATTGGACTCTTTTGCCGCATCCGCCACCTCTGCAACTGTATGGGCTTGACCAATCAAATTACTGATAAAGAAAAAATGATTCAATATGAATACACATGTTTTAGGTGATCTGAACAAAGATTATATAGGAAGTAAACTCACTTGGCTCTTAAAATAGCTTCACTACCAACACATTAAGTTCTTAATCTACATAAAAACTTATAGTATGTAAATATCAATGGCAAAAGATATATCACCCATTCCTAGAATAAAAAGAAAACATATATTCTAATATAGAATAAAAAGAAACAGTTCCTTTGAGTAAAATGTGTTGGTATTTCAGAGTTTCTTTTCGTTTGTGATTTATGGTTTGCTTATTAATGTTGGCATCCGTATGTTACCGACAATCTCTATATACTAATGTGAATACGTTTAGAGAGGATGATTCTACCATAAAGCCCCTTTGTAGAAGCTTCTACAATCAAGTCAAGCCATTCACGATGACAACGGGCTATCATCCTACAGGTGAAACGACGTCTATCTAATGTTTGCTGCACTGCTGCCGCAATCTTTTGTCATGTTTCAAGACTGCATATATACATTTTGTAAGGATTTAGAAATTCGTATCGACGTTAACAGAAGAAACTTAGAAAAGTAGTATTGAAATATAGGGGTGAAAAGACACCGACATTTGATTATGTATTCCATTCATCTGTTTCTTCTTGACCTACAGGGACAGGAGTTGTAAATGTGGATTGGTTCAAACATATGAGTTATGCCAGATAAAAATACTATAAAACGAAGAGGAAAAGAAACATAAAGATAATATAACACAAATATTTGTTTTGTAGCTTTTCTTTTCACTAAATTGATAAAATAAAATCACCTCAGGATTACGCATAGCAATATTGGTTCTCTCACGTATCTTGTCTTGGGTCATAAGAATCAAATGATATAGCGAAAGGCTTTAGAGTATCATAAGAATCAAATTCTACCCTTTGTAAAACTGATAAAAGGGCTTTTACTACTGGTTACAGTCGACACGTTGCATCTCCGGCTCTTCGTTGTCTTCATCATCATCATAAGCTTCCTACTGTCTCTGACGCTCTTTCCTTCTTAATTCTTCTTCCATGTTTACATCACATAAAATGGTTTCTTCATAATCATTAGTTGCCATTTCAGATGAACTTGTGCTTGCTCCACTGGGTAAAATGGTCTCTAGAATCTTGCATTTCTCAGGAGTCAACATATTTGTTTCAGGAAATGCAACGCTTAAATGAATCACCAACTTCCCCTTCATGAACGGTCTTCCATGTTGTGGCATTCCCTCGTATTCCTTTGTATGAATCTGTGTTTGAAAAAAGGGTCAGAAAAGAAAAGTTAAATGCAGCTAAAATTTGATTCCTACTACGTGCTACCCACTTCACTTCTAATAACTCAAATATCTAAAGTGGAGGTGGCAAAATGTGTTTGTTGGGCGAATTGGATAACGGGTCATTATTGGTTCAAGTTGAAATGCCCAAACGGATCATTTTCAGTATGGGTGAATTGAGCAAGGCAATACACTTTTATGTTTTTGCCCATATTTAAAATACTTAAAGGGTGATGAATGGATTATTATGGTTATTAAAAACAGAATTATTGCAACAATGATCAATTAAATAGAAATTGAGCAACTTTTAACCCATTTGCCTGTTTCAGCCAACGTTTCTAATTTGACCGATTTAGCTTACTTGAGATAAAATCAACCTATCACCCCATTTGTACGTAAATAAAAAAAAAGGTATTCAATTTACTTGTTACAGGTTTCTAACAACTTACAGCGGATATGACCTCAAAAGATGGCATGTTTCCAAAAAGTGGATGATAAAATTCTAAATTGTTAATGCGTTAAACATAAAAATTAGTTCAGTTAGTTGGAATCTAAATTTTCCTTGCTAATCATCTGCACTTCAAGTAAATATTCATGGGGCGTTTGGATAATCTTATATTCACTCCTTATAAGCTTATTCTTTTTAGCAGAGATTTGACACATTATGATGATATGAACCATCATATGTGTTATCTAATTGCTTATTAGATGGGCCAAAAATGCTACGCGATGAAAGGTTTGACTGTCAACATGTAAAATTTATCTGCTCACAAATATTTACCCACTCATTTAGGCTTGTTTAAATGCAATGGGCGAATCTAAACTCTATACAACAGACATAAATTAATGCACATTCTAGCCCTTTAAAAAATGAAAATAATAGTGGAGTAATAACCAACCTTTAGAGCATATTAAGCGCCTTGCATCTTCTGGTCCTGGTATTGTTCTGATTGTGAATCAGAATATGTTGGAGGAGGACACAAACGTTTGTGCTGCTGCAACAATTGCTCGTGTTGCAACTGGTGCTGATTTTGTTGGAAATAATAATAAATGTTGTCCCACAAGAATGGTTTACAAAAGCCGCCTCTCTCCCTTGGTTTGGATCTATGATTGTTGGAATCATAGTTAAATAATAAAACTCAAACCAAACACTTAAAATGAATGAGTGTATTCCTATTCCCTTCAAACACCTCCTTAGCCTCATACTATTACTCCGTAACATGCTCTATAGAGTCTTTTTGATACACTTGATGTTCTTTAAAGTTGGTTTAGTATTTACAGCATATTAAGCGCACTATATGAGAACTCAACTCTGATCTTAGTTGGTGCTATTGGTGAATACGTGTACGTTAAATGCCGATGAATCTAGAAAATCAACACGACAACATGCATCGAGAGCTACGTATCTCAACAAAGTACAAAATTTCTGTATAATGAATCTCATACAATTAAAACTTCAATGTAACTCAATAAAATTAACGAAGAAGATAAAATACAAAATTTTCCATCCTCAGTGAAGACCAGCATAACAAATTCTTGATGCTATCATGAGAATAAAGAAAAAAACCTAGACTATTAGAGAGACATATAAATACCAAAAGGAATAAAAAGCCAGACCATAACAACGCGATCAAATCTCCCTGGCCGGCAAAGTGCCGGATCTAATACATCAGCACGGTTAGTTGCTCCAAGAACAATTACTGTAGAATTACTATCAAAACCATCCATCTCATGCAAGATAGTTCAAAACAGATAAGGTAATAAAGCATTATCCGAATATATTATAGTAGGCAAAATGAGCAGATTAGCTAACATATAAAAATGGGTAATTTAGGTCTTTTGGGTACAACTTGATTAGAGTAAAGTATAATTACAAAAAGTATATACTTGTACGGTAAACGTCATAAAATAGCAATGTATTTGGACCATTTGTCCATTTTGGTAAAGAAACTTTTTGCAATGCACCTTCGTTATTATACTTACATGTCTAAGGAATACTCGTTATTATTTTCTTATATTTCAACGGATAATGGGCACAACTGGCAAAAATCTCTATAACATAAGTTATACTTAAATGTTGACGTATTTTTGGTGACATGTTAAGAAGGGGAAAATCCTCGGGTCTTGTACTTTCTTATTTTGACCCCGTTTCCTTAGCACACCGGTTAAAAACGTCAAAACATGTCAATATTCGAGTGTATCTTATGGCTCATTAGACATTTTAAAAGGTTATGCGGATTACCGGTTGAAATTCGGGAGAACAATGACCATTATGGCTCACCACATGTAAGTATAATAATTACCAAAATGGACAATTCCATAAAATACGTTGTTATTTTATGACATTAAACCTTGTAAGAATAATATAATTATCATGTATAATAGTTTGAAAAGTTCTAAATGTGAGCCTTTTCCTCTTAAGCTACTTCAAGATTTTGCCATTTGACACAGAGGATATAAAGAATGACCCATTATTAGTATATAGGTCAAATTTGCCAGCTCTAAGTAACTGAAAAAATTGAAAAAGTACTTTGGACATATTACCATGAGCAGTTGGTTCAGGGTTTGTTCTCGCTCATCATTGCTGACAATGCGGAACCTACCATCACGACTCTTGGCTACAGCATCAATCTACAAAGGAAAAATAAATAAATAAATATGACTGAACCTTGTTTATATGGTTAAGGTGCTAGTTGGGGTATAAATTCAAACCTCATCTATGAATATGATTGATGGTGCCTCTTTCTTTGCTCTTGCAAAGAGATCTCTAACGCGTGATGCTCCCATACCCACGTAAAGTTCTTCAAACTCACTTGCGGAACAACTAATGAACGGTACTTCAGCTTCTCCAGCAACAGCCTTTGCCAAAAGTGTCTTACCTGTCCCAGGAAGACCAACCTATAAGATACCCAAAAGTCATTTATAAGAAGTAAATCATTATTGAAGCACATTATACCAAAACCGATACCAATATTCAGAATATAATAAATCTTTACTTTTGAATATATAAGCAATTGAAACTCACCAGAAGCACACCGTAAGCAATCAAACAAAGAGGATAGATACACCAAGGCTGCAATTCTCGACCTTCTTACCAACGCTTAACTGAGACTCTGACGTTTTCTATCATGTCAATGCAAGCTGAAAATTCAATCGTGGTCACTTCAAAAACGTGATATAATAAATGATTAAGTAAAGATTCTATATTAAAGTTGAGCTAATAAAATTCTCTATTCAGTTTTTTTTTTCTTCTTGCAGATAGCTGCAAAGTAGTTGTTTGCTTCAATTATTTGATGATACTCCTGCATATATATACAGTTATAGCAAGATGCCACTAATTTCCAAGTTTTGCTTCTAGAAAGTGACGAATATTTAGATTTATCGCCTGATAATAGAAGTTATATAAGGCCAGTTCATGTGTATTTGGCTTGTGAGAGTAGTAATTCAAATGCAAGAAAAAAATCTGTCATGCATACTGCCTACTTATTATTTCATTTATATGTTACTTTTAATAAAAAGATAGTTTATATTATACTGAACATAACATATCTACTTTGAGTTGCAATATTTTAATATATTTCTTTGCATTCTTGTTATCTGATTGAGTTGAAATGGGCCAAATTCCTTGACGGATCAAAAGCAGGTATATTTTTATTCTACTAAAACTAAGAGTACTAAAATTGGGTCAATTGGCCCAACCCAAACTAATGTTGTTTGTTTTGTGCTTAATTAAAGATAACGGCCGAAAGTGTAAAGAAATCGTATATCCACTAAATATTTACAAAAAAATTTTTGCACAATGACATGACATGATCATTATACCATGACATAAGCCCACATGTAAAATAGATAGTAGGCAATCACAAAATATTTACTCAAGTTGCAAGCTTTATGTTGTCTCATTTTATAGAACTAATTAAAACAATACTCAAGCTACAGCTAAGGTACTTACATAACCATATGTGACCCGTTGCCTCAAATGCACATTCGAATTCATCAATGCCTTTAATAGCAGCTCTAGACCTTCATAAAAACGAACAAAAAATAATCTAAAAGAAACATGTTAATCATCTCATACACACACACACAGACACAAACAAATAGAGAGATACCATATTCGTCTTTAAACAGGTCAAAGGTACTATCATGGGAAATTACCAGTTTCTGGTTCAGTTAACAGCTGAAAGACATTATGTGGATGTGGATTGTAGTTACTTGATATAGTATATCTCTTCTTGTTTTAAGTCCAACATATTCTTCAAGATATTCCTACGCAAAACATAATATGACTTGTAAGAATACCGTAAAAGAGAAGGAAGGTCATAAGCAATGGATAAAGAACATTACCAACCTGTGAATAGTGTGTGTCTAAATCAACAGCTGCTCTTTGATCTGGAGTTTTAGCCCTCAAGAAACGCGTTGCAATGGATAATGTTAGACCATCAATCTGCATATAACCGGTTTTATAGAAGTTAGTCGACAAAACCACAATGCATAAACATGAAAATGGGTTGATGTTATGGAGCTCATAAACTACTGAATGGTCTATGTCTTGATCATATGGAGCTTAGAAACTTAGGGGCACAAAGATGAACTACAATCCACAAACATAAACTTTTCAGCATGAACTACAGAATGGAACTTTTTAACATAAACTACTGAATGGTGTACGGCTCGATGATATGGAGTTTAGACAATTAGGGGCACAAAGAAAGAAATCCAAAATGAACAAACATAAACTGCTGATCATAATGGAGGAGCTTTAAAACTTAGGGGCACAAAGATAAAACACAATAAACAAACATAAAATATTGAAACAGAATATTTACTCACTGAGAGATATGACTGATGAAATCTTAACTTGTCTAGGGTGCAAGGTCTTAATAATGAATGAAAATTTGACCTCAAGAGTCAAAGTCCATTTTTCTTTTCTTCTTCGATTTTAATCAGAACCCTATAATACCTGTTTCAGGAAGAACGGTGGATGATGATCCGTTTGCTTCTTCAACGGGTTCAGGTTGAGAGTAACCCATCTTTGCCGTATAACTTCTGATACCTGCTTCAGGAAATTGCAAGGAAAAATAAATAAAAAAGGTAGTTTGTAGGTCGAATATGGTTTAAAAATATATATATTTAATAATCCGAAGACAAATTGCCAAATAATTATGTATACTCTTGTACTTTTGTGGTTTCAATTTCTGTTATGTTCATATTCTGTGTTGCAGCATCCTCGATGTGCTTTGTTCTTGGTTCACGCAAGTCTACTTGTTTCTGTATTCATCGATACCTATGTAAAAACGTTTGTGATATGTCACACTGAAATCCATTTTAAAAATTATTAAGATAACAAATTTAATGAAGTGATATAGAATGAGCATACCAGCAATTAATTGCCAATGCGCAATTGCATGATTCACGGACATGGTATCTATGACCCCATCAAGCGTGCCCATATCAGCCTTTTTACATTACTGGTGCAAGTCGATTTTCGATTCAATCCATTTAATGAACATCCCTAACTGCAGCAGCAAGATACGTCAACAGCAGCAGTGATTTCTGTTAACGGTAGCAACAACAATCTTTGTCAGCAGCAGCAAGTCGCGTCCTTGATCTGCGTAAAATGAGAAGAAAAAGTCAGCAACTTTCATAGGTTCCGTTAATGTAGTGATGAAATTTTAAGAGGCGAAAGTAAAATACACGCCTTTAAGTATTAGTTGAAAACCTATTTGTGACGTCTTTGTTAAGGGTGACACGAAGCTTCCGACTTTCGAAACCGAAACACATCGCTCGACTTCCCATGGAGAAACTCTGGTTTGCTTTGTTACTTCCAAAGAATCCCACCTTACCTAAGCGTATCTTAGACATTTAAAATCACGTCAAAATAGTATTTTACTCATTTGACAAATAGTCTAAACACTTTCAAAACTCGTTACTGCTATACGGGAATCCAATTAACAGAATAACATCTACTAATCCAAGACACCTAATTTCACTCATAAACATCATATCAGTTCCTATAAACAATTTTTTCCAGCTGAATTCTTCATTTTCTTCCTGTCAACACCAAAACTTATTTGTCTCCCCATTGCTATCCTAAAACTATTCTGTTTTTCAATAGCCAAAACACGAAAACTTTGTTGTTCCATAAAGACTACTACCCAGATTCAAGAATTGAATCTTTTTATCGAATTAGTTCCAAAATACACTTTAAAAACATCAAATTTCACTGACACTCACTATATGTTACTCATTAATTGTGTTTGATTCTTTCTTTTTTCCCACATTTACCCTTGCCTTTTAAACAAATTTTTTTAACAAAACACTTTGAAATCAAGAGATACTTACCGGTTTCAATTCAGAAAATCATAAACTTCTTCCTCCTCCACTTTGACCACCGCTGTTTTACCTACCAATGAATCATTCAAATAAACCATCAAGATCTAAAATCATATAATCAAAATCAAAAAAGTAAAATCTATGGAAAAAAAAATCCTAAAATCTATCATAAAACTATAAATATTAGAGTAACCTGTAGCTTATGCATTTGGTTCGTTAGATGAAGAAGATGGCCCAATAACTAACTGCAAAAACTCCAGCAAGCAGAGCATATGATAATTAGATCACAAAAAGCATATATAATTTTGCCATTAATTTGATATCTTTACCAATCTCACCAACCTTCATCATTTCACTAACCCATTTCATCATTTTAAAGCATTAACCATTGACCTCATCATTTCACCTATATATGTTTTTTTTAAATAACTACCAAATAAGCATATCTTGCTTATTTGGTATTGCATCCACAGCACACACATCCACCCAAAAAAAAAAATTGATTTTCTCAAACCTGGTTCACGAATCAGTGCATCGAACTGCTTGTAAAATAATGAAAATCGAAATCCAATCTGCAAATCAAACTGAAATAATTATTATCAGCATCAAATACAACAATAAATTGAAATAATCATAACCCAATTTAATTAACCCTAAAAATCAGCTACTAAATGAGACTGAAGGTTCCTTTCTTCTTCATAAGGTAATTGAAACCTCCCTTTTCATCCAAGTTCGTGGTTTGGGTTAGAGATAAAATTGTGTGTTTTTTATATCTGGAACTTTCTTTGGATTACCGGGTTTTAGATAGAATGATTATTATATTAGAGCAACTGTTTCGCACAACTTGTGCAAGCAGCTGCTACTGTTTGAACGACTGTTATGCACAATCCCTCAAAGCAGCAAACACACTGTTCTGCACAATCTTTTTATGCACCGTTTACTGTTCGAACAACTGTTCCGAACAACAATTTAATGCAGCCCAATCCCCACGTTTAGTATATATAGTAATAATATACACATACTCATCCTCAGAGCGCCTTATCTTTGCATCAAGTCATGTATTGAATGATGAGATGTACTACCTCTTCTATAACCGACGTCAGTTGACGCATAGGCATTATCATGTGTTAACTAACCTAAAAGCATCGAGAACTATCACATATAATAAATCTAAACAAACATATAATTTCATAATTGTAACAGTAATATTAACTATAGAAACATGAATCGTGTACCTTATTAGTGAATTTTTCTTGTTACATAAGCAACATCCTATCACCGTTTGCGTCTCTGAATCCGCTAATTATATCAAGTCGAGAGATCTTACGTTCCTGTTAAACAATGACAAACACCGTTAGGATAATAATACTAAATCAAATCCACAAAGATAATGGATGATTGACGGGAGCTGGATAATGATAAATGGGATCACCGACGCAAGCATGATTCTTGCAGAATAGCTTGCTTCATCATCGGTTTAGACACCATATGCTAAGGAATTGCAAAAATAAGACATAAGAAACTAATATTTAAAGATTTCTAACTTTTAGTCATGATAGAATGGTAGCATTATATACGGGAGATCTACATAATACGATATATATATATATATATATATATATATATAATATATATATATATATATATATATATATATATATATGGGGACTTTCAAACGAGAACCATTTTATCCGCAAGAACTGAGAGAACCACCAAAAACATACATGCACGCCTTTTAAAATAAAATAAAAATACATGCAAATCATCAATAATCGTAAACATCCACCTATGTTCTTCAATATCATTATGAACTCATCCTCTTTTTTCACAAAAACCTTACACACGGCCGTAATATTGTCGTTGCACGTTTTATAAGAACATACATGCACAACTTCAAAGAAAATTTTTGTATTTCGAATTTCTTATCAAATTCTTTAGAACAACTATGTTTTTTTTAAAACATATGTGTTGTTTTGAAAACATATGTGCAAAAATACAATTATTGAAGGCGTGCATGTATGTTTTTGGTGGTTCTCTCAGTTCTTGCGGATAAAATGGTTCTCGTTTGAAAGTTACACTATATATATATATATATATATATATATATATATATATATATATGCGTTCATGTGGTGTACACTCTTAAAATAGATTACAATAGGCACCAATCAAAAGTTAACAAGTGTCCTTTAAACATTTAAATTAATCTAAAAATGATAATAAAATAAAAAGGGTATTTTTGGTATTTAACATATATCACTTCTCCCTCTTTTCTTTCATAATAACTTACCTCGTAAAACTCAAATAAAACACTTTATCTCTCTCTCTCTCTTAAAATTTTATCAAACACTAGATCAAAATACCGCCTCCGGCAGCCGCCATCACGCCGATGGTCCGGCGGGCTCCATCAACAACCACAATTCATCCTCCAACATCAAAGATTTACGACCACGGCTCATCTCCAACATCAATGAAGGTCCGGAGGGCTCCATTAATGAAGTGATATAGAATGAGCATACCAGCAATTAATTGCCAATGCGCAATTGCATGATTCACGGACATGGTATCTATGACCCCATCAAGCGTGCCCATATCAGCCTTTTTACATTACTGGTGCAAGTCGATTTTCGATTCAATCCATTTAATGAACATCCCTAACTGCAGCAGCAAGATACGTCAACAGCAGCAGTGATTTCTGTTAACGGTAGCAACAACAATCTTTGTCAGCAGCAGCAAGTCGCGTCCTTGATCTGCGTAAAATGAGAAGAAAAAGTCAGCAACTTTCATAGGTTCCGTTAATGTAGTGATGAAATTTTAAGAGGCGAAAGTAAAATACACGCCTTTAAGTATTAGTTGAAAACCTATTTGTGACGTCTTTGTTAAGGGTGACACGAAGCTTCCGACTTTCGAAACCGAAACACATCGCTCGACTTCCCATGGAGAAACTCTGGTTTGCTTTGTTACTTCCAAAGAATCCCACCTTACCTAAGCGTATCTTAGACATTTAAAATCACGTCAAAATAGTATTTTACTCATTTGACAAATAGTCTAAACACTTTCAAAACTCGTTACTGCTATACGGGAATCCAATTAACAGAATAACATCTACTAATCCAAGACACCTAATTTCACTCATAAACATCATATCAGTTCCTATAAACAATTTTTTCCAGCTGAATTCTTCATTTTCTTCCTGTCAACACCAAAACTTATTTGTCTCCCCATTGCTATCCTAAAACTATTCTGTTTTTCAATAGCCAAAACACGAAAACTTTGTTGTTCCATAAAGACTACTACCCAGATTCAAGAATTGAATCTTTTTATCGAATTAGTTCCAAAATACACTTTAAAAACATCAAATTTCACTGACACTCACTATATGTTACTCATTAATTGTGTTTGATTCTTTCTTTTTTCCCACATTTACCCTTGCCTTTTAAACAAATTTTTTTAACAAAACACTTTGAAATCAAGAGATACTTACCGGTTTCAATTCAGAAAATCATAAACTTCTTCCTCCTCCACTTTGACCACCGCTGTTTTACCTACCAATGAATCATTCAAATAAACCATCAAGATCTAAAATCATATAATCAAAATCAAAAAAGTAAAATCTATGGAAAAAAAAATCCTAAAATCTATCATAAAACTATAAATATTAGAGTAACCTGTAGCTTATGCATTTGGTTCGTTAGATGAAGAAGATGGCCCAATAACTAACTGCAAAAACTCCAGCAAGCAGAGCATATGATAATTAGATCACAAAAAGCATATATAATTTTGCCATTAATTTGATATCTTTACCAATCTCACCAACCTTCATCATTTCACTAACCCATTTCATCATTTTAAAGCATTAACCATTGACCTCATCATTTCACCTATATATGTTTTTTTTAAATAACTACCAAATAAGCATATCTTGCTTATTTGGTATTGCATCCACAGCACACACATCCACCCAAAAAAAAAATTGATTTTCTCAAACCTGGTTCACGAATCAGTGCATCGAACTGCTTGTAAAATAATGAAAATCGAAATCCAATCTGCAAATCAAAACTGAAATAATTATTATCAGCATCAAATACAACAATAAATTGAAATAATCATAACCCAATTTAATTAACCCTAAAAATCAGCTACTAAATGAGACTGAAGGTTCCTTTCTTCTTCATAAGGTAATTGAAACCTCCCTTTTCATCCAAGTTCGTGGTTTGGGTTAGAGATAAAATTGTGTGTTTTTTATATCTGGAACTTTCTTTGGATTACCGGGTTTTAGATAGAATGATTATTATATTAGAGCAACTGTTTCGCACAACTTGTGCAAGCAGCTGCTACTGTTTGAACGACTGTTATGCACAATCCCTCAAAGCAGCAAACACACTGTTCTGCACAATCTTTTTATGCACCGTTTACTGTTCGAACAACTGTTCCGAACAACAATTTAATGCAGCCCAATCCCCACGTTTAGTATATATAGTAATAATATACACATACTCATCCTCAGAGCGCCTTATCTTTGCATCAAGTCATGTATTGAATGATGAGATGTACTACCTCTTCTATAACCGACGTCAGTTGACGCATAGGCATTATCATGTGTTAACTAACCTAAAAGCATCGAGAACTATCACATATAATAAATCTAAACAAACATATAATTTCATAATTGTAACAGTAATATTAACTATAGAAACATGAATCGTGTACCTTATTAGTGAATTTTTCTTGTTACATAAGCAACATCCTATCACCGTTTGCGTCTCTGAATCCGCTAATTATATCAAGTCGAGAGATCTTACGTTCCTGTTAAACAATGACAAACACCGTTAGGATAATAATACTAAATCAAATCCACAAAGATAATGGATGATTGACGGGAGCTGGATAATGATAAATGGGATCACCGACGCAAGCATGATTCTTGCAGAATAGCTTGCTTCATCATCGGTTTAGACACCATATGCTAAGGAATTGCAAAAATAAGACATAAGAAACTAATATTTAAAGATTTCTAACTTTTAGTCATGATAGAATGGTAGCATTATATACGGGAGATCTACATAATACGATATATATATATATATATATATATATATATATATATATATATATATATATATATTATATATATATATATATATATATATATATATATATATATATATATATGGGGACTTTCAAACGAGAACCATTTTATCCGCAAGAACTGAGAGAACCACCAAAAACATACATGCACGCCTTTTAAAATAAAATAAAAATACATGCAAATCATCAATAATCGTAAACATCCACCTATGTTCTTCAATATCATTATGAACTCATCCTCTTTTTTCACAAAAACCTTACACACGGCCGTAATATTGTCGTTGCACGTTTTATAAGAACATACATGCACAACTTCAAAGAAAATTTTTGTATTTCGATTTTTTATCAAATTCTTTAGAACAACTATGTTTTTTTTAAAACATATGTGTTGTTTTGAAAACATATGTGCAAAAATACAATTATTGAAGGCGTGCATGTATGTTTTTGGTGGTTCTCTCAGTTCTTGCGGATAAAATGGTTCTCGTTTGAAAGTTACACTATATATATATATATATATATATATATATATATATATATATATATATATATATATATATATATATATGCGTTCATGTGGTGTACACTCTTAAAGTAGATTACAATAGGCACCAATCAAAAGTTAACAAGTGTCCTTTAAACATTTAAATTAATCTAAAAATGATAATAAAATCAAAAGGGTATTTTTGGTATTTAACATATATCACTTCTCCCTCTTTTCTTTCATAATAACTTACCTCGTAAAACTCAAATAAAACACTCCTTCTCTCTCTCTCTTAAAATTTTATCAAACCCTAGATCAAAATACCGCATCCGGCTGCCGCCATCACGCCGATGGTCCGGCGGGCTCCATCAACAACCACAATTCATCCTCCAACATCAAAGATTTACGACCACGGCTCATCTCCAACATCAATGGAGGTCCGGAGGGCTCCATCAAAGATTTGTCGGTGGTTTCGGTATCATTTTTCTCAGATCCGGCAACTATTGTGATCGAATTTCATTGTCTTATTCCCGATTTGATTTCACATCGAAATATAATCGACGGCATCCGCTTTTTCCGGCGTCCAGATTCTTCCTACAATCGCTTATGCCCTGTCATTTTCATTTTCCAGCATTCGGATTATTCCTACAAATTCAGTTTCGTTATTTCGGGTTCAAAGAGTTTCGTTGTTGTTTGCCAATCTTTCAGATTTAGTCAATGGCTTTGATCGACAATTTTATAGAAATAATAATGATTGGGCATTTATTTTATTTAAGTTTGTTTTGTATTTCCGGTGACAATTGCCAACCTCCTTGTTTGTCGGATGACTTATCTGTCTACATTTAATGAAGGCTTTTGTAAAGTCAACAAACATTGCTTCTTTTGGATTTATTGTCGACGTGAAAAAGTTAAAAAAAAAACATTTCACTTTCTTTGTTTATTAAATAGTAGTTTTTATGACTAGATTATTAGTGGGTCTACTAGTTTTTAACTTCTTTATGCATCAATTGATATTTATTAAGTGCTTAATGTGAAATGTAGCAAATATGTTACTGTGTGACTACAACGTATCATGCAAATAAGTGTTCACAGACTTAGTTTGTCAATAAAAGTGTGTTAAGAAATTAGTGTGTCACTACAAATGTATCAAATAAGTGTGTTACAAAAAAAGTGTCAAAAATCTTAGTGTCTCACTAGAAATATATTATGAAACTAAGTTTGTAACTAAAAATGTGTCATAAAAACTAGTGTGTCACTATATATGTGAACCAAACACGAAAATCAGCTCTTCGGGCTCTCTCTCTCAGCTTCATTTTTGCTTCTTACCATATGGTAGAACCAATTTTATCTTTCTGCCTTTCTTTTCATTTCCATGGCGCAATTAGATTCTACACGATTTCCCCCTACTGTATACACATTCAAGAGAAAATCCATGGTGTTAGCATATGATTGAAAACTAAGCTTAACATTATTCCAACAGAAGCATTGACGAAAATGGTATACATCTGAATCTAGGGATATGCTTATACTTCATGTTGGATTGCATCTATTCTTTAGGAATATAAACTTCATGTTGGTTTTTGAGTCAGTTCTCAGAATATTGAAAGAACAGAGTTTAATTAAGGGATGCTTACGATAAACAGCTCTCAGCAGTTGTTGCGAAAGCCCCATTCCGACATATATAAATCTCATACTCCTCCAACAATGTTAGCATCTTTGATTCCGAATCCACCTCATTGCACATTTCAAAAAATAATCTTGCAATACGACGCAACGGCATTTTTCCATGTTGGGATAACAACTCATCAACCTTTTGATCATTTTCGTAAGAAATTTCTGTCCCTGTGAGTACCTCCGTGAGTACAAGTGCAAAACCATCGAGATTGCTCTGTAGTTGAAATGGCTCTGCATAATAATGCTTAATTGTTTAGATGTATGCTTTTACAGAAACATAGCCCAAACTATACAAAATGAAGTAACTTACTAAATCCAGGATAATAGTTACCATACACAAGACCACTATCGTCACGAATATTGTAAGGATGGTGACCGTGCAACAACTTAGTAACCTCATAATCTGAAAGTTTTACTGTAAAATCCTGCAAATTTATATTTCAGTTTTAAAGATTAAACTAGTATATGGTCATGTTAGTATTTTAAAGCCTATATTTATATTATACCTCATCAAGCAATATATTATGTCTGTCTAGCCGAAACATACTGATGGTTCCTCCCCAATGTGAATATACATGAATGTCATCTCGTGTCTTATGCAAGAAAACAATCCCGCGAGCAATTCCTAATGCTATTTTCACCTTTTCAGCCAATGGAAGTCGTGCTATAGCTCCTACATACAACCCATGAAAACGCAAAAGAATTATGGTAAACTTGCATTACATATAAGGGGGTTAACAGACTTTCTTGCGAGAACCATCTTATCTGCGAGAACTGACAGAACCACCAAAAACATACATGCACGCGCGCCTTTTAAAATAAAATAAAAATACATGCAAATCATCAATAATCGTAAGTATCCACCTATGTTCTTCAATATCATCATGAATGCATCCTCTTTTTTCACAAAAACCTTACACACGGCCGCAATATTGTCATTGCACGCCTTATAAGAACATACATGCACACCTTCAAAGAAAAATTTTGTATTTCCAATTTCTTATCAAATTCTTTAGAACAACCATGTTTTTTTTAAAACATATATGTTGTTTTTAGAACATATGTGCAAAAATACAATTATTGAAGGCGTGCATATATGTTTTTGGTGGTTCTGTCAGTTCTCGTAGATAAGATGGTTCTCGCAAGAAACTTGTGCATTACATATAAGAGGGTTAACTGACTATATTAGTTTTTTGCTTTCACTTCTTTTCCCAATTTGCATACCATACTAATTTAGATGCAATGTTGGATCACTAATTTGCATGTATACTACTATACTAGTGTAGTACTTAAATTGTGATAAGAAAATATGAAAATTGGGAACCAACACAGACGATTAATACTTAAAAAATATCTCAGTAACGGGTCTGGTTATCCTCAAAGTTATTTATGTTACGTACCGCTAAGAAGGTGTTCCTCAAAGTTTCCATTATGCATGTACTCATTCACTAGGAAGAGCTCTTTATCTAACAAGCAGTATCCAATGAGCTTAACAAGGTTGGGATGACTAAATTCTTTCAGCATTTCCAATTCCAACTGCATTGAAAAGTGATCGCACTTTATAATACTAAGCAACAAATAGAACGGCTAAAACTGTAAATACTTGAAACGTTACCTTGACTTTTTCAATATCAGCAGTTCTGTTCCAACTAAGTGACTTAATTACAACAGGTATTCCAGTTTTACACTCAAAAGGTGAATATGTCGTTTTATCAACCCATCCTTTGTAAACCTCACCGTAACTATGTGCACCCAAGTATGTGTCTTTTGCAAATCCCCTCGTAGCACACCTCAATTCTTCATATGTGAACACTTTTAAATCTTGACCCACTATTTCCTTTTTAGTTGAAAAGCCCCGATTTATGTAGTTACTGAAGTTCATTGGTAACGAGGTGCGCCTTTGGTCTTGTAAAATGAACAAATGGGGATACAACACAGTTAGAAAATACTATTTAAAAGGGTAATAGGACATGCAGATTAAACAATAAGAAGTTTTCCATACCATGGTTTTCTCTGGTTGATTTACGTATGTAGTTATAAATATTCCAAGTGAATCCCGATGTGCTTGGTGATTTTGTAAGATTATTCACTTTCTCTTCTTGGTCTAGTAAAGCCTCAAGTAAGGCCACGACCTCAGCCATAGTAGGCCGTTCTTTTGGAACACTGTCCAAACAACGATTTGCAATTTGAGCAAACCGTCTTAAACATTTGGACGAAATTGTTCCCTTGATTTTAGAATCAACCATTTGCTCTAATTTCCGTTCTTTCACAAATTGTTTAGCCCACCTTACCAAACTGCATTGCTCCTCACCGTAGCTTATGTCAACCGGAAGCCTTCCAGATAGCAATTCAAACAGTAAAACCCCAAATGCATACACATCTGTAGCCCTTGTCAGTTTTTTTGTATAGAAATACTCTGGATCCAGATACCCAAATGTGCCTTTAACACTAGCATAAAATGAGTGGTCAACTGGGTTTATTTTGGACAACCCAAAATCCGAAATCATAGCTTCCCAATTCTCATCCAAAAGAATGTTGGAACTCTTCACATCACGATGTATGATTCCGTGTTTGGTGTCACCACCTTTGTGCAGGTAGTCTAACCCACGTGCAGCACCTATGGCTACCTTTAGTCGTTGCACCCAACTTAAATGAATATCATCTTTGTGTAGATGATCGTGTAGAGCTCCATGAGGCATATATTCATAAACAAGTATCATCTCCTTGTTATCATTACAATAACCAATCAGAGACACCAAGTGAGGGTGACGTAGCTTGGAAAGCATCTCAATTTCAGCTCTAAACTCATGTTCCCCCTGGGTGGAAAAAGAATCCAACCGTTTGATGGCTACGACATGACTAGTTTCGTTAATACAAATATGACCTTTGTACACCTTTCCGAATCCTCCCTGTCCTATGACCAATTCATCACCAAAGTTTTCGGTTGCAGATTGAATCTCTGCAAGAGAAAACTGGCGACAGGACTGTGTTGAAGCCAATGATGACAGTTTGTCACCTTCACCGGTTCCAAAGTACATATTGAGATATGTACAGAATGTTTTGAGAATAGTGTGATGAAAGCTTGAATTATAAAAAACTATACAGATCTAGTTAAGTACTTGGTAATAAGCATGGGTGGTGACATTTTATTTTCTTATTCGAAAGTCAACCAACCAGTCAACCATGGTAGGCTATAAAAGTCTTTAAATATAAATGAATAACCAAAAGAATAAATTAAATTCCAAAGGAGTCAATAGTCAACTCATGGATTGGTAGTGTTTTATCTACTTGACATTATGATAATAACCAATAAATCACATCAAGCCAGAATGAATACCTTGAATCTAACCTCTTGATGGCAACAACGCGAGCTTCTCCGCATCCAACATTAGATTTGTATACTTTTCCATATCTTAAGTACTCCATGGAAAGTTCCTCATCAAATTCATAGGTCGCGGATTTAATCTTCACACAAGAAAAATGGTGGCGAGGTGTTGCTAAAGTTATTGATGAAAATTTGTAAACCTCGTTACTTTTCTTGTTCCATTCGTCGTTCTATACAATTCCATTAATTGACAGTTTGTAAGCTATCTTTTTATACGCTTCAATCAAACAAAACAAACAAATCTTTGTGAAAGAAACAATTACAAATTATCTAGACATCTAGTAGTGAACTTTCGCGATGTACCATCTAAATAAGAATGTCACTTGTCTACTTCTCTTGGTGTGTCGTAATGACACGTTGATTTTGTTAGTTTTGTGAACATTATTTTAGTAGTCGTATGTTATGATCGAACTCGAGATTACGGGATTGCACACTTTACGTATGAAGAGTAAATGAATAATAATTATTTATAAAAAGTTATATTTAATTATTATATACACAAAATACATAACGACCGTTAGTATTTAACGGATAATGACTAACGACCGTTAAACGATAAAAGGAAAGAAATATGTATAGATATTTGGTAAGTCAACAAGATTCCGGAACACCCTTAGAGGGTGTAGGCCGATCGGTTTGGGGAGGGGAAACCCAACCCAAATCCAACTTGAGCTCCAAGATAACTATACTATATAAATACATTAAGGGTTCTTGGTTTTGCATCTCTTGTACACATACTAAAACCCTAACTTTGTGTTTTCTTTCTCTTGTTCAATAATCGGCCGAATACCCCCTCCAAAGGGTTTCAACTTTTTGGTTTTATAAACAAAAATCGCTTTGTGTTATTTACTTGCATAAACATTTACTTGGTATTAGTACGTGTATACAAGAATGTGAATCAAACACACTATTGTTTGATTCTTTTATTGAATTGCAAAATCGGTAAGGGGCAATTCATGTAATCCTTATAAACCCTAATTAGGGTTCATCACTATTGTTGCTTGGATTGATTCTTGTTTTGCTAGAATCATTAAGGTACGTATACGTTTAAATTCGGTTAATTAATTATGTGTTATTGTTCCTACACTTCCGCATGTGTTCTTTGATGTTTATTGTTTTAATTATGATTGTCATGATATTAATATTCAACAGTGGCATCACGAGCCGTTATAACATGTAATTGATTACCGAAACACATAAAAAACGAATCTTGCTTGTGTTTTTCATCTTTGGTCGATTTAGGGTTTATACAAAATCGAAACCCTAATTTTTTTTAGGGGCCGATTGCCCTATAATTATTTAGGTTTTTGGTTTTGTAATTTAATTTGATTAGAAACCCTAGGTTTAACATGTTTATGTGTTTAAGTATACGATCTTGTGGCAACTTGCTAATTGTTAGGTAGAATCCATGGAAACGAGCATGTTTGGCATGGATTCATTGTTGTGATAATTTAAATTGTTTTTCACATGTAATTTAATTGATAGATGTCGAATTGGGGAAGACTCCAATATATTAAGTAATCAATTATGTGCTATGTGGTGTATATTTAATTATGACTAACGCAATCGATACGTCGATGCATGTGGCTCACTTACCATTGTAAGTGATAATCTTAGTTAAATATATACAATATAAACCTAGAATTGATTATTAATAGGTTTTATCAAATAAAGTTTGCATGTGGCTATTTGTTTACATAAATTAATTGTTAAGTTATGTGCGTTATTTAGTTGTTTATTTTTATTATTACTTGTTCTTTTGTTTAATTGTATGACATGTTTTAAGCAAAAAAGGGTAATTTTTTAATAGAAAATAAATAGACTAAATAATGGTGAAACTTGATGTGATAAATTATGAATCTTGCAAAGTCTTATGTGCTGATAGTGGTTCGCTTCGCACGGTAATTTGCTCCCAGGCGAGACTAGCAAGGTTATAATTTATAACATGTTTTTTAAGACTTAAAGTCATAAACTTTTAATTGAGTGATGAGTTTTTGTACTAATAGTACGAACGGCTCACCCAATTGTGACAAACTATAAGAGGGGTATAAGTAGGAACGGGTTTTTAATAAGCTTCGCGCTGACCTTTGTTTCTACGCTCCTTTGTGCGTCAAATTGGAGCTACCAAGTATGACTATTTTATATAAAAAATCATCTTAAGGGTGAATTGATCTAAATTCCACGTGTCACTTTGTGGTAATTATCCGAATAACTTGGGTCTTTTGACTCATGCAGTAGTAGGATATAGTGGGCGATAATTGTAGGTAATTCTTTGATTGGTGAACCCAATACCTCAATTAAAACTTTGTTGATTTAATCTTAGCTTAAATTGGTAAATAAAAAGGTTTTGAAAAACTTATGATACGAAGATGTATGCATGCTTCTTCGTACATATTTTGATTATAAACATCAAAACTAGTACCCTTAAAATTAAGTTAATGTCATCTAATTAAAAGAACACTTGAAGTTGTAATTTACGTCATGTGAAAGCTTGGACTAGATTACAATGGAAAGGTAAATTTTATATTTTCATTACTAGCAGATCAACTGATGTAATGGGACTATGTTAATTTACAATTGAGTAAACTGCAAAATACATCCCTGTGGTTTGCCCAATTTCGCACCATACATCCAAATCTTTTTTTTCTAACTTATACATCCCTCCGTTAGTAAAAGTTAAACATCATACATCCGCGAGGACGAACGGTGCAAAGCGTTTCTCCGTTATCTCCTAACGAGATAGAAAATGTTTGCACCGTTAGTCCTATGGTTAAGTCTATTTGCACCGTTAGTCCTTTGTTACGTTTTCGTCCGATTTTTTTCGTTTTCGTCCGATTTTTTACGTTTTCGTCTGTTTTTTTACGTTTTCGTCCGATTTTTTACGTTTTCGTCAGTTTTTTTACGTTTTCGTCCGATTTTTTACGTTTTCGTCCGATTTTTTACGTTTTCGTCTGTTTTTTTTACGTTTTCGTCCGATTTATTACGTTTTCGTCCGATTTTTTACGTTTTCGTCTGTTTTTTACGTTTTCGTCTGGTTTTTTACGTTTTCGTCTGGTTTTCGTCTGTTTTTTTACGTTTTCGTCCGATTTTTTACGTTTTCGTCCGATTTTTTACGTTTTCGCCTATTTTTTTACGTTTTCGTCCGATTTTTTACGTTTTCGTCCGATTTTTTACGTTTTCGTCTGTTTTTTTTACGTTTTCGTCTGTTTTTTACGTTTTCGTCTAATTTTTTACGTTTTCGTCCGATTTTTTACGTTTTCGTCTGTTTTTTTTACGTTTTCGTCTAGTTTTTTACGTTTTCGTCTGGTTTTTTACGTTTTTGTCTGTTTGTTAACGTTTTCGTCCCATTTTTTACGTTTTCGTTAGGTTAGTAAACTTAGATGCGTTATTCTCCCCCTAAAAAACTACAACATCAGTGATAGTTTTTGAATATTTTGCATTTAAGTGACGAAGTTTGAGGCCCTGGTTTTGGTATCATCAGATGGTTACCAGGTTTGATAAATCCATTTCCATCCCTGCTATTTTTAGTACCCCATTCAGGCTTGGCCCGAAACACTTGCACTAAAACGATCTTTGCTACTTCCCTGATTACAAACTTTAGTTGACCCAAAATATTAACATCACAGCCCCTACTACCTGATTTTTTACCATTCCCCGTGTTGCATAAGCTCAGCCCAAAACAGAACAGTCTATGATCTTCATTTTTCACAAGAGATGTGAGAGGATTTTATTATAGATCGATATTAGAGTGAGGGTGTTAGGTGTGTTTGTGACTCATTGTGTGAAATGGTTTTTAGATCTGGATCTTGGTTTTGTTGACTGGATTTGAGTGTTTGACTAATTTATTATAATCAGTGGTGTATGTGAGTGGTGGATGTGGGTTTGGTTATAATCAGTGGTGTATGTGAGTGGGGGATGTGGGTTTGGTTATTTATCTTTGGTGGATTTGAGTGTTTGACTAATTTACATTTTCGTTCGTAAAAAAACAGACGAAAATGTAAAAAATTGGACGAAAACGTAAAAAATTGAACGAAAACGAAAAAAATGGACAAAACGAAAAAAATCGACGAAAACGAAAAAAATCGGACGAAAACGTAAAAAAACCAGACGAAAACGTAAAAAAACAGACGAAAACGTAAAAAATCGGACGAAAACGTAAAAAATTAGACGAAAACATAAAAAATCAGACAAAAACGTAAAAAACCAGACGAAAACGTAAAAAACCAGACGAAAACGTAAAAAAAACAGACGAAAACGTAAAAAATCGGACGAAAACGTAAAAAATCGGACGAAAACGTAAAAAAACAGGCGAAAACGTAAAAAATCGGACGAAAACGTAAAAAATCAGACGAAAACGTAAAAAAAAAGATGAAAACGTAAAAAATCAGACGAAAACGTAAAAAACCAGACGAAAACGTAAAAAACCAGACGAAAACGTAAAAAAAAACAGACGAAAACGAAAAAAATCGGACGAAAACGTAAAAAAAACAGACGAAAACGTAAAAAATCGGACGAAAACGTAAAAAATCGGACGAAAACGTAAAAAAACAGACGAAAACGTAAAAAATCTGACGAAAACGTAAAAAATCAGACGAAAACGTAAAAAAACAGACGAAAACGTAAAAAATCGGACGAAAACGAAAAAAATCAGATGAAAACGTAACAAAGGACTAACGGTGCAAATAGACTTAACCATAGGACTAACGGTGCAAACATTTTCTATCTCGTTAGGAGATAACGGAGAAACGCTTTGCACCGTTCGTCCTCGCGGATGTATGGTGTTTAACTTTTACTAACGGAGGGATGTATAAGTTAGAAAAAAAAGATTTGGATGTATGGTGCGAAATTGGGCAAACCACAGGGATGTATTTTGCAGTTTACTCTTTACAATTTTTTAATTAGACGACTTAATTGAGTTGTAAGTGAGAGTTTGGACTCAAGGCATAAGATGGGGATAAAACATGCTTATATTGGAAATTGTTTGCCAATATAAATTCCATAATGATCTAGGAATTGGAAATTGTTTGTCAATTATTGTTCGACAGATTACCTTATTGTATACTTTCATTACTAGCAGATCAACTGATCTAATGAAATTATGATAATTTGGATCCTAGTTTTCAAAAAAACACTATGGTTATATGAATATTTCCTTGGGTATTTTATTTTCTTGAAAAATTGTATTATCGAAAATACTAATATTTGAACTTTCTTTATGTGTAGAAATGGCTCAAAACAATAACACTACTATGAGTTATGCGTTCAAATCATTCTTTGAACGAGAAAAATTGACTGGCTCTCAGAATTTCAATGATTGGTTTCGATCACTCAGGATTGTCCTGCGAGTGACAGATCAACTTGAATATTTATATAAACCTTGTTCTGCTGAACCTACTCCTGAAACTTCAACTGATGAGGAAAAAGCATTGTGGAAAGCTGAGTTTAAGACGCATAATGATGTGGCCTGTTTGATGTTGGGAGCGATGACACCTGCTTCACAAAAGCAGTTTGAGAATTACTTCCCTATGGACATGCTAAACGAACTCAGAAAAATGTTTGAGAAACCACAAACCGTTGAGGTATATGATTTGATGGAATCTCTACACGGTTGTAAGCAGGCAGATGGTGAACCTGTAAGTGCTCATGTCTTAAAAATGAAAGGTTACATGGATCAACTACAAGCACTTGGCAAGGTCTATGAACAAGACATTGTTATTAACTTAATCAATAGATCCCTGACTAAGGAATTTAGTGGTTTTGTGCGTAATTTCAATATGCACTGCGTGGGAAAGACAATTTCTGATTTACACGCACTGCTTATTGATTACGAGAAAGGTTTACCACCAAAGGCTTCTACACCCCAGGTACTTGCTATTCAAGGGGGTAGAATTAACTAGCCAAATGCGAACAAGAAGGGTAAGGGAAAGGGAAAGGCTGATAAGGGTAAGCAAGTTATGACTTATCAACCTCAACCCAAGAAAAACCCTCCTAAGAAGAAGGATAATCCAAAGAAGGATCAGGCTTGCCACTACTGTCATGTAGTTGGTCACTGGAAGATGAATTGTCCTCTTTATATCCAAGAGTTGCGAGAAAGTAAGAACAAGAAGATTGGGCACTTGGGCGCCAGCACTTCAGGTAACTTACTTATGATTGAATTATTTACTCTAAATCATAAAATTAATTCCTGGGTATATGATACTGGATGCGGTATTTACATTTGTAATACGCTGCAGGGGTTTAGAGTGGAAAGGAAGCTTGCCTATGGGGAGCAATATCTGCATGTGGGAAATGGAGCACCTGCAGCTGTTGAAGCCATAGGAGTGTTTAATTTAGTTTTTCCTTCGGGCTTAGTACTGTCATTAAACAATTGTTATTATGCACCTTCTATTATTAGAGGTGTTTGTTAATACAAATATCGTCCTAAAAACGGTATTTATATTTTACGATCTTTGCTTTATTTTGTTAATGACAATTATAAGGTTTATCTTTGGTAAAACATAAATATAAGTTAAAGTCTTTTACATTTTAGTAACAAGCTTTTTAAAACACATTTACATATCACATGATCACTAGGAATTATACATTGCATACATATATACATTTACATGTTTATTTTTATTTCTTAAAAATAGAAATACACATGACAACATGGCATACCTCATTAGGAAATCTTAGTTGACTTTACAATATATTTTGGAAAGATCTTGAAGCAAAAGAGTTGACTTTGTAAGATCTTGACAAGACTAGACAAAATATGGAAAGATATTGTAAACTCTTAGCTGGCATGTCCCGGTGGAACTAAACCAATATATGGGCGAAACCCATAATTTGGGTCCGCCGGATCAGCCGCTTGTCTGCTCAGCTTTACCTATAAATAGCAAGCTGATCATTCAAGCACAATCATCACTCATATAGCTTAAATTATACATTCATTCATTTGTACATTACTAACCCATTACATTCATTCATTTCATTCTTAGTGATCTCTCTTTTGTAGCAAAGAAGATCAAGCATACAAGCGTCAACACATTGTTGCAAGTCTTGATAGTTAGATACTGTGTGATTTGTTAGTGTTCACACATCATTGTCTATACCATTCATTCAGTAGAGTCCGGTTAGTGTTTTAGTCCTCAAAACACATAGAGTGTCGGGAGTGGTTGTACCCTTGTTAAAGAACCAACGGGAGTGGTTGTACCCTTGTAAAGAACCCGGTGTTTAGCTTAGTACCGGATAAAGAGTAAGCGACGTGTAAAGGTTTTCTCCGCCTAGAAGATAGCTTGTTTCTTAGTGAAGAAAAACTCTCGAGTTAGAGGCTCGAGGAGTGGAGTAGGGCAAGGAAGAGAGTCCTTGTAGCCGAACCACTATAAACATCCGTGTTGTGTGGTTTGATCATTTCTTTCCTTACTTGCTTTATATATATTGCTTGATTGTTTGCTTTACTTTGAAATCACGTTAAGTATACAAAGCGAAGAAAAGTTTAAAACAGTAAAAACTATTCAACCCCCTTCTAGTTTTTCACAATTGGCATCAGAGCTACGTTACTCAAGATTTTCAAAATATATTGTATTTTAAAACTTGAAACGATCAATGGATTTTGAAAACTTCAAAGAAGGGCAATCTATGCAAAGACCACCACTATTTGAACCAAATAGTTTTATATATTGAAAAAATCGCTTTGAAACTTATGTGAAGTCAAATGATATAGATTTGTGGTATATTATTGTAGAAGGTGATAATAAACCTATATCAAATATATCATGTGGTCGGGATGAGGGTACTTCTCTTACTCATCATAGTGATGAGCAAAAGAAGTTGATTGCCAAAAATAATGAAGCTAAAATGATGCTTTATAATGCCTTACCTAAGAAAGAATATGAAAGAGTTTTTATGTGTAAAACGGCTAAGGATATTTGGAAATCATTGATTATCACTCATCAAGGGAACTCACAAGTCAAAGATAACAAAATTGATCTTCTTGTTCAACAATATGAACAATTTGTTATCTCTGAAGATGAGACCGTTGATAGTGCTTTTGCTAGGTTTAATACTATAATTACTTCTCTTAAAGCACTTGACGAATCTTTTTCTAGTAAGAACTTTGTCAGGAAATTTCTTAGAGCACTTCATCCGAAGTGGAGAGCAAAGGTGATGGCTATTGAAGAATCCAAGGATCTTTCAAGCATGACACTTGACGAGCTCATAGGAAATCTCAAAGTTCACGAAATGGTGATGGAAAAAGACTCAGAAATAGTTAAAGGCAAAAAGGAGAAGATGAAGTCCATTGCCTTAAAAGCTAGAGTAGAATCAAGTGATGAAGAGTCTAGTTCGGGTAGCGAAGACGAAGAGTATGCCATGGTCGTTAGAGATTTCAAAAATTTCTTTAGGAGACGAGGAAAGTTCATAAGACAACCTCGTGAAGAAAAGAAATCCTTCCGGAAAGACCGTGATGATAGGAAAGGAAAAGTAGATAGGAAGTGTTTTAGGTGCGGGGATTCAGGTCACCTAATAGGAGAATGTCCAAAGCCTCCAAAGAACAAGTCTCAAAAAGCATTTGTTAGTGGAGCCTGGAGCGACAGTGATGGTGATGACGACGAGCCTAAGAACGACGAAGTTGCTCTCATGGCTCATGACTCAGAAGAGGTACATTCTGACTCGTCATACTCCTCTATTGATGATGAAACCTTAGAAGTAGAATATAACAAACTGTGTGATATTACTCTAAAAATCATAAACAAAAATAAGTTCTTAAAAACCAAAAAGACACTTTTAGAAAACGAAGTCTATTGGTTAAAAGAAAAAGAAATACGATCAGAAAAGGGTAAAAGTGTTAAAGAAACATGTGTCTCATGTCAAGAACTTAAACTAGAATTAGAAACACTTAAAACCACACAGGAAGATCTTATCAAACAAAACTCTAAGTTTAAAAGGTTTGATAAAAACGTTTGTTTAGCAGATGAGATAATGCAAATTCAAAAGTTGCCCCATGATAAAACCGGACTAGGTTTTATGAAACTAGGAAACTTAAATGACTTTAAGAAACAAACAATGAAAGTACAAGAACCTGTTCCAACAAAGTCAGACACCCACGGATCTGGCGTACCCAAAAATTTGGTTCCGCCAGTAGTGACCAAAGGGTCCGCGGGTACTGTTGCTGAACAAGAGGTTTGTACTTCGGATCATACTGAGTTCGTTAAGGTCACAAGAAAACCTAGAACTAGTGCAACTGTTAACAAACAAAAACCAGCAGTTACTATAGGAAAAGGTCAAGTTAAAAATGAGTTTAGGACTAAAACTGTTCAACAGAGACCTAGAACTAGTTTTCCCAAACACCCCTTTCCTAAGAGTAACTTTAATTCACAGCATCATCATCAAAATAGTTGGAACCAAAACATGTCTAGGAACTATCAAGGTCCCAACTACATGCGATGGAACACTTGTCCACCATTTCCATACATGAACCATGATAATATAATGTTTAACCCAAATGGACCCATGAGATATTGGGGATCAAACGCTTGAGTTTTTCTTTAACTTAGGTGTGCTTGAAAGTCAGGTTAGAACCGGACGAGTGGATAAAAGATAGTGGGTGTTCAAGACACATGACGGGAAACAAAAGCCTTTTCTCAACCTACCAAGTGTATGACGGAGGTAATGTCACATTCGGTAGCAAGCTTAAAAGTAAAATCATCAGAAAAGGTACAATCTCTCATGACTCTCTCACTATTGATGATGTTGCTCATGTAGATAACTTAGGATTTAACTTACTTAGTATTAGTCAATTATGCCGCAAAAAGTATAACGTCATTTTCAGTGAAAATGGAAGTAAAATACTTAAAGATGGCATAACCGTAGGAAAAAGTGTTTTGAAGAATAACGTTTACGTTATAAAATTAGACAAAACACCTAAAGATAAACTTTGTCTCACCTATTTGGACGAAAACTCAAATCTATGGCATAGATGCTTAGGTCACGCCAATATGAGGCTAATCCAATCCTTATCATCTAAGGAACTCGTTAGGAACCTACCCAAGTTGAAATACGACCAACACTTTTGTGATGCTTGCAAAATTGGGAAACAATTTCATAATAGCCATAAGGCTAAAAACATGGTGTCTACATCTAGGCGTCTAGAATTGTTACATATAGATTTGTTTGGTCCATCCGCTATACAAAGTTATGGGGGAAACTTCTATACTTTGGTAATAGTAGATGATTACTTTAGGTATACTTGGACTAAGTTTTTGAAAACAAAAAATGAGGCATTTGATAAATTTAAAATTTTAAGTAAGAAAATTCAAAATCAAATAGGAAATAACATTGTGTCTATTAGAACCGACCACGGTCGTGAATTTGATAACAAAACCCAATTCGGAGCTTTTTGTGATGCTAATGGCATAACACATAATTTCTCGGCTCCTCGAACTCCTCAATCTAATGGTGTAGTAGAACGCAAAAATAGGACAATTCAAGAAATGAGTAGAACAATGTTAAATGAATAAAACATACCACAAAAGTTTTGGTGTCACGCCATAGATACATCCACATACATCTTAAATAGAGTATTAATTAGACCATTTTTGAAAAAGACTCCATATGAGTTATATAGAGGCAAAAAGCCTACTTTAGGATATTTTAGAGTTTTTGGAAGCAAGTGCTTCATTTTAAACACTAAGGATTATCTCACCAAGTTCGACCCAAAGTCGTGTGAAGGTGTGTTTCTTGGGTATTCGCAAAATAGTAAAGCCTACATAGTTTTGAACAAAGAAAACTCAAGAGTCGAGGAATCGTTGAACGTAACATTCGACGAAAGTCCACCTCCCTCTAAGACATCACCTTTGGTAGATGATGACTTAGTTGAAAGTCAAATGGTTGAAAACCAAGAAAATATAGAAAATGACAAAGAAGATGAACCCGTGAATAGGGAAATAGTTAACATCAAAGAATCCAAAAGTCATCCATTAGACAACGTCACAGGAAAAATTAACGAAAGAACCTTAAGGTTAAAAGTCCAAAACCAAAGTAATTTCTTTTGTTTTGTTTCAATCATTGAACCTAAAAATGTTAATGAAGCCATAAAAGATGAATCTTGGGTCATAGCGATGCAAGAAGAATTAAACCAATTTGTTAGAAATGACGTTTGGACATTAGTCTCTCAACCTCAAAATCAAACCATAATTGGAACTAAATGGGTATTTAGGAACAAAATGGATGAAAATGGAGTAGTTGTAAAACCCAAAATTTCTAAACGCGTAAAATAGCTAAAATACCCTTCAATTTTGAACTTTTGAAGAACATATATTTACGTATAACCTAAAGTATTTATATGCTACTACTTGAACGTACACCACATTTGGAACCTACAACCTAAGATAAATAAGATTTTACGTACGTGATACATTATTAAGCCATGTGACATTTATTTTAAAAACTTGTACACACCTAAAAATAAAACCATAACAGAATTTTTTACAATTATATAAATCGTGTAACATTTTTTTAAGATACACTAGTATTAAATTTGTCACCAAAACAAATCCCATAAAATAAGCAAGGATACCTTGGGCCATCTATTTTGATCAATTTATTATTGTCACACATCAATAAAAGAAAAAGATAAGAACAAATTTTAATACTTACCTTACCTACCTCACGCTCCTACCTTCAATCACGGTTAAAAAAAAGAATATATATAATTTCCTTAAATGTCTCATTCCTATCATGCGCACCCTCAAGAACAGAAGGCCCATACGTCTTTCTCACACACAAATATAAACTTTTCAAAACCCTAAAACTATCCAAGACCGGCGGCTCATTTTCTCTCCAAGAAATCATTCAGCTGATCCCCATAAACACCCCTTAAACCGAACCAAAAAGTATGATGAGTTCCAATCCGAAACAAGAGAAGGTTAGTAGCCGCGATGGTGATCGTTGGTTGATAAGCTTGCAGTCTTGAAGTTCGTTTGTGACAGCCTTGGTGTACGCCTATAGCAGTCTTGTGATTCTACCCTCGTTCTTGTCCCATTCGTTTAATACGACCCAAGGTATTCTCCATCGATTCTGTTTTGTTTTCTGAATCAGTGGCCATATACATTTAAATCTGGAAAATCAGTAGCATAAAATGATAAAAAGTGGGGTCACATAAAATAATAGAGAACTAAACACATGAATATATGTCATTGTGGGGTTGAATCTGCTTCTGAACCAATGTGTAAAAGGGTGTGTTTTATGTGTCTTGTGTGGCATAAAAACCTAAATTATATGTGTATGAAGGGAGCTAGGCGCATGCATGTTCAGGTCGTTTTACATGAGGGTCGAAAACATGGAAACTAAGGCAGATTTAGAGTCGTCAATCTATGTTGTTAGGGTGTTAATATGGTGTTATTTCATATGGGTCATATGTGTTAGTCTCATGTGTGATGTGTGGTTGTGAAAAGGGTGTTAGAATGACGAGATTTTCGGTGTGTTGGTGTGTCGAGGGGCTGAAAATATAGGTGTGTTTTATGTCAAATGGGTTGGTTTCCCGGGCGTGTGTTGTAATGTGTTGTGGGCTGGAAACAAGAGTCGTTGTGATTTTTGGTACGTGAGGTTTTGGTGGGTCGAGTGAGTCTAAAACATAATAACAAACTATGTGAAAAGGGTCGAGCTATATGGGTTGGTTTGAGTAAGACACTTAGTCGTTGTAGAGGGTATGTTGGTGTCGAGTGGGGTGAGTTGTGGGTCGTCAAATGGGTATATCCTTGGGTCGTATGGGTCCCAAAAAGGTGTGGGTTGTATTTTCACGTGTGACTTTATGTGGGTCGTGTAAAGGGCTGTTGGTGTCGCTTGCATGCTCATGGAATGGGTTAAATTTGGTTTATAGGTTTTTATTACATATGTGGGTCTCGTATTGTAATCTGTTAATGTGACCTTTCATGCATGCGTCCCTATAAGGTAGAGTTTGAGTGGGAGTAATACGTGAGTTGCATGCATGAGGGTTTTTGTGGTCTTTTCGAATCATAAGCTAAAGAAAGCTTCAAACTGTTTTGAGCAAGAGTAGTAATATAATAAGTATTGTTTTGAACAAAGTAGTAATAAAATAAGAGTAGCATTGTCAGTAAGGATTTAGAAAGGCATGGGCACTTTTTTCTTCTTTTATTTTGGTCATTCCTTTGAGTTATCTAATCAAAGGACAGTGGGTGTGATGTCTTGGCTGTGGAAATAGAGTAGGCGCATGAAACATTGTAGCCTTTCCACCCTTTTCATTTTTCACACCATACTTTGTTGTTGAGGCACATTAAGACCCTAAATAGGCATACATATTAATAATAAACCCAAATTCAAGTATGTGGTAATTTTAACAAATTAACTTGACTGAATGGTATCATAACATTAAATGACTAATATTGCTAATTCAGGAAGCTTACTAAAATGGAAAATAACTAAAGTTAGTAAGTTAATAAAAAATGGAAAGCTGACTAAAATAAGAAATCCGATTTTAAATAAGGTATTAATAACAAGCCGACCATGTATTCGTGTAGATTCACTGAAGATGGAGTTGTTTCCGATCTTTGTATTTCTAGATGTGTTTGCACGTGCGGTGTAAGGTACAGATATTCTGACCTTCTCTGTAAGGTTTCCTATGATCTCTTTCATGTTCTGATCTGTTTAGCCTCTGATTTGATACCTTGCTATGACTCCCTTCAGTATGACCTATGATATGAACCTGGGCTATGGGAACCTTTTAATTCTGACCTGGAAATGATTTGAGGAAAAGCTATTTGAAAATGGTGTTGCAAATTATGACACAATACTCTTTTAATTGGGATTTTACTAACGTTGATGAAAACTATTTTAAAAGACTATTTTTATGAAAACCGTGATTAAAAGATTGTTTTAAATGAACTCTTAATTAGAAACCTTTTCAAATGAACTGTTACTATGGAACTTTGATTTTGACCTTCTGATATTGACTTCTGATATTGAACCTTGTGATATGACACTCTGATCTGATATGATATCTGACTCTTAGTTTGATACCCGAGCCATTTCTGTGACCCTAGCCATGAAGGTAACATGGCCGTGTCTGTGATGCACCACTGGCATGACTAGTGTGTAGCCCTAGTGATTTGGTTACACCGTCCCTTTGTTTTGGTCTGCATGTGATTGGGTAGGGGCGTATGGATGCATCCTAGATCTGTTCTGTTTAGTGGATTTAACATGATTTGATATGATTTCTGTTCTGGTGACTGGTACTGTGTGCAATACATGCCTTTCACATATGTCTGGGAGCTAGCTACTCCATTTGAAGAATGAGGACACCCCTCATATTATCTGATTATCTGAGAGGTCTCCCCTCTATATGATTATGAAGATTATGGTTATGATATGATATGATCTGTTTCTGGGCTCGTGGTGGATTACTATCCCTTTCTCTTTCCCTTATACTTATTCATTGACTTATCCCTTGAACCATACTACATCTGTTTAACCTTTGTTTCTGTTATTCTGTGCATTTCTCTATTTCTGTTTATTATCGTTATATCTGTTCACTGGGCTTTTTAAGCTCAGCCGCACGTTTTCTTTTCGTGTGCGGCAGGTTATAAGCAGGATGACGGGTTTGGGTATGAGTGAAGAGACTTTTGGACTTAGAAGACCTTGACAGTTATTCTGAAGTAGAAGTCATTAGAAGGATTGCATTTGCAGACTTAGTATTTAGTTTTGATTCATTCCTGACCTTGTAATGTTAGTATTTCATTTGTAACCTTTGACAAGTTATTGTATTACTATTGAAGTATGCTTTGTTTGATCTGATATGAAACCATTAACGTGACATCTTTACCCTTGCCGGGTTGGGGTGTTACAATTATGGTGTCAGAGATACAGGCTACGACTCGTAATACATTTACCCTTGACCTGTGTAAGTTAGGACCACTAAGCTTTCCCTGTAGGCGCTCGTAAGACAACCTTTGAAAATTTGCTTTAGGATTTCCCTATAGGAGCTTAAGTTCTGACTGGTGAGGAATGGGTAGACTATAAGGCATCTGTTTAGGTATCATTGCTTTCGCATCACTCTGATTCGTACCTTACTCTTGGTTTAAGCCTGTAACACCCCGACACGACAAGGGTAAAGATGTCACAAGTACATGGTTTCACATCAGATCATACATAACATCCATAATTAAACAGCGAAAATACAATGTAACATGAGACAGAAAATACATGAAATACAAAACATAATACAAATGAAGAATAATCCAACAAAAACAAAGCTTCACTCGTGAACACTCTTCCCAAAATCCATAACCCAGCTCCTAGCTTAATACCTGCCGCGGGAAAAGAAACGCGGCTGAGCTACACGAGCTCAGTGAACAGATATAACGGTAACAAATAATAATCATGAAATAGAGAAACACGAAAGAAACCATACGTGATATAATGATGAAGTAAACTGAATGAAAGAAACAAAACGTGACATAGTAGCAGATAAGAAAAGATAGGAAGGTCATACAGAGATATTAGAAGGTATAGAAAAGTACATGAATAATAATGAAGTAGGAAAGAGCATGCAGAGATATCAGGAGTATAGAGTTGTACCATGAATACTGATGAGTAGAATAAAAGTCCCAACTAGCCCAAACATAACCAACCCAGTACAGAATAAGTCCAAAATTCCATAAAGCCCAACCTGCCCAAGCCCAGTCCAGAATCCCATGAGGCCCAACATACCATGCCCATATAGAAATAAGTCCAGAAACATATCATGGGTGTCATAAGGGTAAGGGTCAGAAGTCCCTGAGGTCTAGTGATACAGAAATCCTCTACGAGCCCAGAAACATGAACATGAAATCATAATCATACCGCCGTGCAGAGAGATGTTCCTCTCACTAATCCCAGAAATCATGAATGGAGTAGCTAGCTCCCAGAGTGTGAAAGACGTGTATCGCACACACCATCAGTCACCAGAAATCAGTAATCAGTAATCAGAAATCAGAACAGTTCTAGGATGCATCCATGCGCCCCTGGTGGCCATATACCTCCCAACACACCAAATAAAATACAGAAAAGGGACGGAACAGGTCATCACTCTCCTGCCCTAGAGTCATGCCATCGGTGCATCAATGACATGGTCATGAAACCCTCATGACTAGTTATGGCTCGTAGTATCAAACTGTGGGTCAAGGTCAAGTATCATGTATCCAGTATTTAATTTAGTTTCATAAGTCAATTTCCCTTTCAGAATATCAGAGTTCATAATCAGAGGTTCATATCAGAGGTTCATACCATAAAGGTCCCATATCAGAAAGATCATATATCAGAAATATTTAATATCAGAAAGATTCATAACAGAAAGGTCATGTATCAGAAAGGTTCAGTATCAAAAAGATTCAGTACTATAAAGGTCATGTCAAAGGTTCATAATATCATGAAAGAAACAAGAAAAGTTCACGGAATCAAAGAACATGGCAGTGAATCATAAATCAGAAATGAGACGAAGGCACCTTACTAAAGAAGGGCAGAATATCTGTACCTTAGTGATCAAGCAAGCAAGTGAAATGGCTGACACAGATAAAACTTCTCCTCCTTGACACCTAGAGGAGTAGAGACAGAATTACTAAGGATCCCATGTTCATATTAAGTAACTTTCTATTTTTAGCAGGTTTCCATATTTAGTAAGTTTCCATATCTAGAAAGTTGGATCAACATTCTTAGTTAAATCATTATTTCTGGAATTAGGGTACCTTTTATCACATTTACATATTAGGTCCTTAAGAATTCACAATTTACACTTTACACCCTTTAGTTTCAAAAGTTACACTTTAGACCCTTAATTTATCAAAGTTTCACAATGGTCACTTATTTTATCATTTTATAAGAATGTATCCTCAATTTTATAGAATTTACCCAATAGGTCCCTCTAGTTTACAAAGTTACATATTTAGTCCTTTAATTTATAATTTCAACTTTATATTACTAATAATTACATATTAACCCATTAAATCACCAAATTAACACATAACCCCCTAAATGTATTATTTTACTCAAAACAGCACTAACTTTCCAGAAATTACAAGTTTAGTCCCTCTAGTTTAATTAATTACAAATTATACCCTTTAATTACCATTAATTCATTACCTTGAAATATTTACACTTAGGACCCTCAAGTTATATTTTTCCCCCATTGTCACAGACCTAAATAACATTTTAAAAATAGTCCACGAGTTTCAAAAGTTACAAAACACCCCCTTGACTTTTATATTTTAAATCGGTAAAACATTTATAATACAAAATCAAACCCTAATTATTTTCAATCATAATGTAATCATTACCATATCATTTTAATACCATAAAAGTCCAGATTTAATTATATAAACCTTAATTCAATTGGTTTAGGGTTTTGTTCATGCTTTCCCTTTTATTTTTAATTTAGCCGATCTATACACAAATTCACCAATAATAGTTTTAGGCTTCTAAAATTCGAATGGCCATTTTTGTGATGATATATGATGTATAAGGAAGCCACGAAAATTATAAAACTTGCCCAGAAAATTCACATGAGTGATTTTGAGAATTAATACGATTCTAGGGTTTCGAATTCAATATTTAGCATACGATCAAATTACAATGCATGGATGTGTTTTAGCATTTTTCTCACGTTATAAAGGATTAGTATAAGCTCAGAAAAATACCAGATAATTTATAGGACGAGTGGATAGGGCGTTTTAATTTTGGACCTATCGGATCTAGGGCTCGACACCAAAGAATTCACCACGATCACCACAGCCACTCCACGACCTTGTAATCATTTTTCACAGACCATACATGATGTGAGGGACGTGAGAAAAATAGAGAATGAATTTCACATTGATCGAATTAATAAAAATGGAATTATTACCTATCGAGTGGAATAGAAGAAGAAATTTCGACAACTTGCAATCCCGACCTCTAAAATTCGTGAAGCTATTTTTCTAGGCTTCTTGAGAACCTTAAGAACACAGGAAAAATAGTGCCTCACTTCCAGAATTTCGTATGATCAAAGGGGTGATTAATTTGGAGATTAGGGTTTAATCGGTTAGAAGCTTTTTGGAGAAAATATGGGAGTTATAAAAATGTGGTTATGACCGAGTCTTAGGGGGGTAATGGGCCATAATTTCGGGGGTTTTGATTAGGGAAATTGATTGCCTTGATTTAGTATCTTTAATGCCCCTTTTATTACTTTTAATTTCCTAATTAAATCATAGAATTTGAATTTAAATTATATTAGGCGCCCAAGGGCATTTTAGTAATTTTCTTGGCTTGTATAAATGTTAAATGAAGTTGTTAAAATTATTTGGGATCATAACTTGTTCATTGCTAGAAGTTTGGAATTTATTTTGTGCTTTACATATGTTTTATTTAGGTTTTAAATTCCCAGGGCAATTTGGTCATTTTTACATGTTATAAAATTTCAGGTATTACAAAGCCTCTTGAGATCCCCCTTGGAAATTGAAAGCCTATGCCTTGCACCACCTAAGTTTTGAAACTTAAATGAATCTTGAAAGCATTAAGAATTGCATAGTAATTTCCTGACACTAATTGATCCTTATCTTCAGATTTCGACTCTGACCTCTGATCTTTGTTAATCATTTCGATGCCTCTTGGGCATTTTGAGAATCTCCATGGCGAGTAGTTTGGCTTTCCCTCTTGATTATGACATTTGTTTTTGTTGACCTCTGAGACTGTAGAAGTACTAGGTGGATGAAGATAGATTGTTTTGTTCACGACTTGAGATAAAGTATGATCATCATGAAGGCATAATTATGTGGTGTTGGTATTATTAACGTGATAATACTTACACCATATAACGTGCCCTCATTGTGGCCATAGGATATCTTGGGAAGTACGTAAGAAGTTTAGAATTTGATCTCTGTTGGATTATCCGTGATTAGTGAGACTTTAAGTTCATTCTACCTATGCGTATACTCTACCTTCGTTCGTTAAATATCTGGATGAGTTGGACTCTCGTTTTCCATTCTGTTGAACTAAGTTATAAATCTTGAATTCTTGAAAAACTCTCTACTGTTGATACAATTAATTTGATCTGAAATCTTGTTCGTATTCCATATGAGATTTTCGGGAGATTCACCTATCCTCCGTTTTGTTGCATGGTCTTTTGATCGGAAACAACCAAATTTGTCTCCTTCTGAGAAATTTGAACCCATCTTGTTTTGACTGAGTCATGAGAAACTATTTGGTTTGAAGATCCTTTTTGAAAGAACCTCCCCGGGCGTGAGAATGTTTGTGATGATCTTTTACGATTTGCTGCGACTTCGTCTAACCATGCGACTTCAAATTTCGAGGACGAAAATTTTCTTTTAGAGGGGAAGAGTTGTAAAACCCAAAATTTCTAAACGCGTAAAATAGCTAAAATACCCTTCAATTTTGAACTTTTGAAGAACATATATTTACGTATAACCTAAAGTATTTATATGCTACTACTTGAACGTACACCACATTTGGAACCTACAACCTAAGATAAATAAGATTTTACGTACGTGATACATTATTAAGCCATGTGACATTTATTTTAAAAACTTGTACACACCTAAAAATAAAACCATAACAGAATTTTTTACAATTATATAAATCGTGTAACATTTTTTTAAGATACACTAGTATTAAATTTGTCACCAAAACAAATCCCATAAAATAAGCAAGGATACCTTGGGCCATCTATTTTGATCAATTTATTATTGTCACACGTCAATAAAAGAAAAAGATAAGAACAAATTTTAATACTTACCTTACCTACCTCACGCTCCTACCTTCAATCACGGTTAAAAAAAAGAATATATATAATTTCCTTAAATGTCTCATTCCTATCATGCGCACCCTCAAGAACAGAAGGCCCATACGTCTTTCTCACACACAAATATAAACTTTTCAAAACCCTAAAACTATCCAAGACCGGCGGCTCATTTTCTCTCCAAGAAATCATTCAGCTGATCCCCATAAACACCCCTTAAACCGAACCAAAAAGTATGATGAGTTCCAATCCGAAACAAGAGAAGGTTAGTAGCCGCGATGGTGATCGTTGGTTGATAAGCTTGCAGTCTTGAAGTTCGTTTGTGACAGCCTTGGTGTACGCCTATAGCAGTCTTGTGATTCTACCCTCGTTCTTGTCCCATTCGTTTAATACGACCCAAGGTATTCTCCATCGATTCTGTTTTGTTTTCTGAATCAGTGGCCATATACATTTAAATCTGGAAAATCAGTAGCATAAAATGATAAAAAGTGGGGTCACATAAAATAATAGAGAACTAAACACATGAATATATGTCATTGTGGGGTTGAATCTGCTTCTGAACCAATGTGTAAAAGGGTGTGTTTTATGTGTCTTGTGTGGCATAAAAACCTAAATTATATGTGTATGAAGGGAGCTAGGCGCATGCATGTTCAGGTCGTTTTACATGAGGGTCGAAAACATGGAAACTAAGGCAGATTTAGAGTCGTCAATCTATGTTGTTAGGGTGTTAATATGGTGTTATTTCATATGGGTCATATGTGTTAGTCTCATGTGTGATGTGTGGTTGTGAAAAGGGTGTTAGAATGACGAGATTTTCGGTGTGTTGGTGTGTCGAGGGGCTGAAAATATAGGTGTGTTTTATGTCAAATGGGTTGGTTTCCCGGGCGTGTGTTGTAATGTGTTGTGGGCTGGAAACAAGAGTCGTTGTGATTTTTGGTACGTGAGGTTTTGGTGGGTCGAGTGAGTCTAAAACATAATAACAAACTATGTGAAAAGGGTCGAGCTATATGGGTTGGTTTGAGTAAGACACTTAGTCGTTGTAGAGGGTATGTTGGTGTCGAGTGGGGTGAGTTGTGGGTCGTCAAATGGGTATATCCTTGGGTCGTATGGGTCCCAAAAAGGTGTGGGTTGTATTTTCACGTGTGACTTTATGTGGGTCGTGTAAAGGGCTGTTGGTGTCGCTTGCATGCTCATGGAATGGGTTAAATTTGGTTTATAGGTTTTTATTACATATGTGGGTCTCGTATTGTAATCTGTTAATGTGACCTTTCATGCATGCGTCCCTATAAGGTAGAGTTTGAGTGGGAGTAATACGTAAGTTGCATGCATGAGGGTTTTTGTGGTCTTTTCGAATCATAAGCTAAAGAAAGCTTCAAACTGTTTTGAGCAAGAGTAGTAATATAATAAGTATTGTTTTGAACAAAGTAGTAATAAAATAAGAGTAGCATTGTCAGTAAGGATTTAGAAAGGCATGGGCACTTTTTTCTTCTTTTATTTTGGTCATTCCTTTGAGTTATCTAATCAAAGGACAGTGGGTGTGATGTCTTGGCTGTGGAAATAGAGTAGGCGCATGAACATTGTAGCCTTTCCACCCTTTTCATTTTTCACACCATACTTTGTTGTTGAGGCACATTAAGACCCTAAATAGGCATACATATTAATAATAAACCCAAATTCAAGTATGTGGTAATTTTAACAAATTAACTTGACTGAATGGTATCATAACATTAAATGACTAATATTGCTAATTCTGGAAGCTTACTAAAATGGAAAATAACTAAAGTTAGTAAGTTAATAAAAAATGGAAAGCTGACTAAAATAAGAAATCCAATTTTAAATAAGGTATTAATAACAAGCCGACCATGTATTCGTGTAGATTCACTGAAGATGGAGTTGTTTCCGATCTTTGTATTTCTAGATGTGTTTGCACGTGCAGTGTAAGGTACAGATATTCTGACCTTCTCTGTAAGGTTTCCTATGATCTCTTTCATGTTCTGATCTGTTTAGCCTCTGATTTGATACCTTGCTATGACTCCCTTCAGTATGACCTATGATATGAACCTGGGCTATGGAAACCTTTTAATTCTGACCTGGAAATGATTTGAGGAAAAGCTATTTGAAAATGGTGTTGCAAATTATGACACAATACTCTTTTAATTGGGATTTTACTAACGTTGATGAAAACTATTTTAAAAGACTATTTTTATGAAAACCGTGATTAAAAGATTGTTTTAAATGAACTCTTAATTAGAAACCTTTTCAAATGAACTGTTACTATGGAACTTTGATCTTGACCTTCTGATATTGACTTCTGATATTGAACCTTGTGATATGACACTCTGATCTGATATGATATCTGACTCTTAGTTTGATACCCGAGCCATTTCTGTGACCCTAGCCATGAAGGTAACATGGCCGTGTCTGTGATGCACCACTGGCATGACTAGTGTGTAGCCCTAGTGATTTGGTTACACCGTCCCTTTGTTTTGGTCTGCATGTGATTGGGTAGGGGCGTATGGATGCATCCTAGATCTGTTCTGTTTAGTGGATTTAACATGATTTGATATGATTTCTGTTCTGGTGACTGGTACTGTGTGCAATACATGCCTTTCACATATGTCTGGGAGCTAGCTACTCCATTTGAAGAATGAGGACACCCCTCATATTATCTGATTATCTGAGAGGTCTCCCCTCTATATGATTATGAAGATTATGGTTATGATATGATATGATCTGTTTCTGGGCTCGTGGTGGATTACTATCCCTTTCTCTTTCCCTTATACTTATTCATTGACTTATCCCTTGAACCATACTACATCTGTTTGACCTTTGTTTCTGTTATTCTGTACATTTCTCTATTTCTGTTTATTATCGTTATATCTGTTCACTGGGCTTTTTAAGCTCAGCCGCACGTTTTCTTTTCGTGTGCGGCAGGTTATAAGCAGGATGACGGGTTTGGGTATGAGTGAAGAGACTTTTGGACTTAGAAGACCTTGACAGTTATTCTGAAGTAGAAGTCATTAGAAGGATTGCATTTGCAGACTTAGTATTTAGTTTTGATTCATTCCTGACCTTGTAATGTTAGTATTTCATTTGTAACCTTTGACAAGTTATTGTATTACTATTGAAGTATGCTTTGTTTGATCTGATATGAAACCATTAACGTGACATCTTTACCCTTGCCGGGTTGGGGTGTTACAGTAGTGTCTAGAAACAAAGCTAGGCTAGTAGCTCAAGGCTACAATCAATAAGAAGGTATAGATTACGACGAGACATTTGCACCCGTCGCTAGGCTTGAGTCAATTAGAATATTACTTGCATATGCATGTGCACACGACTTTGAATTATTCCAAATGGATGTTAAAAGTGCTTTTCTAAATGGCTTTATTAATGACGAAGTGTTCGTTGTACAACCTCCCGGCTTTGCCGATTTTGAAAAACCTAACCATGTCTACAAACTTAAGAAAACTTTATACGGACTTAAGCAAGCACCAAAAGCTTGGTATGATCGACTTAAGACTTTCCTAGTTGACCATAAGTATACCATGGGCCTAGTAGACAACACTCTTTTCACCAAGAAAAAAGGGTCACATATTATCATAGTCTAGATATATGTGGATGACATTATATTCGGTTTAACTTGTCAAGAGTTATGAGATGATTTTTCAAAAATCATGCATGATGAGTTTGAAATGAGTATGATGGGGGAACTAAACTTTTTCTTAGGTCTCCAAATAAAACAATTAGAAGATGGGATATTCTTCAACCAATCTGTGACAACTGGTAAATTTCAGGAACCTTTAAGTTACCGCATTTTCTTTTTAAATAAATATTTTATCACTAGGACTTAGGCTATATTTAGTCCACAACGCTCCGGTACCTTGCTCCTACTCCAGTTCACAATTTTAAACACAAAAACAATTTCATTTTCTTAAATTACTTACGGTTGTCAATTTAACAAACACCATTCGTAATTCAAAATTTAACACTCGATATACCCAATTCTCTCAACGATTATTTCTAACGTATTTTTATACTTCTAAAAAGATTACGAAAGTTCTAAAAATATTTCCTTACGCCTAAGGTAAATTCTTTATATCTTACGTTTAATTACGTACAATTTTCGTTAATCACCGAATCAATAACCAATACCTATTTTTAACACCCAATACATACAACATATACACTCTTGTATCAAAACAACTCATCTAACCCCATTTTATTCATATTTCCGCCCCCCCCCCCTCTTGCCTTATAATTATTTGCTAGATAAAAATAACACCAACATTTATTAGCCTACAATTACCACAAAACATGGAGCCACAAATCTAAAATGGTGGTTTGACCAAGTTTTTGTCCCCCCCCCCTAGACCCCCATTCGGCCAACAACACAAACCAAGCCACCTTTGGTATCTTTTGACTAACTATTGTAGATTTGAAAGTTCAAGTATAAATAGACCCAAGTATATTCATTTTGCACCTAGTTAACTAGTTCAAGAAAAAGAAAATATCCTCTCATCTTCTATACACAATTCGACACACTCTAGGAGCAAGGAAGGAAATTTCTTGATTGTGGTTAAGTTCAAGCATACTTAGGGCTCTTTAGTAAGGGTTTGGAGCTTTAATCTTGAGGTTAATCAAGTGTTTTTCAACTCATATCTCACTAATCTCTTTTGTAAGTAAATCTTACATTACTAAAACTTCATGTTTTCATTATGTCATAATGCTAGTCAAGTATATACTTAGTTATCACTTGGTACATGTTGATAAAGTTTTGCATTCACAATGATCCCTTAACAAAAGATCATGTTTTGAACAAGTTTTGATTACAAGCAAATGAGTTAGTAAAAATCACCACAAGAAAGTGATGAAAACATTATATATACATGTATGTTAGTAAACTTGTAGATTTAAACATTCTTGATGATTATTTACATGGACCTTTGAATATTGTTAAGTTTATGGTTAGATCACTATTGTTATATTGAGAAGTTGATGGGTGAACTAGGACTAGATTTGGAGTTGTTGTTAAGTGAATATAATAGCTAGAAGGTTTGGAAAAATAGTTTGGCACTCTTAAAAATGGTTCTGTCCCGTTTTGGTTAATATAGCAAACTCAGTAACTTAGTAACAAGTTTAAGCTAGAAATATAGAAAATAGACTCAATAACGAAAACGTATCCGCTTGAATGAGTTAAAACGGACTTATAACGAAAAAGATACGTTAGTTTCAATTTAGACAACGGAAACTACATTTTCAAAAAATTGTCAAAGCTGTTAAAAAATTGGAGAAATGAAAACTGAGGTTAAATGGTATCTAGACTAGCTGAGACCTTAGAAATCCGATAGTACACTTAAATACCTTCGCGGGGATAGGTAATACTTAAGAAACAGAGCTACGACGCAAAAGTTATGGCCTAACGAATGTTTACGTCGACATATACGTTGACAGCTTAATATTTATGGCTATTAGAAAGCTGTTAGGAAAATATAATGGGGTTTTTGGACACTTTAGAGTATATTTTGGCTAAAATGGTGTAAACGAAAATGGTAAAACATTACATACACTTACTAAGCGCGTTAGAGATTTTTGAGATACTTATTAACATGACGACTAAAATTTGATCACGAGGTTTACAAGTTACGTTTTCTAAAAAGGGTAATTTTCTAAATAAACGATCAAATTGACGCAACTATATTTTGACGATAAATATTACAACAACATGTACAAGTGATAAAGTAGAGTATGAACTTGCGTGCATGACCTTGTTTTCGAACCTAAGACATATGTATTATTTAGGTCGCGATTAGAGTTATCGGGCTTAATTTACCATTTGCCAAATTATCAATCGGAATTGCTTTTGCTAAGGTGAGTTCTCGTAGCCCCGCTTTTTAACATTTTTTTACCTTGGGGTGGAAATGGTACTCAATGTTTTTGAATGTTTTCATGCTGTGATCTACGGTTTTCATGATTTTGGACAATATGTGTGTTTTGATTGCAATATGTGCCTTACTGTGTAAATTCAAGTTGTATGACTTAGTTTGATACATTGTTAGTATAATTTTGGGAAGTAGCACCCAGTATATAATTTTGGGAAGTAGCACCCAGTATATCATTTTGGGAAGTGGCACCCAGTACATCATTTGGGAAGTGGCACCCAGACTATGTGTGGACCAATTATGCGGGTTTGCAGCCTGTGATAGTTTTGCGATCCTTACTGTATGCTCACATTTGTATATCTTGCTCACTTTTGTCCTCCAATACATTATTCACAACATCGTGGGTTAACTTTTAAACCTACGAGCTCACCAACTTTATGTTGACATTTTCGAGTATCCATTTTCAGGTGCTAAGACTGAAGTTACACTAGGAGGTTGAGTACTGGCCTGGCTTAGCAAGACTTAAGACAAGACCCTTCCGGGTTATATCTCGTGAAGTTGCATTTTGTTATTTCCTAGTGTTGTTAAACTTTGAGACTTATGATTATATTGGATCTTTGCACGTACCCCGGTCGTGGGAGTTTGCGACTGTTATCTATCCTATGTTTTACATTTAGTATTTCTCTATTGTGACACTTTGTGTTCTTTACTATGAAGTCATACCCCGTGAATGCCATTCTGCTGCGCCATTTTTAAGGTGTGACAGATTGGTACCAGAGCCAAGGTTATAGAGAATTAGGTGGTTTAACCTAGACTATAACCTAAGAACCCTCATATAGTTTGCATTATACGAATTAGGTGTGCGATTATGTGTATAGTATGACACGAAGTGATGATGATAAGTAAATATAACATGATGCTATCTTAAAAACGCCTGGCCAACGTTTTTACGATAACATGATGCGGCATGGACTTATCAAAGTCATGGATTGTCAGATAGGAAGTTAAGTATAGTAGCACGACACGTATACCGACCTGTCTTACCTATCTCCTATCTAACGTTTACCAATGTCCTACTTATTAGAATCATGCCTCCAAGAAGGTCGACTCGAGGTGTTCCACCACCGAGGGGTGGAAGGACTGGTGGACGAGGAGGTTGGGCAGGAGGTTGCGTCATGGGAAGCGATGCTGCCAGCAATGAAACTCCTGATGTTGCTACCATTATCACCCAACAACTACGAGAACTGCTACCCACCATTGTCACCCAAGTTGGCGATCATATCAGCAACCAAGGGAACAACGTGAGTGGGAATAATCAAGCAGACAACAACGGTGGAAGTGATCACGTCAATGACAGGAACCAAAACAACGGTAACAAAGGATGTACTTACAAGGAATTTACTGCGTGCAAACTGGTGGACTTTGATGGCATTGGAGGTACGATAGCTTATACTCGATGGATCGAAAAGATGGAGTCAGTGATTGAAATAAGTGAGTGTGCGAGTCATCAGAAGGTGAAGTATGCTGCTTGTTCTTTGATTAGAAAGGCATTAACTTGGTGGAATACGCAAATTCAGGCTAAGGGCAGAGAAGCCGCCATTAGGATGAGTTAGGACGAATTTAAGGCATTGTTAAGAGAGGAGTATTGCCCAGATAATGAAATGCAAAAACTGGAACATGAGTTCTACCATCACTGTTGAGTTTATAACAACTCTTGGATCGTTTTGAGCATCTAGGGTTCAACAATAACAATGAATAATCATGCACAGCGGAATAAGAACAAATCAAATTTATTGACACAAAGTTTCTCTTTAATACTCCACGCCTCAATTATTATTTGATCAGAATAATACGGTTACACTAATTTGTAACAGGAATCAAGTGATTCTTGAGGTGACAAACAAACTCTAGTCTAGGCGTTTAACATCTACGCCCTAGACACACATACACATCCCCCTTTATTAACTACATTGTGGAAGACTTAATATAAAACCTGTACCCTTGATCTCTTTATATAATAGAGATTTAGGGTTTACAAAAGATATATACTAAAAATAAAAGATTTCGTAGTAATCTTTTCTTTCTTTGAACTTTCATCTTTTGTCACTTTAAGCCCTTTTTGTTTCATTCTTCTATTTACTTTGTCTCATCAAATCAAGAATCCCAACAATCTTTCCCTATTTGATGATGACAAAACAAACAAAGTCGTGTACGAACTTCCCTAGACGAAGTAAAGAAGTTGAGATGTAATCATCTCCCGGAATGACACAAACTTGTCTTCCCCTTAAACCATGCCATGCCACCACAATATCTCTTCCCCTTTTTGTTATCAACAAATAGGGAATGTAAACAGTAGAAACTTCCCCTCGAGTGATGCATGTACATAAAATGATTCTTCAAATCTGTAGACTTTATATATTGTTGAAGAAAACTAATCATTACCCATTTGATGCTGAAGTAGAAGAAACCAACCTTGTGTCCTATGCCTTGTACTAAATACGACTTCGAACGTATACTCCACGTATAGGGAGACCGCAATCTCTTGACAATAATCAATGAGCACAATAACGTAACTCCTTCAAGTGTTTTGTCAATTCGTAGTCACCTGAACGAACAAACAAGTTATCTTTAAACGTTGTAAGCCGTTTAAGATATGATAAGACACAACCTTGAAAAATTCCACTGCATCATCAAATAAGCAACAAAAACTCCTCTTCGCCAATAAGAAAATTAATTTGAGCCTTTAAAAATGTGTAAGAACATAAACCAAAAACAAATTCCAATCTTCTTCGTGTGTGTGAACTTCCTCTATGTGTGTGATCACCATATAAATCCATACTTACTTCCCCTCACTTCGCGTATCTCATGCTACCATGTACTTGATAAAGACATCATAATCGACTGTATATAATATCAACATGTATGATAATAATATCAAGTACCAATCCTTAAAATCCCATAAGCATGTTGCATGAAATTGTGAGAACTTTAAGAATAAAAACATGCACCGTCCCATTATCTTGTATTGAATCAGAATGGAACAAAATACCCTTGCATGAAATAGCAGTCTTCCTTTTGCATGGACACCGACCCATGTGACAGATTCATTAATATCACTGACCTGTATAAATCCAAAACGCTATCCTTGGCAAACCAGTATAATCAGTCATCCTTGTAAATCAACACGTGAACACATGAGATGAACTAGCAGCAGTTAACATGAATAGTAGAAACTTACACTACGAGCAGCAGAATTAACTTAGCCCCGATGAACAACAGACATTTATAAGTAGCAGCAGTACGTAGCAGTAGTAACATCATATGTCGAGCAATAGTAAGGTGTAAAGCAAGCAGTAGTATCATTCAAACAGTAGTAACTAGCGTAGCAATAGAATACTTCTAGAACGAGCAGTAGTAGTATCAAATAATGAGCAGTAGTATCCATACCAACTAGCATCAATTGAGCGTTCTCTAAGAACTTTGCTTGTGAGTGTCTTCAACCAAACGCAACAGATAATTATGAGCATATAACAATCGATCACCTTCATTATCTGTTCCTTTCAGAACTTTCTTTTCTAGGGTTTCTAATTAGGATAGAGATTTCTTTATAGTAGCAGCAACCAGTTATGAAAAACTAGCTGTTGAAAACCCTAATTGCAATCAATTACTTCTGAAACCCTAAAACCTTCCAAAGCTGTTGTGTTTGATGAATATAAAGCATGGTACTAACCCAATATCAACTTCTATGATAAATTAAATCAGTAGAATAAAGAAGTCATAAACATCAAAACACAAAACCTGAAAAATCGAATTTCTGAACACCATTCTGCAGCAGATTTTGACGAACCATAACTTTCACTCCAGTTCTCAGATTGAAGATCCCTTCAGTCAGAATCTTCCTTGATATATGAAGTATCTCCAGTAAAAAATTCAGCACGATCCAACCGTTAACGAAGGAGATATCGTCGTCAGAAAACAGCACTGCAGAAAGTTACGAAAATTGAACAAAATCGATTTTTTTTCTCTTCTTCGACAAGAAACCTTGTGAATCCCTTGGTAACGAGCTCCCCAATCTCTGATACCACATGTTGAGTTTATAACAAATCATGGATCGTTTTGAGCATCTAGGGTTCAACAATAACAATGAATAATCATGCACAGCGGAATAAGAACAAATCAAAGTTATTGACACAAAGTTTCTCTTTAATACTCCACGCCTCAATTATTATTTGATCAGAATAATACGGTTACACTAATTTGTAACAGGAATCAAGTGATTCTTAAGGCGACAAACAAACTCTAGTCTAGGCGTTTAACATCTACGCCCTAGACACACACACACCCCTTTATTAACTACATTGTGGAAGACTTAATATAAAACCTGTACCCTTGATCTCTTTATATAATAGAGATTTAGGGTTTACAAAAGATATATACTAAAAATAAAATATTTCGTAGTAATCTTTTCTTTCTTTGAACTTTCATCTTTTGTCACTTTAAGCCCTTTTTGTTTCATTCTTCTATTTACTTTGTCTCATCAAATCAAGAATCCCAACAATCACACCATGGTGGGAACTGGACATGCGGTTTATACGGATCGGTTCCATAAGCTCACTAGACTAGTACCTCATATGGTCACTCCTGAATCTAAGATAATTGAAAGGTACATCTACGGGTTGGCCCCTGAAATTCGTGGAATGGTAAAAGCAACTGAGCCTGCTAATATCCAGAGCTTGATACTGAAATCTGCAACCCTGACGGATGAGAGGATCAGGAATGGAACATTGTCTAAGAGTGGTGAGAAGAGGAAAGTCATGAGTGAGCCAAGTAAGCAAGATGGAGCAAATGGTAACAATAAGAAAGCTAAGTGGAGAAAAGGATTTGTGGCAACTGGTGCCGTCAAGAAGGAGTATCATGGTTCTTTCCCCAATTGCATCAAATGCAACTACCATCATCCAGAGACCAAGCTGTGCCAAGTAGTATGCTTTAACTGTAAGCGACCTGGGCATATGGCGAAAGATTGTAGGGCAGCAGCTAACCCAGTGACACCAGTGAATGTCGTTAACCCGAAGACTTGTTATGAGTGTGGAAGCCCGAATCACCTTCGTAGTATGTGCCCTAGGTTGGGTAGGACACAGGCGCCAGTGCATAGCAACCAGAATCAGGCCGTAACAATTGGTGGAAACAATGCAAACCGTGGGAACAATGTGAACTGTGGAAACAATGTGAATGATGGAAACAATGGTAACCCAGCTCGGGGTCGGGTATTTGTGATGAACCCTGAAGAAGGACGCCAGGACCCGAACATCGTGACGGGTACGTTCTCTCTAAACGACCACTATGCTACCATACTGTTTGATTCTGGTGCCGATTATAGATTTGTCTCCACTAAATTCATGCATCTGTTGAATATGGAACCTAGTAGACTAGGTTTTAATTACGAAATTGAAATAGCAAGTGGTCAAAAGGTAGAAACAAATGAGATCATTCGCGGGTGTACACTAGAATTAGAAGGTCATACCTTTAGCATCGACTTAATACCATTTGGCGACGGAAGTTTCGACGTGATTGTGGGAATGGACTGGTTGTTTAAGAATAAGGCTGAAATAGTGTGTCATGAGAAGATGGTCCAAATACCACTACCTAACGGTGAGTTACTCAAAGTCTATGGAGAGAGACTTGAAGAAAACGTGAAACATCTCGTGAGCATGAAGGTAGACGAACAAAAACTAGAAGATATCCCAGTCGTTCGAGACTTCCTAGAAGTGTTTCCTGACGATCTATCCGGATTACCCCCTACGCGAGAGATTGAATTTCGGATAGACCTAATTCCTGGAGCAATGCCGGTTGCAAAGTCTCCCTACCGATTGACACCTACTGAAATGGAGGATTTGTCTAATCAACTAAAGGAACTCCAAGACAAGGGTTTCACCCGACCTAGTTCTTCTCCATGGGGAGCACCAGTATTGTTCGTCAAGAAGAAGGATGGTTCATTCAGGATGTGCATCGACTATCGGGAACTGAACAAACTAACCATTAAGAACCGCTACCCTCTCCCGAGAATTGATGATTTATTTGACCAACTGCAAGGTTCACGGTACTTCTCCAAGATAGATCTCCGTTCCGGCTACCATCAGTTACGAGTACACAAATATGACATTCCAAAAACCGCGTTCAGAACTCGATACGGTCATTTCGAGTTCACGGTTATGCCGTTTGGACTAACAAATGCGCCTGCGGTCTTCATGAACTTGATGAATCGAGTTTGTAGGCCATACCTAGATAAATTTGTCATCGTATTTATTGATGACATCTTGATCTATTCCAAGATCAAAGAGGAACATGAAACGCACCTGAAGATAATCCTAGAGCTACTCAAGAAGGAAAAGTTGTACGCCAAACTCTCGAAGTGCGAGTTCTGGCTACAAGAAGTCCAATTCCTTGGACACGTGGTTAACAAAGATGGTATTCATGTGGATACTAGCAAGATTGAGGCAATGAAAAATTGGGAAGCCCCTAAGTCCCCGACAGAAGTCCGATCATTTTTAGGCCGGGCAGGTTACTACCGACGTTTCATCGCGAACTTCTCCAAGATTGCCAAACCACTTACCTCACTGACTCAAAAGAACAAGAAATACGATTGGGGTGAAGCACAGGAGAGTGCCTTTCAGGCGTTGAAAGATAACCTATGTAATGCACCAATACTAGCCCTTCCCGATGGACCCGAAGATTTCGTAGTGTACTGTGACGCGTCATGTCAAGACCTTGGGTGCGTGTTAATGCAAAGAGGTAAGGTGATTGCCTATGCCTCTCGACAACTAAAGGTTCATGAGAAGAACTATACCACCCACGATCTGGAGTTGGGTGTTGCAGTATTCGCCCTCAAGATATGGAGACATTACTTGTATGGGACGAAAAGTATTATCTATACTGATCACAAGAGTCTCCAACACATCTTCTATCAAAAAGAGTTGAATATGCATCAGAGGAGATGGATCGAGCTCTTTAGCAACTATGACTGCGAGATTCACTACCACCAAGGTAAGGCGAACGTAGTAGCTGATGCTTTGAGCAGAAAAGAAAGACTCGGGCCTAGGAAAGTAAAAGCCATGAGTATAACCATACAGTCGGGTATCAAGGATAAAATACTAGCAGCTCAGAGAGAGGCATCTATGAATATGGATGCACCCACAGAGAAGATGCGAGGCTTAGATAAGCAACTAGAGAAAAAAGACGACGGTGGACTGTACTTTGTAGACCGAATTTGGGTACCGTTAACTGGTGACGTGAGGACCCTAGTCATGAACGAAGCACATACAACGAGGTACTCTGTTCATCCAGGAGTAGATAAGATGTACTACGACCTTAGAGACTTGTACTGGTGGCCTGGGATGAAGAAGGACATAGCGGTCTACGTTAGCAAGTGTCTGACTTGCTCTAAAGTAAAGGCTGAATATCAGAGACCATCTAGGTTGCTACAACAACCGGAGATTCCCGAATGGAAGTGGGAAAGGATAACCATGGATTTCATTACAAAGTTTCCTAGAACTAGTAGTGGATACGATAGGATTTGAGTCATCGTAGATAGGCTAACTAAGTCTGCACATTTCTTACCCATCCGAGAAGATTATACGATGGACAAATTGGCTAGACTTTACATCAAAGAGATAGTGGCGAGACATGGTGTGCCTATATCGATCATATCTGATCGTGACAGCCGCTTCGCGTCAAACTTTTGGCAATTATTGCAAAGCTCCCTGGGAACACACTTAGATATGAGTACGGCTTATCACCCACAAACCGATGGTCAGAGCGAGCGTACCATACAAACCTTAGAAGACATGCTCAGGGCGTGTGCCATAGACTTCGGTGGCAATTAGGATACCCATCTTCCATTAGCCGAGTTCTCCTATAACAACAGTTATCATACCAGCATAGATATGGCACCATTCAAGGCACTTTATGGAAGAAAGTGTCGTTCGCCTATTGGTTGGGCGGAAGCTAGAGAGAGTCAAATGATAGGACCTGAGATAGTGTTAGAAACCACTGAAGAGATCATTCAAATTAAGGATAGGCTCAAGGCTGCTCGAGACCGTCAGAAGAGCTATGCCGACAACCGACGGAGACCCTTAGAATTCAGCGTTGGTGATCATGTTTTACTCAAGGTATCGCCTTGGAAAGGTGTTGTACGATTTGGAAAGAAGGGCAAGTTAGCACCTAGATACGTAGGACCTTTTGAGATCACTGAGAGGATCGGTCCAGTAGCTTACCGACTAAAACTACCACAAGAGCTGAGTGGCGTTCATGATACGTTTCACGTGTAGAACCTTAAGAAATGCCTTGCTGATCAGACCTTACACATACCCTTGGAAGAAATTCAGGTAGATCCTAAGTTACACTTCGTAGAGAAACCGGTTGAAATTTTAGAACGTGAGATCAAGAAGTTGAAGCGTAGTAAGATACCAATAGTTAAAGTCCGTTGGGACTCAAAGCGTGGACCCGAGTTTACATCGGAGCGTGGGGACGAGATGAAGCAAAAGTACCCTCACCTATTTTCAAACATATCGGGTAACTCGAACTGAAACCCGGGACGGGTTTCTTCTGAGGCTGGGAGACTGTGACAACTGGTAAATTTCAGGAACCTTTAAGTTACCGCATTTTCTTTTTAAATAAATATTTTATCACTAGGACTTAGGCTATATTTAGTCCAAAATGCTCCAGTACCTTGCTCCTACTCCAGTTCACAATTTTAAACACAAAAACAATTTCCTTTTCATAAATTACTTACGGTTGTCAATTTAACAAACATCATTCGTAATTCAAAATTTAACACTCGATATACCCAATTCTCCCAACGATTATTTCTAACGTATTTTTATACTTCCAAAAAGATTACAAAAGTTCCAAAAATATTTCCTTACGCTTAAGGTAAATTCTGTATATCTTACGTTTAATTACGTACAATTTTTGTTAATCACCGAATCAACAACCAATACCTATTTTTAACACCCAATACATACAACATATACACTCTTGTATCAAAACAACTCATCTAACCCCATTTTATTCATATTGCCGCCCCCCCCCCCCCCCCACTTGCCTTATAATTATTTGCTAGATAAAAATAACACCAACATTTATTTGCCTACAATTACCACAAAACATGGAGCCACAAATCTAAAATGGTGGTTTGACCAAGTTTTTGTCCCCCCCTAGACCCCCATTCGGCCAACAACACAAACCAAGCCACCTTTGGTATCTTTTGACTAACTATTGTAGATTTGAAAGTTCAAGTATAAATAGACCCAAGTATATTCATTTTGCAACTAATTAACTAGTTCAAGAAAAAGAAAATATCCTCTCATCTTCTATACACAATTCGACACACTCTAGGAGCAAGGAAGGAAATTTCTTGATTGTGGTTAAGTTCAAGCATACTTAGGGCTCTTTAGTAAGGGTTTGGAGCTTTAATCTTGAGGTTAATCAAGTGTTTTACAACTCATATCTCACTAATCTCTTTTGTAAGTAAATCTTACATTACTAAAACTTCATGTTTTCATTATGTCATAATGCTAGTCAAGTATATACTTAGTTATCACTTGGTACATGTTGATAAAGTTTTGCATTCAAAATGATCCCTTAACAAAAGATCATGTTTTGAACAAGTTTTGATTACAAGCAAATGAGTTAGTAAAAATCACCACAAGAAAGTGATGAAAATATTATATATACATGTATGTTAGTAAACTTGTAGATTTAAACATTCTTGATGATTATTTACATGGACCTTTGAATATTGTTAAGTTTATGGTTAGATCACTATTGTTATGTTAAGAAGTTGATGGGTGAACTAGGACTAGATTTGGAGTTGTTGTTAAGTGAATATAATAGCTAAAAGGTTTAGAAAAATAGTTTGGCACTCTTAAAAATGGTTCTGTCCCGTTTTGGTTAATACAGAAAACTCAGTAACTTAGTAACAAGTTTAGGCTAGAAATATAGAAAATAGACTCAATAACGAAAACGTAGCCGCTTGAATGAGTTAAAACGGACTTATAACGAAAAAGATACGCTAGTTTCAATTTAGACGACGGAAACTACATTTTCAGAAAATTGTCAAAGCTGTTAAGAAATTGGAGAAATGAAAACTGAGGTTAAATGGTATCTAGACTAGCCGAGACCTTAGAAATCCGATAGTACACTTAAATTCCTTCGTGGAGATAGGTAAAACTTAAGAAACGGAGCTACGACGCAAAAGTTATGGCCTAACGAATGTTTACGTCGACATATACGTTGACAGCTTAATATTTATGGCTATTAGAAAGCTGTTAGGAAAATATAATGGGGTTTTTGGACACTTTAGAGTATATTTTGGCTAAAATGGTATAAACGAAAATGGTAAAACATTTTATACACTTACTAAGCGCGTTAGAGATTTTTGAGATACTTATTAACATGACGACTAAAATTTGATCACGAGGTTTACAAGTTACGTCTTCTAAAAAGGGTAATTTTCTAAATAAACGATCAAATTGACGCAACTATATTTTGACGATAAATATTACAACAACATGTACAAGTGATAAAGTAGAGTATGAACTTGCGTGCATGACCTTGTTTTCGAACCTAAGACATATGTATTATTTAGGTGGCGCTTAGAGTTATCGGGCTTAATTTACCGTTTGCCAAATTATCAATCGGAATTGCTTTTGCTAAGGTGAGTTCTCGTAGCCCCGCTTTTTAACATGTTTTTACCTTGGGGTGGAAATGGTACTCAATGTTTTTGAATGTTTTCATGCTGTGATCTACGGTTGTCATGATTTTGGACAATATGTGTGTTTTGATTGCAATATATGCCTTATTGAGTGAATTCAAGTTGTATGACTTAGTTTGAACGTGCGTAACTGTCTAGTGATACATTGTTAGTATAATTTTGGGAAGTAGCACCCAATATATCATTTTGGGAAGTACCACCCAGTACATCATTTGGGAAGTGGCACCCAGACTATGTGTGGACCAATTATGCGGGTTTGCAGCCTGTGATAGTTTTGCGATCCTTACCGTATGCTCACATTTGTATATCTTGCTCACTGTTGTCCTCCAATACATTATTCACAGCATCGTGGGTTAACTTTTAAACCTACGAGCTCACCAACTTTATGTTGACATTTTCGAGTATCCATTTTCAGGTACTAAGACTGAAGTTACACTAGGAGGTTTAGTACTGGCCTGGCTTAGTAAGACTTAAGACAAGACCCTTCCGAGTAATATCTCGTGAAGTTGCATTTTGTTATTTCCTAGTGTTGTTAAACTTTGAGACTTATGATTATATTGGATCTTTGTACGTACCCCGGTCGTGGGAGTTTGCGACTGTTATGTATCCTATGTTTTACATTTAGTATTTCTCAATTGTGACACTTTGTGTTTTTTACTATGAAATCATACCCCGTGAATGTCATTCCGCTGCGCCATTTTTGGGGTGTGACACAATCTAAGTATATAAGGGATATGCTTAAGAAATTTGGTCTTGAAGACTCCAAACCTATGAAAACACCAATGTCTTCCGAAACCAAACTCACCAAGGATGACGAAAGTGAATCCGTAGATAGCACTAAATATAGAGGAATGATTGGTAGTTTACACTACCTCATGGCTAGTAGATCGAACATTATGTTTAGTGTTTGTCTATGTGCACGCTTTCAAGATGATCCCAAAACATCCCATCTTGAAGCCGTCAAACGTATCTTTAGATATATTAAAGGTACTACACATTTAGGATTATGGTATCCCAAAGGAACGGGAATGGAAACCATAGTGTATGCCGACTCAGACCATGCCGGTGACTATGTCGATAGAAAAAGTACAAGTGGTATTTGTACTTTTGTTGGGCATTGTCTCACCTCATGGTTTGCCAAGAAACAAACGGCCCTAGCAATATCAACAACTGAAGCCGAGTACGTGTCTGCAGGAAAGGCGTGTCAACAAGCACTATGGATGAAACAAGCTCTCGTCGACTATGGAATTGAACTCAATGACATTCCCATTCTTTGTGACAACAAAGGAGCTATCGACCTTAGCAGAAATCCAGTCCAACATGCTAGAACCAAACACATAGAAATACATCACCATTTCCTACGCGACAATGTTCATCAGGGAAACATCTCAATCGAGAAAGTTTCCTCAGAGGACAACATTGCCGACATTCTCACTAAACCTCTTAAGAGAGCACCCTTTAACTTTCTCAGACTTGGTTTAGGACTAACGGAACCTAGTGAGTAGATAAAACCTTAGCTTGAACCTTAGATTAACCAAAAACCAAAAGCCTGAGCCTGATCCACGGAACCAACCGACAACAAGGGCGGACCCCTTGTTTTGGTTCCGCCAAATTCGCGGCCCCCTGAGTCAGTTTTTTAGTATATTAAATAAACAACATATACTGTACATCACAACTCCCAAAAACATACCATCTACTGGAACTCGACTCAAAATCATCCAAACTCACAATTTAGGTCATCTTCTTTTACCAATTTGTGCTCTAATCATCTCTGTAAGTATCCTAATCACATCTACATTCCTGATCTGAGTCTAGGATTTTTATTTCATGCACAAAATCAAAACTTGGGGTTTATGCATATTTTTAGTAAAATCATGAAGCATATTTACTAAATTGCATAACAAATCATGTTTTCCTTAGTTAGGAATTGCATCTTATAAGGCATTATCATAATTCATCAAAAACCCCATGAGAAATTTTTATCAAAATCTTCTCACGACTAGGAAAAACGATTTTTGAACATTGTTCATACAAATACAAAAACGTTATGTTTTTAAACATCACTTGCATAATATCTCTTGAATGCTAAAGGGAATACATAATTAATATGTATTTTCGGGTACATTCAATCGTAGATACATTGAAGTAGGAGCATTTGGGTTATCTCTAATTTTGTTATAAAACTTGCGTTAACAAAATTTTCATGCATCAAAAGGAGTCGATATAACCGCACCTCCACATTGTCCCCATATAGGTACACACTAGAAATCTATATACGTATTTTCAATAGTTTTTAACTAAACTATGTAATTTTCGTGTCTAGGATAATCACACCTCCCGCGACTTATTATGATCACAAAGCAACCGTCAAATACCTACCTCCACACCATAAAACCAAAGGACTCACCGAGGACCAAGTTGAAATCTTTAAAGCCTTAGAAAAACGCTATGTACATGAGTGTAGAACCGTAGACCCCTCATTCCTAGAAGGAACTATTCTTAGAGAACAACTTACCGCCATTCGATTCGATTGTCTCTTAGATATTGATGAACCCATAATCCCTAGATTCATACTTGAATTCTATGCAACTGTAGGTCTTAGCACAAATGATCATGGTTACATGAACATCCATTTCATAGTAAACCAAACTCAATTCAACATCCCTCTAAATCAATTTGGAGAAGTCTTAGGTGTTCTAAGTCAAGGAACTTGCTTTTATTCGGACAAATGGTCATTGTCCATCCTCGATTCCAACCTTGATCGTACACCACCATACGACACACCTTTAACCCCAAAAGAGGACATCCGTGCTCATCTTTTTGTTCCTAGAACCTCCCACACTAGAACTAGTCGAGGAAAAGAGGTAGATCGTGATCCGTTTGGCATGGAGCTAAACGAACTTAGGCCCCAATTCAAGAAGCTCGAGGAAGTTCTTAGGGCAAACGTGATTAGCACCATAGGAAATAGAGACCATGTCAACGCAAGTCTTTGCTATATGCTCTATTGTGTGTCAAACCACCAACCATTCAACCTCGCCTACTATATCGCCAAAAGAATGGCCGATATTTCAATTCAAGGCACCACTGCTATGCCTTACAGGATGCTTATTACCCGTCTCTATCGAGCTTTTGCACCCATTCCTCCAAACGCTAGTGGTTTCGTACCCAACTACAACAAAATTAAACACACCTTTGTACCTCTCAGTGATCATAGGGTCACCGTAGCAAGAGGAAAACGAGCCCATCCTCCCACCTCATCATCATCATCATCATCGGTTAGCGAGGATGATGGTTTGCCAAATTCTAGGATCCCTCCACCCGAATACATGAGTCAACTCCCTTCCATCGACAACCAATCTGAGGAGTTTCGACAAACAAGAAGGATGATGAAGAATATTGGACGTTGGATCATGAAGCTTAACAAGAAGCTCGACAAGAAGTGGGGGTTAGGGATGTTTGGTATAAGACAATCTCAAAACAATGATGTGTTGAATTCTTGTGTTCGTGTAATACATTTGTGTGAACTAACGTAACTTTGCAGGACGATAACACGTGATGTTATCGATTTTTCATGCATAAGCCACCGTTTGGCTTAACTCTCTTTTATGGTAAGTTTGATATTCTATGTTCACATGTGTTAGAACCTGTGTTTTTGTGTTTAATCAATCACAACTAATTAATTACATAGGATTTAGGAAAATTTTTGGGATTTCAACGGGTTTCGGGTAGTTTCGTAAGCCCTCTGTTAAGAAAATTCATTCGGCGGATATGGCGGACCCAAGTTATGGGTTCCGTCTGTTGAATATTTTGGCTCCGCCAAATTTCATTCTGCGCATTCTGCGGAACCAAATTTTGGGTTCCTCACTTATCGTTTGGATCCGCCCCTTCAACAGTAACTTTTTCAAATTTCCCGACTAATCCCGCTCCTTAGATCATTGATTCTTAGGATCATTATACTAATCATTAGGCACGCTAGGAAGATTTAAGCACACTTAGAATCATAGGAAACTCTTTTCCCACCAAAATTTGAAAATTCAAATTTTCTTCCAAGTTACCGTTTTGTAACAACCAAGGACCCCTCTAATTGGTTCCTTGGAATCCGTGAATCAATCACATTCTTAGAATTCCACTCACCTTCTGCATCCACTCCAAATCTTCATGTCAACTTGTAGTATATTCACTCACAAACAAACACACGATTTGGGACTAGATGATGGATCGATAGGTAGAAGAAGAAGAAAGTAGAGAGAGAAATGGAACCTAGAGAGAGAAACAAATGTGTATTAGCTTGATAAGCAAATGAGGTCCAACCCTCTCCTTTGGTGGAGAGGGCTTTATATAGTTCTTACATAGGGTGCCCCTAGTGGGCTGTGGAGCGAGCTGACAGTGGGTAAAGACCCGACCCACTCCACAATATTAATAATAACTAAACTACTAATAATATTACTAATTATCCTAAGAGCTATGATGTGCTACTAAGTACTCGGGGTGACCGAGTCTTCAGCTGAATATTCATATTCCTAGCTTTGGATGATCTTTGAGTATTCTTTGAAGTTATCATCCAACATATGTCTTCAAGTCATCTTGTGGCTTCGTCATCATGAGAAGTTGTGATCTTGGAGCCTTCTTTGAGATCATCGGCCACCATAAATCTCTGAGCTCATCCATTGTAGTAATGTTGCCTTCATGTGTTTGGTTGTGACTGTTGTTCTCGCATGCTCACACCTTTTTGGATCATGATATGTACCATCAGAGTTGCGGAAGCTATGTTGTAGGTCTTTTAGCTATCATGATGTCTTTGGTAATGAGTTGGAAGTGTGAGCATGGGGTGTGGATTGACACGTCTCAGCTGGAATCAGGAACCACCATCGCCATCTTTATATGAATCTGAAATAAAACAGTTAGCAATAAAGTTGGAGAACAAATATGGCTTTGTCATTCGTTCGATGTGGCGGTTAGATTTAACCTTTGGTTCTGTGAAGACCGACCTGTGATCAGGTAGAATCCCCTTTAAAGAAGATTCTCCTTGACAAGAATTTCCAGCTAGTAGTAATGAGTCTTCCAACAAATTAATGTCAGAATCATCATACTAAGCATGTTCTCATACCGGAACGTCTCAAAGCAGACAGCACGGTAGAGTGAATCAGTGAATTAAACACCCACTGATTGACGAGAAATTGATTAAAAAAATCACTTGCGTGTCACTGGATAAACATTTTGTGCAACACGACAAGAGTTTTATAAATTGAATCATATTTCTGTCAAAAATACTTTTGTTTGAAAATTTTCACAATCAATGTGCTTGAAACTTTGTTGGTGAGCACATTGAAAGTTTTCCAAAAGTATCCGTCAATCCATTTCCTGGAACAAGTTTGATTCAAATTTGAATCGCCTCGTTGTTTCTTTCCCGTTGTCACAAGCTTGATCTATGAAGGATCTCACATGTCACCCACCAAGAGCTTGTTAGATGTTGGCTATAGAAGGATTTCCATCTTCATTGTGAATACCTTACGTATCACTCGGATGTTCTGGCAATACCACAAGGATAATGCGTAGGACTCTTCATATATATTTTCTTGCTTTTCACGGTGTATGAAATAGCAAGCATATTGGAAATGTGTCCTAATGAGATTAATTGATGATCTCTGGGCTCTAGACTCAATAGTGCGTTTTGATTTAGTGATCGGAGGCTGGAGAGGACTGCCACCTTTTCAATATCATCTAACTCGGAGTGAGAAAGATGATAGCAATGTATTGATCTCCGTGACAAGTGAAACAAGAGTCCTTTGAGGGACCTTGAGTGGCTAGGGAGGGTTGTTCAGCGTATCACTGGGTCCATGATACTTTGTCTTCAATGTCAGTAATCAACTACGTGATTCTGACAGCATATGTATTGACCCGGTTTCTACCTAAGATGTAAGGAGGGCTTCTTTCTTTTCACCCTTTATCTTTACATTTCTTTTTCATTCTTCAACCCCTTCAGCGCTTACCGAGACTTCATTACTAGCACCTTGTTGGGTTTGTTCCAGTACTAGCTCCATCTCAGTCGGCACTTTTCCCTTATTCACTTTTCTCCTTTTTGATCATTCCTAAGGACTTCTATTCTAACTAGAGTATTGTCCCTGGGAAGATCCCTCCGGTTCTGGCTGGATCATGGGAACTAATACCTAACCTTACCATCCTTATAACTCCAATACATAAAGTAAAATGGTCGGTCCTTGGTATTCTTTCACAATAGCCATCACAAATCATTCGCTCCCCCTCAATATGTGCATCGATATACCAAAAGGTTTAGCACATATGGGAGAGCCTACACTTGAGTTTCAAAGGATCAAATTTTATATCAGAATTTCATATTTAAGTCACATTCTCTCCCCCGATCAAAAATTTCAAACCATTTGAGATTTGTGATCCCAATTGATTTAAATATGTTTAGAAAATTTGAGAGAAAATGTGGTCAGGTTAATATATTCTGATTACGAAGCATACAATGCTCCCCCTCAAACCAAGAGAGAGTGTCACTGCTGATGTTGCACAATGTTTTAAAAAGGTGTCAAAATTTTGAACAAATAAACTCCCCCTCAATTAATGACCCGTTTTCTATTTAAAGAGCTGTAGTCATTCAATTGAGTGATAAGTATTTGTGAAATTTAAGTCCAGTTACCACCTTGTGAAACATCAAAACTCTCTTGAAGAATCATAGAAGATAAAGAGTTTGATGTAAAGAAGACTTCTCTTCTTATACACGAATTGATGCACTGAACCGTACATCAAATCGAGGAAACATGGATATAAAGTAATCCATGCCCAGGTGAACATCACCTGGTTGGAGGAACAGCTGTCTTTTTGGCGACATGCTTTCCCCATTGTACAGCGCGGGTTGCAGTATGAAGTAACTGCAAGCCATTAGACATGTTTTAACCAGTTAGTATAACTTCTGCTCGAGCTTCATTTAAAGTCCCGTGTCATTATTGAATGACATTTCTAAGACCATAAATGTTATCGATAAACAGAAGACATGCCTAGATGAAACTATTTTTGGTATTTTCTAATTTTCTGATTTTTATGGTTTTTTGTTTTTAAGTATCTCTATTTACAATTAGTTGGTTTTATATTTTCTATATACAGTTTGGTATAAGATATGTACAAAACATGTTACTCAGTTTAAGACGATGATGACATGAATACTGAAATGAGGATACGTTCAGTATGTTGTAGAAATCTGAGGTCAATCATCTCTTAAACTTTCACCACCAAAGCTTTCGAGGCTCCTGAAAAATCGACGGAACTTGAGCCTTCCCAATGTACAGCTTTGATAGCTTCCCCCCAAACCGACAATCTTCTTACTGAGCAGATTCTAAGCTCTCTTTCAAGCTTACATAAGGTAAGTGTACAGCGGAAACCGTAGCAAACCATATCAAACATTGCTGCTCCTTTTAAGAGTAACCATCATGATTCTCCGATCGGGGGATCCTCAACTAAATCAGCAACGAATCATTTCACATTTGAATAATTCTTCTCACATTTCATCCCGCTGAAGACCGAAGAAATGCCTACCAAAAGTATCCAGAGACCACTTCCCCCCAAGTAGTTGAAGAGATTCAAACAGTCTCATTGTATGAAGCCCGAAAACTCGAAGTACACACTCAATCCCATTAATGAAGTCGAAAACGTAACATCAAGATCAATTAAGACCTAGAAATCCCCTTTTCTCCCTTCAGGAAATTTCAGATGAGAATTGTTACACCAAAGTCAACAAAGTTCCGAGTGTAAGCAATTTATCCCGTGTGTAGTCGACATGATAACACCAAGACAGTACCATAAAAGCAACTGAGTACCGGATGTACACATTTCCTTCAGTAGGATACCGACTAACCATAGGAACCATCATACAATTGTGTACCTCTTTTATCATCAGAAACTGACATTCTCTTCCCACACATAGTTGGAATGATACACCAAAGGAACGAGTTAAAACACTGAGCATTCAGATGTATGTCTCCTTCCCCCTTGCTGGTTTTGATACCTCAGAATCAGCAACACATTTTACGCACATATTCTTGAGATCTTGTGAGAAGACCAAAATTGGCACAAGTGGATCACGTGAGAATCAACCGCTTCCGAAACCGTCTCTGACTATCTTTATCAACCCTTAAGTAGGCTATTCGAAGTGATAACTGATGGAGCAAACCCGATATACCAAACTTGAACCTGAAGATAGAATTCCCCATTCTTGTGACTTACGCTTGCACTAATGTTGGAAGAACGGTGTAGAGAATTAGTGCTCCAAGCAGATCTCTAAGTACCCAATACCCAACCAAGGTATGAGACATTAACACCTCTTACGATTATCCACAACGTCATCGGCGTGTGACACTGAGTACTACAACGTAACTCCTTTAAGTGATAGTTACCCCAACTGCTGGTAACTAGATAACCTAAGTCTTCAACTTAAATCTTAAGTACGAGCAAGTTATCATTGAAGGTCATGCATCCAACCAACCCCGACTTCAAGATAGAGTAAGATCACGCCTTTGAGAAAGTCAACTTCAACCCCAAATAAGTGATACCTGATCAATTCCGTAGTCACACTTAGATGCCCAACAAGTGATTGTTAGTTTACTCACTTGTTCACACTTCTCCCCTTCAAAAATTGCATATGAGGATGCCATTTTTGATTGAACAAGTGCATATGAGGTTGATCCACTGTTCACACTTCTCCCCCTCAAAAATTACATTCGAAATTGCATCTGATGGAAGTAGATCCACTTGATGTCTGAATGCGCATGGAGCAAGTATGAAGCCTTTAGATGAGAGTAGTCAGAAACAAGAATATTCGTATGACCATTTCTCAGATCTCAATCACCATGTAGTTTATTCACCCTTGTTCACACTTCTCCCCCTCAAAAATTGCATATGAGGATGCCATTTTTGATTGAACAAGTGCATATGAGGTTGATCCACTGTTCACACTTCTCCCCCTCAAAAATTGCATTCGAAATTGCATCTGATGGAAGTAGATCCACTTGATGTCTGAATGCGCATGGAGCAAGTATGAAGCCTTTAGATGAGAGTAGTCAGAAACAAGAATATTCGTATGACCATTTCTCAGATCTCAATCACCATGTAGTTTATTCACCCTTCTCCCCCTCAAAAATTGCATATGACTGCCAACTGCAATTTTTGATTGAACGAGTGAATAAGAATACCATCAATATACGTTGATGCACTTTGGTGACTGAATGAGAATTTGAAGAACATGAAGCTTGTTGACGAGAATGGTCATGAACAAGAAGATTTCTCTTCTTCAGAAGATAAAGCGCGCTTAAGCGTACGCCTTTCTTTTCATTGATGAACGGGGCCTGAAGAGATGTCAGCAGACGCCATGATGTTGACATTGAGGCCCGAGGCTTGAACTGAAGTGTTCAAACGGCATAGTCGATGAAGAACGAGGCCTGCACTGATGTGTACAGACGTCATTATGATTCCCCTCATATGTTGTGAGCAGCCTGAGTCCAAATGTCAAAGGATAATCCGTACGACCTGCATTTGAAAACAGACAAAAATGGAGAGTTTGGAGTGCCGGATCCCCAATTTAAGTTGGGGTCCAGTTGGTTAGTGGGAACAGAAGCATCATTCGCCCGAGTCTCAGTAGGAGTTGGAATGCTAGTGGAAGTAGACCTAATTAAAGGGCACTGTTCTCCTAGAGGAAATTTCCTTCCAGTTGGCTTCCATTGACGTACAGGCACTACTTTAGATTTAGTTATCCTAGTTAAAGGGCACTGTTCTCCTAAAGTGAATTTCCTTCCAGTGGGCTTCCATTGGTAACCAACTTTAGCAAACCTATTTCCTGTTGCTTTCCAAGTTTGCTTAATTTCTCTAGCTCTCCAAACTTTCTTAACTGGGGGTTTGTTGGACAACTTCAGAAATTTATCAACACATTTATCATGATTACGCGAAACTAAACATTCATTACATGTTTTGCAAAGTGAATTAGGGTTCGAATTATGATTCTTTTTGTTCAAATCTGACTTGTTGTTTCTCATGCGGTCTTCTACTTTCCTTTTAGGAACACTTTTAGCTGGTGAAATCCTAGAATTCTTTAAGTTTCTCTTAGGTTTTGACTCGCTAGCTTTAGTGTCACTATTAACTCCTGTAGAAGGACAGATGGGAATCTTAGTCTTTTTCACTTCTAGTTGCTGAACATGTTTTGATGTGTTGGGATCTGAAGTTTCCAAGGATACCTCAAAGGTTACATGCTTGTTCTTAATTGTGGATAATGATGTAACTATTCTATCTCTTTGGTTGTGAGACTTAGGGCCCGTGCCAATGGCATATTCTAACTGTTCCTGGATCCTTTTTGTGAGGACGTAGGCATAACCTACTGCCTTATCGAGTGGTTTTCCTATTCTGTCCTCTTCCACAACCTCACGAAGAGTGTCAAGTCCATCCCTAAGGTGACAGAGGTACATTTGATGGACAGGTCTGTTGTTTCTCATGGGAAATTTAATAGGCCTCACATCAACATCGTACATTTTACAAGCAGAAACCTTTGATGCAACACAATTACAGGATGTACTTGGCATTTTTCCTTTCACTTGAGTCTTAAGATTCTCAATTTCATTTAGCAAAGAAGTTATCTTTTCATTATGACTATTTCTTGTAACTTTAATTGAGTCATATAACTCTTTGTAATGTTGTTTAATCTTAGAATTTTCTTCTCGAAAACACTCATTTTCATAATGTAACTTGTTGATGGTGTCTTGATATTGAAACTTCTGAGAATCTGAAGACGAAGGTTTATTGGTGCCATACACATCACATTTGTTGGATTTCAATTGGGCAACTTGGGGCCTTAACAGTCGAATCGTGTTTGTGTGAGCTTGAATTTTTTTCATCACGTTTGCTTAATTCAAAATATGTATCAAACTCAGGAGCATCCGAGGATGTCTTGATATTTGATATTTTGCATTTTTCTTCTAAGTGTTGATGTTTGAGTTGTAAATTCAGATAATCAACTTCTAGTTTTGAAAAACGTTTAACCATGTTATCATGGTCATCATTTTGAATTTTTTCAAGCAATTTCAAATTCTCCTCCTCAAGCTCAACAACACGATTCTGGGTAACATCTAAAGCAATAGCATACTCATGAAATTGACAAGCAGATAATGCAGAATCAGTAGCAGTATAAAACACATCTTGCGCAATACATCTAGCAATCAAGTTGTCATTGGTGATGAGTATGTTTTTCCTTTCAATCTCACGACTCTTAAGTTCTATTTCACATTGAGCTACCTCATTTTCCATATCCTTAAACACTACTTTCATTTCATTTATTTCGGTTTTAAGGGCAGTTTGCATCCCTTCAAAATGTTCTTTAAGTAGTTTAAAGAATGGCATGACCTCAGTCAAGTAACACCTTTTTGCATGCTCAAAACACCTTTCCCCCTCAGTAATTCCTGTTGGTGTGATTCTCTTCTTACATGTTTTATCAAAATCAGCAAATAGTTTCCAAAACACGTATAAGCTAATTAAGGTTTTGCATTCAGTGGGAAGAGACAAAGGAACCAAATTCCTAGGTGTATTGGGAGGATACACCGTTATGGACGCAACTTTTCTAATGTATGGGGTGTTGGCTTTAAGTTTATCTTCCTTTAGCTTTTCTATATCTTGTAACCAAAATATTTGTTCAGGTGTTAACTTCTTTTGAGGTGCAAACACAGTCAAACGATTCTCCTCATAATAATCATGGGGCTTGACTATTACTCGTTTGGCTATGCATATGGGATCCTTCATTTTCTCATTCATTCTTTCTCTCTTTCGCATTTCTATCTCATCAGCTTCATTCAGGATACAACCTCAGGTGGTTCATGATTGGGCATAAACATCACATTGGCATCATTTAATGCAGGTTGGGCTACCTTAGCAATCTCATGAATAGCTAATTGAGATTCACCTACATTGCTTTCACTATGCTTGTCACTTAACTTTCTGTGCTTATACATCATTTGGGCAGTCTGTCGGTCTTGTGTGTACAACTTATCCTCAAGCTTATTCTTTAAGGTTTTGAGTCTAGAAAAATCATTTAAGAGTTGTGTTTCTTTATCTTTGAATTCTTGCTTTAGTGTATTTATACATTTTTTAGCTTCCTGTTTTTGCTTAACAGTCTGATCTAGCTGAGTTTTCAAATAATTCAACTCCAGTCTTAATGTTTCTTCCCTAACATTATGCTTTGAAATAAGTGTACGCATTTGACTTTCCATTTTCTGCTCACGCTCTGTTAGTTCAAACTTAGCACGCTGTTCATACAAGGCCACTTGTCCTTTATATATGTTAAGTTTAGTGGTCAAGGTATCATCAGGGACAAACACATTGTTCTCATGCAGCACATAGTCATCATTTAGAACAGAAGATGCACAACTAGGTACAACAGACTCTTCGTTGTGCTTCACATATTGTTCATATGGGACAACATCGCTATTTCCCATATTAGCAGTATCTGACTTCACAACGTTTGTCTGTTGTACTTTGTCGGGAATCTTTTGTTCATGCAACACATTATCATCATAAATAACAGAAGATACCCCATTAGGTTCCTCATACGCTTCATTGTGTTTCATGTGTTGCACGTTGTTCATTGCTGTATCTGACTCCCCAACATTTGTCAGTGGCTGATGAAGCTTGTTTTCTTGAGAATTCGGGCACACAAAGTCTCTATTGGCACCATGTTGTACAATCATGTTGTACAATCTGAGTATCTCTGATATAGCAGAATCTGAAGTATTTGACATGATATTAACGTGCACGGGATTTTACAATTCTATGATTTAAACCGAGAAATAGATTCTTTCGCGGGGTTTTACAAAATCAAGAATAAACCGTGAAATGATGCTTGATATGTGTTATGATGAAGGTCTGGTAGACTTGTTGATCTGTTTGGTATGGTTGTTGCAAGTTATTATGGCGAAATTTTGGTCTGAAAAACTTAAAACCTCAATAACTTCTTTCCGGAAGGGATTTGGGCCTCGAAAAATTCGTTTCACGACTTTGTCGTGAAACCTCACAATATTCAGGTTGTTCCGGTCGTTTTGACAGGTGTTTCGCTGAAAACGGAGTTACGGTTCAAAAGTTATGACCGTTTGAAGTTTTGACGTAAAAAGTCAACTTTGGTCAAACCGCAACTTTTGGAAACTGGACAAGTCGCAACTCACTATGACAAATCGCAACTTTTGGAAACAGGACAAATCACAACCTTGACTGACACAAGTCGCCACACACAAAACACAAGTCACTAGATAACAAATCGCAACTTTTGGAAACTGGACAAGTCGCAACTCACTATGACAAATCGCAACTTTTGGAAACAGGACAAATCGCAACCTTGACTGACACAAGTCGCAACACACAAAACGCAAGTTACTAGAAAACAAATCTGTCACTGTCTAGGACAAAACGCAACCCACAAAACGCCAGACAAGTCGCTTTCGTAGCGTTTTGTCGTTTTTGCCAAATCCGGTAAACTGCCAAAACGCAATCTCGAGGAAACACAAAACGCTACTTTCACTTTCCCAGCCAGACACAAAACGCTACTAAGAATGTGTTACCGAGAGACAAAACGCAACTAAGAACACTTTGGTTTTAACCTTCGAATCTTCCAAAAACAACCACACAAAGCCTCAAACTTTGATTCCAAACACCAAACACTACTCCTATGTTATCCCTAAGCTAGAAAGTACAAGATCTAACACCTTCTATCCAAAAACAAAGCACAAAATGGATTTTTTGAGAAACAAAATATTCGAACCAAAAGTGTCCCAAAACACCACAAATCCGTGAATATACCCTTATGTGAACCTAACCATGGCTCTTGATACCAATTGTAGTATATTCACTCACAAACAAACACACGATTTGGGACTAGATGATGGATCGATTGGTAGAAGAAGAAGAAAGTAGAGAGAGAAATGGAACCTAGAGAGAGAAACAAATGTGTATTAGCTTGATAAGCAAATGAGGTCCAACCCTCTCCTTTGGTGGAGAGGGCTTTATATAGTTCTTACATAGGGTGCCCCTAGTGGGCTGTGGAGCGAGCTGACAGTGGGTAAAGACCCGACCCACTCCACAATATTAATAATAACTAAAATACTAATAATATTACTAATTATCCTACGAGCTATGATGTGCTACTAAGTACTCGGGGTGACCGAGTCTTCAGCTGAATATTCATATTCCTAACACAACTCCATCTCTATGGATTGACTTTGATAAAATGACAAACTCATTGTCTTGTTCCAAAACATTGGAAACCAACACTTTCCCATGAATTAACATTCAAACACATTCCTCCATAAACCTTAGAAACTATAAATTAGAAGCTTTAGAGCAATATCTTTGCATTCCTAAAAAACCTTCTTCCTCACAATGCACAAATCCAACAACTCTTCAATGTCTAGACCACACAGAAGGACTGCAAGAATAAGTGTCAGACCATACTGGTTCATAAATCCCACTCCTACTGCAAACTTCCCTACTATATCCACTACTACTACAACACCAATCATAACTCCAGTGGTTAACATACCATCACCTACTTCATCTCAACCAAGATCACCATCATCTACTCCATCTCAACCAAGATCAACATCACCTACCATAACACCAGTGGCTACCATACCCCCACCCACACCATCTCAAGTGAGAAAATCATCATCACCTCATCATTCACCCAAACTTCAACCCAATGATATATTTGCCACACTCCAAGCCATTGATGAATCAATGTGGCTCAACCAACCAAACATTCAAGGCAATAAGGAACTTGATCCTCTATACGCCTCTTCAAACATGATGAATTCTCACTTACGTGACACTAAGGATTTAGAATCCATATGGCTTGCTGCAATGTCCTCATGCAATGTTATAAAAACTCCCCGATTTTCCTTTTATAATATTTTTTTATTTTCTTATTTTCCATGTGACGGCTTTGTTGACAATCATTATCTTTCGATAACTTTTAGGGTCTTCGAGCAGGAAACACGACTCATAAAGAAGTGACCATACGGATAAAATTCGTCGTCCCTGATTTTTCACGAGTCCCCAAACTAAGCTTAAAAACGAAATCATTGTCATTTACAAGATAGATTGCCAACACTACTCAGAAAGCTAATTGTGGACTTCTTGTTCCCAAATTCCTATTTTCCTCTATTTATTTTATTTTTGGTGAGAAATGAATTTCTTCAACTTCTTGTTTCGATAATTTTTTAAGCCGATAAAGATACCTTAGTTTAGACGCTAAGTAGTTTCCAAATCTTCCCTCAAAAACCGTTGCATACAAAAATGAGGTCCACATCAAGGTCTCTGATTTAACACGATTTTGAGAATATCCCTTTTATTTGCGACCGAAACAACTCATCTACGAGTCCAGAGACGGAAGCCTTTATTAGAATACCTCGGAGTCGAAATTTGGCATTATTAACATTATTAAGCACATATTATTAATCCTTGGCCCTTTATAACAATCACAACATCGGCTGCGAACCGGCAAGATGTGATAGTCTATTATGACCTTGGAATATTTCCTCTGCCTTTATTAGAAGTCTACAACATCGGCTGCGAACCGGCAAGATGCAGAAAACTTTTTATGGCTTTGGATTATTATTATTATTCATTATTCATTATATATTTTGCCAAATCCCGAGTCCTACGGCTTTTATAACAATCCCAACATCGGTTGTGAGCCGGCAAGATGGAATAGTCTATTACACCGTAACACTGGCAGTACCTTGATGTGTACCCAACTCTTATAAGCAAGGATCCTCTAAGGAAGAAATAAAAACTAATCATCGCCAAAACCAAAATAGCTTTAATTATTCCTAGATTTTTATTTTTGGAGTGAAACAAGCTTATGGGAACAAAAAGCCACAAATAACTTCGATGAGCTTTAAAGAGATCCAACTACTCCACGTTTAGCAATCTAACTTATAAACAACTCTATCATTTCTCGTTCTTCGCAAATTTAAAATCTTAAATAATAAGATCCGCGAATGCTTAGCCTTATAATCAAGCCATGCATATATAAAGTCGAATACGGGAACTTGCAAACTCTTAAAAAGAATTCGCGTTTTATAGCTCCTTGTGTAAAAGACTAGCACGAGCTTATAGATTATAAACGGTTAAGGAGACAAGCTAGGGCTCAACACGCCCGATCAAGTCAGAATTTTATTCCTACTCTCACCAGCGGAAAATCAACAAAAATGTCAAAATTTATTATATTTTTGCAAAAATTTTTAAATTTTCTCATCATTTTTTTTTTTTTTTTTTTTTTTTTTTCAATTTTTTGAGAAAAAACGGGGTTGCATGAGAAAACGGCAAAAATGCAAGGCAAAAATCAAATCGAAAGATTACCCCCCCAGACTAAAACGAGACATTGTCCTCAATGTCTTAAAGGTAAGGGTTCTCCTACATAAATCTAAGGCCGTTTATGAATTATGCCAAAGATAAACGTAAACGATAAGATTTTAGGATATCGGATAAGCAGCGGATGATGAAACTCGAGTAGCGAGAAGGAAACTACGAGCACGAGAGTCTTCATCATCGGGCATTCCTGGATACATCACAGAAAACACGAAACACACGATACGGAAGAGGTGGCCCTCCTCACTCACTTTATTAGAAAATAGATAAGAAGATAGATGGATAAGCATGGGGTGCCTCCCACGAAGCGCTTGTTTTTGATAATCGAGTCACATGAGCTTGACTCGACCCCGAATTTATTTGTCCTTGGGGAGCAAGTAACGGACACCCGGCATGAAAGAACGGAGATGCCGGGGTCAAAGACGGTGTCTTCACTCCCTAAGGAGTGAATGAGAGGAGAAGTCACCGGGTAGGTGAAGAAAAGGAGAAGGATCATGATAACAATTGTAAAGACATTGTCATCCTCACACCCGGAAGAGATAAAAATGGTGGATTGGGTGGGCAAATTATCATACTTTTCAGAAATCTCATCCACCACTTTAAAAGTCACAACACCCGTATCGGGCTTGATATCATCGGGTGGTTTAGCAGGCGGACGAGTGGGTGATGGCTCAACGTATAATGACTCAGTTTTATGAAGAGAAAGGGGATCATCATTAAGCAATCTTTCAAGAAAAAGAATTTCCCCTTCCGAGTCATGGGAATCGTCAGGGAGAGGTATTGGCAAAATCAGCTCATCAAATGTAGAATCCTCGTCCTCGACGTTCTGTAACCCTTCATCGAAAAGAGGATTAACTTTTCAAGAAGTATACTCATCATTGAATTCAAAAAGAGGGTTAGGGAAAATCCCGGAGGTAACTTTGGAAATATCAAGAGAATCTCCATAAGATTGAAAATCACTTGCACCGTCAGATATTTCCTCGGACTCAACTGGGATTGGGACAAGGTTCTCAACACCGTCTGATTCCGTTGCCGGAATAGTGTCGAGATGCTCGTCCCCCATTTTTAGAGAGTCCTCGGTTTCTACGGTCGGAAAGACGGGTGCAATCTGAGGGAAGGTTACCGGAACAAATCTCTCCTCGTCATCATCGGAATCATCGTCATAGGTAGATACTCTTTGAGGGAAAAGGTTGATCGTAATTTTCTCATCATAATCGTCGTAAATAAAAGACTTTTGATAATTGGACACTCTTTCCTCGGCAAGTAATTCTTCTATAGATTTCTCATGATGATCGGGAGTAGAAGTATAATGTTTAATCACCAATCTCTTAACTTCTTGGAAGTCTTCCCAAATTTTTTCAATTTCGCTCATTCTATCTTGATTTGGACAATTGCCGGGATTTTGTGGGGGTTGGTTAAAACCATGAGAATTGTAACACAAATTTGGCTCAAAATAAGAATTATCAAATGATCCCCCACAATTTTCAAAATTTGACGAACTTTGAAATGAATCACCATTATAATACGGTACTTGCTCATACGAGTTCTGAAAAGGAAGATTGAAATCGTTTTGAGGATAATTATCAAAACTCGTATTACAAGCATAAGACGTTTCAGCACTCGGGACGTAGCATATACAATTCGTGTATCCACATTGATTACAAAAACATTGTCCGCACGGTGATCCTTCATCGGATGGGTTTCCACAACTAAAACAAGTGAACGAAGGTGGTGGTGGTGGTGTCGGATAATAATCGGGAACGTTTGAAAGATTGTTAAACGAATTGTGAATATATTCGGGAGAATTACAATTCAAACAAACGCCATCATGAATATCACTACCACATTGTTCACACGTACACCAAATACATGAACCTTCGAAGAACGGTTCTCCACACTTAAAACAAATAGGATCCATAAGAATTAAACATAAGAGGAAGAAAGATATAGAATTATCGGTTTAGAGGGTTAAAGAAGAAGAATTATATGTATAAGAGGATAAGAAGATTATTTTTAAGATTTTATAATTAAGAAACATTGAATAACACAAAAGAAAAGGAAAATAAAATTTGAAAAGAAAAATCTTTTTGGATTTTAATATTTATAAAAACCTTGAAAAACAAATTTATTTTATTTTTGGTAACCGTTACGTTATCCGTAACCGTTTCCTTCAAAACTACTCGCTATCCGGTTGTAGAATTAAAGTAGTCCGATAACGTTTAATTTCACGATTTGTTTTGTTGTTTATTCGGAATGGTTTACAACCGCCCTCCTTCAACGGAAGACCGAGGATGTTTATTAATGGTGAAAACACTTTAGGAAAAGTGTTTTTTTTTTTTTTTTTTTTTTTTTTTTTTTTTTTTTTTTTGGTATTGTGAATACTTGGTGACAAGTATTCAAATGGTTTTTTTTTTTTTTTTTTTTTTTTTTATTATATATTTTTTTATTTTTCAAAAACAATTTATTTACAAAACAAGACGATAACTTCCACGGGGAAGGTTCTTCAATACACAAAATACGATACGAATCAACGACAACGTTTCAAGCCTTCCCCGGCAGCGGCGCCATTTTATTGATGTCGTTTTTAGTACGGTTTATTTTTCCGAAGGAATATTTGTGAAAATATTTCCCCGGGTCGTTCTCCCAACGAAGGTTTGACGGCGTTTAAGTCGATTCGGAGCCGTGAAAATGTGAAGTGAATAACTGAACGTGATTATTTTGGTATTGATTAAACTAAAATATGAAAAATTAAAAGCATTCTACGTTATCAAAATAAATGCAAACAAAAAGAAATCAAATAACGCAAATCTCGGGCTATTCCCGAGATTTATAAAACTATAGTGAAAGGCAAGGACAAAAAATGAAAAGATGCAAAGCTAAAGGACTAAATATGCAATTTTATTAAACTATAGTGAAAACAAAAGACTTAAAAGGAATTTTGAAAAGTAAAAGGATTAACTATGCTATTTTCGAAACTTATAAAAGACTAAAACATTTAATTGAAAAGTTTTAAGCCAAAAGTACTAAAATAGAAATTAGAGGGACTGAAATGCGATTTCCCAAAAACTATTTAAACAAACAATCGTGCAGCAGACATTGTAACGGAAAAAAACAAAAAACTAATCTAAGCACCCTACTTGCGGATCGAATAAAACACTCAAATAAGCTCCAAATTCGAATCTAAAAGTTGTTCTAGAAAGCTAGTACTGCTGGTTATTCAAAAACACTAGAAATTCCAATTTTCAACATCATTAGCTCACTCAATTAAGCTCAAGAAAAGGTGCACATGTATTGAAAATATTACTAGTTAACAGTTCTAAAGGTAGACTGAGGTGGTTTTAAGCTGATTATTAAGCTACAAAAGCGATAAGAAAAATCACCAAAACTTGAAACAGGTCCAGTTTAACTATCAAAGAGTTTAAAAATTGGAAATCATAAGAAAATATAACTCGATAAGTGCTTATAATTTAGCACTGAAAATGTCCGATACATACATCAGAGAACTGCCTGCATCAGTCAACTGATGCACTTAGGGAAATTTTGAGAGCAAATTAAAAGCCATTATCAAGCTAAGGACTGATCTAAAAAAAAATTGAAAACAGCAATTAGCGACTAACAAACAGCTTATTCAGTGAACTGTAGCACTATTCCATAGCAAATCAATAAGGCAACTAAAAAAAACAGATCAGCAGATGAATAGATGGATTCTATGGACAGACTAGAGCTAGTGCAGGGGAACTCACTCAACTCAGTCCTTATAGGGCAAGTATGAATTTATTTTTAAGCCATAAGAGGATGAGAACAATGATGACTTTTGAAGCATATCCAACTACAACCTACAAATTGCTATTATCGCTAAAAATCAGGCACTAACCTACACAATTAAACTCTTAAATCCTACTCTAAAAATCCATCCAAAACTGATATAAGGATAATGTTCTGTTGTGCAGTTTCAAGTAAATAAGGACCTGAGCTACTCGAATCTATTTGAATTAAAACCAACGGCTAGAACTAATAGATAAACAGCAATAAGAAGCATAAGTAAGCTAGGAAATAAGTGAATAAGCAGACTGAAAAGCAATTAAGCAGAACAAAATAAGCTAATAAGCAATGTTTGACCAAAAGTTGACTTACATAAAAAACTGAAAATCGAGTACATTAATGAAACTGACTGTGAAACAAATCGATAAGCCGCAACAATAAGCTGTAATAAGCTACTAATAACTATTCTACTACTAAGCCTATTCTAACCCTAATTATCTAACTAGCTAACCCCCGATGTGAGGTGAGAGGTCTTGAATTTATAGCCTTGAGTCTTCAAATCGTAGCCCTTCATTTATCATCGTGTCATCAAACATAATCATAGCCCTTGGATCTTTTGCGTGAGGTGTCCTGACCAATCAATGGCTTCCAAATGTCCACGCTGGCAATCTGAGTGTGTTGTCAGATGGTGACAGGCTTCTAGATACGCGTGCAAGTACCAATTTGCCCTTACTCACGGTAATTTTGGGGATTGAAAATTTAGGGTTCTTCGGTTGTACAGTAAAACTGGGTAAGATTTAGAAAGGGGCGCGGGTTTATTTGGGGATGATTCACGCGAGGGTGTGTTTGTTTATTTAACTTTTGTTTGACTTTTTGACCATGGGTGGGTTTGGTTGCCGGGTCATGGGTTTAAGGATAATGGGCTCGGATTTTTAATAAGCGGAAAGGGCCTTTGGGTTTTGCTTGTGGTATGGATTTGGATTGGATTGGTTAAATAAAACCCGGATATTGTGTTTTAGTTAGGATTTTTGGATAAAATGATAAGGACTAAATGTGTACATTCTGAAATTCAGGGACTGATTTTGCCACATCTCCAAAATAAATCCAAGGGATGTTCTTGTCATTTGATGAAACTTCAAGGGTTGACTTTGACTTTAATTTCTTTCCGGCATCGGCTAAAAATAACACTTCCATATCTCGTGCTCGTTTTTCCGGTTCTTGGCTTGATTTTGTCCTTTTCTTTGATATCCGTGCCTGCATATGTAAAAACACAAAAACACGATATATTTGGCATTTTGGTCGGGTTTTTGGTCATTTTGGGTCCGGTTTTGGTCTAGAAATGGTATGTGTTTAAGCACATACCACTTGCCTCCATCATGTCTTCACCAAACCTAACCAACCCTCCACAATAGATACTAGAATCCTCTCCTTTGTCTTCCTCTATAGGACTTCATAGGACTTTTTAGGAATTCTTTTTAATTTCTAGGATTATTTTTCTTATTGTAACACCTTGTTTTATGACTTTTGTCATAAACAATTTTCAAATGAAAGGATGTTACATTTATGCTTGTGGGTGATCACTACATATGCATTATATCTTGGTTGGTTAAGTAACATAATATGGTTGGTTATAGTATAAACTTTGTTTGAACTTTGTAATTGGTTTGAACAATTTTACTTAGTTGACTTTTTAAAGTCAAAATGGGTGAAACTACATTGCTTGGTTGAACCGTTACATATGCATTATGCTTCTTGGTTGGATTGATCTAATATACAACTAACCTTTGTTTTGTAGCATTTCTCATCCTTGAATCAAATACGTTTGTACCCTAGCAACGGGGAGTATTGATCGAGGGGGAGAATATCATGTACTAATCTTTTGTTTTGTAGCATTCATGAACCTTGAATCATATACGTCGGTACCCTAGTAATGGGGAGTATTGATCAAGGGGGAGCATATCATACACTAACTTTTGTTTTGTAGGATCATTCATGCATCATGAACTTGAAATTCCCATTAGGGGGAGTATTATCTAAGGGGGAGCTTTAAGTTCTCAAAATCATTGAATCATTATTGGTACTCCAAATTAGGGGGAGTTATAACCAAGAACCGTCACTACAAAAAAAAGGCTTTCAGAGACTGAAAAACCAGTCTCCGATACACCATGATCAGTTACGGATGGTCTATCAAGGACTGATTTTGCTAGTCACTAATCAGTGATAGAAGCTTAGTTACGGAAAGTGACGTTATCAACTGAAATTCAGTCCTTGTTGTATCGAACCAACGAGGACCAGAGATCAGTCACCAAAATAAAAAAGTCAGTCCTTATTTCTATGGGTTGGTATCATGTTATTTCAGTCCCCAATGCATATTATCGGCGACTGAAAAGTCAGTCGCCAATACTATGTTTGATCAGTTACTAACACATGGATTTAGGGACTGAAAATTAGTCCATAAACATTGTTTATAGTCCCTAATACGTTTCGTTGTTTTGTAGATCACCGTACCAAATCAGTCTCTAATAATAGGATTTAAAAACTGATTAGTCTCCGATGAAAGTCTTTAAAGACTGATTGTTAGTCACAGAATACAAACGATTTCAGTCTATGATTTGCTACTTTTGGTGATTGAAAAATAGTTTCAAATCATCACCAAATCATTCTCTGTTAAAAGGCTTTGGTAACTGATAATTAGTCCCAAAAATTAGGCAATTTTAGTCCTTAGTTTTATCTTTTTAGAGACTGAAATTTAGTTTTAAATCAGTCTGCAATAACAAGATTTAAAGACTAATTAATAGTCCCAGAATTCGGACGATTTCAGTCCATAAATTGTTACTTTTTGAGACTGAAAATTAGTTTCAAATTGTCACCAGACCAGTCTCTAATAAACGGCTTTAAAAACTAATAATTAGTCACAAAAACTAAACGTTTTCAGTCCATAAATTGCTTCTATTAAAGACTAAAATTTAGTCTCGAATCAGTATCTGATAAACGGATTTAAGGATTGATTATGAGTCGCAAAAAACAGATGAATTAGTCCTTAATTTGTTTTTCTAGTGACTGAAAATTAGTTTCAAAATATATGTTAATCAATACAAAATAATCTCCAATATGATGGTGCCGTTCCATTATATTTCTAAAACTAATCACACAATTTCAACATATTCAAGAATGGGCTTGTGGCCTGTAGCTATACCAAACACACCTGATAGACTCCCAAACTACACACAAACACATTCACCCTCTTTTTAATAACCCAAAACGCACACCCTAAATGATTGACTTTAACACACAAACACCTTTAACATTTTGAAAACGAATCCAAATGACCCTGTTGTTTTCGTTGAGCTGAGACAAGCAGTCAAACACTCGACACCAAGGTTTTGTTGAGTCAAGACACGCAACAAGATAGGCCCAAGACCACATTCTGTGGTCTTCTCGCCTAGACTGGACAACAAACACAATACACTCTAATGATTTCTTGACCTTAAGCCAAACAAAGCACACCCTACTTGGGTGACTTCTTATGACCGAGAACCAAAACAACAAACACCCTAAACGGCTCACTATTACCGCAAGACAAGCACATCCAGATTAAAAACCATTTTCAAAATTATCAACATATATGAAATTAAATAGATCCAAATCCAGATTCACAACACGAATGAGCCAAAACAATTTACCAAACACCATTTTCAATTTTCTTACCACACGAACCATATATCAAAACGTTTTTAGATCCGGTTTTGATCCATGTTTAGATCCACGAAAATAATAACAATTTTATCAATCGGTTTATAAATAACAAGAGTAACCAAAACAGGTTTAGGGTTTGTCATACCAAAATAAATGAGAAGAAGAGATGGGAGAAAGGGCAGCGATGGCGAGGTGATACACGGTGGTGTAATGGTGGCGACCAGTGGTGAAACGGCGGCTTGATATGGAGGCGGCGGCAGCAGTACACGGTGGTGGAGGTGGCCGGATAATGGAGAGAAGGAGGAGATGATGAGGTGTGGTGATGGATGCTATGTTGGTGGTGGCTGATAGCGGCGGATGGTGGTGGCAGCCATGGTGGTCGGCGGCGGCTGGATCTCTTAGTGAGAGAGAGGAGATGAGGGATTGTGAGAAAGAAAATGTGAGTTTTAGGGTTTGAAATCCTAAGTGTGTATATTTATAAAAGTTTTAAAAACCAAATGTAAACTTGTTAAAACTTTAGCGGCGCAGTGAACATTTAAGTACAAAATTGAGTTCGTGACTTGTTTGGGTTAGTTAATGACCGACTCAAGACACAAAATTCGTACCATTGTTTTTAAAATAACTTTTCCACGAAAAACAAGTATTTACACGACTAGTATCACATAATTGATATAAAATCACATTAAAACGTCTATTAGGTTTACGGTTGTGCCGATACGCGTTGTGTGTCGGTTTTCACGTTTCACGAGATAACCTCTCGTTTCAAATCAAATAAGATCCAAAAAGCTCAAAAATATATAATATGTAACAATAAATGAAATTTATTATTAAAATAAGTTTGGGGCATAAACTCAGTTTCTTCCCTAGTTGGACTAGGTAGTACTCCTGAGCCACCCATATGTTCCATGTGGCTTGGGGTTACATCACATGTGGCAAGTCTTGAAGGACTTGGCACATTAGATGTTGTCATGGTAGGGGTCTTAATGATGTTAACACTGTCATGCCCAGCTACTAAGCCTGAAGCAGTAGTGTTAGCCCCATCCATACTATCAAAATTGATAGCCTCATCTGCTACAATGGGTTGAAGGGGAGAATTAGGCTGATGGACCATAGTTTCCTGTCTTGTTCTTCTCTTATAGGTGTTGGTTACAGGGGGTGTATCCGCGCGTTGCTACGGAATGTTGTGTTTAATCTTTAAAAAAAATTAAATAAAATAAAATAAAATTTTGTTATTAAGGACTGAAATTGCAAAAGTTCGCTAACTAGGGACTAACGGTGCCATGTATAGCTAACCTGAGGGACCATTTTTTGTAAATTCGTTAGGAACAGCACACGGCCTGTTCACCACTGTAGCAGTACTATTATGAACTGTTTGGTACTGTAGCAAATGTATTTTCAGTTTTAGTCCCTGAAAGTGGCGGTTTGTTGCAAAGTTAGTCCGTAGGGACTAATGGTGAAAATAAAAGTTAACCTTCGGGGTTTTTTCTGTTTAATATTTGCACAGAAACAACCCTTGAAGTTATTGTTCCGTTGCAAATTTAAGTCACAACTGTTAGGTAACGGCCGTTAAGGAGTAACTCTGCAATGGATCAATAACCGCAGGGTCTAAAATAAAAATTGATTGCACACTATTGCCCGGTACAACCTAGAAAGCGTGAAACGAATTGAATTTTGCCAAATAAATTGAATTATGGAAAGTTATGCATATTTATACTCGTTTTTATCAGAAAAATTATTTCGTGGACAATGGGGCAAGTTTCGTAATTTTTTGAGTCCGTTTGGTACGTCGAATGGGCCCGGAGTGTTTTTGTCAAAAGTTTAGCCATATTGGCTGTTTAGGTCTCTCCGCCCCATTGTTTCATTTCCGCCCCTCACTTTCAATTTTACACAATTAGTCCCTCCTCAAAAATATATAAACCCCAAAATTATTTATTTATTTCATTTTAACACACACACACAAACACACTCCTCCCTTTTCTCTCTCTACCCTCGCCGGCGACCACCTCCGATCGGCCACCGCCGTCACTTCCGGCCAACCACCGTCGACGGAATTTTTTCCGACGAGATCTTTTAATTGCCAAATCAATAGATCGGTTTATCCCGATCATTTCTGGAGCTTCTTGGCTCATAACTCACACCGCAACACCACCCACGCGCCACCACCACCTTCGGTAACACCACCGCCACCACCACAGCCCCTCTCACCTTATTTTCTTCTCGGTAAACTCTTTCACGCGCCCCTTTCCCTTTGTATTTAAATATTTTTGAAACCCTAATTTCTATATTTTATTAAATCCGATTTATATAAACTTTTTCTAATAAAAACCTATTGTTTTTTATAAAAACCGTGTGGAACTCGTGTTTTGACCCTGACTCGGTCGCGACTCGTTTGTGACTCGCCTGCGACTCGGACTCATCGAGTCAACTCGTGTTGACTCGGGGTGAGTTGTTTATTTATCCGGTTTCTTTTATTCTCCTTTATCTCTTGATGCGTTGTAGCTCGTTTGGTTTGGTCTCGGGTTTGTTTGAGGTCTCAACAGCCGACGTACGGCGAAGCCAAGCCGTGACTCCTGGTAAGTCACGGCGAGGCGAGGTGTAGTTGTTTAGGGTTAGGGTTCAGATTGTGGAGTTGTGAGGTTTGTGTTGGATTTATTTACGGTTTGGATTTTGTTTAGGTTCGGTGTGGATTTGGATGTGGATTTGTGTTTGGTTTAGAGATAGGATTAGTTTAGATGTGGATTTGTTTGTGTCGATTGGATTTTGATATAGAGTTGGATTTGTTGCGAATTAATGTAGGATGGTTTTAACTTTTGATATTGTGTTTTCTGGGTTGGGTTTGTGAATAATTACAATTGCTACAGTACGAAACAGTGTATTACAGTGTAAAACAGTGCACTAATACACTTTGCTACAGTACGAAACAGTGTATCACAGTGCAAAACAGTGCACTAATACACTTGCTTTGGACCCCTTCTCCAGACGGCTTTTAGTTGTTGTGTTAGTTCTGGTTAGCAATTATCATATTGATTTGATTTTTTATTTATGATAATTGATACATAGTTTTGTAATAGCAAAAAAAAAAAAAAAAAAAAAAAAAAAAAAAAAAAAAAAAAAAACTTTTTTTTAAGCGCTACAGTGCAGCACAAACAGTGTATAACAGTGCAAAACAAATGCTACAGTGTATTACAGTGCACCACTTGCTTTGGGGGGACTGTTACACGGGTTTTAGTATATATATATATATATATATATATATATATATATATATATATATATATATATATATATATATATAATATGTTGCCCATGTATAAGACGTTTATGTGGGACTGAAATTCAGTCACAAATAATTGTCTCTCCAAACCTTTTTATTTTGCATACGTATTTGTAACTGAAATTTAGTCATAGCTATGATGTCCATGTATTAGGGACTGAGTCGTGATTGAAATTCAGTCACTAACAAATTTCCCTCCAAACCTTTTTTATTGCGCAGACATATTTGTAACTGAATTTTAGTCTTAGGTATGATGTCCATGTAATAGGGGCTCAGCTGTGACTGAAATTCAGTCACTACAAATTTTCCTTACAAACCTTTTTATTGTGTAGACATATTTGTAACTGAATTTTAGTCTTAAATATGTTGCCCATGTATAAGAGGTTTATGTGGGACTAAAATTCAGTCATAAACAATTTTCTCTTAAAAGTTTTTTTATTTTGCATACGTATTTGTAACTGAACTTTAGTCTTAGCTATGATGTCCATGTATTAGGGACTGAGTTGGGATTCAAATTCAGTCACTAACAAATTTCCCTCCAAACTTTTTTTATTGCGCAAAGATATTTGTAACTGAATTTTAGTCTTAGGTATGATGTCCATGTAATAGGGACGCAGCTGTGACTGAAATTCAGTCACTAAAAAATTTCTCTCCAAACCTTTTTATTGTGTAGACATATTTGTAACTGAAACTTAGTCTTAGCTATGATCTCCATGTATTAGGGACCGAACTGTGACTATAATTCAGTCACAAACAAATTTTCCGCCAAAATTTTTTATTGCGCAAATATATTTGTAACTAAAATTTAGTCTTAGATATGATGTACATGTACTAGGGACTGAATTGTCACCCTTATTCAGTCACTAACAAATTTGCCTCCAAATTTTTTTCCCGTACAGGCATATTAGTAACTGAAATTTAGTCTCAAATATGGGGTCACTGAATCGAGGACTGATTTTTAGTCGCCGCAATCAGTCAATAAAAGGCCAGTCCTTAAAAGTATCATTAACTGATGTTTCAGTTACCGATGCTATGTATCAGCGACTGATATATCAGTCCCTAAAAATTTAGTCTCTGAAAGCCTGTTTTTTTGTAGTGCGTTCACCACATTCCGCTATGCATTTCTTCTTTTTGTTTCGACAAAAAGGGGGAGATAGGATTAAGTTCATACATCACGTTCATACATCACTGTTAACATCACAGTACATGATTTTATGCTTAAAATAGTTTTCACAACTTGCATAAAACTAACTTAATCTATATTTTTAAAAGACTTTCACTTTACTTATTCCATTGCTTAAAAATAAACGTTGTGTTTTGTCATCAACAAAAAGGGGGAGATTGTTAATACAAATATCTTCCTAAAAACGTTATTTATATTTTATGATCTTTGCTTTATTTTGTTAATGACAATTATAAGGTTTATCTTTGGCAAAGCATAAATATAAGTTAAAGTCTTTTACATTTTAGTAACAAGCTTTTTAAAACACATTTACATATCACATGATCACTAGGAATTATACATTGCATACATATATACATTTACGTGTTTATTTTTATTTCTTAAAAATAGAAATACACAAGACATTATGGCATACCTCATTAGGAAATCTTAGTTGACTTTACAATATATTTTGGAAAGATCTTGAAGCAAAAGAGTTGACTTTGTAAGATCTTGACAAGACTAGACAAAATATGGAAAGATATTGTAAACTCTTAGCTGGCATGTCCCGGCGGAACCAAACCAATATATGGGCGGAACCCATAATTTGGGTCCGCCGGATCCGCCGCTTGTCTGCTCAGCTTTGCCTATAAATAGCAAGCTAATCATTCAAGCACAATCATCACTCATATAGCTTAAATTATATATTCATTCATTTGTACATTACTAACCCATTACATTCATTCATTTCATTCTTAGTGATCTCTCTTTTGTAGCAAAGAAGATCAAGCATACAAGCTTCAACACACTGTTGCAAGTCTTGATAGTTAGATACTGTGTGATTAGTTAGTGTTCACACATCATTGTCTATACCATTCATTCAGTAGAGTTCGGTTAGTGTTTTAGTCCTCAAAACACATAGAGTGTCGGGAGTGGTTGTACCCTTGTAAAGAACCCGGTGTTTAGCTTAGTACCGGATAAAGAGTAAGCGACGTGTAAAGGTTTTCTCCGCCTAGAAGGGAGCTTGTTTCTTAGTGAAGAAAAACTCTCGAGTTAGAGGCTCGAGGAGTGGAGTAGGGCAAGGAAGAGAGTCCTTGTAGCCGAACCACTATAAACATCCGTGTTGTGTGGTTTGATCATTTCTTTCCTTACTTGCTTTATATATATTGCTTGATTGTTTGCTTTACTTTGAAATCACGTTAAGTATAAAAAGCGAAGAAAAGTTTAAAACGGTAAAAACTATTTAACCCCCCTTCTAGTTTTCTACAGTGTTGTTTCCTTTTCTTGTTTGTTGGATTTGGGTTTTATTCACACCATCAATAGTAATGGAATTTCTGTTTCTTTAAATGGTATTTTTTATTTTATTTTAATGTTATTGCTGTGGATGGTGTGTTTGAGATTGACATGAATGATTGTGTATCCAATAAAAATAATTCAATGTATTGCATAAGTAAGAGAATTAAGTCAGACTTGAATTCTTCTTACCTTTGGCACTGTAGACTTGCTCATATAGGCAAGACTCGCATGAAAAAGCTACAACATGATGGGCTTTTGAAAAGTATCAATGATGAATCATATGATAAATGTGAGTCTTGTATATCTGGGAAGATGACTAAGAAACCTTTTCATAGTAATATGGAAAGGGCTTCTGATCTACTTTGTTTAAAACATACTAATGTGTGTGGACTACTTAGACATATGTCAAGAAAAGGTGCTAGCTACTTCTTAACCTTTACAGATGATTTCAGCAAATATGGTTATGTTTACTTGCTTAAACATAAACATGAGGTGTTTGAAACATTTAAGGTTTTCAAAGCAAAAGTAAAATTACAACTAGGAAAGAAGATTAAAGCTCCTCGATCTGATAGAGGTGGTGAATACCTAAGCCAAGAGTTTAAAGATTACTTAGCTGAGAATGGAATAGTCCAGAATCTCACATCTCCATATACTCCACAACAAAATGGTATATCTGAGAGAAGAAATCGTACATTGTTAGACATGGTATGATCAATGTTTAATCTTACAACTCTTCCTTTATCTTTTTAGGATTATGCCTTAGAATCTGTGGTTCGTATTTTGAATATGGTTCCCACTAAGAAGGTTGATAAGACACCATATGAAATATGGAATGGAAAAGCTCCAAACTTGTCTTATTTAAAGGTATGGGGTTGCGAGGCGTATATAAGACGTGACTCAGCAGATAAACTCCAACAGAGATATGTAAAATGTATCTTTGTAGGATACCTAAAGGAAACGATGGGTTACTACTTTTACTACCCACCTGAAAATAAAGTAATTATTGCTAGATATGGAGACTTTCTTGAAAAGGAACTTATATCTCAAGAATTCAGTGGGAGAGTTTATGATCTGGAAGATGATCATGTAGATAAATTACCTTCTGAAAACACTAGCGTACTTCTTGTGGAACCTAAAAGTCTGGGTCCTCCACCTGAAGTTGAAATTGTTCCCATTCGCAAGTCTTCAAGACATGTGAAAGCTCCTGAACGTCTATGTCTTAACATAGAAGTTGAAGAAACTATATTAGGGGATCTTGATGAACCTACTAATTATAGGGCTGCCATTGAGAGTCCTGAAAAGGATAAATGGGTAGTTGCTATGAATGGGGAAATGCAATCCATGAAAGATAACAATGTCTGGATTGAAGTAGACCTTCCTCCCAATGCCAAGGTAGTTGGAAGTAAGTGGCTCTTCAAAAATTGACATGGATGGTAAGGTACAAACCTATAAGGCTCGTTTGGTAGCTAAAGGCTTTACTCAAACATATGGTGTTGACTACGAGGAGACCTTTTCTCCTATAGCTGACATTAGGGCTATTAGATTCTCATAGCTATAACAGCGTACTATGACTATGAGATTTGGCAAATGGATGTCAAAACCGCCTTCTTAAATGGTCGCCTAGATGAAGACATCTATATGGCGCAGCCTGAGGGGTTTGTGAATCCAAAGTTTCCAAACCGTGTATGCAAACTTCAAAGATCCATTTATGGATTGAAGCAAGCATCAAGGCAATGGAATAAAAGATTTGATGAAGAAATCAAAAGGTTTGGATTTACTCAGAATCTTGATGAGCCATGTGTATATCACAAAGCTAGTAGGAGTAATGTAATTTTCCTTATCCTATATGTTGATGACATATTGATCATGGGAAAAGACATTCCAAGTTTGCAAAAGGTTAAGGCATATCTTGGAAAGTGCTTTTCAAGCTGCATATATTCTGGGAATCAAGATCTATAGAGATAGATCAAGGCGGTTAATTGGATTAAGTCAAAGTGCTTACATTGACAAAATATTGAAGAGATTCAATATGCAAAATTCCAAGAAAGGATATTTGCCAATGGAAGTGAAACATGGCTTGAGCAGTGAGTTATGTGCTTCAACACCTGCAGAGGTGGCACGCATGAGCAAAGTTCCTTATGCTTCGACTGTAGGATCTATTATGTATGCGGTGAGATGCACAAGGCCAGATGTGGCGTTCGCTCAAAATATCACCAGTCAATTTCAACAGAATCCAGGTGAAAAACACTGGATTGCTGTTAAACATATTCTTAAGTATCTTAGGCATACGAAAGATATGTTTCTTGTGTATGGTGGAAATCCAGCTACAGAACTTGATGTAACAGGTTACTGTGATGCGTCCTGGCAATGTGACAAAGATGATGCGAAGTCTCAGACTGGTTATGTCTTTGTTATCAATGGAGGAGCAGTAGACTGCAGGAGCAAGAAGCATAGTACAATTGCGATGTCTGCGACGGAGGCTGAATACATAGCTGCTTCAGAAGCAGCAATGGAGGCTATTTGGATTAGGAAATTCATTTCATGGCTTGGTGTTATGCCTTCAATTGAATTGCCTATTAATATGTATTGTGACAATTCTGTTGCAATCATATTTGCCAATGAACCTGGAGTCATGAAGGGCACCAGACATTTTCTACGGAAGTATCACTATGTTCGAGAGCAAGTCAGCATAGGAGAAATTAATCTCATGAAAGTTCACACAGATGATAACTTAGCTGATCCATTCACTAAGGCTTTAGCTAAAGAAAAGCTTACTGAACTTGCCAATGGCATTGGACTTAGATTAGCTAGTAGTTTCATGCATGACTGTGTTTAGTATTTGGATAAAGGATATTGTAAACATTTATTATTTTTAATGAAATAAAGTATTGGTTATGTTTATGTTCGTTATTTAATATTATTGTCCTATATTTGCATGTTTAATCCGTGAATAAATTAGTTATTCTAAATCGTCCGTTGTCAGTTAATGATATGGGAATATGATGAGACGAAAAGTGTACCGCTTTTAAGGGGTCATTTAAGCCCTAATTCGTGATTATTTGATCAAATATTGCCCTAAATTGTTCCTTTTGTCATTTTAGGTACTTTGGAGAAGAAATCTGGAAAAGGAAGCATTTTGGACATTTTTGGAGCGAAAAGTGAAGAAAACGGCAAAGTCTCCAAAATCAAGCTGGAAACAGAGCTTGACGGCGTCACGCTTTGTAGGTGACGGCGTCACGTACTGGAAAAAGGATGAATATGAATTTACACGTGACGCGCCAGAAGGTTTTGTGGAATTAAAGGGTGACGGCGTCATGTGTTAATGGATGTAGGCCGTCAAGTGTTAAGTTAAAGAGAGACGGGCCAGAGGATTTTTGAAGGTGACGGCGTCAGGATCATAGACCTGACGACGTCAGATGATATAGAGTGACGACGTCAAAGTATTCTTACACGAGAAGGAACCTTAGTGAAACCGCCACAAGTTAATCAAGACAATCACAACTCGCGCGCGGAGTAGCTGTTACTGTTTTGGCCATAAAATCCTCATACGAACTCGGATTTAGGTGATTCAAAAGGCCACGGATTCGGGACGAAGAAATCTACAATTTGGTGAAAAAGGGTATCTGACGCCGTCAAGTGTATGGGCTGACGCCGTCAGATCAGGCCGACAGAAAGTTACCTATAAATATAACCTTATAACTTCATTATTTGTAAGCCCTAAACCCTAAGTCCGATTCTAGGGTTTAGGTAGGTGTTTTTCCAGCAACTTAGAGGGTTTCAATCACTTCATAAACATCAAATATTGGTTTGTTGATTCTAACTTAATTATGTCTTTCATTATTATGGTTGTTTTCCCTTCATTGATCATGCTTTGCTAATTCACCTTGTGTCTACTTATGATTGTGTGAAACTTGTATATAATTAATTAGATCTTATTGATTCCTTGTTGATGTATGTGTCTATCGTCATCAATAAAGGTGTGACACTTCAATAGATCTAATTGGTTTAGCTTATAATTCTTGTTTCCTATTGTCTCTTGTTTGATTGGGTGATATCGATGTTAGGCTTAAGAAAACTGGCTAACCTCCTATACGGTAACTTGCTTGAACGTCTTAAGAAACATGAACCAAGGTGTACTAAGGTTAATTGGTTGTATTTAATGCATAAGCGAATTCTAGTGATCCCATGTTAGGAGCTTCTTAGCCGGCTCGACATAGGAGTGAAGTAGGAGCTTATAGAGTTGGGGAAGATCGTACACACCCCCACGATTGGTATTAAGGAATACAACCCGTCAATTAAAACAAGGTGTGACAATTCAATAGGTAGAATTGGATAGCTAGCAAGGAGTAACATATCATAGGTAGACATGCTTCACTTCCCTTGTAGAACCCTAGTTTACTTTCCTTCACATTAGTTTAAGTAGTTGTTTTTGGGTTAGTTGATTAGCAAATAATTCCGCCTCTCCTTCCAAAACCCGAGATTTTTACTTGCTTTCCATAAAATATAAAAATACAAAAAGAATCATCCCACACCTCTAGACCTAGTAGATAAATTTCAATCCTAACGAACACTATTCTTTGAGTTGAACGATCAATCCCCCGGTACTTGCCACTTCACTATACTACATCGGTCAGGTACACTGCCTGGTGGGGATTGCATGCTTCCCGAGATCCCTCGAGAGATAAAACCTGTTGTAAGGTCGCAAAACCACGCATCAAGTTTTTGGCGCCGCAGCCCGGGGAGTAGTTATTGCTTAGGTTGAAATTTATTTTTATTAGGTCTACTCATTAGATTCATATCTAGTGAGACTTTTATTTTCTTTTTTATTAGCTTTCTAGTAGTCTATCTTTTCTTTGTGTCTTTGTTCGTAAAAAAAAAAAAAAAAACCTTTCCATTGACTCTTCCGTTCACCATTATGGAGTACGCGAATCCACCATACTACCGACCACGAAATCCATTCGACCCTAATGACATCTTGATGTTCAACCAATATCGAGATGAACCCATATATGATGCATGGACTCGTTTTAAAAACTTACTCCGAATAGTCCCTCATCATAGTTTCGATTTAGCATCCCTAACCCAAATCTTTTACGATCGTGTCGACCGATATGACCAAATGTGCATTAACGATTTTGCCAATGGGGACCTTAGGGAATTAAATGCTGAAGAAGCATGGGATACCATAGAAGATTGTGCCCAATATTATTATAGAGTAGACAACCCAACAAACGTTAGTACAAGTTAATTGACCACAAATTTCAAGGATCATGAAACAAGTTTGTTTGGGGATGAGGGTAGAGTTGAGCCACCTAGTTGCATGTCATGGTTAGGCACTACCATAATACAGGATGAACACATAGGTGATCTTGACACAAGGAATGATGAGGTAAGTAACATAAGCCCGCTAAATACCCCACAAGTCCTACCATCATTTGAGGCACACACACCGCCCGTGACTTACCTGGAGGAAGTAGAAGAGACTTTAGGAATCCCAATGGATGTAGAACCCTTGGACCAAGCACCACTAGAGGATATAGGTTTGAATACTTGTAATGATAACCTTACTCTTAGTTCTAGGGAATTTCCTAGTGTCGATGAACCGGAACCTCAATCTTTACACAACTTTTCATCCTTAGATTTACATCTAGGAGACAAAAGAGGAACCGACCCATCCATCAACCAATATTATCCGAGTAGTTTTAGGATGAAGGAAGCCATTCACTCACCCCCTTCACCTCACGTGGCATATTTCCACCCTAAGGGTGTGTATCGCTACTTTCACCCGCACTTAATCCTAAGTGTAGGGAAAACCTCTCCTATTTCTGTTAAATAAGGGTAGAGTCAGGCTCGTGACTCGAACAAAAACAAGCGCTTCTTGGGAGGCAACCCATGTTTTTAATTGTTTGATGTTTTTATTTTATTTGTTTGTTTGTGTCATATATGCTTAATCATAATTGTTAAATTTTCATGTTTCGAATAATTTGTGAAAATGCTTTATTTTGTTCTTAACTTCGGCTTAATTGCATATAAAGGTATTTTACAAAAAGATAAGTGTAGGGAAGTTTATATTTTGTTAAAAAGAACAAAAATTCAAACATGGAAAATTCACAATTCATGATTAGCATATGTTCTATCTTGTTTGTGTGTCAATACTTGTGGACATGATTTATGAGTTCCTATTTGTAAGTCATCCCGCAAGTATCCTATCCTTTTATTGCTTTGTTTTGTTTTTATTTCTAAGTCTGGAAATACATCTAGTTGTGGTTTTTCTTTGTTCGGTTTGATGCTTTGGTTTTTGTGTTTGTTGGTTACAGGTATTATTGGATAAGAAGATGTACGAGCAACACATCAAGAGGATGATTATATTTCTGGAGTGAAGCTTATCATGTCCATTCTCTTGGAGGGAGATTTAACCATATTATCACATCATCCATACCGAGCGAATCAGGGGAGTATTAGTTTCTTCCATTCTCATTTATTTTTACTTTTACATCTTTTGTCAAGAACATTGGGGACAATGTTCGGATTAAGTGTAGGGAGGGTAAATTAGGATGCCTTAGAAACTACAACTTCGCTTGATTTTTGTTTTGTTTAATAGTGAATGTGTAATAAAGCCAAGAGAAATATTGGTTAGGGCAATTTTAGCACCAAATTTAAAATTTTTTACAACATATAGGAGTGAAACTTTGATTTTAATAAGCGTCTCATGGATAGGGAATTATATGACTAGCACAAAAACCATACCACTCAAAAATTTCCACCCCAAATATGTGAGGTTCGCCTTTAGATCTTTAGGAAAAAGCATTCATTGTTGGTGCTTATGAGTGTACCGGTAGTTTATAGATTCTAGAACTTGCGTTTGTGATGCATACCGAGACCGCTAGTGAGACTACATTCGTGTAGTTAGGACTGACTACATGATAAGAGGCATTAGGATTAACCCATTGTTTTACACCTGTGTTTTTGTTATAATTACATTGGCTACATTGGTCAAGTAATTCTCCCACACCCTTTGCGTTGTACTCATTTTTAGTACACGATACCCCTAGTACACCCCTCAGAGCCTATCTTTTCGTTTCTAACTTTAAGCATTTTACTTAAAAGAAGAATTTGTTACACCCCACTTAAATGTACACCCAAATCGCCTTAGCCTACCTTGTATGCACTCACCTTTAGTGCATTATTGTGACAACATTTGTTTAAACCCTTAGTTAATTATCTAATTGATTACATGGTTGCTAAGTCGAGTCATATCCTTGTACATATTGTTTTGGGACGATTGGGACTCATGGGTAAAGTACTAGTGTAATGGAATAATGGGGAAGAACAACATTATTACCCCCATATGTGCTAAATATTTTAAAAGTACTCCAAGTGTTTCGATTATCTTAATTCGAGTCATTAGAATAGTTAATTGTAAAGTTATGTAAAAGTTCAAGTGTAGGGATGGTACAAAGAATCCCTAGTGATGTATCGTTTTGGATGGTAGGGCAAGAGTGTATGCAAAAAAAAAAAAAAAAAAAAAAAAAAAAAAAAAAAAAAAAAAAAAAAAAAAAAAAAAAAAAAGTGAAGAAAAAGCATACGGACTACCATCCGCCTCTATCTTTTATTTATGTTTTGTTTTGTTTTATGTTTATTAGTTTGTGATTAGTTTAAGTTGAGTCGAGTCTTGGCTTAGCAACGCCTCATTCTACATGTAATTGACCAAGATGATTGACTTGCCACCAATAAAAATATCCTTTATCCAACAAACCGTGTTTTTCATACCCTTACACCTAACGTTACAACCCTTTAAAAGACCTCTTTGATAGTTTGTCCTAGGTGCTTACGCCAATGTGGTGGAGGTTTTGATCCTTTCCCAAGCCTATGGTAATCTATTTGCTATGACAGGTAATGAGTGATATTTCTCCATTTTCATATATAAATTTACAACACCCGAGAGATGAGAGTATCCAAACACTTAATGTGAGGTGCTAGTGTATAATTTCCGTGCTTGTTTTGACTAAGGTGGAACGATCATTTGTTGTAATTACTTTTATATTAATGTTAAATGACCCCTAACTTGTATTTTGATTGGTGGAAAAGCTCATTTGCTTGAGGACAAACAAATCCCAAGTGTAGGGATATTTGATGAGACGAAAAGTGTACCGCTTTTAGGGGGTCATTTAAGCCCTAATTCGTGATTATTTGATCAAATATTGCCCTAAATTGTTCCTTTTGTCATTTTAGGTACTTTGGAGAAGAAATCTGGAAAAGGAAGCATTTTGGACGTTTTTGGAGCGAAAAGTGAAGAAAACGGCAAAGTCTCCAAAATCAAGCTGGAAACAGAGCTTGACGGCGTCACGCTTTGTAGGTGACGGCGTCACGTACTGGAAAAAGGATGAATATGAATTTACACGTGACGCGCCAGAAGGTTTTGTGGAATTAAAGGGTGACGGCGTCATGTGTTAATGGATGTAGGCCGTCAAGTGTTAAGTTAAAGAGAGACGGGCCAGAGGATTTTTGAAGGTGACGGCGTCAGGATCATAGACCTGACGACGTCAGATGATATAGAGTGACGACGTCAAAGTATTCTTACACGAGAAGGAACCTTAGTGAAACCGCCACAAGTTAATCAAGACAATCACAACTCGCGCGCGGAGTAGCTGTTACTGTTTTGGCCATAAAATCCTCATACGAACTCGGATTTAGGTGATTCAAAAGGCCACAGATTCGGGACGAAGAAATCTACAATTTGGTGAAAAAGGGTATCTGACGCCGTCAAGTGTATGGGCTGACGCCGTCAGATCAGGCCGACAGAAAGTTACCTATAAATATAACCTTATAACTTCATTATTTGTAAGCCCTAAACCCTAAGTCCGATTCTAGGGTTTAGGTAGGTGTTTTTCCAGCAACTTAGAGGGTTTCAATCACTTCATAAACATCAAATATTGGTTTGTTGATTCTAACTTAATTATGTCTTTCATTATTATGGTTGTTTTCCCTTCATTGATCATGCTTTGCTAATTCACCTTGTGTCTACTTATGATTGTGTGAAACTTGTATATAATTAATTAGATCTTATTGATTCCTTGTTGATGTATGTGTCTATCGTCATCAATAAAGGTGTGACACTTCAATAGATCTAATTGGTTTAGCTTATAATTCTTGTTTCCTATTGTCTCTTGTTTGATTGGGTGATATCGATGTTAGGCTTAAGAAAACTGGCTAACCTCCTATACGGTAACTTGCTTGAACGTCTTAAGAAACATGAACCAAGGTGTACTAAGGTTAATTGGTTGTATTTAATGCATAAGCGAATTCTAGTGATCCCATGTTAGGAGCTTCTTAGCCGGCTCGACATAGGAGTGAAGTAGGAGCTTATAGAGTTGGGGAAGATCGTACACACCCCCACGATTGGTATTAAGGAATACAACCCGTCAATTAAAACAAGGTGTGACAATTCAATAGGTAGAATTGGATAGCTAGCAAGGAGTAACATATCATAGGTAGACATGCTTCACTTCCCTTGTAGAACCCTAGTTTACTTTCCTTCACATTAGTTTAAGTAGTTGTTTTTGGGTTAGTTGATTAGCAAATAATTCCGCCTCTCCTTCCAAAACCCGAGATTTTTACTTGCTTTCCATAAAATATAAAAATACAAAAAGAATCATCCCACACCTCTAGACCTAGTAGATAAATTTCAATCCTAACGAACACTATTCTTTGAGTTGAACGATCAATCCCCCGGTACTTGCCACTTCACTATACTACATCGGTCAGGTACACTGCCTGGTGGGGATTGCATGCTTCCCGAGATCCCTCGAGAGATAAAACCTGTTGTAAGGTCGCAAAATCACGCATCAATGATATGGGAATATCATTAAATTAAGACAAATCTGAGTTTTGGTATAATATACTTGAAAGTATATTGATGCATTGACATGCCAAATTCAAATGATATTCAATGAATTGAATATAGGACTTATCCCAAACTACATGATGTTACTTTATGGATGTTGTTATTAAGTAAATCATGAATAGTTATCCTCAGACTTGAGATATCAGATAACTGTTATGAGAATGTAGTGCATTATGTGGAACAATTTAACGCTATACGTAACTGGTAGTCATAAGGATTGTTTTTGGAATTGTTGCAAAATTCATAGGTTATGCTTGTAGTCAAGATAGAATTTGTTCCTTCAAATTTATTTTGGAATTTAATAGTGTTGGGCCCCTCACAGGGTTGACAAGATGTTTGCGTGGCCACGCCCAATATCTCCCCTGAATATATTCAGAAGATTTGGTAATCTTGCTCAATCACAAACAACGAGAAACAGAATATTTGAATAAATAATGACTTTAATCCATATCTTTATTTAATGTAATATTAGTAACAAAAGGATAATAATAATGATGAATCATTAAAGGTTTTTTCAGAAGACCTACTCGAGTTGTACTAGAGGCATCGGCGTGTTGCAAGACATATAACGACCGTTAGTATTTATAAAAAGTTATATTTAACAGATAATGACTAACGATGAAGACCCCTTACTGAGATCACGGGATTGCACACTTTACGTATGAAGAGTAAATGAATAATAATTATTTATAAAACGTTATATTTAATTATTATATACACAAAACACATAACGAGCGTTAGTATTTAACGGATAATTACTAACGACCGTTAAACGATAAAAGGAAAGAAATATGTATAGATATTTGGTAAGTCAAGAAGATTCCGGAACACCCTTAGAGGGTGTAGGCCGATCGGTTTGGGGAGGGGAAACCCAACCCAAATCCAACTTGAGCTCCAAGATAACTATACTATATAAACACATTAAGGGTTCTTAGTTTTGCATCTCTTGTACACATACTAAAACCCTTTGTGTTTTCTTTCTCTTGTTCAATAATCGGCCGAATACCCCCTCCAAAGGGTTTCGACTTTTTGGTTTTATAAACAAAAATCGTTTTGTGTTATTTACTTGCATAAACATTTACTTGGTATTAGTACGTGTGTACAAGAATGTGAATCAAACACACTATTGTTTGATTCTTGGATTGGATTGCAAAATCGGTAAGGGGCAATTCGTGTAATCCTTATAAACCCTAATTAGGGTTCATCACTATTGTTGCTTGGATTGATTCTGGTTTTGCTAGAATCATTAAGGTACGTATACGTTTAAATTTGGTTAATTAATTATGTGTTATTGTTACTACGCTTCCGCATGTGTTCTTTGATGTTTATTGTTTTAATTATGATTGTCATTATATTAATATTCAACAGATTTGAGACTAACAGTAGTGTCAAGGTCTTATATCTGATCCTTCTCTTAGGCTGGATGGCAAGGTATATGTTTTTTCACCATATACATCAGCGCTACGTCAGCTTTCTCTCTCCTCTCACTCCCCTTCACCTCACTTCACCTTTTTGTGGGCAAGGCAAACCTATCTTCACCTTAACTCCCTTTTTTTTTAATACTTACACAATTAAAAACGTAAACGTGAAAATATAAATACAAAAACGTATACATACAAAATAAAAAACTTTTATTCATAACTTAAAAACATTACACAGACTTAGAAATTAAAAATACTAAATTAAAAACTGGAATTAAATATTACGAGACAAATGCTCAACTAAATCGGCACGAAGGTTTTGATGCATTTGAGAGGATCTGATGTACCTAATAACCTTTCGCATTTCTTCATCAGATCGTATGGGGTCATCCGGTTGATGTGCTTCCTCTGGGTACCATTCGGGAGATATTGCCTTTTTTGTCTTTTCGAATCATGTTATGTAATATGATGCAAGTATACATCATATTAACTATTCTTTCTTTTTTCATGATTTTTGTGGGATTGGCAAGTATCGTCCATCTCTTCTTCAAAACACCAAATGCCCGTTCTACATCTTTCCTTGCCGATTCCTGCATTTGCTTATACCTTATTCTCTTGTGGTCATCATCTGCTGGTTCTGGAATCGTCTTAACGAGTGTTGCCAATTCCGGATATATCCCGTCAACAAGATAGTACCCAAATGGGTAAGTTACCCCATTAGCAACAAATGGAATCTCCGGTGCGATTCCTTGTTTAAGATCGTTAAATAAAGGAGAGCTATCCATAACGTTGATGTCGTTGTTCGCCCCAGAAGTACCAAAGAAAGCATGTCATATCCATAAGTCTTGTGACGCAACCGCTTCCAGCAAAATGAACGGATTTGAACCATGATCACGTCTAACATATTGACCTTTGTGTGCATTCGGACAACCAAACAACTCCCAATCTGTACAGTCAAGGCTTCCTAACATACCCGGAAAGCCGTGTATTTCTTCGTGATGTTGATAAAGCTTTATGACATCAGTCATAGTGGGTTTCCTCAAATACTCTGGACCAAAAATTTCCATAACAGACTTACAAAAATGATCAAGTGATCGACGAGAAGTTTTTCACCCATCTGCAGATATTCGTCTAAAGCATCAGGAACCGCGCCGTATGCCAATTGACGAATTGCGGAGGTGCACTTCATCAACGCTGAAATGCCTTCTTTTCCGGTACAATCAACATTACTACTAAAAAATGGATTATGAATAGTTACCTCCCGAACTATCCAGTTGAAAAGAGTTCGACTCATTCGGAACCTCTTTCGGAAACTACGTTCCTCGTAGAACGGGCTCTCAGAAAAATAGGCGTCGACTAAACGTTCATGAGCACCATAATGATCTCGATGAAGGCGTTTTATCGCCGGGCGATTTGCTTTTCGTGTATTTTTAATAAACGACAACGATCTTGCAATAAATTTCAATCTCCGACTTGTAACTTCTCGTTCTTTTTCTGAGTCGGTGAACATAATCGTATCGGAATTCATTTGGAAAATAAAAGGAATGAGATATATGTTGTTTGAATGGAATGAGATATATGTTGTTTGAATGATATATTGAGAAGATATGTATAAATATTGTATAGTTTTGATGTATTTATAGAGAAAAAAGGGGTAGTGGGGATTTTTTTTTTTTTTTTTTTTTTTTTTTTTTTTTTTTAAATTGCAACGGATATAAAACACATGGCCCCATTTTTTTTTTCTTTTTCGCTTAGGTGATCTGACCACCACTTCTATTCTTGGTTTTTGTGATTGCCGCGTGAACTTGGGATGGCAGCAAGGAACATAGCGCGTGACTTGGGCTTGGTTGGTGAAATTTTAACCACCTTGCCGACTAGTCTTATGGCAATATTGTGAATGAGTCAAATCCGCCTTCTAAAAGAAGGAAACATGAGTTTTGCATAAACCCCTTGTATCAACGAGACAACAGGTTTTGATACTACTGTAACCAGAAAATAAAAATGCTAATCTAGTCAGTAAAGCTGATATACATAATGAACAATGATAGTACTGCACAAAATCTCCTATAGTTGAATTTAATTTAATTCCCCTATAAGAAATCTGTAATCACGAACTTGAATCAAAGCCTTATTATTGAGCTTGTTATTCGTTCTTTGTTGGAATATTGGATATAAATTAATGTGTAAATGTCTAGTATCGAACCCGAGACCTCGGGATTGCACACAATACAAACGAGAATAAAAGTATAATAATTATATATATATTAAATGTTATGTATATATGTAATTATTTAAACACTTAACGGACTTAACGGTCGTTGGTTAGTAAGTGTACGGACTAACTATCGTTAAAAGGAAAAGAAAAGGACTAGAATGTAACTAGGAGCCAAGAAGGATCCGGAATCTCTTCTTGGACTCCATAACCGGTCGACAAGGGTAAGGGGTAACCCTAACCCACCCAAACTTGTCCTCCAAGTTACACATAGTATATATACAAGGCCTAGGGACATGCATTTATATCTTTTGTGCACACACACTATCCCTAAAGTTTTCCTTGTTCTTTTCTTCCCTAAATTCGATCGTACAAACACCCCTAGGGTTCTTGTCGATTTGTTTTTCATAAAACCACAAGTGTTTTGTTTTGATCTTGCAATCACTTTTATTCGATAGTAGTTTGTGTGTACAAGAACGAGGTAACAACTCACTATAGTTGTTGTCAAGGGATTGATTAACAAAACGGTAAGGGGTTAATCATTGATCCATATAAACCCTAATTAGGGTTCATCCAATTGTTTAAGATTATTGAAGTTTGATTCTTGTTCTTGCTAGAGTCAAAAGGTACGTTCCTATTTAATTTATGTTAATCTATTATGTGTTATAATCGTTCCTACGCTTCCGCATATGTGAATACATGTTTTGTTAATTTATATGATTGTCATGGTTCTCATATTCTAACAGTGGTATCACGAGTTGCTATAACATGTAATTGATTACATAAAACACATAAAAATTGGATCTTTAATGTTTTAGATACATGTTAATATTGTTTTGAGATCTAGGGCTTGTTAAATTTTGAAACCCTAAATTTGGGGGGGGGGGGGGGGGGTCGATCACTCCTTTATCCAAATTAGGGTTTGTGGATTCAATATTAATTGGATTAGTAACCCTAGGTTGTTAACAAGATTTATGTGTTAATTGAACGTATCTTGTGACCTTATTAATAATTGTTTGAGATAGACATGTTCCATGGATCTAGGTTTTAAAATAAAAAATTACGAAACCCTAACCCTATATTTGGGGGGTACGATTTCCATAAACCCTAATTAGGGTTTGTGGTTTAATTTTTTAATTAATTGGATTAGAAACCCTAGGTTTGCAACGTGTTTATGTGAACTATGTGGTAATTGTTATGCATGAATCCATGACGAAACATGCATGTTAGTCATGGATTGGATTAATTGTTTAATTGTTAGAACTTGTTTTACACATGTAATAATTAGATAATTCTAAAAATTGGGGAAGACTCCAATTATATATTAAAATCAATTAATGTGCAATTTGGTATATGTTTACTATGACTTACGCAATTGACTTTGTCAATGCATGTGGCTCACCTGTGCAAGGTGAAAGTCTTAGTTAAACCATATGCATACTTGACATCTAGATATTGATTTTATTTAGGATTGTTTAAAAGGTTGCATGTGGCTAGATGTTTCACTAACAATTAATTGTTTTTCTTATTAGTTAATTGTTGTTGTTTTTTTTTTTTTTTTTAAATTACTTGTTTATTGTTTTTTTTATATGTGATATGTTAAAGTAAGCAATAAAAGGGTAATTTTCAAAGAAAATTAAATTGGACTAATAACGGTGAAACATAAAGTAATAAAGTAAGGATCTTGCAGAGTCTTATGTGCCGCTAGTGGTCCGATTCGCACGGTAATCAGCTCCCAGGCGAGACTAGCAAGATCTAAACTTTGTCACTTAATTTTTAAGATTAAGATCATAAACTTTTGCTTGATTGATGTTTTTGTACAATAGTGTGTGAAAGGCGGACCAAAGTTGACAAACTGTGTGGTGGGTTTATCTGGAGAGGGGTTTTTTAAGAGATTCGCTCCTACCGGCTCTCCGGGCCCGCTTGTGCGTCAACTGCGACTTACCTATATCACTATTTACGTACACTATCATCTTAAGGGTGATTTACCTCAATTCCACGCGCCACTTTTGTGGCAAATATCCGAATAACATGTAAGAGTAGGATATGTGGACGATGATTGTTGGTACTTCTTTAATTGGTGAACCCAATACCTCAAGTACATAGTTTTGGTTTACTCTTAACTACTTGGTAAATAAAATTGTTTTGAAAATTTATGCTATAAAGATGAGTGCATGCATCTTTATACATGTTTTGATTACACAACAAACTAAATACCCTATAATTTAAGTTACATGCCATCTAACTATAAGGAACACTTGAAGTTAATTTTGGGTATGCGTGAGACCTAGACCAAAATTAATGACAAGGTAAATTTCCGAGTGTGCGTGAGACCACACATGGATGAATTTACAGTTTCTAAGTTAGACAACTTAATTAAGCTGATGCGTGAGACCTAGAGCTTAAGGCATGAGATGGGATGAAACATGCTTACATTGCAAATTGATGAATCAATTTGATGTAAATCCCATAATGATCTAGGAATTGAAAAATTGTTTGCCAAATATTGTTCGACAGATTACCTAGTTGAATACTATCATTACTAGCAGATCAACTGATGTAATGGTACTATGACAATTAGGATCCTAGCTTTAAGAAAATACTATGGTTAATATGAATATTTACCAATGGGTATTTTATTTTCTTAAAGAGTAATTATCGAAAATACTAAAATTAAATTTTGTAAATTCTTTAAATGTATTAATGCAACATTGAACCGTAAACATAAGTTATTCTTTTATCAAGTAAATTGATCTACACCTGTATGAGTTTTGGATAGAATCAATTTTACTAAAAGAATAAAACAAGTCTTCTTTCCATATGGAGAAGTGTGAGACTTTATCCTAGGCCTTGTCATGAATGAAAAATGTATAATAGGAAAATTAGAATTGTCTAAATTCTAAATACATAACTCATAGCAACTTTAATAGTTAAGATTATTGCGCATTGTATGAGTTATAAATTAGAAGCTAGGCTAATTACCGCAAGATGGTAAAAAGACAAACTAGTAGATTTTATCTAGTTGTTTTGTTTTGACCATTTGAAGGTACTACATACAATTGTTGGAATTGTAGACCTATTAAGGAAGAAATTGCATGCCAATTTTTCAAGTTAATAGTTTGGAATGTGATGAATCACATTTAGTCTATATGTGGATAGTCCGTCATATATGTAGTAGAATACATTCTTTTAGTACCTAATTAATTGTTACGAATGGGTTTTCTCAAAGATGTAAGAAAGTGAAAAGCAACACTATTATTCTTTCACTGGTTATTGAAACAATTACAATATTGTCAAATCCAGTGGGAGGATTGTGTTCTTATTACTGAATAAGGGATTATTGTAATGTTCTCTAATTCAGTGGGAGTTACAAGACTTATTGTCTTGAAAGTGACTCAGATTATCTTTTGAATATCTCAAGATAATTACTTTCCAAATATAGACACTAAATTTTCAAGGATAGTCATGTGCGTTTCCTTGATTAATTAAGTAACTCTATATCTACTAAGTTATGCTAATGACACATTCATATTGATCACATTAACAAACGCGTGTAGTGTTGTTTATGTGGTACATGATGTTGTTCCATGCACAAGTGGGAGAAATCTTTATTGTGTGCAAGGTACAACATATAGCAATATGATTTAGTAGCTTCTCTTAACTGCAAGGTAAGAGATTCTTGTTCTAGTATGATTGAACATATCTATTCTAAGAAACACTTAGAGTTAATTTTGGGTATGCGTGAGACCTGGACCAAAATTAATGACAAGGTAAATTTCCAAGTGTGCGTGAGACCACACATGGAAAATTTACTGTTTCTAAATTAGACATCTATTAGAACATGTGTCAATATGATAACAAGACAACTTCAAATAGAATATTTATGTATTCTTAGAATGACATAAATAAATGAAGTAGTGAGTTAACTTGAAAATACTATTGAAACCAAATGATGGTGTTCATGATTACTTTAATTATACATGTTTATACTTTATTGTATAGTTATAAACATGAAGTCATTTAAGTATTACAAGACTTATAATAAAGTAAGACGTTAGCTTGTTATGTTTTTTTTATTAAGACATATACAAGAAGTCATTGAGTTGATCAATGATTTATAACGTGTAGTGGGATTATAACAGTTTACGTCTTCTTGATTGAGACATTAACATGAAGTGACTTGGTCTATAAGTACTTGGGTTATATAGCATGCAAGAGGCTTGAAATTCTATTTCACCATTAAGATGACTTAGTTGGGAAATAGGTAAGCCAAAAGGAGTATAAGCTTATCGTTCATATTGTTAGATTATCTTAAAATATGAGTTCTAATGAAATACCACTTATTTATGGTGTGTTCAGTTAGGGAAATCAAACTCTCATTAAATTGTTTGATTAAAGATAACTATAACTTCTTTTCTTCCAAAATTATCAAGGTTAAAGAATTGAGTATGGATTAAATATACTCAATTAAACTCCTAGAAGATTAATAAGACATTATGAAATGTGATGAATCACATTAAGTCTTGAAATAAAGTTCTGAATTTGTTAAGCTACTTATGTGTAGGTTATTAACAAAAGAAGGTCAGGAACTGTCAATATGTATTTGTAATATCCAAAAAGAAAAAATTGGATTGTTGCTCTAAATTGCTAAGTATTTATAGATAGTCTATATATTACTAAAAGCAAGTGGGAGTTTATTACAAAATACATAATCTTCTAAAAACACACTAGTCAAAATCATGATGAGGCTTAACATGTAAATGATAAACCTCAAGATGATGGAATTCTCATTCATAGATCCACTTGGATATCGTGTTTAGTATGCTGAGGATTATATGATGAAGTATTACCAAATAATGAATTGGGTAAAATCACTCATACTATGAATGTTATAGATGTTGTTCATAAAGATAATCAAATTTTGAAAATTTGGTTTATCTTAATTCTTAATAGTTAGAGAATGGAGATGAGTTTATTCAAAGATTATGTAACCTTAATGGTTTAAATCTTTGTATAAAAATCATATGGACAAAATTGTATACATATTTTAATGCATGACTTATGACAAGATTATTAATCATACTTAAGCAATTAACTATGATTGAATACTCTTTCATAAGTACATTAAAGTTACAAAGATGGTAATTGTCATACTTGTTTTCATAAGTATGAAATTGACAATGAATATCAAACTCTTTCTTTAATGATTACTTGAGCGAGGACGATAAGTAATCAAAAGGAGTTTATGAATTCAAATAAATCTTTGGAAGTATACAAAGTGCAATAATCCATGAATGGATAAATGCATGCATCTAGGAGATTACTCTTATGTTTAATTATTAAATCCATGTTTTGATTTATAATTGAAATAAGATAATTTCTAAGTATTTCTGAAAGCTAGTGGGAGTATTATGTTTGATTTACTAAATCATATATGTTGAAGTAACATTCCATATAAGTAAAATGTTAAGTCTTAGTTTGGAATAAAACTTTACTTATAAGATTTAGAAAATAAAACATACAACCTTGGAACAAAAGTTTATTATTTAATAAACATATGCGGTAAATAAATCTAATAGAATATGATATATCATTTTGAAATACTAAATGAATATAGATATTTGAAAAGATAGAACATGAATGAAATCTAAGTCTGACTGGAGGATTTGAATTTTTCATGTACATCATATTATTGTTGTATCATGCTTAAATGCTAAATGATTTGACAATATTTGATATCCAATAAAAGGTTATTAGATAACTTGTGTAATGAATATTCTGATGGAATATGTTTGGACTTAGAATACACTATCCTCGACCTGGAATTGCTCCTAAATTCTAAGTATAAACAATATGGCAAAAATTGTTGCGTAATTGTTATAGCCAACAAATCTTGAAAGATTGGAAGGCATCGAATTACAGAATGGATATTAAGTTTACGGAATAGTTAAAAAGCATATTGTAGTTTTATACAATGATGCTGGTTTGATTGAGATGACACTCAATAACTAGTCATGGTAGGATTTTATCCTTGTTAATGGCCATGTGAACTAGTTGTGCTTTACTAAGAGCATAGTTGCATTATACATTAAAGAATTAGAATACTTTAAACTTTAAAACGTTTGAAAGTTTGATTGTCATAAATTGATGGTTGAGGATATCACACCATTTATGAAGTATTGTGTGACTATATCAAGATAGTTGGATACACACATAAAAGAATTGTGTTAATTAAATTCTTGAAATAAGTATTATCAAAATTATTATAGATCAAAGTTAGTTGAAATAAATGCCTTGTCAACAAGTATGATTGTCAGTACTTGAGGCATAGTTGTCAACAAGTCATTACTTGAGACAAAATTCATTAAATAGAATTATCATGCATTGATCTATTTAGTATTTGGATAAAAGACATTAAGCAATTATTATTTATAATGAATTAAAGTACTTAGTACGTTTTTTTTCATTAATAATAAATTGTGTCCTATATTTGCATGTTTAAATCCATGAATAACTTATGTTATTCTAAATTGTCCATTGTCAATTGATGATATGGGAATATCATTAAACTAAGACAAATCTGAGTATTGGTTAGAATATACTTGAAAGTATATTGATGCGTAGACATACCAATTTCACATGATATTCAATGAATTGAATATAGGACTTATCCCAACTACATGATTTTACTTTGTGGATCTTGTCAGTAAGTAAATCATAAATTTAGTTATCCTCAGACTTGAGATACCAGATAAGTGTCATGGATGTAGTGCATTTCTGTGAAGCAATTTACCGCTTACCGTAACTGGGAGTTATAAGGATTGTTTTCAGAAATGTTGCAAAGTCTATGGGTTATTCTTGTAGTCAAGAAAGAATTTGTTCCTTCAAATTCGTTTTGAAGTTTAATACAGCTGGGCCCCTCGTAGGGTTGACAAGGTGTTTGCGTGCGCACGCCCAAAGTCTATCTGGAATACGTTCAGATGTTTTGGTAATCTTGTTCAATCATAAATAACGAGAAACAGAATTGTTAATTAAAGAATGACTGAGATCCATATCTTTATTAACGTGGTATTAGAAACAAAAGGATAATAATAATGATAATGATGAATCATTAATGGTTTTTCAGGAAACCTAGCTCGGGTCGAACTAGGGGCATTGGAGTGTTGCAAGACGCCAACCAATGTCATTTTACTATTAATAGATATCCAAGTGGGAGCTGTTGGAATATTGGATATAAATTAATGTGTAAATGTCTAGTATCGAACCCGAGACCTCGGGATTGCACACAATACAAACGAGAATAAAAGTATAATAATTATATATATATTAAATGTTATGTATATATGTAATTATTTAAACACTTAACGGACTTAACGGTCGTTGGTTAGTAAGTGTACGGACTAACTATCGTTAAAAGGAAAAGAAAAGGACTAGAATGTAACTAGGAGCCAAGAAGGATCCGGAATCTCTTCTTGGACTCCATAACCGGTCGACAAGGGTAAGGGGTAACCCTAACCCACCCAAACTTGTCCTCCAAGTTACACATAGTATATATACAAGGCCTAGGGACATGCATTTATATCTTTTGTGCACACACACTATCCCTAAAGTTTTCCTTGTTCTTTTCTTCCCTAAATCCGATCGTACAAACACCCCTAGGGTTCTTGTCGATTTGTTTTTCATAAAACCACAAGTGTTTTGTTTTGATCTTGCAATCACTTTTATTCGATAGTAGTTTGTGTGTACAAGAACGAGGTAACAACTCACTATAGTTGTTGTCAAGGGATTGATTAACAAAACGGTAAGGGGTTAATCATTGATCCATATAAACCCTAATTAGGGTTCATCCAATTGTTTAAGATTATTGAAGTTTGATTCTTGTTCTTGCTAGAGTCAAAAGGTACGTTCCTATTTAATTTATGTTAATCTATTATGTGTTATAATCGTTCCTACGCTTCCGCATATGTGAATACATGTTTTGTTAATTTATATGATTGTCATGGTTCTCATATTCTAACATTCTTAACATACTTGAGATCCAAACTGTTGATCCATATCAACTATCCTGATTGTGGATGTTATCTGTGATTCATTTTCTTATCAATTGGTTGATCGAAAGTATATCTTACCTGAAAATGAGACTAATTTAATTTAGAATGTGTTTCTCCTTTACAAATGGAACAAGTGATACATCAAAAGTATTTTGCAAAATGTCAGGATGATTCAAACAATCAAAAAATAAGCAACTAAAACTAAATAAAAAGAAGCAGAAATTCCAGTTAACTTTATTACATGCTTACATGTGGACAAGCTACCTACTGATATAACCAACAATACCGATTTGCAAGTCAGTTTCCCACGTTACATAATATATTTTTTTTCGCCCGTGTGACAAGTTTGTATAACATCACTTTCTTATGAAACTGGTGGTTGTCATATCTGGGACAACTCCTTTGGAGTGTTTATTTCCCATGCGCTCAACCACTCACCCCACCCTTGAGTGGTAAACCCATTTTCATTCATTTAAACCAGTTGGGCACATAAAAGCAGAAGCCAAATGAAATTTAAAGAGGGAAAACATGAATAACAACCATCCATACTAATATCTGAAACCAGCTTCTTTGGTAAATATCCGTACATCATGAAGCATGATAAACACGTATTCAGCTAATAAGCTGTTACTAATAATAATTAATATGACCAGTCATGTTACAGGAAGAGTTGATGTAACCTACTTGGTCTCAAGTGCTTGATCCTCCCTGCAGCGTTCTGGATTCCATCTTGTGATTGTACGCTCTTCGACACTATATCCATCTAAACAAGAAGGTGACAAACCAATCAAATTTGCACCATTTCTGTTTACATGAAGAATCAACAATGTCTTTGCAACACTACCACAAAGTCGAAGCGTGCATTGAAAATCAGACCAAACTCTTAACCGATCATTACCATTCCTGTTCCCATCCGCATTCCCTTCAGGTAAAACCAGCACACCGTATTCAGAGTGAACAAGTGAAGGATGGTGACGGTAAGCAACAAAGTCAACACCATACTGACACCCTGACCTCACGACCCAATTCTTGTCCCGTAGATGAGAATAAGCCTTGAAAAAATCAGGGAAGGATGCGCTTTTGGAAGTCATGTAGTCCCATAACTCATTATGTGTTTTTATACTATGATCAACACCTAAAATCTCAATACATTTTAAGGAAAAGCATAGATAAAAGGCCTCCTCTAAAGTAAACTGAAACCACTGCTTATCTTTATCATGCTTATCTTTAACTGTGATTATTGGTCGGCCAAAACAGGTTAAATTCAAAAGGCAAGTCTGTTCAGGATTACTTAGAAGAAGAACGCTACAGCCGGAGAGTATTCCTTGAGAATTGGATTCTTTTAGAGAACACTGAAGATCCAAAATTGACTTCGAAATGGGATTTGCAAGTGCTTTCACTTCCGACCCTTTGCATTTCCATCTTGGTCCCATTACAACCTTCACAAAATAGATGTAACATGTGAGTGCTAATATAAAGCTTAATTAGTTAATGAAATGCACTTACTTTGAGGAAATATAAATGAGTAACTATAGAAATAACAAATTCAATGGCACTGTCGCTAAATAAAAACGACAACCTTGTAAACGCTCCTTTCTAGAAGTTGAGATACACATATACGCACATGTTTGCATTTTAATACATTATACATATTTGCAGTAAGAAGGGTGGAGTGGGCTGTGGGCAGATCTAGCCTGCCAACATGTTATTGTCCATTCTTCAATTTTTAGACGGTCTATACATCAAGTACAGCTACAAATATAATACTACTCCGTATTAAAAAACAATCCAACTGTCATAAATAATTACGATTTAAAAGGCTGTTAAGTATTTGCATTACATATTGAGTAACTTTCGAACCATTTTGCACTGTTTGCTTTCAAGTAGAAATTACATTAGGTGTGGTATTATTTTTACTCTTGTTCTTTTTTTTCTGGCAACCATAGTTTCCGACCTTTTGGCCGACTAATCCATGGGGCTTGAGCCCCCCGCCACACAAACTTAAGCCGGGTAAGCCCTCCCATTTAGGAGGTTTGCATGGCCACTTCAGATTTGTTTACACCAAACATGGTTAGAACTTGAGAGTCCTTACAATACAACCAACTTCAATAACTGATTTCAACACCTAAACCATTTGCCCGTTACCTGGTCCGGTTCCGGTACATCATATCGTCCTAAAGAAAAGGGGATTTAAACCGGGATTTCCTGCCAAAATCTCGGAAATCAAAGGGGACAATTTCTTCGAATTATAGGCCAATCCAAACGCCCCTTATCTGTTCCCATCCATACTTTTAGGGCTTTACTACCAAACGCCCCATTCCCCACATCCAGATAACGTTAGCAAAATAAAAGGTTATAAAACTACAAACTACTGTAATACTTAAATATATTCGTGTCAAAGTCAAATAGAAAATCTCTTTCAAAATTTATAATACACTTTATATTTCTATGTTACTCCCCTGACATAGTATACTAAACTTTTAATCGGTACTTATTTGAATTTCTCATCCAACGCCAAAATTAGGACTAATGATCAAAATGTAGGTTCGATTTCCAATTTTGATGAATCCAGTTGAAACTAAAAATAACAAACCAGAAACCGACTAAATTATAATACGTACTTGATTCAGTTTTCAATTCCAAATTTAAAAAAAAAATCAAATTGCTTGGAACTTAAATGTTGGATGCACGTTAGAAAGTAGCCTATGCAGTAAGGCATTCATTGATGGTTTGATAATACTACACATTGGAGCAAATCGTGGTTCGTACTTCAAACGTGAACCATTCAAACCAACATGACATTTATTAACAGAATATGAGTAAATGCCTTTCGAAAAAGAAAAAAGACAGAATATGAGCAAACGTGCTCTTATTAATACAGTAGCATATTTTGCCCTATTACATATCGTCTTTTATCAAGACTGAATTCATGAATGCAAGTATTCTTAAGTAGGGGTCTAAATGAGTCGAATCGAGTCGAAGTTTGGCAGGGCCCGACTTGACAAGATTATGTTCGTCTCGATAGCTCGACGAGCATTCATGATGGAAACTTGAGCTCGGCTCAAGAAAGTTTGAATCTGGCTTGAAAAGCTTGATTTATTTGTAAAGATGTGTTATTAAACCAACTAAAATTAAAAAGATAAAGATTTGATTTCGGCTCGAGCTCGGCTCAAAGATACATTCATAAATAAGCATTTACACTTAGTATATTTACAAATAAGCCCATAAAAATATACATACATAGTATATATAAAAAAAACATGTATATATCACTTAAAAGCTCGACTCGTTAAACATTTCGAGCTTATTTTCTGGGCTCGAGCGCGAGTTACTCGACAAAAGCTCGACTCGTTTACACCCTAACTCCCAACAACAACAAAAAAAACACACATGAGTCAGTTAGGCATTTCGTCAAACACTTGGTCTACACATACAATCCATATTATTATTAACATATTCATATCCTGACTACTTGATAACATTTAAAAATAAAAATATGACTAAAATTCACAACACTTTGTACCGTACGTGTATTCAGCTTAGACGAAAGACGAGCTCAAAACCATCAACATTAAACGTACTTAACCATAGCTGATAACAATGTGATGATGTTACATGAATAGTGAAATTAGGGTTAACTGAAAATGGGGGTGAATTTGTTGAAGTGAAAATGAGTTAACACACTTATATAACGCTGAAAATTGAAGGGTCACAGGGTTGAAAGTTAGGGCCCGTTTGGTTTATGGTTTATTGAAGGTTTAGGATTCGGATTTTAGATTTTATTTAAAATTTGGATCGGGAGAGATAAAAAAATAATGAAAAAATTACACGTTTGGTCCCTGTGGTTTGCTCAGATTTCATGTTTAGTCCCTAAGTCGTTTTAATTACATCAGAGATACCTATTTTTGAAACCTTGCACTTATTTAGTCCTTATTTTGGATGGACCGTTAGTTTGACCATTAAGTGTCTAAATATTATTTGCCCGTTAGTCCCTCCGTTAATATTTTTTGCACCGGTAGTCCTCATTTTTTAAAATGAATTAAAAAGGGCAACATAGGCTCGAACTCGGGTCTTGTTGCCCAAAAACCAAAGCCCAAACCACTGGACTAAGCGTCCAGTGGTGTAATTATATCAAAATAAATTATATTTAACATTTTTTTGGCTCAAACTCGTTTTTATCCATTTTCGTCTGTTTTTATACGTTTTCGTCCATTTTTTTACGTTTTCGTCCCTTTTTTTACATTTTTGTCTGTTTTTTACGTTTTTGTCCGTGTTTTTACGTTTTCGTCTGTTTTTTACGTTTTTGTCCCTTTTTTTTACATTCTTGTCCGTGTTTTTACGTTTTTATCCGTTTTTTTACGTTTTTGTATGTTTTTATACGTTTTCGTACGTTTTTATATGTTTTCGTCCGTTTTTTTACGTTTTCATCTGTTTTTATACGTTTTCGTTCGTTTCTTAACGTTTTTGTCCGTTTTTATACGTTTTCAACAATTTTTATATGTTCATGTTCGTTTTTTACGTTTTTGTCTGTATTTTTTACATTTTTTTACGTTTTCGCCCGTTTTTTTACGTTTTCCTTCGTTTTATACGTTTTTGTATTTTTTTAACGTTCTCGTCCCTTTTTTTTACATTTTCCTTCGTTTTATACGTTTTTTGCATTTTTTTTACGTTCTCGTCCGTATTTTTACATTTTTTGTCCGTATTTTCTCGTCTGTTTTTTTATCTATTTTTACGGATAAAAACGTAAAAAAAGGGACGAAAACGTAAAAAAAAAAGGGACAAGAACGTAAAAAACGGACAAAAATGTAATAAAACGGACGCAAACGTATAAAAACAGAGAAAAACGTAAAAAAAAAAGACAAAAACATATAAAAACGGAGGAAAACGTAAAAAAAAAGAACGAGAACGTAAAAAAGGGACAAAATGTAAAAAAATGGACGAAAACGTAAAAAAAAAGATGAAAACGTAAAAAAATGGACAAAAACGTAAAAAAAAGGGTCGAAAACGTATAAAAACGTACGAAAACGTAAAAAAACGGACGAAAACGTATAAAAACAAATGAATACGAATAAAAACGAGTTTGAGCAAAAAAAAATGTTAAATATAATTTATTTTGATATAATTACACCACTGGACGCTTAGTCCAGTGGTTGGGGCAATGGTTTTTGGGCAACAAGACCCGATTTCGAGTCATACTGCCCTTTCTAATTCATTTTAGAAAATAAGGACTAACGCTGCAAAAAATATTAACGGAAGGACTAACGGGCAAATATTATTTAAGCACTTAACGGTCAAACTAACGGCCCATCCAAAATAGGGACTAAATAAGTGCAAGGTTTCAAAAATAGGTATCTCTGGTGTAATTAAAACGACTTAGGGACTAAACATGAAATCTGAGCAAACCACAGGGACCAAACGTGTAATTTTTCAAAAATAATTTATAAATAAAAAGAGATTTAATTTCATAAATGGTCCCTGTGGTCTGTCGGGTTTAACGGAAATAGTCCCTAAACTTTTTTTAAACGGATCCAGTCCCTATGGTTGCGACCCGTAACGGGTTTGGTCCATGAGACTAACTGTCGTTAGTTTTTTCCGTAAAAATGTGTATAAAGACGGGTGTATAAAAATGTGTATAAAAATGTGTATATAAAAATGTGTGTATAAAAACGTGTAAAAAAATATGTGTATAAAATTATGTGTATAAATGCGTGTATAAAATTGTGTGTATAAAAACGTGTATAAAAATGTGTATAAAATGTGTGTATAAATGTGTGTATAAAAATGTGTATATAAAAATGTGTGTATAAAAACACGTGTATAAAAACATTTATAAAAAGGTGTGTATAAAAATGTGTGTATAAATGTGCGTATAAAAGTGTATAAAAACATTTATAAAAATGTGTGTATAAAACGTGTATAAAAATTTGTGTATAAAAATGTGTGTATAAATGCGTGTATAAAAATATGTGTATAAAAACATGTATAAAAATGTGTGTATAAAAACGTGTATAAATGCGTGTATAAAAATGTGTGTATAAAAATGTGTGTATAAAAATATGTGTATAAATGCGTGTATAAAAATGTGTGTATAAAAACGTGTATAAAAATATGTGTATAAATATGTGTATAGATGTGTGTATAAAAATATGTGTATAAAAACGTGTGTATAAAAGCATTTATAAAAAGGTGTGTATAAAAATGTGTGTACAAAAATGTTTATAAAAATGTGTGTACAAAAACGTGTATAAAGATATTTGAAAAAAAAAATAATAATAAAAATAAATAAATAAATAAATAAACAACACGAAACCTAATTTTAAGTTAAGTATAAAAGGTCGTTGGTATAAGGACTAATGTTGCAAATGTTTGTTGCTAACGTTCGTTAGCTAACGGAAAAAACTAATGACAGTTAGTCTCATGGAACAAACCTGTGACGGGTCGCAACCACAGGGACTGGATCCGTTAAAGAAAAAGTTTAGGGACTATTTTCATTAAACCTGACAGACCACATGGACCATTTATGAAATTAACTCTAAAAAAATTATTTTAAAAACTACTCCGTAGTTAATAAAATATTATAAAAAATCTATGATAGTTATAATTTTTTATTAGTTTATTTGAATGCATTGTTAGAGAGTATTAATGTGAGACCTATTATAGGGTTTGGATTTGCCAAAAGACAACCCATTTGCTTGGTATCACATTTTGCTAGTATGGCCCTACCAAATCTATTCATATTTTGTACCAAACAATTGGTTTAAGGTTTGAAAGGATTCCTTGAATCCAAAAGTATCAAACCACGCCCTTAACACCTAACCACATGTGATAAATTGAAAAATCGTCCTTGTGTGTTGCCAAATTGTAGATTGGGTTGTTACTAGGACCCAGACTCAATTTTTACAATCAATATCATTATTTTATTTACTGTATAATATAGTTTTTTTCTGGAAGCAGAAATGACGACACGAATGATGTAGGCAGGAATGGTAATAACAACAACAACAACAGAATTGGATGCACGTATAAGGAATTTTCAGCTTGCAAACCAATGGAGTTTGATGGTATAGGAGGCGCATTGGCGTATACTCGATGGGTAGAGAAGATAGAGTCGGTGATCAACATCAGTAATTGTGCCACCCATCAGAGGGTGAAATATTCTGCATGCTTGTTGTCAGGAAAGGCATTGACATAGTGGAACACACATATTCAAGCTAGGGGTAGGGAAGCCGCTGTAGGTATGACATAGGACGACTTCAAGGCACTATTGAAAGAGGAATTCTGCCCGGACAATGAGATACAAAAGCTGGAGGGTGAACTTTGGCATCACGCTATGGTAGGGCCTGGTCATGCAGCCTACACATATCGATTTCATGAGTTGGCTAAACTAGTTCCTCATCTGGTTACCCATGAATCCAAGAGGACCGAGAGGTACATCTATGGCCTTGTCCCTGAGATTCGTGGAACTGTGAAAACAACTTATCCTTCCACAATTCAGAGTGCAATATTGAGAGCAGGGACTCTAACGGATGAGATGGTTAGGAATGGAACTTTGAAGAAAAGTGATAAAAGGAATGGAGCGAATGAGTCGGACAAACAGACGGGCACAACGATAGACAACAAGAAGGCAAGAGGATTTGCTGCAACAGTTTCTAGTCAAAAAGAGTATGAAGGCCCACAGCTTAAGTGTGCGAAATGTACTTATCATTATCGGGGGTCTGTGCCCTGCCGTGTGTGTACAAATTGCAATCAGTTGGGTCATTTTGCAAATTGGTATAAAGCACCAGTAAATGCGGGCAACATGAAGAATAACCAAATGACATGCTATAAGTGTAACAACCCGGATCACTTCCGGAATGCCTGTCCTAGGTTGAATAGGGCACTAAGACAAATACAGGGTAACCTGAATTTGGCTTTAGCAGTTGATGGAAACAACCCAAACCATGAAGTCAATATCAGTCCACCTCGTGGTCGAGCATTCTATGTGGGTACTGAAGAAGCCCGCAATGCATAACGGGTACGTTTTCCCTAGCCAATTAGTATACTGCCATATTATTCAATTCTAGTAAAACTTAGCTTTGCCCTACGGAATTCATGCCTCTATTAGATAAGAAACTCATATACATAAGTTTTGGCATAATTACTTTGACTATACACACCGATTTCACGGAGCATAAAATTTTAGAAACCTTTATTGAGAATGAAACTTTAGGTATCAATAACTGAATCACGAGGACGTGATTCCTCTAACACGGGAAGACTATGACAATTCGCATTTTTGGGTTTTCACTATTCATGATTACTATTCATTTTTACTATTTATCGCATTTTTTGGTCATTATATAAACTCGAACTTTTCCCCGAAAATTACTATTCATAAATTACTATTCACCGTGTTTTTAATATTTACTATTTTTGCGTAAATTAAATTTTACAACTTTATAATTAAATCGCGTAACCGAGAAACATCATTATGTGCACAACAATAGACTAGAGTAAGTCTACATATCATCAGTAACGTCATATCCAGTTTAGATCAGGCATGTGTTTGCATTTTTCAGTTATTTATACTTATTATATAAATAAACGCTTTTACACGAATCCTTAATCATGAACAATATACCCGACACTCCCAACAATGGTTCTAACATATTTTTAAACTCATTATAATGTTACAAAAATTCGATTATTATTTTACCCGGTGATTTGAATTATTGTAGTATATATAATTTAATTACGATAATTTAAATTTTTATGAAACGATAATTAATTAAACACCCGTCACTTACACAAAATGTAATTTTATAATTTTTATGACTTCATTATATTTCATTTTGTTATGCTAAAATTGTTTCTAGCTAACTCAATACCTAAATAGTAAATATCTAATTTATTTACTAATAATTAAACTTAAATTAACTAATAATACAAAAATCATTTTTTACCTTTCACACCATGTCCCCCCCCCCCCTTTCCCCCATTTTCAGCCGACTCCCCTCCCCCTCATCCTCATCCTTGAATTTTTTTGACCATTTATTTACAATTATGCCATTGTATGTATTTACCGTTTTGCCATTTTGACTTACTTTTTGCCTATAAATAGCAAAATAAATCACACAATCTTATACCTAAAATTTTTCAACAAAAATAATCTCTAACCACTGATATGGTTCGGCCATAAGGAGACAAGAAGAAGAAAAGATCCGATTTTGTTAATTTCAAGCGTTTTTCGATCATTTACGAGCTATATATTAACTACAAATCCATTTGGAGTAACCGTTGGAGTTCTATTGTTCTAAATCTTTCCAAAAATCCCTCATTATCAAGTAAGTATAAAAATATTTTTTATACCTTCCATTATGTTTTATATATTTATTATGCATATTTATACGTTTTTAAAGCTTAAATCTTCGTTTAAACTCATTTAATTTCATATATCACCTATACACATGTTTGTGAATTTTTATCATGAAAACAAGTAAATATATATTTTTCAATGTCATTAGGATGAGAAAAATGTGTACATACAAGTCTTGAATCATTTTTGTTTGATTTATAGAAACTATTGTTATAAAAGGGTTTAAATGAATCTATAATTGTTTCTACTTAATTTTAGTCATTTCTTCAAGATCTACATTTTTATTATGTTATTATGGTCATTTTGAAACTATAAAAATTGTTGAATAAATTGGTGGAAGAGAATAGGTTAGTTTTGGTGTTGTTATCGTAAGCGGTTTAGTTTAGAAAATGGATTTCTGAAATGTACGCGGAAGCGCTGCCGAAATTTCTAATTTTCAAAAAAATAAGTTTAAGTTTTACAAGATATATTTAAAGAAATAGGGACTAAATTTTATAACTAAAACGTGGTCGCTTGAATGAGTTAAAACGTATTTATAATGAATGAGATACGAAGTTTTAAAGTTTAATAACGAAACTACAATAATTAAACTACGATATACACTTGAAAATATATATTATGACTACTAATAGTAAACATCAACGTAAATATATTTTCACAACTAAACATATAAACAAACATGTACGGGTGATATAACATTTTATAAATTGCATACACGACATTATTGCACGACCTAAGACGTATTATTACTTTAGGTTGCGGTTAGAGTATCGCGCCTCGATCTTTCGCGCACACTTTTGTTGGTAGCATATAATCTTTGTTTGAGGTGAGTTTCATACCCCACTTTCCCTCTTTTAATTACTTTATAAACTCTTTGGGGGAGATACATGCTCGTTTTACTTAAATACTTTACTTGGTTATCAAAATACTTTACTCGCTTTACTTAAATACATGATTTGTATTTACATACAGACACAAGTACTCAAAACATTTATACTTTTATGATATGATATACTTTTTATGCTTTTTGGACATGATGTGTGGCTTTATTACGATATGTGCCTTAATGTGTTAAACTTGTTTTCATTATTTTTGATCGCGTATTCTTTAGCAACTGTTTAACTCCTAGATGGAGCCGTTGGAGAGGTATTGATAGTACTATTGGGCTGACGCCCCCACCCTTGTGTCCCTTATTCTTGACCTTGGGTGAATATAATCCAGTATTCTTGTATAAACTTACTTAGACTTGTCATGAGGTTCAGTTGGTTGTTATTCTTTACATTAAGCACTTGCATATATCGTATACACATATGTCTTACTCATACTATATTTTAGCAGTGGGTTGTTAACACATAGGTTGCAAGTTTTGTATGGGCGAAACTTGGAACTGAATGGATTTACAATGCCTTTGCTGTGGGAACATTCTTTAAAGACTTTTCAACTTATTTGCAACAAACTTATGAACTCACCAACCTTTGTGTTGACACATTTTAGCATGTTTATCTCAGGTTTAGCATGGAGCATAGAGTCATTTTGCATGTTTTGGAGACTTATGCTTTTATCGTTTACCATTCGATATGCTTTAAAAACTCGTGTACTATTATACTATGGGATCTCTTGTTTTGTAAACTCTGATTTTCATTATTCGAATGGTAACTTTTCAAAACGTCTCAATTAGAGGTCGTTTTCTATATCTTGTACTTTGTGCTTTGATGTAGCACCCCAGTGACACTATCGTTTCGCTGCGGTATTTTGGGGGTGTTACATTTTTATTAAAACATGAAGTTCAAAGGGCTTTGAAAGCCTTACAAGGGTTGCCCAATTCGTCCCTAAACCCTACTTTAAGATGCTCTCCAAAGATGTCTCTAAGATGTCACACATAATAAGAAGAAATCGAAAAATATATATAGATTTACATTGCTGACGGCATCACTTTATGGATGTGACGCCGTCAGATCGCCTTGTTTTAGGGTTTCGTCTTGTGCATGTCGCCGTTATGACGTCGTCAGGACTGATTTGAAGCTGTCACTTGATAAACCATCTGGGCTGTCTCTTGTTAGCTTAAAACGTGACTCCTATCTTCATTTAACACCTGGCGGCGTTAGGTTATAGTGTCTTCAGATTCTTCTGGGGCATCACTTGGTAGCTTTCCACTAGAAATCCAGCTTGATTAACAAATGACGGCGTCACGTTGTAGCTTGTGAATTTTGCGACTTCGTCGTTTTCATCACTTTTTCGTCCAAATACGTTCAAAAAGTGCCAATTTCCAGAATTCTCATCCCAAGTACCTAAAATACAAAAAGAAACGATTTGAGGCAATATTTGATCATATTTATACGATTTTGGGCTTAAATGACCCCTTTAAAAGGTACCAAATAAATTCTTATCAAATATCACTACACTTGGGATTTGCTTGTCCTCAAGCAAATATGCTTTTATTCACATAAAGTGTTTGGATTCTCACATCTCTTGGGTGTATAAAGTTATGTAACATATGGAAACGGGAAAATATAACACTCACTACCTGTCATAACACATAGATTACCATATGCTTGGGAAAGGATCAAACATCCACCACTTTGGCGTAAGCACCTATGATAAACTATCAAAGAAGGCTTTTCAAGGGTTGTAACGTTAGGTGTAAGGGTATGGAAAACACAGTTTTGTTGGATAAGGGAGATTTACTGGTGGCAATTCAATCATCTTAGTTAATTACATGTACAGTGCGGCATTGCTAAACCAAGACTCGACTCGACTTGCTAAGTACTAACTCTTTTTGTTTTTTTCAAGACTCTATTTTGACTTAAACAAAAATGAAAGAAACGGGATGGTAGTCCATATGTTTTTTTCTCTTTTCTTTTTCTATTTTTTTTTCTTTTTTATCATTTTTTTCATTTTTTTTTTTTCATTCATTTTTTTTTTCTTTTTTTCTTCATACACTCTTGTCCTACCATCCAAAATAATACATCATTACCAAGGGATTTCTTGCAACCTCCCTACACTTGAACTTTTACATACTTTACGCAAAACTAACTAATGACCCGAATTAAGAAAATCAAAACACTTGGATTACTTTAAACATTAACGCACATGTGGGGTAATAGTTCTTCCCCATTACTCCATAACAACTAGTACTTTTACCCACGAGTCCTAATCATCCCAAAACTGTATTTACAAGATATGACTCGACTTAGCAACCATGTAACCAATTTGACAATTGACAAAGGGTTTAACACAAATGTTGTAACAATAATGCACTAAAAATGAGTGCCTACAAGGTAGGCTAAGGCGATTTGGGTGTACATTTGGGGGTGGATTGTAAACAATGTTCTTCATTAATATTTCAGAATCCACCGAAATATTACGAGAACCACAAAAAAGATAGGCTCTGAGGGTGTACTAGGGGTATCGTGTACTAAAGATGAGTACATCGCAAAGGTGTGGGAAAATTACTTGACCGGTGTAGCCAACGTAATTATAAAACAGGTTTAAAACAAGGGTTATCCTAATGCCTCTTATCATTTAGTAAATCCTAACTACACGAATGTAGTCTCACTAGCGATCTCGGAATGCATCACAAACGCAAGTTCTAGAATCTATATACTACCGGTACACTCATAAGCATTAAAGGTAAATGCTTTTTCCTAAAGATCTAAAGGCGAACCTCACATTTTTGGGGTGGAAATTTTTGAGTGGAAGGGTTTTTGTGCTAGCTATATTATTCCTATCCATGAGACGCTTATTAAAACTAAAGTTTCACTCCTATATGTTGTAAAAAAATTTAAATTTGGTGCCAAAATTGCCCTAACAAGTATCTCTTTTAGTTTTATTCGATATTTACTCAAAGACAAACAAACATCAAGCGAAGTTATAGTTTCTAAGGTATCCCATTTTACCCTCCCTACACTTAAATTGAACATTGTCCACAATGTTCTTGAAAAGTATCAAAGTTATAATAACGGGAAAAATAAAATAGATGAAAGAAACTAATACTCCCCTGATTTGCTCGGCATGGACGATGTGAAAACATGGTTAAATCATCCTCCAAGAAAATAAATGCAATAAACGCTCATTAAACTTCATCTTTTATCTTCTTGTCCAATATAACCTGTAACTCACTAAGAAAACAAACACAAAACCTCGCATAAAATCGGCGGTAAACACTATTTATAAAAACTAATTTCTAGAAAGCAAAGTAAGATATAATGCTCGCAAAATAAATGTCTACATATTCCTGAAAATTTAAAAATTCTAATAATTTTCAAAAATTAAGTTCCAGCAGAAAAACAAAATTCTGGAAACTGTGCTGCTACAGTGCCTGACGCCGTCAGGTTGTAGACCCTGACGCCGTCAGGTATGACCTGACAGTATTTTTGTGTTTTTTTTTCTAGAAAAAACTGATTATTAAAACCTGAGAAAACTGCAGAACATTCATTGTGACTCGATACAAGCATTTGACTCTAACAAACACACAAATATATATATGCTAATCAATAATTGTTAACTTTCATGTTCGAATTCGTTCTTGTAAACTACTATGATCTTCCCTACACTTATCTTTTTGTAAAATACCTTTATATCTGATTAAGACGAAGTTAAAAACAAAATAAAGCATTTTCACAAAATTATTCGAAACATTAACGATAAACAATAATGATGGAGCATATATATGAAATCACACAAAAGAAAATCAAACAAACAAACAATAAAACATGGGTTGCCTCCCAAGAAGCGTTTTTCTTTATTAACGAGTCTTGTAGCTAGACTCAAAGTCATGGCCTATTAACCTATGTGAGTAAGTTCCTCATCGAGGACATATTTTGGATCAAACTTTCCTTTTAGTTTCCTATTAGTACGTTTCGTTCGGTATGACTTTTCAAACTTTTCTCCATCGGGATCATATATGGTCATCTTAATGTGCCATGATCCATCGCCTTCTTTTGGTGGCCTATTCAAATTCCACTTATGCTTTGAAATCTCACTTTTCCAATTATTCATTCCTAAGTTAATTGGCCATGCTCTTAGGAATTCAATCATCTTCCTAAAAACTAAAGGATCCTCAAATGGGTCCACCTCGGTATCCCTAGCCAAAAGTTGTTCTATAGAGTGTGTTTTGTTCACGAATTCCTCTTCTAAATAGAACGGGCGTTGAGGTCCAATGAAATCTCCATTAATTCAAGGGCCATATCTTGATGGTTTCCTATCCATAGCTACCCAATGAGGTATTTGTTCCTCATCATTATCATAAGCATGTTTCTTGACATCATAGATTGACCTAGTGTCACCTTCCCCTGCCGCTATCTTAGATATCTTACAATCAATCATAGGACTAGCGGTAGCTAAGAATCATCTTCCTACTAACAATGGGCATGTAGTGTCACTAACCATATGAAGGACATGGAAATCTGCCAAAATAGTTAATTTTCCTATGTGTACCAACATGTCCTTTATTATCCCTACCAGATAAGCAACACTTCCATCCGCTAAACCAATCACCACTTCCATTTCTTCTAACCTCCCTAAGTTGAGAATTTTGTAAAGGGACAACGGAAGTAAGTTAATGCTTGACCCTAGATCCGCTAATGTATCAAAAGCTTCGGAATTCCTTATCCTACAAGGTAGAACAAATATACCCGGATCATCTAACTTCTTAGGCAACTTGTTTTGAACAAAAGCGGTCCTTTTCTTACCCAACTCAAGTCTCTCCTTATATTTTTCCAAAAGGGCATTGTAGTAAGGAGCATTTTTTAAGACATCAAGAATCGGACGTTCAAGATAAAGGTCTTTGAATTCATCGTCAATGGTTGAGTTAGGTTCTTGTTTAGATGGTGTTTCAATCACTTGGTTGGCCGACACATTAGATGGTGTATTATCTTTTTGGTCATTTTGAAAAATTTGAGTTTGTTTGAAACACGTGTTTATTGCATTGACCGAGTAAAATTGAGGACAAGAACTAGGAGACGAAACCGATGATATGGAATTAACCTTTAGTTTCGGGTTCTTGACGGTGTCACTTGGGAGTGCTCCCAATACTCGATCATTGAAAACCTTTAACATGTTGTCAGTTTTATTGGTCATCTCGCTTTGTTGTTGTTTGAAATCGGCTTCAAACTTGGTCAAACGAGCTTCTTGAGATGCCATAAAATTAGAAACTAACCCTTCAAGATTATTGGAATTATTGGAAGGATTATTGTTGAAGGTGCGGTTCGAGGACGAACCATTTGATTGAAAACGATTAGGTGGATTTGAAGAATTGTTTTGAGATGAGTTTTGGTTTTGTTTCCACCTAAAGTTTGGATGATTCTTCTAAGAGGGGTTGTATGAATCACCATAAGTGTTTTGCTCGGGTTTAAAAGTGAACCACCTATCTCCCGTTCTGTCGGTACGCAAAAGCTTATTCGGGGAGTTTCATGCAATCACGAGTGTCATGGGGACCACTACATAATTCACACGAAGAAGTGATTTTGTTCACTTGGCTTGAAGGTTTAGGAGCTGATGCGGCGGTTGTAACCCTCGCAAAAGGTTTTACAATCCTCCTAGGCAGTGTACCTAACCGTTGTAGTGTAGTATAGGTAAGTCTGGGGGATTGATTGTTCTTTAGGGGAATAGTCTCACAATAGTTGTGGAAAGGTCAAGATGTATGACGAGATAGGTCTAGAGGTGAGGGATGATTCTTTTTGTATTTTTATATTTTATGAAAAGCAATTAAAAATCTCCATTTTGAAGGAGTGGGTGGAATTAGTTTTTAATCAACTAACCCAAAAATTAATTATAAAACTAAATTAAATAAAGATAAACTGAAAAGGTAAAGTGGTGGTAATTCTTATGATAGGAAAAACGTGTTCACTTAGAATTAATTACTCCCTAGTTATCTCCTACTGATTTGTTGAATTGTCACGTCCTTGTTTTAGTTGAAGCGCTGTATTCCTTAATATTGGTCGTGGGGAGGTGTCGAAGTCCACAACTCTATGAATCTTAGTCTCCCCTAAATCACTTAAAGTCTATTAAGTTTTCTAGGATCTACAAGCCGCAATTCACGCAATAAATACAACGAGAAAAACCAATAGTGCACTCTACGGTTGCGTTTTCTAAGACGTTCAAGCTAGTTACATATAAGAGGTCAGCCAGTTTTCTTAGCCTAACGCAAGGCAATCAACTAAACAAGAGACGACGAATCAATATTCAACAACTAGGTTTCACTAGATCTAAGCAAATACAAATAAACTTAAGCTAGCATGTTAAAGCAAAGAAAAGATAAACACATAATCAAACAATACATAGACATATCGAATGATTAAAAGGATACTTATCTTTATTAAAACATGAAGTTCAAAGGGCTTTGAAAGCCTTACAAGGGCTAACCAATTCGTCCCTAAACCCTACTTTAAGATGCTCTCCAAAGATGTCTCTAAGATGTCACACATAATAGGAAGAAATTGAAAAATATATATAGATTTACATTGGTGACGGCGTCACTTTATGGATGTGACGCCGTCAGATCGCCTTGTTTTAGGGTTTTGTCTTGTGCAAGTCGCCGTTATGACGGCGTCAGGACTGATTTGAAGCCGTCACTTGATAAACCATCTGGTCCGTCTCTTGTTAGCTTAAAACGTGACTCCTATCTTCATTTAACACCTGACGGCGTCAGGTTATAGTGTCTTCAGATTCTTCTGGGGCGTCACTTGGTAGCTTTCCACTAGAAATCCAGCTTGATTAACAAATGACGACATCACGTTGTAGCTTGTGACGCCATCAGACTCCCATGTCTGACAGAATTTTGCGACTTCGTCATTTTCATCACTTTTTCGTCAAAATACGTCAAAAAGTGTCAATTTCTAGAATTCTCGTCCCAAGTACCTAAAATACAAAAAGAAATTATTTGAGGCAATATTTGATCATATTTATACTATTTTTGGCTTAAATGACCCCTTAAAAAGGTACCAAATAAATCCTTATCACAGCTCTTTCCTGGAGAACCAACTCTAGGGAAACAACGAGCATGGCAACTTATCCCCCATACCAGTATGGTATTAACGCCACGCGCAACTACCTCATTCGTGCAAAGGTATTGTTGCGGGTATTTCATCAGTACGCGTAAATCATGTCAAATATTCCCAACCCTAAATGTACCATCTAGGACCTTTTGATCACATCCATGGGTCACACACAACCCCAAATGAATCCCGATAAATACCCATGCACTTCATGAGAAGAGACAAGTTATCTTCTCTACATTTCACACACACACAAAAAAAAAAAAACAAAAAAAAAAAAAAAAAACACAATAAACCCTAGTCGTATGTGAGCGTTACCCCGGGTTTAGATACACACTCTTATCTTGGGGTTCTTATCACTAAAGGAAAACCCAACATACAATTAGTCTCATCTCACACCATTGATTTACTCAAATTTTTGCTTTACGTACCATACGTGAACACTTATGAATAACCTAACTCATCTTATATCTCTACCAAAAGGTTACGAGTTTAAGTCTTATCAAGACAACTTACTATGTAAGAATGTAATAATTGATTTTAAGTATTATAGTAATGATGTGGAAAGACGAGTAACTTTTACTAAGCGTGTTCGTCGGTTCAGTTATTTGATTGTTCGATTTATACGATTCGATTTACATCTTAGTGTATAAAGAATAATCACTAACACTTTGTTTAAAACCATTTTCAATCAAAGCAGTGGTAAGTTTTTCATTCCACTGCCTTGGAGCCCGTGTTAATCCATAAAGGGACTTATTCAACTTACAAACCCTGGTTTCACTTTTATCATAATAACCAGGAGGCAATTGCATATAAACATCCTCATACAAATCACCATATAAGAAAGCATTATTAACATCTAGTTGAAACAAAGGCCATTTATTATAAACAGATATAGCAATTAAGTATCTCACAGTGACCATTTTTACAACAGGACTAAATGTTTCCTCATAATCAATTCCTTCCCGTTGATTAAAGCCTTTAGCAACAATTCTAGCTTTATATCTATCAATATCACTAGATGACTTGTATTTAAGTTTCCACAGCTACTTACAACCTATAGCAGTCCTACCCTCAGGCAATTCACATAACTCATAAGTCTTGTTCCTATGTAAAGCTTCCATTTATAAATTCATAGCTTCTATCCATTTAGGATTTTCATAAGCTTCAGCAAGAGTCTTAGGCTCACAAGACTTATTTAACGTGATAGAAAAGCACACATTCACTTTAGACAGATTAGAATAAGAAACATATTTCTCAAGACCATACTTCACATTACTACTAACAACAAAGTCATTAAACCTAGCATGCTGACTCCTCTGTCTACTAGACCTTCTCAAGTTTGATGCTTCCATTTGAATTACATGATCCTCACCATTGAAAACATTTTGAGTGCCCTCAGAGGTGATAGTATCATCTATCTGGGTTGCAGTGATTGCACCTCCATCATTAACTGTGTTAACAGAGTCATCTGGAGGTACCATCACACTACCTTCCACATTAGAAGGGTCCCCCTCTTCATCATTGGGACTTTCAGACCCATGGATGTCAAAAAAGTTTAAACTATTTACTCTACTTTCATCAAAGTTTAGTTCTGATTTATCAAAAACATTTTCAGATTCACTTGATATAGTTGCAGACTTCATTTTGAAAAGAAATATAGTTTCATAGAACCTTACATCTCTTGCAAAAAAGACAGACTTACTTTCCAAACCATACAATTTATAAGCCTTTTTACACTAGAAAAACCGATTAAGACACATTTTTCAGACTTGGAACTAAACTTATCATTTGAGTTTAAAATAGTAGAATAACACAGACATCCAAAAGATCTAATATGAGAGAGACTAGGGTCCTTACCATAAACTAAAAAATAAAGGGAAGCACCAGATAAGACAGAGGAGGGAAGCCTGTTAACCAAGTATACAACAGTTAAAACACATTCAGGCCACATAGATAGGGAATCCCCCCTGAAACATAAGACTCCTAGCAACATTAAGAAGGTGTCTATGTTTCCTCTCAGTAACCCCATTTTGCTGAGGAGTATAGGCACAAGAAGTTTGATGGATCATGCCTAAATCATTAAACAATTTAGATAATTGATTATTGACAAACTCAGTTCCATTATCTGACCTTATTATCTTAATTTTCTTGTTAAACTGAGTAAAGATGAGTTTTATAAAACTTACAATATAATCAGCAACTTCACTCTTAGATTTCAGTAAGTATATCCAAACAGCTTTACTAAAATCATAAACTAAAGTCAAAAAATATTTAAAACCATCTCTACTAGTAACTCTATAGGGACCCCAAACATCACAATGAACAAGATCCCCAACAGACTCAGATTTATGATCACTTAATGGAAATGGCTCTCTAGTTTGTTTAGCCTTGTGACACACATCACAAGGAGACCTATGATCCATCTTTTTAAAACCAATTTTATTACCCAAAACAGACAAGACATGGTCAGCAGGATGACCAAGCGTTTGGTGCCATAACTCATTAGAAACATGACAAACAAACACAGAATTACTCATACCAAGACTAGACTCACCACAATTAGTTTCATCAAACAAGTAGAGACCACCAGACTCACTACCAGTCCCCACAATCTTGCCCAGTTTCAAATCCTGAATATAACACTTATGTTCATCAAAACCAACAAAAAATTAACTATCTTTAATCATCTTATTAACAGACAATAGACTCACATTATACTCAGGAACAACCAAAACATCAAACAAGACAACACCAGTAGTAAGTCTAAGATTACCAATAGCATAAATTTTAACTACAGTCCCATTAGGATGCCCCACAGTTAACATAAAACTGGAAATATCAACAACATTAAGCATATTCTTAGTGGAATCAGTCATATGCTGATTAGCACCAGAATCAATAATCCATCCTAAAGTAACATTATAGCTCACAGAACCAGTTTTAGCACAGAAGAACTTTTCAAAATGTAAGTTAAACATCACATTATTATTGAAGAAACTAGGAGTTATACCTGCCATACTTGCAGACATATTAGCAGAGGGTTTTTCATTAATGAGGCTCAAGAGTTTCATCATTTGATCATTAGTGAAAGACCCATACAAAGAACCATAAGAAGTAGAGGGTTGAGACACATCTGCATTACCATTAAACCTTTTGACAGCAGTAGATTGTTTAGACAGATTTGGGTTTCTTTTGAAACCAGGAGGATAGCCATTTAACTCATAACATCTCTCAATAATATGACCAATCAGACCACAGTGTTTGCAAACAAGGTTAGGATTAGGCCCCCTATTACCACTATTATTATTGTTATTACCTCTTCTAACAAAATTATTAGAATTAGTGTTATTATTGGTCTTAACAACAAAAGCAGCAGGTTGGACCTTGCTGCTAGAACCAGAACTAGGATGGAGTCCTCTATGAGACTCCTCCCTAGAAACAACATTAAAGGCTTCTTTAACATCTGGTAAAGGGTCCCTAGCCAAGATATTACTGCTAATTGGTTGATACACATCATTTAAACCCATTAAGAATTGCATAAGTCTGATAAGCTGATTATGTTTCAACACACCTTCATGAGCAGCACATGTACAAGCAGGTAACAAAGTTAAAGTGTCAAATTCTCTCCAAAAAGAATTTAACTTATGATAATAATCAGGCACAGATAAGTCACCTTGTTTCAAACTATTAATTTTGTGAATCACATTAAAAATAACATAAGCATCAATCTTATCATAAGTTTCCTCTAACTCATCCCAAACCTCAGAAGCAATTTCTGAGTAAACCTGCCCTAAGTACAACTCAGGGGACAAAGACCCAAGAATCCAGCCAAGAACAATGGTATTGCATCTTTCCCATTGCTGGGATAAGACAGGGCTAGTAACAGGTTTGACACAAGTACCATCAACAAATCCCATTTTATTTTTTTCTTTTAAAGCAATTTTCATAGCAGTAGACCACATTTTGTAATTATCAGACCCAGTAAGTTTGAAGTGAACAATAGGCACATTAGAACTATCACTAGAATGCAAATACAAGGGATTACCAATATCCAAACTACTAATAAGAACATCAGCCATAATAGCAGCCAAGCAAACAGAACAACTAAGACACAAACAGAGAAACAAACCACAACAGACAAACAACAACAATCAAGAACAGATAACCAACAATAAAACAAATAGTAATCAACCAAGAACTACCAATACCAAGAAGAATATAAACTACACTAACACTCACACCCAATTCAACTGAAGTACCCAGTCTAACACCTGTCTGTGGGAAGAGCAGGTTTCCGTACCTCTCAAGGAGGCGAGTCAAGATGTTACCCACAGAGTTTGCAGTGTTACAACTAAAGTACTCAGAGAATTAAAGGAAAGAGATAAACCTTACAGTGCTATGAAGAAACGCAGCGGATAGAACAGATCACCAACACTCTTGATTCACGTAGTCAAGAGTGTTAATAACAAAGAAAGAACTCCAATAACACCACAGGAAACCACTAGAACCAAGATCCCCAAATTGACAAATTAGGGTTTCAAGAAACCCTAACTGACAAATCCAAGAATCACCACAAAATCAACGATTAACACTAAGGCCATTAAGAAAACAGCCTTAATTGAGCCCAATTGCACTCCAATCAAGAAACCCCCAAATTCGAGACCAAACCCTAGAAACCCTAATATCAAGAACCAACGAAGATCAAAGCCGTGGCTCTGATACCATGTTAAAACTATGGATCTTGAAACAGAAACACAATCACAACAGCTCAAAGTCACCCAACCAACCACCCCTTGGTGAAATCTTTTATTACTAATAGTCAAGAAGATGAGTCCACAAAGCGTGTGCTCACCAAACAAATACAAAGTAAAAAAGATAGCCCCCTTCAGAAGGATTCTATCTATCTCACTACAATGAATCAAATACAATCAACCTCACTACAATACTCTCAAGACTACACAAATAGACTAACCAAACTGATCAAGATGATCAATGACTAAAGACCACAAATACTGCACCAACAACTTGAGAGAAACCCTTTTGTGAGAGAGAGATAATGACTGAATGAGGCAGCTAGGGCTGGGTTCCAGCTTATATAAGAGCTAGTTACACTTCAGCCCTTGTAGATATCAAAACCTGTCACAAGCAGCTAAACATTCAAACATCAGTGAGAAATGACATATTCAGCCCCTTGACTAAATATACCACCCATAAGCTTGCACCCCCTAACATATCTCAACAATTATGCATACTCCAGTTTAACATATGTAAAATATTTAACATATAGAAACATGTTAGTTTCACATCTTCTTATCATCATAAACTTTACCGTTATTGTAGTATAAATTTTTTATAGCCATCCACGAAACCTGTGGGTTTATCTATACTACTTATAAACAGTGAATGTTTATTCTTTTCAAATTAATATAGTTTGCTTTAAATTACTTATAAGTATCTCTTAATACACCTTAATTTGATCAATTATAAACTTGACAATTTTTAAAAAACACACACTATGTTAATTTAAAAAACACACGTTTTGTATTTTTTTAAAAAATGTTTTGCATCAAAGGTCGAACCAGAATTATGGTTTCGCAAGTATAATTATTTGCCGCTTACATCGTCGCTTTGCGCGAGTATACGTCTGATAGTCTAGTAAAAGTATAAACATCGATTAAAAAACTTTTAGGTGCTGTTTGATTACTTCTTAAAGAATCAGTTAATGCCAAACTTTGGTAATTAACAAATAACAAACTTTGGTAACTTGAATGAAAAAAACAAAGTGAACATTTTTGCAAAGTTCACAAAGATATTTGTATATTTCCCTTTCTTATTATCACATAATAATCTCTAACAAAACCCACAGCCCAATAACTAGACACTAACACGTGCTCTTTGAAACATGGTCTTCTGGATACCGCATGAAACAAGTTCATTTTTTCACAGGCCATTTAACATATAGTGAACCATTCTAAGGCTGCCCCAGTAAGGGATCCCAATCCTTCTCATTTTCTCTGCCATGTCAGCTTTCTCTCTCTAGCGACCTTCAGGCGATTAGGTGCCCTAGTAAGGGCGACCATTTTTTTTATTTTTATTATTATTTTTTTTAAACGACTAAACTAGTTTTGATTATGACGACGTCAAATGTCTTCCACCAAATCGGATTTGAGGCTAAGATGAGTTGTTTTGTTGCATATCTCCCTGGTAATTTCCAACGATTCCATATGCGTTCTTATGGGATCATAAGAACGGTGCTGCTCCGCTGGAAAGAATACGGGAGATATCGCCCGCTCTTCGTCCTGATCGTAGTGATGAACATAGAGTTTGTCAATGTCAGTAACCGTCGGCTTTCGCAGATACTCTGCACCATATAACTCCATTATGGCCTCACAAAATTTTTGGAGACATTCACGAATTGTTGACGCACCCATTTGCACATATTCGTCTAGAGCATCCGCATTGACTCCGTATTCCAATTGACGAATTGACGAAGTACACTTCATCAATGGAGAAATACCAAGTACGCCTGCACAACTAGGAGTTTGTTGGAAATAAGGTGAATGATCGGTTACCTCTCGAACAATTCGTGTGAATAGTTTTCGGCTCATTCGGAAACGATCATGGAATGCTTGATCGCCGTATCTTGGGTTCTCGCAGAAGTAAGCAGCCACTAAACGGTTATGAGCACCCAAACGATCCCTACTAATTTGGTTTCTTGAGACTTTAGTTTGTGACGCTTGAAAAGCCTCCCAACACAAACATCATAAACTCGCTACTAACTTCATTTTCATCATCCGAAGACGAATCGGCAATGAATAGCTTGTAAGAATTCATAGTGTGAAAAAATATAGAGAATGTATGAAATGAGATTTGTGGATTGAAGTATGTTTATGTTATGTATTTATAAGTAAGTTTAAAAGATTTTTTTTTTAACTTTGCAACGGCTAAGTAAAAGGACAAGGAAATAATGTTTAAATATTAAATGGACACAAGAAACATTCGATCGAGTATACGACCAAGATACAAAAAAAATGTGGGCCGATCGAGTATGCACAGAAGGACGATCGATATGTAATCGATCGTGTTAGTCGATCACGACTCATTACTGCGCCTAGCCTAACCAACAAGTAGTCTCAACTCAAGGGTGTCACTACCATCACCAATTTACAGGCAGACGTTTTATCAAACAGTTGCTGTGCAACTCAATCACATCGATAAACAATAATGTCACTTGTTGTAATGACTAATGATACGCTTTCATCTCCCTCTTTGTTCCTTCTCTTGTTTATGCTGCGAAGACAGTGACCGGACCTTTTTCGGCGATATTCCGGTCACCGGAGCTGCAGTTCTTTCTTGAACCTGATGGTCAACATGCTATCAACTTTGACTTTACAACCACTCAGGTAGTATAAATATCATTATCTGTATTTGTTATTCTTTTTACAGGATCAAGCTTAGCAAATGGAACAGTGTCTTCCTCTAAAATCAAGTTTGATGATAAAATTGAAGCATCTTCTGCTAAGATGTATTTCCATTACTACGGGCAACTGCTTCATCAGCAAAATATGATGCAGGATTATGTGAGGACAGGTGAATATACCACCTTCTTGTTCTGTCTTTGAGGCACATCACATGTACCGCATGGTGCTGTTAAGGTGTCTTGTAATTCATTTAAATAATCATGTCTAAGATGATTTTTTTAGCCCTCAATGTAGTTAAAATGTACTGTATGATTAATGCTGCTTTCTTTTTTAGGTTCCTACTATGCCGCGGTTATTGAGAACCAAGTAGATTTTGCTGGACGGGTAGTGGTTGATGTTATCATTGTTTGCTGCACAGGTGTTACTAATGAAACTATAGGGGGTGTTTAGATTTGCATTTTGGAATCCTATGATTATTGGGACTTGAAATTGCGATAATCAGTGTTTAATGTTTGGATATACATATTCTGGCTCAAAGTATACAGGGATCAAAATATATTTTCTTAACTAGTTTTTTATCGGCTTCTTCAAAACCAATTAATCATGTTTTAATAGAGTTACTTATGTATCTCCCTTTTGACCCAATCCTGGAATCTTTATATTTCCATTTCATAAAACCCACATCCAAACAGCAAAACACTTTCATGTACTCTTATTGAGAAATGTGATGTCACATGTATCGACTAATCACACAGTTTCTCACCCTCTTTGTTTCTTCTCTTGTTTAGGCTGGTGCAAAACATGTTTATGCTGTGGAAGCATCGGAAATGGCTGACTATGCTCAAAAGCTTATTGCTGGCAATCCTCTCTTGGCAGAACGAATTACGGTTAGTGCCCTTAGTACAAGCTTGTTTGCTTATATTGTTTGATGCTTATCATTTGGAGGTATTCTTGGCACCGCCATGTAGGTTATCAAGGGCAAAGTTGAAGACGTAGAATTGCCTGAGAAAGCCGATATATTGATCTCAGAGCCTATGGGTAAGCTCATCATGTCATGTTCATATTTTCTTATGAATGTTTATTTGATGAATAGTTGTTTACTTGTTTATGCAATTTAGTTGGTAAAAAAGCTGGTTTTTCTATAATCTTCTTCTTTACAGGCACATTGTTAGTGAATGAAAGAATGCTCGAGTCCTATGTCATTGCAAGAGATCGTTTTCTTGTCCCAAATGGGAAAATGTTCCCTAGTGTTGGAAGGTGATTTTAACTTAATGATGCATTCTCATGTTATCATGATTTAAAGGCTTTTTTTTTTTTTTTTTTAACCTAATATATAAAAAATTGCAGTTATTTCTTTGATGTTTAACTTTCTATGCATTGGACGCGTGTTAGCATATTTTTTAGAGGTGGCAAAATGGGCGGGCCGGGCGGGCACGGGCTAGAACGGGCACGGGCTAGAATGGGCACGGGCTTAAACGGGCACGGGCACATGTTATACAAATCGCTTTATAGAAGACCGAAAATGACGAAATAAATTCCTTAAACGTAATACCCCATTTATATTTAAAAAATTAAATATATTATATTATATATATATATATATATATATATATATATATATATATATATATATATATATATATATATGTTTTTCTTAAAAAACGATTATAATATTCTTTAATTGAGATAAAATATGTGCCCGTTGTGCCCATTTAACTTTTCAATGGGCTAAATGTGCCCATTTCAAAAAAAAAGAGGGAGTTAAATGTGCCCAAATCTTTTACAAAATAGCCAAAATTAGCCTTTTTTTAATTTTGGGCACAAATTGCCACCTCTAATATTTTTAAAACATAATCTATACTTCTATATACTACAATATAAAGAGAAAACACATTTGCTTAAAACTTAATACTAACTTACTTAAAAAATGAGTAATGTTGTTAGACTAAAATACCCCTACTTATACAAGGCAATGCAATATATTAAATAGTTAAATACTTACTTACAATTTAAATCACTAACCTTCTTCACTCTCACTTACTCTACACCCATAAAAAAGTTGCACACACAACGTGATGCTATTATACACCGTCGCCGCTATGCGCGGGTAATCTTCTAGTATATATGAAGTCAAAGTGATATCTTGTACTTGCCATATATGTACGTATATGCTTTTTGACGTTAGTGTAATGGTATCTCTGTGCTCGTTTTATTTTGTAGAATTCACATGGCACCATTCAGTGATGAGTATCTCTATGTTGAAATTGCAAACAAGGTATGATCTATTTTATTGTTTGTGAATCATTTTGTATTGTTTGTTAAGGCTTTCTTGTTTTTTTTGCTCATTTATCCGTGCACAATTTATACAATGTTATATTATATGCAAAACTTGTACTTGATTTTTGATCCTTGTTTGTGCGTGCAGGCCCTATTTTGGCAGCGACAAAACTATTATGGGGTTGATTTGACAGCGTTACATGGAACTGCATTTCATGGATATTTTTCACAGGTTTGTCTTGGTTGCATGCATTACAAAATAAGCCAACATATATTTGCCATTGATGTTAACACAAGGTTTACGAAAGCTTTTATGTTTAATGATCATGCTCTTCTGTTTGCAAACAAGCAAACAACTAGGGGCGGAGCCGTGTTATATATTAAAAAAATGAATTTGTAAATTTATTTGATGGCTAAAATAAAACAACTAAGAAAAATCGTATTTATGAATCGTGAAACTCTATAAGTTAAGCAAATAGTTGCAATATTGACCGGCTAAAGACTCCATAAGTTCTTAAGATGAAAAGGAACGTCACAAAACATTTATGGCCTTGAAAAACCTCATCAATGCAATTATGCAAAATGTTGCATGTGACGCTTCGTGTCTCCCAATCATGTCATCTTTAAATATGCTATAAGAACTTTCGATATTCATATTCAAAGTATATCCCAAAATCAAAATGTCAGACAACATCCCATTTGATATGCAAGCCGAGATCATCAAAAGACTACCTGTGAAATCGTTGCTTCGATTTAGATCCGTCTCAAAACCGTGGAAGTTTTTCATTGACAGCCCGAAGTTAACTTCTAGTTATGGTATTCATTACACTAAGTCACATCGTCTAATCATAAGGTACGAGGATTCAGAGGAAAAATTGTTAGGGGATTAGGATAAGCCCAAGCCCGGTTTGTGGGTTTAGGGTATTAGGGTTTCACTATTATAAATAGTGGATAATTAATAAAGATTAACCCACGAGGTTTCCATTATCCTACATGGTATCAAAGCCCTACCGATCCAAATAACCTAAATTCTTCCGCTGCTGCCGCCTCCGGCCGCCGGCTACACGCCGGAGGTTCGGAGGGCTCCGTTTAAATCTTAACCTCTCTATAATTGCCTCTTCTAAACCACTCGTCAAACCTTTATCACTAGTAACACCATTCGACCTACTTATCACAGTCGACAAACCACCATCATTCAACAGTATATTTGTCGACCCACCGACACGAACAGGATCATTGTCACCCTCACAATCACTCCACAAATCTCATCTACATCTAAACCATACCAAGTCTCGAAAATCAAAAGAAACAATATCTTTAAAGATATATACAAAAACCCATCATCGATCTCATAATTAAAAACAAAAACAAAACCTACCCGAGACCTTATATAAAGATCTTGAAGCCGTGTAACAAATCTCTGTTTTAAGCTTCGGTTGTGAAGTCTTTTACAGAAGACAAAAAGATCAAGGTTCTTGTTTGATGTTCGTTTTTTTTTTAGGAAAGAGATAAGGGTGTGACTGAAGACATATAATGGCTGCGTAGAAAGTTGTGAGATGTGTTTTTTTTATGGATATGTGATTGGTGTGTGGTTACTGATTTAGTACTAGTTAACTATTCCTCATTAAAAATAAATAAATAAATAAATGGCGGATGCTTATGTTTTTCTAAAGGAAAAACACGCCCCGTTTGTTCGGAAGGTTCTTTGGGGGTTGAAGTTTTAGAACCAACTTTCGTCTCAAGTTATAGTCATTTAATTGTTTGTTTATGTCGAATCTAGGGTATCAATTCCCGAGACGACTTTTGTTGGTGTCGAATCTAGGGTATCAATTCCCGAGATGACTTTTGTTGGTGTCGAATCTAGGGTATCAATTCCCAAGACGACTTTTGTTGGTGTCGAATCTAGGGTATCAATTCCCGAGACGACTGTTTGGGATACTTTGGTTTATCCGGTTTGTTTCGTTTTTGTGTCTACTGCTGCTTGAAGATGTGCTTCCGCTTGTTGTCGAACGTCTTCTTCAACAATTATTTATTAGTTTTACTTTATTGTTTATTAGCTTTTACTCTCCAGTCCGAGCTTTCGCGATTTCGCCGCTCGGACTGCGGGGGAGTGTTAGGGGATTAGGATAAGCCCAAGCCCGGCTTGTGGGTTTAGGGTATTAGGGTTTCACTATTATAAATAGTGGATAATTAATAAAGATTAACCCACGAGGTTTCCATTATCCTACAAAAATATGTGTCGGTTGTCGATGATGACACTTTTGCTCAACAAAAGTTTGCTCACACTGTTCCTGGGATCGCTAAATTACTTCAGGACTTGAAAGCAGGGACGGACCCAGGATTTTTAATAGGGTGTTGCACAAAAGAAATGTTGGGCTAACTAAAGTTACACCGTAAGAAACGAAAGTAGCAAAAAAAAATTTGGGTGTTGCACATACAACAAAAACGGCAGTTTTGAATTCTTTTTGCACTTCGTGACCTAAATTAGGGTGTAGCCTGTGCCACACCCGACATACATGTGGGTCCGTCCATGCTTGAAAGTAATTGGCTGCTCTCAAGGCTTGTTGTGCTTGCATGGTCATTTTGGTAACAACTCTGGAAGGAAGAATATGGCTGTTCTTTGGAATATATCAATAAGAAAAGCGATCGGCATTGTTGTGCCTGGTTTATTCGAATCTCCATTTGAAGTCTTTTTTGGTTTCGGGGTGTGTCCTGTTACTAATGACCCTATGATAGTCAAGATTACGCATGTTGATTGTGTGTGGCAACTAGAGAATAAGGTTAGCATCCCTTGGCAAGCTCATGTATTTACGTTGAGCTCAGGGAGTTGGAAGAGTTTATCTAAAAACTTGCCATGTGGTACAATTTCAATCACACCATATCAGGTCGTTATAGATAGATTTATATATTGGTTTGCTTTTGATGATTGTTCTAATAATAAGATATGCAGTTTTCTTATGTCTTTTGATATGACTACCCAAGAGTTTAAAGTGGTAGACCTCCCAGACAGCTTAGCAAATAAGTTTATAAACCCTCGTCAGAACTCAGTATTGATCTTCTACTGTATGGAAAAAGGTATTCGTTCTTTGTGAGCTCGTACGTGGAAACACTGCTTTTGTTGGATCAAGTTGATTGCAGCATTCTTGAAACTTTTAACTGACAACAAACAGATGACTATGAGGGCATGGTAGTTAAAGATTGTCTGCTGTTGGTTACTTCTAGCTACTTCAATTCTATGCCAAGAATTAGTTTTGTTCTACCGACACTGATGTAAAACATGAGGTTTATGCGAAACTCGATCTTCTTTCATATAAATCAGACAAATTTCCTTCTTTCTTATAGACGAATACGATCTTCTCGTAATTTTAAGCTTAAAAAGTTCAAACCACCACTGCTCGATAGCTAAGATTCTTATTTGGATATTTCCGAATTGAAAATGCACTTGTCAAAGAATAAGTACTCTCAATTTCTCATCTAGATTTGTACTTCACTCATTTCAAAATAAGTATTCACCGTACTGTATTAGCATGCTTAAAAATATACTCCTATAGTCCTATGTACTTCAAAAGTAAAACTAATGAAGAATGTGAGTCAAATTCTTGTTTTTACTCTCACTTATGAGAAGAGTATGAGTACAAATAATGGCAGAATTAAGATCAAAAGTTGACCGAGTGCATAATTTTTTAAGCTGAAATATAATGAAGAGAAAAAAAAAAAAAAAAAAAAAAAAAAAAAAAAACACCTACAATCTCAATGAATCGACTAAGTTTAAGCAAAACTCAATGAACTTTTCAAGTTTTCATATAGAGTAAACTCCAAAATACATCCGCGTGGTTTGCCAAATTTCGCACCATAAATCCAAATCTTTTTTTTCTAACATATACATCCACCGTTAGTAAAAGTTAAACACAATACATCCACGAGGACGAACGGTGCAAACCATTTCTCCGTTATCTCCTAACGAGATAGAAAATGTTTGCACCGTTAGTCCTATATGGGTTAAGTCTATTTGCACCGTTAGGCATTTGTTACGTTTTCGTCCGCTTTTTTACGTTTTCGTTTGCTTTTGTAAGTTTTCGTCCAATTTTTTACGTTTTCGTCTGATTTTTTTCGTTTTCGTCCTATTTTTTACGTTTTCGTCCGATTTTTTACGTTTTCGTCTGTTTTTTTACGTTTTCGTCCGATTTTTTACGTTTTCGTCCGATTTTTTTCGTTTTCGTCCGATTTTTTACGTTTTCGTCCAATTTTTTATGTTTTCGTCTTTTTTTTAAGTTTTCGTCCGATTTTTTACGTTTTCGTCCAATTTTTTTACGTTTTCGTCTGTTTTTTTACGTTTTCGTCCGATTTTTTACGTTTTCGTCTGATTTTTTATATTTTCGTCTGTTTTTTTACGTTTTCATCCATTTTTTACGTTTTCGTCCGCTTTTTTACGTTTTCGTCTGATTTTTTACGTTTTCGTTCGATTTTTTACGTTTTCGTACGATTTTTTACGTTTTTGTCTATTTTTTTTTACGTTTTTGTTCGATTTTTTTCGTTTTCGTCCATTTTTTTACGTTTTTGGTCAATCGCCAATGTCGCTACTAAATGTTAAACCCTATTGTCTACCACTTTTAACCTCGTGTACGCCATTGGTTATCGGTGTATCACGTCCACCACTATCCTACTTGCCAAGGTAGGTTAATGATTCATATTGGTGTCATTCACTTGGTTATCGTTTACTAAACAACTATAATCAACAGGTAGCTATGGTCTACGCAACGGCGTATGTCTATAACAGCACATAAATCATCCAAAACACACATTAAATAAACTAAATAACTTGTATCATAAAATCAAAAAGGTTCATAACAATGCAAGCACAAAAGGCTTAGCCTTGCATAACAAATGATAAGCAAAGATTATTCAGAGTAGACAAGATAATCGAAATCATAATTAAAAACTGATAATCAAACGTAAAAAAGCGGACGAAAACGTAAAAAAACAGACGAAAATGTAAAAAATCGGACGAAAACGTAAAAAACAGACGAAAACGTAAAAAATCGGACGAAAACGTAAATAATCGGACGAAAACGTAAAAAATCAGACGAAAACGTAAAAAAGCGGACGAAAACGTAAAAAAAAAATGGATGAAAACGTAAAAAAACAGACGAAAATATAAAAAATCGGACGAAAACGTAAAAAAATGGATGAAAACGTAAAAAAACAGACGAAAATGTAAAAAATTGGACGAAAACGTAAAAAATCGGACGAAAACGTAAAAAAAAACAGACGAAAACGTAAAAAAATCGGACGAAAACAAAAAAAATCGGACGAAAACGTAAAAAAACAGACGAAAACGTAAAAAATGGACGAAAACGTAAAAAATCGGACGAAAACGTATAGAAATGGATGAAAACGTAAAAAAACAGACGAAAATGTAAAAAATCGGACGAAAACGAAAAAAAATCGGACGAAAACGTAAAAAAACAGACGAAAATGTAAAAAAAAACAGACGAAAACGTAAAAAAATTGGACGAAAACGTAAAAAAGCAGACGAAAACGTAAAAAAATGGATGAAAACGAAAAAAATCAGACGAAAACGTAAAAAATCGGATGAAAACGTAAAAAAGCAGACGAAAACGTAAAAAAGCGGACGAATACGTAACAAATGACTAACGGTGCAAATAGACTTAACCTATAGGACTAACGGTGCAAACATTTTCTATCTCGTTAGGAGATAACGGAGTAATGGTTTGCACCGTTCGTCCTCGTGGATGTATTGTGTTTAACTTTTACTAACGGTGGATGTATATGTTAGAAAAAAAAAGATTTGGATGTATGGTGCGAAATTTGGCAAACCACGGGGATGTATTTTGGAGTTTACTCTTTCATATATTAATGGCCTAATCAAGCAAGGATTAGAAACATTATTTTTTTTTTAAATCAAATGCATTTAAACTTTTTTTTTTTTCTTTTTTTTTTTTTTTCTAAGAAATTAAAATTTAGCATTGTTATATAAAATTCCATTAGGATCACGAGACTCTTAGTTACGCCCTAAGTACAAGCCACATATTTACGTTTTACACATTCGTGTTCTAAAGTTTGAGTAAAAATATTGTTTTTACCAACACTTATTAAAAAAATTAAGTAAAAATATTGTTTTCACTCACACACATTGTTATAGGATTCATCATTTACCAAAATTATTAATGGCATAAAAGATATCTATAACCCCTAAAGGGTCAATTTCGTATTTACGCAACTTAAACACTATAATGCATATTTATCCAAAATATGCTTTGATTATATAATATATCATGCATTCAAAACTTGTATTTTAGTTTATATGGGTCATGAGCCTCTAATAAGAGGGCAAATATTAGAAAGTCTAAAAAGTGATCATGTCAAACCGATCAATCCAACCCCCCCATTAAACAGTCAGGTATAAATAACCAGGGTCGTCGATGAAATTAAATAATGAGGCATTTCGAGAAGAAATGTTATATATAAAGTGTCATCATTTATAATATATAATGCAATTAGTTATCTAAACGTTATAACATATTCTCATTTAAGATATTTCCTCATCTAAATATCTTTCTCTTCGTGAAAAATATATCTGCACATGCATATAATTATTAACGTGACAAATTTTAGGGCCCTAAGCAGTCGTTCACCTTAACCCATCCTCGGACGCGTGTAAGCCAAATAAGGCTATCCACACTCGCTCGGAAAAACTCGGTCGGTCAAACACAAAACATCACAAGCGACCGATATGCAAATCGGTCGTGTGGGATGTGGCTTTAAGGTCGAATATCGGTCGATCAAACAAAAACACAAACATCGGTCTAAAATTCGACCGAGTTTTAGCTCATTCCAAATGTTTTGAACGTTGAAAAAAAAAAAAAAAAAAAAAAAAAAAACTTTTTCAACCTTATAAATACCAACCTCAAACACACATCTAAACACACAATTCAAACAACTTCTCATCCATATTCAACTTCTCATCATGTCAAAGAAAAACACTCCCACATCAAAAGACCGACGATCCCGACTACCCCAAAATGCCCCGAATTTGAATTTCTCGCCGGAAAACAACTTCGAACTAACCGGCATAACACCACCACAACAACGGGGTATTCGATTTCGTGCACCCTCTTTTGAATATTCATCACGACTACCACAACTCAACCAAAATCAAAACCCATTTTACGTTAATCGTCCATATGTTCCACCGTATCGTCCGAATACGGATTATCACCAAGAACCAAGTGGGTCGTCGTATCGGCCTAACATGGTAGTGGTGAGAATGATGTTGATGATAGGGAGAAAGCTTTGAGAGAATACCGTTTGATTTACGGTCATGATTTCAACTTGGAGGAATGTTGGAAAATCTTGAGGCATCATGATGCTTGGAAGACGGAGGGGGATGCTATCCGAACGAATAGTCGGAAGAAATCAAAGGGCTCTACAACAACCTCGGGGTCAACACAAGGTCCCATGAATTTTCAAGACGTGGATGATTCTGAAGATGAAGACGATACTAGAGAATCACGACCAGAAGGTCGTGACGCAGCCAGGAAGAAATCATCGTCCTCCTCTCGTGATCCACCACAATCGTTTGTAGCTTCGCTAACCAAGAACTTCTTCAAATCGAAGTAATCAAAAGAGGGAAAAAAGAAGGTCATTGAAGATGAGTATCTGAAGATTAAGCAACAAGAGCTGGCCATAAAAAGAGAGAAAATGGAACTCCAACGAAAACAAGTCGAAATCATGGAAAAATCAAACAAAACCAAGATTTGATCTTCTTCTACTCAAAAATCGACCCATCTTTGCCCGAAAATCACCAAAATCATCTTAGGCAGCTTAAGACAGAAATCAAAGCTCACTACAATTTAGATTATTAGTTTACGTTTGTAATCGCTATCGTATTTTTAATTTAGTATTGTAATGTTTTTATTATTAATGAATTTTAAGTTTTTTTAAATGTTTGATTAAAAAAAAAAAAAAAAAAAAAAAAAAAAAAAAAAAAAAAAAAAAAAAAAAGTCGGTCATCTGCTGTGGCACTTTGGTCATGTATGGTCGCCGGAGAGAGAAAGCTAACGTGGCACCCGGTGACCCAGGTCACTTGGGTCATCGACTGTGGCTAGCCTAAGAGGGCTAAATTTGGTAAAATCACAACCCCAGAATGTCTAATCGTTCCCTCTCCACTATCAGTTTTCATCATTTCGTTTCCTGAATTCTCTCAAAACTCTCTCGATCCTCTCTCTAAAAATTGAGAATCTTTGTGGGGTTTCATTCGGGTTAAATTTCAGTTTATTGCGGTTATATAACGGTTTCTTTGCGGTTATGAAAAAAATGAAAAATATGGGAGGAGGTGGTGGTAAACCTACTTTTTTAGAAACAACATTAATATATGTTTAGTTCGTGTAAAGAAATCACCTAAAATAAAAAAATAGTAATTATAGTGAGAGGAACATAAAAATATGATTGGGCCTTCTTGATGGGCAGATGTGCCTATAATCGAAACTGTTTTTCATTAAAGGCTTTTATTTGCCATTCGATTTGTGTGTGATTATAAGAAAAACTACTTGGGCCACGAGTAATAATCGTGTCATTTGTGTGACTATCTATATACCAAGATAAAGATTATGTGCTAAGAAATAGGTAATTCGATTAATTCATGAATTGTTTAAAAACAAATCCAAGGAACATACGGAATACAATTTCTATTCTAAATTAATGGTTATATCCTATACAAAGAAAACTATCTATATATTGAGTTTTATTTTCTCTATATATATTAGCATACATATATCGATCTAAAGCTTCTAGCTTTACAAGCACCAAAACACAGTCATTGATCTAAGGTTTTCAATGACAAAATCTATGGTCTTTATGGGTCTTTTAAGTCTTGTGTGGTTGATCCAGAACATTGATGCTGCATCTAATGAGTTTAGAGTTGAATCAACGACATGCAATCAATGGACCGAAAGAAACCGTTTACAATTTGGGCAAACCGTAGGTAAGTGTTGAAGTAAAATCTTACAGGCAGGTCCCACTTCCATACTTTGTCCTTCGGATGGACTCCTTCGGACCTTGTTTACTCCTACACAAGAAGAACACGCGTTAGGCTCGCTGATGAACTCAAATAAGTACATTTTATTACCGTCATTTATCCTATTTATTTGACTTGTTTTATTATATTATGTATGAGAATTGATACTTAATTGTTTACTTTTGTAATTCTCAGGGTAAAAACAAGTATTATGTGAAACTGAGCGATTTTGGACTAATTATGGAGCAAAACAAGCAAGAAGATAAGAGTCTACTGAAATATACAAGATCAAGACTATTCTGCTCCAGATACGCCGCATCTTACTTATTACATACGACGCATCACTATCAAGATTTCACAAGATACGATCCAAGATACAAGAGGACATGCGCCGCATCTAAGAATGAAGATACGCCGCATCTTCTGGCGGTGTACGAATATTCCTGAATATATTAATCTTGGACCCCACGAGAAGTTAAGTCAATGCGCCGCATCTACTTATTAGATACGCCGCATCTTACCCTCAGACAGAAACTATAAATACCCCAAGACCAGACGAATTTCGAGAGCATAATATATACGAAGGACGAAACAGAAGAAACCCTAGGACGAATTCAGTCGAAGTAGCAGCACAAGACACACCTTGAATGAAGATACAAGAGCTGTAAGAAGGTCCTGCATGTATTTAATTCATTAAGTAGTTTTGTTTTATTGTGTTAGTAAACTTTAATTCATCAGGATTGGTGGCTTGTGTAATGTGACAACGGAAAGGTTGCACTCCCTTAAAACTGCTTTCCCATTAATTAAAGTTTATATGTTGATGTCTTTGGTGACTTTTATTAGTGCATTGATAACCTCTGTGTCTAGCTGAGCGTTGATCGGGTCGCCATGCCTCTGCCCTCGCCTATTTATTAGATCGCCTATGCATTCTATCGTCTGTAGAAAAGTAGGAAGAAAGATAAATAGGATAGTCATAAGTAATCATTAAGGGTTTACTCGCCGATAAGATTAGAACCAACGAGAAAGGACTTAATCTCGGTGCGTTGCATCGAACTATACACTTCATATAAAACTAGCAATAAAACAAGTGACAAGCTACTTAACTATCAGGACAGGTCTTCTTATTGTCTCGAGTATTTATCTGTGTACGTGTGTGCTATTCGCTGATTCGTGCCTATTAGGTTAGTTTATTATTTAATTGCAACCAAATCGTGCCAGTCTCTCAGGCTTAACCCCCTTACGTTAGAATAGGTTGTATAGCTAACTTAAGATATTAAAATACTGATTAGGATAACTAGATAATACGTTCCACTCTTAGTGATCGACACTCTACTTACCATTATATATTCATACTGACCGGGTACACTGCTCGTTAAAGTGTGTGTGTTATTGATAAGTCGGCTAAATATAAATTTAAAACTTGAATACTGCTAAAACTACAACGACATACCGTGGGTATAAATTAGAGCATACGCATACGCGCATCACTCGCCCCGGGTTTTATCCCAGGACCAACCTCCGGCGTGAGAATGAGTATCGAGCGGTTATGATATGAACACTGATGTCAGAGTAAAAGTGGTAGGTGTAAAATTGAATGCATATCATAAATGAAGTGTGGGTATTTATACTACCCACACCTACTGTACCTGTTTACCTTGGGACCAAGCGAGTTGACCTATGCCTGACCTATAAAGTAGGTGTCAGGCCATGTGGGAGACACAATCCTGGGAAATCTGGGATGTCAGTGGCTGATGAGACTGTTCACTGTAGATGGCGGCGGTCCGCTCCGTAGGTGTGTCCGAAGGTGAGATGTCAGTCCGGACGAAACATGACGTCCGGATACAAGTATGGTCCGGACGAAGCATGGCGTCCGGACGCATACACCAACATGTCCCCCCCAGTATTGTAGCATCGGTTGAAGACTGATCGTGCAATACTTATATAACATATCTACGCTTTTTGTATTGTAGCATCGGTTGAAGACTGATGGTGCAATACTTATATAACATATCTACGCTTTTTGTATTGTAGCATCGGTTGAAGACTGGGATGTCAGTGGCTGATGAGACTGTTCACTGTAGATGGCGGCGGTCCGCTCCGTAGGTGTGTCCGAAGGTGAGATGTCAGTCCGGACGAAACATGACGTCCGGACGAAGCATGGCGTCCGGACGCATACACCAACATGTCCCCCCCAGTATTGTAGCATCGGTTGAAGACTGATCGTGCAATACTTATATAACATATCTACGCTTTTTGTATTGTAGCATCGGTTGAAGACTGATGGTGCAATACTTATATAACATATCTACGCTTTTTGTATTGTAGCATCGGTTGAAGACTGATGGTGCAATACTTATATAACATATCTACGCTTTTTGTATTGTAGCATCGGTTGAAGACTGATGGTGCAATACTTATATAACATATCTACGCTTTTTGGCTTCTTGGTACAGTATCGGTTCGGCATGTGTTCGTCCGCATGTGTTCGTCCGGACACATACACCAACATGTCCCCCCCAGTATTGCATTACTAGTAGAAGACTAGTAATGTAATACTTGACGAATATCTTGCGGTTTCTCATTTTGTATTCTTCGGATATGTCTTTTATTTCTATGCCCTCGTCCATATTTTGTTTGTACATTTACTCCGGGAGCACAAACTTTCGTTATAAACAATGCATAGTTCCAGGGGGAAGAAACCCTATGTACGGATTACATAAATGTTAGGTCGGTGGTTGAAAGGCTCGTCAAGCCTTGATGGGCTAATTTAATTGCAGGCCCATGGGCCGAGCAAAGTAGTATTCATTTGAGTGTCAATATCGGCGCGCCACGCGTATGCTGATCATGAATATCTAACGTTCTATATTTTGCCACGTTAGTGAGTGGCAGGCTGACGTGACGCTTTCGCTTGTTTCTATGTCTTGCCCTATATATATAGGTTTGGCTCTTGCAAGTGTTTTTCTCTTAACTGTGTATTTTCTTACCTTATCTTCGGTGTTTATACATTTTGCACGATTTGCTCAACCGTTGAGAAGTTCCGAGAGGTGCGTTACCTTATTTTTTGCAATTATCTTTAGTACTTGTTCCATCGGCATCCTTTTAGATATGGCCGCTGAGATGAGTGAACAGGGGGATTTCCCATTGGTAAGTAGACTTGGGCCTCAACCCAGTAGAATAGCGCCTAAGTTTGACATGCATGTACATACTTCCAAGTTGACGCAAGGTGAGCTGGACCGTGTGGTTGAGGAGTTCGGCGTTCCTTTAGACTTACATCTGATGCTTCCTCCGGTGGGCATGACCATGGATACGTTGCCGGAGAACAAAATTGGTGTTTATGTTCACCAACTGAGGACGGGGGGTGTCAGGATTCCTTTCTCGACATTTTTGCTAGCGGTGATAGGATACTTTCGGGTACACATTTCTCAGCTGGTTCCGATAGGCTTGAATAGGGTAACCATGTTTGAGATCCGATGCTATAGTCTGGATGTGGTGCCGACTGTTCCCCTATTCAGGGTTTTTTATAGGCTGTGCAAGCAGGGGCACTGGTTTTCTTTTGAGAGCCGGACGGGAGCTAAGGCCCTAAAATGTTTCAAGGAGGTGTTGACCGGGTTGAAGAACTGGAAGGGTCATTTCTTTTTAATAGATCGGAGGGCAATACCGCATGGCATGCCGTGGAGGCATAGGGACTCTAAAGTTACCGATGATTTTCCTAGGGTTTATTCTGAGAGGGACGCTGAGAGGGTTGCGGAGAAGGTTATTTTCTTGAGGAAGCCTTCGGATGCTATTTTATGGATGGTGGGGCTTGGTAGAGTTTTCGAGTATCCCGGATATAAGGGCGTTTTAAAGGATGCCGATGGGCATGGTAATACAGATTTTCTTAGTTATCGTTCGTAGGAGCTGTTTGTTTCTTGGTTTGGTCTTGAGTTGTTTTTTTTTTTTTTTTTTTTTTTTTTTTGTAGTTCTTTCCATGACGGAGTATCTGGAGCTTCCGGTGGAGATTGATGTGGAGGTTGGCAGGGGAGATCCTTTTGAGGAGGGGAGTGAGAGGCCGGTGAGAACAACCGAGCCTTTGGCACCAGGGAGTGCCTTTCCCGAGACCACTCCTTTACAGAAGGTAGTTGAGAAGGCGGATTTGAATGTGCTGACTGCTAGAGAAGAGAAAGAGAGAAAAAAGCTAGAAGCTGAGGTTGAGGGGAAGAAAAGGAACACTGAGGGGGCATCGGTGACCACGACGTCTCGTAAGAAGAAGAAGACCAAACGGAGGGAGGACGACGAGCCGTCGGACCGAACTCTTGATGTCTCCCCCCTTCGTCACATTGAACCGCAAGTGGTTGCCAACATTGCAGGGAACCAGGGGGGAGGAGAAGGGCCGGAGGAGCAGGTTGAAGGTGGTGATGATAATCCGGAAGTTGAGGTATCCGAGCATGAGCACACTGCTGAGACCAATCTTGAAGGGCAACCTACTCAGGAAACTCATACGGGAAATCAACCATCTTCTTCTGATGGTAAGGAATGTCCTTCGGATGCTACCTCCCCCCCTCCTCTTCTTTTGTATATATATGTTGTGTTTATGTCTCCTCGTTGGTTTTGCAGATCATTCGGATCATTCCATACATTCCCCGCCTCCTTCCACAGCACATTCGTCAGCTGGAGAAGGTAAAGTAAACTCGCCTTGTGATACCACTTGTTATGGCCTTGTTTTTGTTGAGTAATTTTAATGTTGTCGCAGATGAGGGTTCTTTCGAGGGAGAAATTTTTGTTCCCGGCTGGTCTCTTCCCAACCATGTCCGGTTGGACTCCTATAGGGCTTGCTTGGAGTTGCTGGCACATCTCACACCTCCGGCTGAGAAGATTGCACTAGAAGGACTGACCGATAACCAGCTGGTTCATCGGTCGTATGAACGGGCCGGAGGTGGGATAGCTATGTAGGCTGAGCTACTTCGCCGCTTCAATCAATTGCTTGGTGAACACAAGGAGTTGGACCGGACCTATAAAGACAGCATAGTGGAACACAGCGCGGAGCATGGCAGATATGTGCGGTTGGTTGAAGAGTTTGATGCTCTCAAGCAAGAGTTGGCTGATGTGAGATCCGGCATGTCAGAGCGAGAGGAGGGTTTAGCTGTTCGGCTGGCTGAGATGGAGAGAGATAGGGATAACTGGAAAAGAACAGCTGAGTCTCACGCTGAGGGTGTTAAGAAGCTGGAGCAAGAGATGGGGAAGAAAAATGAAGTCTTGGGGAAGGTAGAGGGGGCAAATAGGGATCTGCTTGCTGAGGTGGGACGACTGGAGATGGAGCGTCAAAATGTTGTGAAGGATCTTCTTCCGACTGCTTGTCAACGGTTGTTTCGTAGCTCCGAGTACAAAGAAAAGATGGGATGGGTTTACAGTTTGGCGTACACCGCAGGGTTCCTGGATGGTCTTGCCTACGAACGAAAGAAAGATGACCATGAACGACTTCTGGGTAAATTTGACAAGCTTAACATGGAGGCTCCCCGTATCTGGCAGGCAGAGTATCTGAAGTTGTTTGATGCCCAGTACCCGTATATTCAGAAGCTTTCCGATTCTTACCGGATGCCATTGGGTGACCTCATGAATCTCTTTCCTGTCGTTAGTGCTCCCAAGCCGAAGTCTGTAGCAGCAGCCCCGCCTCAGAAGGTCGGAGAGTCTTCTGGCGCGAAGCGCAATCCGGGCGAAGGTTCCTCCCTTGTTGAGAATGTCGCGGGTGAAGACTCTTGATTGTTTTATTTGTTTCTTCTTTCGGATGAATGTAATAATAATAATTGTTGTGGACAGATGCTGTGTAATAATTTGTTTGTGACGATTTGAAGACATTGTTCTTAGACTTACTGAAATAATTGTTGCCTACATTGTCTGCATAAATATCTTGTTTATATGCGTGATCGGCGACGAGGTGTTTTTTAGGTCGGCCTATCTTGTTTGGAGTATTTAGGATGCCGCCCAATATTCCTACCTTCAGAAGTTTGGTGGTTTTGCTCGTCTTCCGTTAAGTGGCCTCATGAACCTTTTTTTTTTTTTCAAAATTGAGTACCGTTGGAATCCTTGCGATCCAGCATACCGGAACCTCTTCTGGTGTGAAGGAGATCGTTGTATATGGTTGTTCGTGACTGATGTCACTTTTTTGCATCCTTACTTTGTGAACGCGCAGCTTGACTTGCTTGATCATTCGGTATAGATTGATTTGATGATTCGGTCTATAAACCGGAGTGTCACACATCTCCTTTACTTATCGCTTTTACCGTCGTTTGATTTTACGGCGCGTTTGCCATAATCCGTTGCGCTTATTGGACGGAGTGATTTCACGATCCGCTCACGAGGGAGGGAGTGTTTTCCACAATCCGTTGCGCTCCGGGAGTGTTTTCCACAATCCGTTGAATTTATTGGCCTGAGTGATTTCACGATCCGCTCACGAGGGAGGGAGTGTTTTCCACAATCCGTTGAATTTATTGGCCGGAGTGATTTCACGATCCGCTCACGAGGGAGGGAGTGTTTTCCACAATCCGTTGAATTTATTGGCCGGAGTGATTTCACGATCTGCTCACGAGGGAGGGAGTGTTTTTCACAATCCGTTGAATTTATTGGCCGGAGTGATTTCACGATCCGCTCACGAGGGAGGGAGTGTCTTCCACAGTCCGTTGAATTTATTGGCCGGAGTGATTTCACAATCCGCTCACGAGGGAGGGAGTGTTTTCCACAATCCGTTGAATTTATTGGCCGGAGTGATTTCACGATCCGCTCACGAGGGAGGGAGTGTTTTTCACAATCCGTTGAATTTATTGGCCGGAGTGATTTCACGATCCGCTCACGAGGGAGGGAGTGTTTTCCACAATCCGTTGAATTTATTGGCCGGAGTGATTTCACGATCCGCTTACGAGAGAGGGAGTGTTTTCCACAATCCGTTGAATTTATTGGCCGGAGTGATTTCACGATCCGCTCACGAGGGAGGGAGTGTTTTCCACAATCCGTTGAATTTATTGGCCGGAGTGATTTCACGATCCGCTCACGAGGGAGGGAGTGTTTTTCACAATCCGTTGAATTTATTGGCCGGAGTGACAGGGCACATGACATTTTATAATTGTAACATAATTTGCCCGGAAACTGGGGAGATCACAGATTATTACAGATAGTAATGAGCGTTAGTTTACATTTTCCACAAAAGACAATTCCAAAAGTAAACTTCATCATACATCCATTATGGTAGCGTCCCAGTCGTCCGGTGCTGCTTTTTTTTAATGAGGTTTTGAAGCCAAAGCCTTTATGTGAAGGTTTTGGAGTCAAAGCTTCCTTGTTTGTTCTCTTTGAAGGTCCTTCGTGAGAAGTTCATGTACTCCGTTGGTAGCACAGTTCCGGCAATGTCTTTTTCTTTGGAGTTCTCGAAGCTTGCGTTTGTTCCTTTTGGCATCCCGTTCGTCTCCAGGCTGAGAGTCTTGGCTTCCTTGGAGGCTGCTTCTGGTCGATTTTTCTGGAAGCCTCGGTATTCGGCCTTGGCGGTCAGCCGAGTAGTTAAGGTTGCGATCCCTTTCTGGGTGGGGAACTTCATCATGGAGTGGCTTATCGAGGTGATAGCTCGTAGCTCTCCGAGACCAGTTCTCCCTAATATCGCGTCGTAGGATGACGGAGACTGTACGACATAAAATTTCATAACTGATCTTCTGTACTTTCCACAACTGCCCAAAAGCACCTCTAAAACAATCTTCCCCCTCAACTTGCTCTTTCTCCTGAGAAACCTGTCAAGGCGGTGTGGGTCGCTTTGATCCTAGCCTTTGTTTCGGTGTTTAGCTTGTTAACGCAATGCTCGTATATAATGTTTACCGACGACCCCCCGTCCACAAGTATCTTCCGGACCAGACTTCCCTCGATACTGCCTTTTACAACGAGGGGTTCATATGATAATCTTCCAAACGCAATGGGAGGGAAAGTTATTGGCACGTTCATCCATTTCTTATTTCCATGTTCAGACTCCGGTTCCCGATCGTCAGGTGAGTTTTCTATCAGATTGATTACTTTGGCTTTCCCATTATCATTCTTCCTTTGTTGGTCTTTATCCCTCTCCGTCTCCCGTTGTCTGAAATCTTTCAGGAGGTGGTCCAGCTTTCCGGATTCTAAGGCGAACGACAGTTGTTTCTTGAGTTGGTGGCAATCGTCAGTAAGATGTCCTTTTTCCCTGTGGTATTCGCAAAATTTGTCTAAATTTTCCTTTCTCCGCCCTGCTTCCGGTTGGGCGAGGGAGAGGTAAGTTCAAATGGTGTTCTGTGGCGAGGATTTCCCTGGGGGGCTTAGTTAACGACCACAGTCCGCTGGGCCGTTTGGGTGGATCGTTGCGACGGTAGTCCAAGAGGGGAAGATCATTGCGGGGAAGATCACTGCGGGGGTAGCTTCTGAGGGGAACCGCATAGGGGTGGTATGTGTCCTTCTGTCGGTAATCGTTTCGGCGATCCACTCGCGGTCTGTCGTTTCTAAAACCCTGGGTTCCTTTCTTGTTTGAGTCGAAACCCTCACCCTTCGGCAGTTCCGTACTACGGAACGCTTCTTCAGACCTTATGAAGTCATCCACCCTGGTAAACATTTCCGTGACCGTACGCGGAACCCTATCGGAGAACTTTTTGGCGAGAGCTGGGCATTTGTGTGCGCTCATGAAGGCTGAGATTCTCATAATCTCCGGTACACCGCTTATGTAGCTTGCCTCGTCTGTCCATCTCTCCTTAAAGTCTGAGAGGGACTCGTGAGCCCGGCGGACGATTTTCGTGACCTCTGTGGGGTTCTTTATACACTTCTTCCTGAGTGAAAATCTCATGGAGAATTGTTCCCTCAACTCGTTCCAACTGTCAATACTTCCGGGTTCTAACCTTTCGAACCATCCACCTGCGGCCCCATCCAATGTTTGTTGAAACATGCGGCACCATACGGGCATCGGCCACTCCCCCTGGTTTGCGGCTCCTGTGAACCTGGTGAGGTGATCGTTCGGGTCCGTCGAGCCATCATAAAACCTCATGTTCAGCGGCATGGTGTGACTCGGTCCGGAGAATTCCATAATGCGGCGAGTAAACGGCGATCTCGACGTCTCTTTAATGGGCTTATGTAAATCATCATCCTTCCCCTTGTCCTTTACCTGACTTGCATTCTCTTCGTCCTCAAAGTTTAATTGTATTGGCTTGAGAGCAGTCCCACTCAGCCTGTTGTGCTTTTTGATAAGTTCCGTCAGTGATGCCACTTGGGCCACAATCATTTCTCGAAGACCGGGGGACTCTTCGCCCGGGCCTTCGTTCGAGTTTCGGATGTTGCCTGTTTCGTCCCGATTGTTATTATTGGGTTGAAGGGTGCTGTCGGTTTCATTCAGGTTCCGGACATTATCGGTTTCGTATCGGTTGTCGTTGTTGGGTTGAAGGATGTTGTCGGTTTCATTCGGGTCTAAGATGTTGTCGGTTTCATATCGGTTGTCATTGTTTGTTTCGTTCCCTCCATCTCCGAAGCGGAGAGAAGTAAAGGAAGGACCAGCCATGTCAATGCTCTAGTAGATTGAATAGCGGGTCCCACGGATGGCGCCAATTTGTTGAAGTAAAACCTTGCAGGCAGGTCCCACTTCCATACTTTGTCCTTCGGACCTTGTTTACTCCTACACAAGAAGAACACGCGTTAGGCTCGCCCCGGGTTTTATCCCAGGACCAACCTCCGGCGTGAGAATGAGTATCGAGCGGTTATGATATGAACACTGATGTCAGAGTAAAAGTGGTAGGTGTAAAATTGAATGCATATCATAAATGAAGTGTGGGTATTTATACTACCCACACCTACTGTACCTGTTTACCTTGGGACCAAGCGAGTTGACCTATGCCTGACCTATAAAGTAGGTGTCAGGCCATGTGGGAGACACAATCCCGGGAAATCTGGGATGTCAGTGGCTGATGAGATTGTTCACTGTAGATGGCGGCGGTCCGCTTCGTAGGTGTGTCCGAAGGTGAGATGTCAATCCGGACGAAACATGACGTCCGGATACAAGTATGGTCCGGACGAAGCATGGCGTCTGGACACATACACCAACCGTAAGTAAGTAAGTTATACATGCATACATTAATACATCATATCAATATTGAGCTTAGTTCTTATATGTGTTTTTGTTGTTGGTTTTATAGTATATACATGTATGAAGCTGAAAAGAACTTGGTCGTCAAAATAAGGCAAGAATATTACATCATATGCAATGCACCATCACCAATTAATGCAGAAAAATATAGCAACGATTACTCAGTGGTCAAGTTGAATCAAACCGGGCCTAATTATTCCATTAGTGGAATGGTCGAAATCAACAACGACAAGATTATCATTCAAGTCATAGCGAATCCAAAGCTTAAAACTCCAAAAACAGCTACAACTCCAGCTCCAACATGCGAAGATGAAAGATTCCTTCTGGGCTTTTGCTTTTGCTTTGTGACGATTATTCTGTTTGTGGTGTTAATTGCCATTCACATTGATGCGAGTCAACGGAAGAAGAATTGAATCAGGGTGATTAACTGGCCAACAACTTGAACATAAAAATAGGTCAGAAGCCAGTGTTCGTATTATCCTTAGCTTGTTAAATATTCGTATGAATTTAAGATTTCCTATTTTTAATTTTTATCATATGCGCTCCGGTACTCATGAGTTGTTTTGTGAGGGATATGTAGGAGATTAATGTTGCCGTTTATGTCAATAGTCGATACTAATATAAATGTGTGTTTGTGGCCAATTTGCATATCATGCACATTGATAAGCAATTTTTCATGTGAAAAAGGATGATCAGAAATCAAATTTTGAGTGCCAAGAGTGATCTTGATATAGTCGACGAGTTCTTTTAACGGCAATTATCTCATACTCAACTAACTACCTCACAATATACATGTATATACACTAGACAAATCTTTGACATAGTAAATTGGGTTCACTATGCACGTAGTAGCTGTTAGAGTTTATGTATGACTTTTAATATATGTATGTCCGGTTTCGAACCCGAGACTCGGGATTGCACACAATACGTGAGAGTTCCAATGGTTTGAATAAATTAAATATATTTTGTATTTTATTTATTCATTTCACAAAACAATACTTAATAACAGTTAGTACTTAACGGAGTTAGAGATAACGGTCGTTAAAGGACTAATTATGCAAAAGGGAGTTAGAAGGATCTAGAACCCATACCCATGGGTTTGATCGGCCGAATACCCCTTATGGGCTAGGGTTGTCGATTAGGTAGAGAAGGGAACAAGCCAAAGGAAATCTATAAATACAATCCCATTGTGTTTAGTTTTTCCCTAATCTTGAATCCCTAAACAAGCCATTCTTCTCTCCCTCTCCTTCTCTAAGCTTAGAACTGATCGACTCTTTTTAAATCCACTAGGATTTTCGATCCAAGTAAAGCTTACAAGTGTTTGGTTTGTTTTGTGATTCTTGAACCTAGCTTTTCCCATTGGAACGCTATCATTACGTGTGTACAAGAACCAGTGACAAGCTTCTTTTAGCTTGTGTTTTTTTGTGGTGTTCGATCCATACCCAAAACTCTAATTAGGGTTTATCTTGTTCTTGTTGATCCGATTCCTTGTTCTTGCTAGGAATCAATAAGGTACGCTTTCTTTTAGTTTTAATTAATTATATGTTTCTGTAGATCCATTCCGCTGCGTGATCTTGATGTTTATGTGTTTATAGTATTTGTATGATTCACATATTCCAACAGTGGCATCATGAGCCGCGTTTTAAACATGTAATTAATTACTAAAACCTTAAAAACTGAATCTTGTTGAGATACATGCAATTAACTAGCTAGGGTTTTATTGTTTTTACAAACCCTAATTTTTTAAAAGTGGGTCGACACCGATTAAATTAATTTTAGGGTTTTAGTGTTGTAAAATTTAGTAGAAACCCTAGGTTTGCATGCAATTTTTAGGGATTAATTAATGAGTACCGTATGTGATGTCGTTAATTAATTAGATTGCGTATATAAATATATTGACATGATAATATGTGACTACATGATTATATGTGCAATATGGGATCCATGACAAAATCTTGCATATTTTGTCATGGAATGTTTGTTGTTTAAATGCCATATGATTTTTAAGATAGATCTTAAATTAGGGAAGACCCTAATATATTAATTAAAATTGGTTATGTGCAATGTGGTATCTAGTTAATTAAAACTTACGCGGCCAAGTTATTTGGCGTCTGTGGTCCGTTGGGCACAATGAGCTCGAAAACCAATGGGAGTTTTATTGATTAGATACATTAAAATTCACATAGATAATTAATAGGATTTATCAAAAAGGTTTGCATGTGGCTATATGATATTGATTAATGATCATATACGTGTTATTGAGTGTTTATTTTTTTTTTAATTACTTGTTCTTTGTGTTTAATTATGATGGATTGTAACAACAAAGAGGGTAATGATGCGTGGTTTTGCAACCTTACAACAGGTTTTACCTCTCGAGGGATCTCAAGAGGCTTACAACCCCACCAGGCAGTGTACCTGACCGATGTAGTATAGTGTAGTGGTAAGTACGGGGGATTGATCGTTCTCCACAGGGAATAGTGTTCGTTAGGTATGAAAAACTACTCTAATTAGGTCTAAGGGTGAAGGAAGATTCTTTTTGTATTTTTATATTTTTTTATGAAAGCAAGTAAAATCTCGGGTTTGAAGGAGTGGGCGGAATTAGTTGCTAGTCAACTAACCCAAATTACTACGAATGCAAATAAAATAAAATAACTGAAAATGAAAAGAGTGGTGAAACTTATGTGGAGAGAAATGTGTTTACTTAGATTTCCTTACTCCCTAACTATCTTTTACCGGTTGATTAGTGTGTATTAATCGCGTGGATGACGGGTGTATTCCTTAATACCAATCGTGGGGTGGCGTACGTACTTCCCCAACTCTATAAGCTCCAACTTCACTCCTATGTCGAGCCGGCTAGGAAGCTCCTAACATGGGATCACTAGAATTCGCTCATGCATTAAATACAACCATAAAAACCTTAGTACGCATTGGTTCATGTTTCTTAAGACGTTCAAGCAAGTTACCGAATAGGAAGTTAGCCAGTTTTCTTAAGCCTAACATCGATGAACAATCATCCAATACAACTAATAACACACTAATAACCAATAATCAATAGCTAGGTTTCATTAGATCTAAGCAAACACAAGATAAATCTAGCCTAGCATGTTAATCAAAAGACAATAACAAGTTATAATCAAACAACACATAGACATATTGATTGATTAAATAAATACTTATCTTCAATTAAACATGGGAGATCCAAGGGTATGAAAACCCTTAAAAATGGCAGAAATTCGTCTTAGGGTTTCTCCTCCAAAGTTACACACAATAAGTTCCACACTAATGACAAAAAATTGCAAAACTATATATAGAGTTTAAGGGCTGACGGCGTCACGTTGTAGATCCTGACGCCGTCATCTCGCCGCTTTTAGGGTTCCCGGATGGCCTTCCTGACGCCGTCCCTCTTTAGACCTCCAAAATCCGCTCTGGCTTATCAAAGATTGACGCCGTCAGAAATGAGCTTGACGCCGTCCCTCTTTAGCTTAAACCGTGACGACCTTGATCACTTCAAAGGGTGACGCCGTCAGATTTTTCATGCAAAATTCTCTGGCTTATCATGAGTAATTTTCATATCCACCTTTTTTTGCCAAGCCATGACGCCGTCAAGGGCAATCCCTGACGCCGTCAAAGGTACTTTTCAGCCGATTTTGAGACTTTGTCGTTTTCTTCACTTTTATGCTCAAAAAACGTCCAAAATGCTTCCTTTTCCAGATTTCTTCTCCAAAGTACCTAAAATGACAAAAGGAACGATTTAGGGCAATATTTGATCAAATAAATACGATTTAGGGCTTAAATGACCCCCTAAAAGCGGTACACTTTTCGCTTCATCAAATACCCTTACACTTGAGATTTGCTTGTCCTCAAGCAAATGCGCTTTTATTCTAATCAAAATACAAGTTAGGGGTCATTTAATGCTAATATAAAAGTAATTACAACAAACAGTCGTTCCACTTTAATCATAATAAGCACGGAGATTACATACTAGCACCTCACAAGTAGTGTTTAGATACTCACATCTCTCAGGTGTCATCAAAATAAATCTCATAAATGAAAACGGATAATATCTCTCACTACCTGTCATAGCAAATAGATTACCATAGGCTTGGGAAAGGATCGAAAACCTCCTCCACTAGGCGTAAGCACCTAAGATAAACTATCAAAGAGGGCTTTTAAATGGGTTATAACGTTAGGTGTAGGGATATGATAAACACGGTTTTGTTGGATAAGGGATATTTTACTGGTGGCGAGTTAAAGATCTTGATTAATTACATGTACTATACAATGTTGCTAAGCCAAGACTCGACTCAATCTTAAGCTAAAAACAAAATAACAAAAACATAAAATAAACATAAAATGAAACGGGATGGTAGTCCGTATGTTTTTTCTATTTTTCTTTTTCTCATTTTTTTTTGGTATTTTTCTTGATTTTTTCGTTTTTTTTTTTTTTTTTTTTTTTTTTTTTTTTTTTTTTTTTTTTTTTTTTTTTTTTTTGCATACACTTTTGCCCTACCATCCAAAATAATACATCATAGGGGCGTTGCATTCCCCTTACACTTGAACTTTTACATAACTTTACAAATAACTATTCTAATGACTCGAATTAAGATAATCGAAACACTTGGAGTACTTTAAAATATTAACGTACATATGGGGGTAATAAATGATGTTCTTCCCCATTACTCCATTACACTAGTACTTTACCCATGAGTCCCAATCGTCCCAAAACAATATGTACAAGGATATGACTCGACTTAGCAACCATGTAATCAATTAGATAATTAACTTGGGGTTTAAACAAATGTTGTCACAATAATGCACTAAAAATGAGTGCATACAAGGTAGGCTAAGGCGATTTGGGTGTACATTTAAGTGGGGTGTAACAAATTCTTCCTTTAAGTAAAATGCTTAAAGGTCGAAACGAAAAGATAGGCTCTGAGGGGTGTACTAGGGGTATCGTGTACTAAAAATGAGTACAACGCAAAGGGTGTGGGAGAATTACTTGACCAATGTAGCCAATGTAATTATAACAAAAACACAGGTGTAAAACAATGGGTTAATCCTAATGCCTCTTATCATGTAGTAAATCTAACTACACGAATGTAGTCTCACTTGTGGGCTCGGAATGGTCATAACGCAAGTTCTAGAATCTAAGTGTTACCGGTACTCACATCATAGCATAAATGCTTTTCCTACCAATTCTAGGGGCGAACCTCACATATTTGGGGTGGAAAATTTTTTAGTGGTACGGTTTTTGTGCTAGTCATATAACTCCTATCCATGAGACGCTCATTAAGATCAAAGTTTCACTCCTAAATGTTGTAAAAAATTTTAAATTTGGCACTAAAATTGCCCTAACAGGTATTTATCTCAGTTTTATTACACATCTACCATCAAACAAACAAAAATCAAGCGTAAAAGCATTCTCTAAAGTATCGTATTTTACCCCCCTCCCCCTTACACTTAAGATGAACATTGTCCCCAATGTTCAAATAATAAGATGTAAAAGTAAATAAGGTAAAAGAATGAAATCAAATACTCCCCTGATTCGCTCGGTGGATAATGAAGTAACATGGTTAGATCTTCTTCCAAGAGAATGTAGAAGCTCCAAGACTAATGCATCGCCATAAGCTTGATTCCACAAACATCTCCTTGTCCAAAATAACCTGTTAAACCTGAGAAAACAAACACGAAAACCTGCATAACATCGGCGGGATAAATCTATATATAAGGATATAATGCTTTTGGAATGATAATTTTGCAGATTCCTGGAGTTTATAAGTTAGAGATTTAATAAAAACTTTTTATGAAAACAAAACTTTCAAAAATTTTTGAAAATTAAAACCTGACGCCGTCAGGTTGTAAAGCCTGACGCCGTAAGAAATGATCTGACAGAATTCTCATGTTAAGTTTCCAGAAAATTTCTGAAAAAACCTCTACCTTACTTCCTGAAAATCCTGCAAAATATCATTATGACTCGATACAAGCATTTGACTCAAACGATTACTAATATGTATGTTAATTTATTATTATTACGATTCATGTTCATTTGTGTTCTAATAAACCGATTTGGATTTCCCTTACACTTATCTTTTGCAAAATACCTTTATATGTAGTTAAGACGAAGTTAAAAACAAAATAAAGCATTTTCACAATTTAGTTTTGAACATGAATCAATAAGAATAAAAATTAAACATACATACGGAAGCAAATAAAATCAAACAAACAAATAAATAAACACACAAAACAAATAAAGCTTGGGTTGCCTCCCAAGAAGCGCTTTTCTTTATTAACGAGTCTTGTAGCTAGACTCAAAGTCACCGTATATTACGTGACTTCTTCATCAAAAGTTATGTCTTCCTCATTGATCATTTCATTACCATTCTCTTGATAATGCTTAACTCGTTGTATATTCACAGTGAATTCTCTATCCTCGTCGTCAATTAACACAACGGTTCCGGTTTTAGAGGAGCTCCTTACAGTAAAAGGTCCATACCATCTAGATTTAAGTTTTCCCGGAAATAGCCTTAAGCGAGAATTATATAATAATACCTTGTCTCCTTCCGAAAACTCCTTGGGTCTCTTAATCCGTTGGTCATGCCATCTTTTTGCCCTTTCTTTGTATGTAATGGAAGATTCATAAGCCTCTAGTCTCAATTCATCGAGCTCTTGGAGCTGTAAGAATCTATTTGTTCCCGCAACCGTATAATCCAAATTACAAGCCTTAAGTGCCCAATATGCCTTGTGTTCCAGTTCTACTAGAAGGTGGCATGCCTTGCCATATACCATACGGAACGGGGTTGTCCCGATTGGTGTCTTATAAGCGGTTCGAAACGCCCACAAAGCTTCATCGAGCTTAAAAGACCAATCTTTTCTGTTTTGATTGACCGTTTTCTCTAATATTCTCTTTATGGCTCTATTAGTGTTTTCGACTTGACCGTTGGTCTGAGGATGGTAAGCGGTGGAGAATCGGTGAGAGACTCCATATCTTTTCATAACTTTCTCCATTTGCGAATTGCAAAAATGGGTTCCCCTGTCACTAATAAGAGCCTTTGGAATTCCGAACCTAGCGAACAATTTTTTTAAGAAATGAATGACCACCCTAGCGTTGTTAGTCCTAAGGGCTTGTGCTTCCACCCATTTCGAAACATAATCAATGGCCACTAAGATGTATTCATTCCCTCCTGAAGATGGGAAGGGTCCCATGAAATCAATTCCCCAAACATCGAAAACCTCGCAAACTTGTATATAATTCTGTGGGGCTTCATCCCTCCTAGAGATATTCCCAGCTCTTTGACACGCGTCACAAGTCTGTATCATTCCCTTCACATCACGAAATATTGTAGGCCAATAGAATCCCGCGTCGAAGACCTTTCGTGCAGTAGTGTTCATTCCGTGATGTCCTCCAGAGGGACCTGCATGACACTCTTTCATAATCCTTACAGCCTCCTTTTCCGAAACACAACGCCTGATTACCTGATCCGGACATCTTCGGAATAAGAAAGGTTCATCCCAAAAGTAGTACTTTAATTGATTGAAGAACCTCCTTTTTTCATGCCTGCTCATATGCTCAGGAATGAATCTACTTGCCAGGTAGTTAGCATAATCCGCATACCATGGTTCAGAATCATTTATTGACATGAGCTGCTCTTCAGGAAATGACTCCCGAATTTCACTCTTGTCAGATTCAGCGAGGCTGGGGTTTTCGAGACGAGAGAGATGATCAGCCGCAAGATTCTCTGCTCCTTTTTTATCACGAATCTCTATATCGAACTCTTGCAATAGTAAGATCCAACGAATTAACCGCGGTTTAGCATCCTGTTTAGTGAAAAGATATCGAAGAGCTGAATGGTCCGTAAAAACAACCGTTTTAGAAAGGACAAGATACTGGCGAAACTTATCAAAAGCAAATACCACGGCTAGTAATTCCTTTTCAGTGGTAGTGTAGTTTTCCTGGGCAGGATTCATGGTTTTGCTAGCGTAGTATATTGGCTGAAAGTGTTTATTAAGTCTTTGGCCTAATACTGCTCCAACAGCATAATCGCTAGCATCGCACATGATTTCAAAGGGTAACTCCCAGTTAGGGGTGACCATAATTGGAGCTTGGGTGAGTTCCTGCTTCAATCGATCGAATGCATCCTTGCACTCTTGAGAGAAGTCGAATGGGGCATCCTTCACGAGCAACTGAGTCATTGGTCTAGCTGTCTTTGAGAAATCTTTAATGAATCTCCTATAGAAACCAGCATGACCCAAGAAGCTACGGATTGCCTTGACCGTTGTTGGATAGGGAAGTTTGGATATAGCTTCAATTTTTGCCCGGTCCACTTCAATTCCACTTCCTGAAATTTTGTGCCCTAGCACAATCCCTTCTTTTACCATAAAGTGGCACTTTTCCCAGTTTAGTACCAAGTTAGTCTCCTCACAACGTTTGAGCATTTTCTCAAGGTTAGCAAGACAGCGATCAAAAGAGCTTCTAAAGACCGAAAAATCATCCATGAAGACCTCCATGCTGTCTTCCATTAACTCATGGAAGATTGCCGTCATGCAGCGCTGGAAAGTGGCAGGGGCGTTACATAGTCCAAAGGGCATTCGCTTGTAGGCGAAGGTGCCATAAGGGCATGTAAACGTAGTCTTTTCTTGGTCCTCAGGAGCGATAGGGATTTGGAAATACCCTGAGAACCCATCTAGGAAGCAGTAGTACTCATGCCCTGCTAACCTTTCCAACATTTGGTCGATAAATGGGAGAGGGAAATGATCCTTTCGGGTTGCATCATTCAATTTCCTATAATCGATGCACACACGCCATCCAGTTACCGTTCGTTGAGGCACTAACTCATCCTTATCGTTCTTCACCACCGTCATTCCTCCCTTTTTTGGTACAACCTGTACAGGACTTACCCATGGACTGTCCGAAATTGGGTAAATTAGCCCTGCATCTAGGAGCTTAATAACTTCCTTTTTTATGACCTCCTTTATGTTGGGGTTTACTCGCCTTTGAGGTTGCACGGTGGGTTTATAATCTTCCTCCATGAGGATTTTATGCGTGCAAAAGGTAGAGTCAATCCCCTTGATGTCGGCTACACTCCATGCTATAACTCCTTTATATTTTTTTAAAACTCCTAAGAGTTTATCCTTTTGTTCACTTTTCAAAGAAGAGCTTATGATTACCGGAAGTTGATCTTCTCCTTGGAGGAAAGCATATTCAAGGTTGTTTGGGAGTTCCTTGAGTTCTAACGTAGGTGGCTCGATGATGGAAGGTTTAAGTTTGTTCTCGGGTTTACGAAGCTCAAGCGGTTCGATTTCTTGTCTGGGATAGAAGGAGACTGCATTCACATCCATAGTCTTCTCCTCCTCTAAGATGGATAAGAAAGCTTCATCTCGCAACCAACCAGCTTCCACCTGTTCATCTATACAATTGTCAATCTCGTCGGAGAGTTCATTGATTTCTCCGATGAAATACAGCTGATTATCTGCTTCGAGAGAAAGATTCATTGTGTCCTTGATGTCGAAGGTTAAGCTATCGGCCCCCACTCGTAAGGTTAGTTTGCCGTCATGAACATCAATAACAGCACGAGCAGTTGCAAGGAATGGCCTCCCCAGAATGATGGGCACTAGGTCATCTTCTTCCATCTCTAAGATGACGAAGTCAACTGGAAATTTGAACTTCCCTACCTTAACCAGCACATTCTCACATATTCCTAAGGGGTATTTGACTGATCTATCGGCTAGTTGGATGTTCATACGGGTTGGTTTCAATCCAGAGTACCCTAATTTGAGGAACATGGAATGCGGCATAAGATTGATACTTGCTCCTAAGTCGGCTAAAGCATTCTTGACTGAAAGAGATCCAATTGAGCAAGGCAAGGTGAAACTACCTGGATCGTCCACCTTCTTTGGCAGCCCTCGTTGAGTTACTACAGAACATTCTTCTCCTAAGGTTATAAGACCCTCGAGCCCTTTTCTGTTGGTTAGCAGCTTCTTGAAGTATGCACTATATTTGGGCATATGGTAACATGCATCGAGAAGGGGTATGGTGACGACCGAATCCTTCAAATATGACAAGAATCTTTTATTATCATTTTCGACCTTTTGATTCTTGAGGCGGGACGGGTATGGGACTTTAATGGGCTGTTTGGTTGGAGTAGGTGGAGAGGGAGTTACCGGAGAGGTTTGTTTGGGATTGTCATCGTTCACATTACCTTCCTCCTCATGAGGGGTGTTGGGTTCCATGACGTTAGATTGTTGAGCTGGGTAAGGTGGATCCTTAGTAGTTGTTCCAGCACGAGTGGTGATGGCGAGTAAGGGATCTCTTTGATTTGTTTGAGGTTCGCCAAGGCCGTCGAGAGTGGCATTGAGTTCTGCGAATTTGGCCCTCATGTCGTTTTGCTGGCTATTGATGAGGTTGTCGAGACCATTTAGTTGCAGATTCTTTTCAAGCGTGAAATGCCCAAGATCATCCTCAAAAGTGCTTCTAACCTTGTAGTCAGGATATTCTCCTCCTCCCTCTTCTCTCACAAGATTTCCCCAAGGGGTAGAATCATTGTTTTGGTAGAAAGTTAAGAGCGAAGGATCATCGAAGATGTCATGGCTTGACAAGCATACTCGTTTGGTGGTGGTATCATCCCCGCATTCCTCCACTTCATGCGGGCCACCACATTGGTCACAGATCAAGTATGGGTTTGATAACCGTTTAGTTGGTTGTGACTTGTCAAGATAAGATACTTGATCATTCAATCTACTCATCCGGCTAGCAAAAGGAGGCTCTTTCATGATCTTGGAAACGCTCATGATCGAATCGGGTTCGTCCCAGGTATCGTCTTGATCATTTGCGTATTCCTCAATTCTATTCCATCCTTCCTCAGCGCTTAGGTTGGCTATTTTTCCTTTCACCGAATTATTAATGCCAAATTGGTCGCTTTTAGGGACACTGTCATAAAAGATTTGGACAAGAAGCCAGAGTTCAATGCCATGATGAGGGACTTGTCTAATTAGGTCTTTGAATCTGATCCAGGATTCGTGAATGGGTTCAGCTGGTCCAACATGGAAGCGGAAGATTTCGTCTCTTAATGCTGAAGTTCTTCCTATTGGAAAGAATTTCTCATAGAATTTTGAGATAAGCTGTTCCCATGTGAAAATGGACTCGGAGGGAAGTTGGTTATACCAGTCTCCGGCTTTTTCATAAAGGGTGAAGGGGAAGAATCGCAGCCGGGAGGTATCTCTAGTGGCCCCGTCCGTATGGAGGGTATCCACTATTTTCAGGAAGTCCTTGATGTGTTGGATTGGATCTTCAGTTTTCAATCCGTGGAATTTGCATACACTTTGGACAAGCCAAATATCGGTTGCACGCAAGACCCCATTCGTGTGTTCATTTGGAAAAACGATAGCATTGGAAAAACCACGAGGGGTGGGAGAAGAGTAGTCCTTGAGGCATTTAGGGATTGGGTTTTCGGGAACCTCCATATCGTGATTGTTTTGAGGGCTAGGAGGTGTAGAGTGAAGATTGGATTCTTCCTCGGAGAGAGCATCATCAAAATTGATCGTGGATGGTTCAGCCGCTTGGTGGTGTCGCCTTAATTTATGCATTTCCCTTTCGGGTTCAGCATAGGGTGGAATAAGGTCTCTTAGTGAACTACGACTCCTGGTGACTCTAAGGTTGGAGAGATCTTCGTTTACCATGATGGCCAAGGAAGATTTGAGTAATGGATAGAGCAGAAAAAGATAGACTAAAGAAAAACTAGAAAAAGAAAATAAAAATCTCACTAGAAAGGAATCTAGTGAGTAGACCTAATAAAATAAAAATTCAACCTAAACAATAACTATTCCCCGGCAACGGCGCCAAAAACTTGATGCGTGGTTTTGCAACCTTACAACAGGTTTTACCTCTCGAGGGATCTCAAGAGGCTTACAACCCCACCAGGCAGTGTACCTGACCGATGTAGTATAGTGTAGTGGTAAGTACGGGGGATTGATCGTTCTCCACAGGGAATAGTGTTCGTTAGGTATGAAAAACTACTCTAATTAGGTCTAAGGGTGAAGGAAGATTCTTTTTGTATTTTATATATTTTTTATGAAAGCAAGTAAAATCTCGGGTTTGAAGGAGTGGGCGGAATTAGTTGCTAGTCAACTAACCCAAATTACTACGAATGCAAATAAAATAAAATAACTGAAAATGAAAAGAGTGGTGAAACTTATGTGGAGAGAAATGTGTTTACTTAGATTTCCTTACTCCCTAACTATCTTTTACCGGTTGATTAGTGTGTATTAATCGCGTGGATGACGGGTGTATTCCTTAATACCAATCGTGGGGTGGCGTACGTACTTCCCCAACTCTATAAGCTCCAACTTCACTCCTATGTCGAGCCGGCTAGGAAGCTCCTAACATGGGATCACTAGAATTCGCTCATGCATTAAATACAACCATAAAAACCTTAGTACGCATTGGTTCATGTTTCTTAAGACGTTCAAGCAAGTTACCGAATAGGAAGTTAGCCAGTTTTCTTAAGCCTAACATCGATGAACAATCATCCAATACAACTAATAACACACTAATAACCAATAATCAATAGCTAGGTTTCATTAGATCTAAGCAAACACAAGATAAATCTAGCCTAGCATGTTAATCAAAAGACAATAACAAGTTATAATCAAACAACACATAGACATATTGATTGATTAAATAAATACTTATCTTTAATTAAACATGGGAGATCCAAGGGTATGAAAACCCTTAAAAATGGCAGAAATTCGTCTTAGGGTTTCTCCTCCAAAGTTACACACAATAAGTTCCATACTAATGACAAAAAATTGCAAAACTATATATAGAGTTTAAGGGCTGACGGCGTCACGTTGTAGATCCTGACGCCGTCACCTCGCCGCTTTTAGGGTTCCCGGATGGCCTTCCTGACGCCGTCCCTCTTTAGACCTCCAAAATCCGCTCTGGCTTATCAAAGATTGACGCCGTCAGAAATGAGCTAAGAAGCTGAACTATGGGGAATGCTACTTGTATGTGGTACTCACATTTGTAATACATCGCAGGGGCTTAGAGGAGTTAAGAAGCTGAACTATGGGGAATGCTACTTGTATGTCGGCAACGGTATACGTGCAGCAGTGGAAGCCATAGGGACTTTTGATTTACTGTTACCTTCGGGTTTAATTTTAGTATTGAATAATTGTCATTACGCACCGTCTATTGTTAGAGGTGTCGTTTCAGTTTCTTTATTGTTGGATATTGGTTTTGAGCATACTTTTAATAATAATGGAATTTCTGTTTCTCTAAATTCTGTTTTTTACTTTAATGCTATTCCATTAGATGGTGTGTTTGAAATTGACATGGAGAACCATGTCTCCAACGGAAATGATTCTATGTATAGCATCGGAAATAAGAGAATCAAGTCTAACTTGGATTCGTCTTATTTATGGCACTGTCGTCTTGCTCACATAGGCAAGAAACGCATGGAAAAGCTGCTACGTGATGGGCTTTTACCAAATATCAATGATGATTCAGTTGATAAATGCGAATCTTGCATATCTGGGAAGATGACGAAGAAACCTTTCCATAGCAATATGGAAAAGGCTTCGGATCTACTTGGATTGATACACACGGATGTGTGTGGTCCACTTAGACATGTGTCTAAACGCGGTGCTACCTACTTTCTAACCTTCACAGATGACTATAGTCGTTATGGTTGTGTTTATTTACTTAAACACAAACATGAAGTCTTTGAGACATTCAAGGTTTTTAAGAATGAAGTAGAATTACAACTCGGAAAGAAGATTAAGGCCCTTCGATCCGATCGTGGTGGTGAGTATTTAAGCCAAGAGTTTAAAGATTATCTAGCTGAGTGTGGCATTGTCCAACAACTCACTTCTCCTTATACTCCACAACAAAATGGTGTATCTGAAAGGAGAAATCGTACCTTGTTAGATATGGTACGATCTATGTTTAATCTGACAACTCTTCCCTTATCCTTTTGGGATTATGCTCTTGAAAGTGTTGTTCGCATATTAAATATGGTTCCAACTAAGAAGGTTGATAAGACTCCATATGAATTATGGACTGGAAAAGCTCCCAACTTGTCTTACTTAAAGATCTGGGGTTGTGAGGCGTTTGTTAAACGTGACTCACCTGATAAACTCCAACAAAGATCTGTTAAGTGTATCTTCGTAGGATACCCTAAGGAAACAAGGGGTTACTACTTTTACTTCCCACTAGAAAATAAAGTCATTGTGGCTAGATATGGTGAATTCCTTGAGGAGAGTTTCTTGTCTCAAGTATTCAGTGGGAGAGTATATGATCTCGAAAGTGATCATGAAGATACGTCGCCTTCTGAGAACACTACCGCACTTCCTGTGGAACCTGAAAGTTTAGGTCCCCCACCTGAAGTTGAAGTGGTACCTGTCCATAGATCTTCAAGATCTACAAAAGCTCCTGATCGTCTATGTTTAAACATAGAGGATGAGGATTCTATACTAGTGGATCTCGATGAGCCAACTAGTTATAGGGCTGCCATTAATAGTCCTGAAAAGGATAAATGGCAGGTAGCTATGGATGGGAAAATGCAATCCATGAAAGACAATAAAGTCTGGATTGAAGTAGACCTTCCTCCCAATGCTAAGGAAGTTGGGAGTAAGTGGCTCTTCAAAAAGAAGATGGACATGGATGGCAACGTACACACCTACAAAGCTCGTTTGGTGGCTAAAGGCTTTACCCAAACATACGGTGTTGACTATGAGGAGACATTTTCTCCTGTGGCAGACATTAGAGCTATTAGGATTCTTATAGCCATATCTGCCTACTATGACTATGAGATTTGGCAGATGGATGTCAAAACCGCTTTTCTAAATGGTCGCCTAGATGAAGACATCTATATGGCGCAACCTGAGGGGTTCGTGAATCCACAATTTCCTGAGCGTGTATGCAATCTTCAAAGATCTATTTATGGATTGAAGCAAGCATCCAGGCAATGGAATAAGAAATTTGATGAGGAAATCAAGAAGTTTGGATTTACTCAAAATTTCGATGAGCCATGTGTATACCACAAAGTTAGTGGGAGTAACACTACTTTTCTTGTCCTATATGTTGATGACATATTAATCATGGGAAATGATATACCAAGTCTTAATGAAGTTAAGGATTATCTTGGTAAGTGTTTTTCCATGAAGGATTTAGGAGAAGCAGCGTATATCCTTGGAATCAAGATCTATAGATCGACAGATCTAAGCGGTTGATCGGTTTAAGCCAAAGTGCTTACATGGATAAAATATTGAAGAGATTCAATATGCAAAATTCCAAGAAGGGATATTTGCCCATGCAAGTAGAACATGGCTTAGTTAGCGAAATGTGTGCTTCTACACCTGAAGAGGTGGCATACATGAAGAAAGTTCTGTATGCTTCGGCAGTAGGATCTATCATGTATGCAGTTAGATGTACAAGGCCAGATGTGGCATTCACACAAAATTTAACCAGTCGTTATCAGCAAAATCCAGGGAAAGATCACTGGCATGCTGTTAAGAACATTCTTAAGTATTTAAGGAATACTAAACATATGTTTCTAGTTTTCGGGGGAAATCCAGACGCAGAACTGAATGTTACAGGTTTCTGCGATGCGTCCTTTCAGACTGATAAAGATGATACGAAGTCTCAGACGGGTTACGTTTTTGTCATAAATGGAGGAGCTGTAGACTGGAAGAGTAAAAAGCAGAGTACAACGGCCATGTCTGCTACAGAAGCTGAGTATATTGCTGCATCGGAAGCTGCACAAGAAGCTGTTTGGATAAGGAAATTTATTTCGGATCTTGGAGTGATGCCGTCAAATAAATTACCTATAAATGTGTATTGCGACAACTCTGCTGCAATCACATTCTCCAATGAACCTGGAGTTATGAAAGGCGCCAGACATTTTCGTAGAAAATACCACTATGTTCGAGAACAAGTCGAACTGGGTGAAATCAATGTACTCAAAGTTCACACAGATGACAATCTGGCTAATCCTTTCACGAAGGCATTACCTAAGGAAACGTTTACTCGACATGCTAAGGGTATTGGTCTTCGTTTAGCCGATAGTTTCATGTAAATCTGATGATTAGTATTTTGGATAGGGACATGTAAACAATTATTATTTTAATGAAATAAAATGCAGATAACGTTTATTCTCATTTATAATATTTGTGTCCTATATTTGCATGTTTAAATCCATGAATAATTATTTTATTCTAAATAGTCCGTTGTCAATTAATAATATGGGAATATTATTAAACTAAGACAAATGTGAGGATTGGTAGAATGTACTGTAAGGTTAAGACACCAATGTCACATGATATTCAATATTAGATAAATTGAATATAGGACTTATCCCAACCACATGATTATACTTTATGGATCATAGTCATTAAGTATATCATGAATATTTATCCTCAGACTTGAGATACCAGATAATTGCCGAGGATGTAGCTCATTTTCTGTATGGTAGTCTAACGCTATCCGTAAAAGGTAGTTATAAGGGCTATTTTCGGAAGTGATGCGAAGTTCGAGGGTTATGCTTGTAGTCAATAAAGGATTTGTTCCTTCAACTTTGTGTTGAAGTTTAATACTGCTTGGCCACTCGTAGGATTGACAAGATGTTTGCGTGCGCACGCCCAAAGTCTATCTGAAAGACGTTCATATGTTTTGGTAATCTTGATCAATTATGTATAAACGAGAAACTATTGTTAATTATGGAATGACCGAGATCCATATCCATATTAACGCGGTATTAGCAACAAAAGGATAAGTATGATGATTAAATTCATCACGTGGTTTTTTCCAGGAAAACCATACTCGGATCAAGCTGGGGGCATTGGGATCTGTTAAGCTAGACTAGCCCATGTCATTACTATATTAATAGTTATCCAAGTGGGAGCTGTTAGAGTTAATGTATAACTTTTAATATATGTATGTCCGGTTTCGAACCCGAGACTCGGGATTGCACACAATACGTGAGAGTTCCAATGGTTTGAATAAATTAAATATATTTTGTATTTTATTTATTCATTTCACAAAACAAATACTTAACGACAGTTACTACTTAACGGGGTTAGAGATAACGGCCGTTAAAGGACTAATTATGCAAAAGGGAGTTAGAAGGATCTAGAACCCAAATCCATGGGTTTGTTCGGCCGATCCAACCCCTATGGGCTTGGGGTCGGTTTGAGTAGCTTGGAGAGGAGGTTAGGGATAACCTATAAATACAATTCAATTGTGTTTAGTTTTTCCCTAATCTTGAATCCCTAACTAAGCCAAACTTCTATCTCTTCTCCTCCTCTAAAGCAAGAACCGATCGACTCTTTTTAAATCCACTAGGATTTTCGATCCAAGTAAAGCTTACAAGTGTTTGGTTTGTTTTGTGATTCTTGAACCTAGCTTTTCCCATTGGAACGCTATCATTACGTGTGTACAAGAACGAGTGACAAGCTTCTTTTAGCTTGTGTTTTTTTGTGGTGTTCGATCCATACCCTAAACCCTTATTAGGGTTTATCTTGTTCTTGTTGATCCGATTCCTTGTTCTTGCTAGGAATCAATAAGGTACGCTTTCTTTTAGTTTTAATTAATTATATGTTTATGTAGATCCATTCCGCTGCGTGATCTTGATGTTTATGTGTTTATAGTATTTGTATGATTGGTATGTGCTTAAACACATACTATTTCTCGACCAAAACCGGACCCAAATAGACCAAAAACCCGACCAAAATGCCAAATATATTGTGTTTTTGTGTTTTTACATATGCAGGCACGGATATCGAAGAAAAGGACAAAAATCAAGCAAAGACCGGGAAACCGAGCACGAGATATGGAAGTATTACTTTTAGCCGATGCCGGGATGCAATAAAGTCAAAGTCAACCCTTGAAGTTCATCATTTAGCAAGAACTAGCCCTTGGATTATACTTTTGAGCATAGCAGAAAATACCCTTGAGTTTCAGAATTTACATATTTAATCCTTGGTTTTAAACTTGACTTTTGTTTAAAATCCGGATTTAAATAAAACATTATCACAAATCCATAGTCCAAATCCAAAAAACAAACCCAAAACACTAAACACAAGCCCAACCTTTACCCAACCCGAGCCCATCTTTAATTAAATAAACCCATGATCTGACCCAATCACCCAACCCGGAAGTCAAAGTTATTAATAACCAGTTAAATAAAGAAAATAAAAAACCCGCACTCACCCCGCCTTTTTACCCCCAATTAACCTAGAGAAATCACTGTAGGTAGAACCCTAAATCCCCAAACCTTAAAATTACCCAATTAAGGGTATAATTGTCTAATCATTAGGTGTCAGGGGTGTCAGATGAGGGCAAGAAACACACGAATGGGACAGGTGGCAGCTGTTGATTGGACAAGACGCGTCATAATTTGATCAAACGATGAAGATTGGAGGATTGATGCTCAAGGAATGATCAAGGGTTGGAAAAGAATCAAAGAAACACACTATCCCTCGGATTGATGACCTGGAATCAGAGGCTAGAAGGTTCTCCCCTCAGCTATAAATAGGAGGGTCGATCCTCATGTTAGGGAGTTAGTTTTTTATGTAAGGTTACTCTGTCAAAATTATTTACTGTTTTGTAATTTTAAATTTCTTATTGTAACTTTAAAATTTTGTTAATGAAATTTTAATTTTAGATTTACTTTGATCCTGTTCTAGTGAAATTGTTTATCTGAATTTAGCTAATTAAAATTGTTATTAGTTTATTACAAATCATTTCTAGTTTATTTCTGTTTGAATCTCAGCATTTGTTAAAATTCCTTTTAAAAATCCAAAAATAATTCCAAAAATATTTCAAAAATACAAACATATTTTAAACTTCAGCTTCAATAAGCTGTTTTATCTTAAATTTTAAGCTAATATAAGCTATCTAGCTTATTGATTAGCTTCTGGTAGTTAAATCCTATTGATATCTCACAAATTCCAAAAAGTCAAACATCAGTCAACATCTGGTCAAACTAGCAGTTCAGGTGATAAGCTGGTGGTACAAGCTGTTCAGAGGGGTTATATTATTGGCTTATTTAAGCCTGGGTTGAGTTTTGAATCTGAGCTCATCAATCATTTCTAGTAGATAGCTTGTAAGTTGCAAAATCTCAATTTCTAGCCTATTTGTATTATTTGCTCTAGCTTATTCTTCCTGCTTATTTGAATGATGTTTCTGTTCTTGTAGCTTATGAGTAATCTAGGGAATAGAGTAGAGTAGACCTAGCTTTAAACAACTAGGTATAGGTTAGAATTGCTAAATCTGATTTTGAAAGAGTGTTTGGATCATAGGTGAATTGGCTTTTTACTGTTGAAGTGCAGAAGGATTAGATTTAAATTAGCTTTGGTGAGTTGTTATTAGCTTAAATCAGTAGAGAATTTGAGGTTTGTAGCTTCTTAGAAGCCATTTGCTCATATTTGACCTTTTTGAGCTTAAACCTGCCCACAATAAGCTCAGCATAAGCTGAGCTTATCTGAGGTTCCATTTCTACTTTTCTAAGTTCAATTGAGTAGGTTAAGTAAGTATACTAGAGCTGGTTTGTTGGGGTCAAGTATTTCAATAGTTTTCGCCACTTTTACATCTCTGCTGTCACAGAACAAGTGCAGGTCTGCACTGATTTCTGCACTGCTGATCTAGGCAGATTTGTGGCTTATTCTCTTAAGCTATAGGTCTGATTTTTGGATTTTCTAGTAGTCCACTAAGTATGCTTTTAGTGCATCATCTGGTTTCAGCAGTAATAGCTTATTAAGTGACTCAAATCAGGCCTGCAATAAGCCCATAAGACCTGTTGCAGACCTGATTCAGATTTGGTGTCTAAATGTGCCTGTTCTAAGCTTCAATAAGAGCATCAATTAGTAGTTTGTGATAGGGCTTTTGTGATTTTCTGACACTCAGTAGTATAGGTTAGCTTTTGCCCCCATTAGGTTCAACTTTACAGCTTATTTAGACTGCTAATTGAGGCCTGCTAGTTGACTGATTAGCAATTGTTTTCTGTCTTTTATAGCTTTCTGAATTTGAGCTTAATCTACTTATTAGTGCTTGTAATTTGCTTATTTTTGCTTCTCTGAGTTTAGTGTAGTTGCTAGTAATTATTTTCTAGCTTTTAGAACTTTTAGGTTAGAAGTGCTTATAAATAAGCACTTATTAGCAGTGCTTATTAGGACAACTGCTTATTTAGGTTTGAACACTTTCTGAATTTATTTTTCATAGATTAAAAATTTAATTTTAAAATTACTCAAAAATTTTTAGATTTTTCCTAGCTGTTTTACTATTTTTAAATCATTTAAATTGTTTTAATTAGTTTTTTAATTCATAAAAAATTATTAAAAAGTCAAAAAAATATTTTTCTTTTTCCAAAAATTTTCTTTTATCAGTTTTAATATAGGAAAATTATTTTTATATTTTTAAGTTTTAAATTTTAGAAAATCATTTTTATTTACGTTTTATAATTCGTCGCGTAACGTTTTTAAAATTCAAATTTTTGTTTTTAGGTTTGCGTGCTTAGTTTAATTGTTTCATTAGCATAATTAGTTGTTTTTATTTCATATTTCATTGTTCGTAGTGTAAAATCACAAATCACCACTTTTTCACACACATTCACCACACGTATTCGACAACGTTACAACAACTCGATATTCGACCTTCGTTGGGACACGACCCGGGGAAAACGCATACGTTGCCTTTTCCTTTGGAAAAATATACTATAAAAATACTTAATCAATGATTCACATATTCCAACAGTTGAGATTGAAACTGATAAGTTTTTGTCTAATATGACTGAGTATCAAAAACTGGTTGGGAAGCTGATATACTTGTTTGTTACTAGACCTGACATTTCTTATGTTGTTCATTGTTTGAGTCAGCATATGCATGCTCCTCTTAATTCTCATTTTACTGTTGCTCTTAGAGTGTTGAGGTATTTGAAACAGGCTCCTGGTATAGGTATTCAGTTTAAGTATGGCAACAGGCTGAGTTTGTATGCTTTTTCAGATGCAGACTGGGCTAAATGTCCAGTTTCTAGGAAATCTGTTTCAGGTTTTTGTGTTTATTTTTGTAATAACTTGATTTCCTGGAAAAGTAAAAAACAAGCAACTATTTCAAGGTCATCAGCTGAAGCTGAGTATAGGTGTCTTGCATCTACTACTTGTGAGCTTGTTTGGATTATTAAAATTTTAAAGGACCTTGGAATAGATGACCTGTTACCTGCAAACTTGTTTTGTGATAGCAATTCTGCTATTCAAATAACTGCTAACCCAGTATTTCATGAGAAAACTAAACACTTTGAAATAGATTTGCATTTAGTTAGGGAGAAAGTTGCTTCTGGAGTTATTAAGACTTTGAAAGTGGCTTCTTCCAATAATGTTGCAGACATATTTACAAAAGGGTTGAGTATTTCTCAACATAAGCAGTTTTGTGATAACCTAACTAGACCATTACAGTTGAAGTTCAGAGCGCCAAAGATCAAATGCCGAAATCGTCGGAAGAGAACTTTAAGTCTGCCTCAGTATCTAGTCTACAGAGACTCTGCGCTTCAACAACGTCAACATAGTTTATTATTAATGTATTTACTTTGTTTATAGGTCTCATTGTAACCATTCACGTGTGACGATATCTTGGAGGGAGATTGTTAGCCTCGCTTTTTTATAAAGATAACGTCTTACACGTGAATTGGACTAGATTCGTAGTAAGTAGCACCCGTAGGGACTACTTATGTAAACGGGGCAAACTAGTATTGTGTTGAGCCTATAAATACCCCTCATGACTCTCCATGAGGGGTGTGGTTAAATGTTAGGTTATTGTGTATTGTTTCATTTATCAATAAAAGTATCTTATCCTTTCCACCCTCTCTTTACTTTCTCTCACTAGAACTATGAATAGATTCATCATGTTTGATCAACCAAGACCTCCCGAACCACATAAATCATGTATATTTTCGGTCCTACATTAACGCTTTATGTTTAACTTAAAGCTAGTTGCAAGTCTGGTAATCAATTGCATATTGTTCTTTTTCATATTTTATTCTTTATATCGGCTATGTAATCATAATAATCTTAGTGTGGTCATGCCTATAATTTTTCATGTCAAAGTGAGTGTAAAGAGACGAGTTCAATGTTGCGATAGATCTTTCGTTGAGTATGCAAGAAGAGTTTAGTACACTCTTTCAACATAGAAGAAACAAAGAATTTTAAATGTCATGTTTTATCATGACAAGCATCTATGAAATTTTTAATTATGAAGAAGTTGGGGGAGGATCTATGCAATGACGACTTTGATGTATTTTTTTAATGAATTCATGATAAACGCTTAATTTTATAAACAAATCTACGATCAATTAAATACAACATTAAAACTTATGTTTAGGGAAGAACTTGATTTTCTTGTAAATTCAGGTACATCAACAATTGAAACTTTTAGATAAATTATGGGGTTGATTGAATATTCTAGCATTATTCAATATAAATATTGTGTAGCTAGCTGGCCAATATTCTAGTATTAATTTGGTTATTAACAATTTATTTAAAAGACATGTTCAAATGTTATTGTATTATGACATTTTCTGTTGCTTACAATTATAAGCAACCCATTGAAAAGAAGACATTTTAGCCAATGTTATGTTGTAATTAACTGCATGTCTAGTAATTCATGGAAATGAAATATTTACAGCCAAATCTCACTATAAGATCTTGAACACTTGTATTCTCGTGGGATTCAATTCGCGTTGATGTTTCATTTCAAGTTTTTAACCAAGATTGGTGTTTTGCCCAAAAATAAATCCTTCATTTATGGATTAGTTACATGAAATTATTATAAACATTGTACAATTACGCAAAACAAATTTTACCTTATAAGTGGCATGTTGTGATTCATCATGAGAGGTTATGGGTTCAAATCACGACAACTTCAACCTTTAAGGGCGACCATCTCAAACGAAACAATCCATATTTTTAAGTAATAGTAGTTGTTTAGTTCTATAGGTTTGCAGGGTTAGTGAAGCCTCGGGTTTCGGCTTGGGTTATTTTTTGTTAATAAAATAAAAATCAAATACTGTTTCAAAAAATAATTATTATCTCATGACATATTGGTATGACTTGAGTTTTAAAGCATATTCTAATTGGCTATTCACTCGTATAGACAACCACTGCGATTACCAAATAAATAACAAAGTCAACTAAAATTGTGTGTGAACTTACATTGTTTATGGTTATTTTTGTATAATAACGTGCCAACTAACAATTTTTATTTAAACAATTATCACTCTTAAATAAATCTCCTATAATATTGGTGACTTAAAAAAAATAAAACTCAACTTGCAATAACGTGTCTTAATAACTAAAGAAGTCCTAATAAATTATTTTAATTTATACTATACTTATATCATGTAAAGCATGTTGGTTTTAGCATCATCTACCTCAATAATTTAACAATACATGTATAACTATGTTATGCATTCACGTTTTGTAGGATGATTAATCTTTCCACCCAAGTCGCACAACATTGATTACCACAACGATTGATTTTGATAGTATGGTGTTTGATACATTCATATAGTATAACCAAAAGAGCTTTAGCTCAGTTGGTACCCACCTCCGAAAAACTCATGGGCTCACTGGAGAGATTTTGTGGATAAATGGTTAAGGGTTCGAGTCTCGGCTCCTGCCTACTCCAGATTGTGCCCCACTGGGCCAGGAGAGTTGTCAGAGCTATTTCTTGTGGGGTGGACAATGGCTGGTTCCAAAAGACAATCGGGGTTAGGGTGTTCCCGCCAATTCACACCTTTTGTGGATATTCATATAGTATAAAATGGGAAACCTCCAAAGCCTCGATCCATATATGTGGTCATTTCCTTAATCTAAACTTTTCACATAGATTTAATTATATTCAAAAAAGGTTTACATGATATTTGTTTCATAATAAATGGTAAATATATATCATTTTATATATTGTAGTAAATATAAATAGTAAATAGAATAAGTTACCATGCTATTTGTTTTCATTGGATGCCTTGAATGGTTATATTTATTAATGTTAAGTTACCCACTATGGATGCCTTAATATTAACTTTTCACATAGATTTAATTGTATTAAGTTACCCACTATGGATAAAGCTTTTGAGGTTTATAAATTGTTCCAACACAAATTAATGTTATTAAAAAAAAAAGTTTCAATATTGATGAATCCAATTATTGAACTAGTAAATCAACTTTTCTTTAGCTTTTTTATTCGTCGTGTTCAAAACGCTTACAAAAATGTTCGACCAAATCTGAATGAAGTTGATGATGTACTAAACGATCATGTACTTGTGTCATCCTTTGAAGGTACTAAACGATCATGTACTTCTTTCGTTGAGTATGCAAGAAGAGTTTAGCAAACTCTTTCAGCATAGAAGAAACAAAGAATTTTAAATGTCATGTTTTATCATGACAAGCATCTATGAAATTTTAATTATGAAGAAATTGAGGGATGATCTCTGCACTGACGACTTTGATGTAAATGTTTTTAATGAAGTCATGATAAACGCTAATTTTATATACAAGTCTACGATCAATTAAATACAATGTTGAAACTTTCAACATGTTTAGGGAAGAACTTGATTTTCTTGTAAATTCAAGTACATCAACAATTGAAACTTTTAGATAAATTATGGGGTTGATCGAATAAATTCTAAAGAAGCTTACCAGTGCTCAAGTTATTATTCTTCACAAATTTCATAGGATACACAGTTTCTCGAGATGCTAATTATTTATCCCTTCATGAATCACTAAAGAACTATTAAAAACTTTACAAATGAAATAAATAAATAAGTGAAAAGATTTGCATCTAATTATTGACAAATGCGATGACTATTTAATATAAAAATTGTGTAGCTAGTTGGCCAATATTCTAGTATTAATTTAGTTATTAACAATTTATTTAAAAGACATGTTCACATGTTATAGTATTTTTCTGACTTTTTATGTTTCTTACAATTAAAAGCAATCCATTGAAAGGAAGACTTTTTAGCCAATGTTCTATTGTAATTACGTGCAGGTCTAGTAATTCTTGGGAGTGAAATATTTACAGCCAAATCTCACTATAAGATCTTGTACACTTGTATTCTTGTGGGATTCAGTTCGCCTTGATGTTTCAATTCATGTTTTTAACCAAGATTGGTGTTTTGCCCAAAAAGAAATCCTTTATTTATGGATTAATTGAGTTCATATTTGAAAAACTGGATTTCTTGAGACCACTCATAAACAATACACTACCCAATTATATAATTTTTTAGAACTATAATATACAAAGTCAATTAAACTTGCCTAGCATGTCATTCGTAGATTGTTGAAACATGTGCCTTATAGTAAGGCGACTCCTATAGTTTTAAAGGATCCATTGTACTTGAATAAATCTAAATTCAAATCTTGCTTATCTTGTTAATCCGTGCGTCCCTTTTGTTATTCTATGTTACTCATTAAAAAATATTATATTGAAATTGTGGGTAACATGTTACTCTATCAATATCTCGAATATGGACAGGCACTACGATTACCAAATTTTAAAAAAGTCATGTGAACTTCCAATTATTTATGGTTATTTTTATATAATAATGTGCCAGCTTACAATTTTCATTTAAATAATATTCATTCTTAAATTAAATTTTAATAAAATATCTTACCAAAAGCTAGGCAACAATTTAGTCATGTTTGGGTTAATTTATTCACGTAGGTGGCTTGGCGGATCAGCATCACATCAACTCAAACACAACAGCTATTTAATTGTGTCAAGAATTTCAATCCTAATCCACATATGTTTAACATGTATGACCCATTTATAACCCGTGTAACATGTTTAATTAAATATGTTAAGCGGATTGATAGGCCGATAGGTTAATGTTATAATTAGTTTATGTACTAATGTTATATGATGATTAAACTGATAAAAACAAATATAAACCACGTATAAACTTCCAAAATTCTTTAAAAAAAATCACAAATCCAATTAATGAGGGTACAAGCAAGCTATATATTTACGACTTCTGCTAATCATATGTACTTTTAAGTATTTGTGTTTTTTTATACTTTTAATGGTTTATGTAATTAAACGTGTTGACGGGTTGACAGGTTGACATGTCTAACACTTAACTAACTCGAACCTCAGATGGGTTGACATGCCTTTAACCCATGCTCGTTTATTTCAGTGTAAATTTCAGGTTATGTTTCATGTATTGTCAGAAATTGCAGCCAATAACTAAACGAATTATTTGTCAACTTGCAATTGTGTACTTAGTAGCTTGAAGTAACAAGAAAAATTGAAAATGCCTATTAGCCTACAAGTAATAACGACATAACATTTATACTAAAAAGTAGTTCAGGCCATAAAATAGCAATGAACTCTATTAAAAGTTTCCATTTGGTACGTAAAATCCATAATATATCATTAAATGTCACAAACTTTTATAAAGTGTTAAAATATGCACATTATAATGCATTGTCATACTAGAAAAACACATACACGTTTCACTATTTTTAACCTGACAACACATCAAAATGTGCATATCATAACACTTTATAAAAGTTTGTTACGTTTAGTGATACTTTTTGGAGTTTACGTATCAAAAGGTTTGAATCGCCAGTGAAACTTTGGTCACGTCCATCTCTTTTGAGTGTCACTTTACCCTTTTCCAACGACCTAACCCAAGGCAATAAGGAGCATATGGTCTAGTAACCTTTACCCATGAGTTTTATTGAATCGATGATTTATTTTCTGAAACCCTCATTGAATGGTGAAATAAATGTTTACCGTAAAGGAGTGATATCCCTGATCCAATATCGTGGTATTGAAACATATTCTAATTGGCTATTTACTTGCAAACAAGAGTTGTGATTACCAAATAAAAAACAAAGTCAACCAAAATTGTGTGTGTGAACTTACAATAGTTATTGATTATTTTTGCACTATAACGTGCCAACTTACAATTGTACTACATAGATCCTCAACTTCAAGAACATTAACACAATCATTGAACTCCTGCATATCATTAATAACAAAAGATGCACCTGCATAGTGCTCATTAGTAAACAAAGTAACATTAAAATCCCCTCCCAAAATCCATGGTTTCCCATTAATGATCTGATTATGTCTATGCAAATCAGCCCATAGCTTCCTTCTCTCTACGTTACCATTAGCAGCATAAATGAAAGAAGCAAAACAAATCAGCTGAGTATTGATATCCTCAATGCTACAAAGGATGAGTTGATCAGTACAGTGAATACTTCTCACAGTCACCATATCCCTATTCCACCCTACTATAATTTTGCATCCCTTATAACTAAGATGCACATTAGAAAACCATTCCCAACTCCCAAAAGCCTTTTCACAAGCTTTTAGCAATTTCTTGTTTTTTAAGATGAGTTTCAAGAGTAACACATACCTGAAGCTTATCTTCAACAATCAACTTAGCTACTTCTTTTTGTTTATCAGAAGTACTCATAGTTCTTACATTCCAGATTCCTATTCTTACATCCATACTGAAAGGTAGAGATGAGCCAAACACTGCTACTCAATTAGCAGTCTTGAAGTACATTGGTATCAGCACCAATGACTTCATTCCCTTCCATACTTTGAGCTATACCAGATTTATCTACACATACATCTTCTAGTTCATTAGTATCACCATTTTCCCTTCCATTATGACCATTACCATATTCACTTCCATACAGTAATTCCCACCTTTCCTTAAAATAACAATGCATGTCTTGGGTCCATCCTTCAGATTCAGTAATTGAAGGCTTCCTCTTTTGCTGCACAAACATACCCACATTATTCTTTTTTTACATTTCATCCTGTTCATTTCTTTCACTTTCTTCATTCCCTTGTAATACATCAATCTGGTTTTTAATTTCAGTACTGTTAACTGATTTCTTACCCTCATTCTTTTGAGCATTCTCAGATTTCTTAGACTCTGCATTACCATTACTACTTTTGCTCTTGCCATTCCAATTACCCTTAGCATCAGTAGACTGTTTAGCTTGATACACAGGTTGCATTTTCTTATGATAAACACCTTTTTGTTGCACACCCCATGTTCCATTGGTCTGTTGTTGCTCCTTGTTCATTCTTGTTCTTTTGCTTATCAACTTTTTTATGTCCCACTGCAGTGAATCCCTCTTGGTTGTCCTCTACATTATTCTTAATGCCATTTACAGTTTCCTTGTTACTCTTATCCTGAACAATCTTTGGGCAATCATCATGACTATATCCAAACACTCCACAGTCCTTACAGGTTTACAACTATATGTAACACCCGGTAATTTTCCAAAACCTTTTACACTAGCCAAATATTTATTTTTGCATCATCTGAGCATTTAAATTTTTCCTGAACTTATTTGAACTTGAGAAACGAGAGATATCTTGAGAAACGAGAACATTGTCCCTTTATTGAACCGGCACAATGTTTCGAGAAAGTTATGCGTATTTATACTCATATTTATTGGAAAAATTATTTCGAGAACAATGGCGCAAGTTTAATAAATTTTCGAGTCCGTTTGGTACGTTAAATAGGTCCCGCAGTGAATATATTAAAAGTTTAATAAAAAACTCTCTTTTTACCCCCTTTTACCCTTTTTACACTAACACCCCCTTCACTTTTGTTTGCACACAAATGATCCCTCTCATTTCTATAAAACACCCATTCTCTCCCTCTCTCTTCACTAATAAAACACACACACTTACACAACCCTCTCTCTCTCTCTCTCTCTCTCTCCTCTTCTCTCTCTCTCTACCCCTCTCGCCGGAAAACTCATCACTACCGCCGGCCGCCACCTCCGCCGTCGCCGGAAAATCTTCCGGCGAACCTCCAAACTTCACCCACACGTAGATCGAAGGCCTCTTATTGTTTCTGGAAGGTTTGAGCTCAATCGGAGCTCTTGTGGTCCGGCGAGTTAATTAATATCTTCGCTGGGAGGTTAAACAAAGAACGGTTTGATGGAGACCAACAGTTTTGTTTTATCAAGCGTGACATCAGGGGAAGATTATCAAGCGTCATTCTCATCACAAAACCCAACAAGAGAAAACAGATTCTTCAGTTTTGGATGGAGATTTCCAGCGAAGAATCTGTTTCTGTTTTATCAAGCGAAGATTAAACATTTGGTTTAATCTTGATAATCTCCAGATTCTTGTGCTTGAGACCAGAAAGAATCTGGTTTCTCTTGCTGGGTTTTGTGATGAGAATGACGAGATTGATTGACATGGGTGCCAAGATTGGCTCCGGTTGCCATTACCCATTATCGTGAGAAAAAACTCTAGGAAATAATTGATTGGGGTCTATGGAGACAAATCGATTCGCAGTCACTGAACATTTTCGCAGAAATAGCGTATGACTGCTTGAATGAAGAACGCTTGAATGAAGAACGATCGAAACGCCCAGTTATAGATGAGATTGTCTCAAGACTTGTGAAAGCGTTGGAACTCACACGTGAAAACATGACTGTAAGACCTCTTCTCTATACACCTTCACTACATACATCAGTTTGCACGTTAGCTAGACCCCATAAACCTGATTATAGATAATTAATAGCCACTTGATATGATGTCTTCCATTGCTGGACCACTGTATATGACTTCCCAATATATGCAATGCTAATATAAATTTTTCAAGGGGACCAAAAGAGACTATATCTGCTCAGTTCTTATACCCCTCTTTTACTTACATGCATGTAGTAAGGTTAATAAGTTTATATTTTATCAACACTTAGCCACTGATCAATAAATAAATGATATATCCAAGTTTTGTAATCATTTTTAACGCATGAAGTATGTGATAAAAACGGTTTACATATTTTTGTGGGTTATTAACGTAATTAAAATTCACGTTATTCGATCCGCCACCTCTACCAAAGCTTTTAATTTATTTAAATTAACAATGAATTATATAAAAACAACAGCTTAGCAACTAGCTTAAAGCACAAAAAACGCAGGTGTTGTGATTTGAAATTGGGTGAAAAGCTTTAAGCAACCTTGATAAAAACAAATTTGCCACTCGGCCACTAGCACCTTATTGTTTGTTTTTACACTTAAGGGTAAAACGATAAAGGTAAGACTTTTTAGTAATTGCTTGTATCTTTTTAAAAAAGAATACAAGTTTTGTACAAAATTTGATATATAAACTAAATGTTGTTGGCCATAAAATTTCTTATTTTTCATCTATTGCTCACAAAGGCTAAACTAAAGAATCTGATTGGTTAATAGATTGTTCTATTTTTTAGATTGCTACATCAAATGTTTTTCTATTATTATTTTTCTATAGAGGTATAGTAGGTGCGAATTCAAGATAATGTTGTCTTACTTTTAACAAAATCGTAATAAAGGGGTGTATGATGTGCCATTATTTTCACTTCAAAATTTCCTTTTAATGGAAGTTATGAATAAAAATTGCACGTTCGAGGCACATTTTTTCTTTTTTGGATAAAATACCAAGGTAAATTTTATAAATATATAATTGGGAGTTTTGAATGAGCTATAGTGGAATTCCTTACTAAAAAATGGCCAAATTAGCGTGCATATAATAATACCATACGAATGGGCTTGAAGGCATGCCAATAGAAACCCAAAAGAAACTAATAATAAATAACCACAAAGTAAAACTATCAGGAGCCCAGTAGCCCAAGTAGCACCTTGATATGCCAAAAACGTCTAGGCAATCTTGAGATACAAAATGCAATGTAACAACAACACGAACAACCAATCTTGCAGGAGCGGGGCATAGGGAAGGCAAAATACAATGTAGCACAAACTAAATAAAAAGAAATATTAATAAGCATAGCAAAACTTGTAGATCTATTTAGGATTTTAGAAAAGAGGACGGTTAGCGGAAGTTGCCTATATTTCTACATAGGATGGAAATTATTAAATACATCTCAACATACTTTCCAACATACTCATTAATATATTCAGATTTAGACTCGAATCCAACATTAATATAACATACAAGGCAAGTATATACCTCAACATGTGTTTGAAAAGGCTCAGGAATTTCATCAAACACGTTGTAGGCACTTTATCAAACTCTCTTATTGTGTTATCTTGTGTATTAATTCACGTTTTTTACTTGATAAACAGATAGTGTCTTAACAAAAGGACCATATCGCTTACCTCAAAATCCCCCTTGAAAGCATACCATCCGCCACCAACAACTTTGATGACAAAAATATCTTCATCACACGAGTTTTGAGGCGTTTTCCCTCCGCCTCAAGAGGCGTAAGCCTTGAGGCGGACCGAGGCGTAAGGTCGAGGCGGAATTAATTTTATATTTTTTATATATAAGTTTAAGACTTAAATGTAAACTATTAAAGATAGAGGGGGTCAAATGTTTAAATACAGAAACTTATTTTAAACTTTTTGAGTAAAATTTATAAAGTTTAGAGACTAAATGTAAAATAGTGAAAGATAGAGGGGTTAAATGTTAAAAATTCTAAACTTATTTAAACCCTACAAGACTAAAACAAAGTTCTAGCTAGGGTTATATATTTTTAACACAGCCACACTTTAATACATTGATACACAGCCACCCCTTCACCCTATCTCTGGTCAATTCGCCGGCGTTGACCGTCAATTCGCCAGCGTTTACCGTCATTCTGAACACAACCACCACTTATTTTCTCTTTAATTGGCCTAGATCTGAAGTTTGACCGGCATTCGCCGGCGTTGACCGCCTAATTCGGCCGATTTGCTGCTAATCGGGGCGGTGGGAGGCCGACTAGCGCCTAGGCGCTGCCTCATACGCTTCTAGACCGCCTCATACACCTGAGGCATACGTTCCAAATCAACCACCTGAGGCGCCGCCTCATATGCGTTTTCCGGCCGAACCTCGAGGCGCCGCCTCAGACCGTTTTTTTAAACCATGAGAGTTGGAAGGGACAGCTCTTATGGTCCGGTGAGAAGATCATCATTGCTCGAAGGTTTAATAAAGAAAGGAATGAAGCAGAACAAGAGTTTTGGACGGAGATATCTATGCTTACGAGTCTCAAGCATAAGAATATGGTTTCTCTTGTTGGGTTTTGTGATGAAAATGATGAGAAGATCATCATTACCAAGTATGATGAAACCAGGGGAATGCTCTTTCAATCTCTAAGTGACCCAATGCTGTTGACATGGGTGCAAAGATTGAAGATTTCTGTGGGTCTTGCACATGCATCGAGTTACATTCATTATGACGAGTCACGCGATTTCAGCGTAATACACCGTCTCATTTGTAGCAGAGTTCTATTAAATGATGAATGGGAACCCAAGTTATCTGATTTTCAATGTTCCATGAAGATAGAAGTGTCTCAAAGGCACCATTCATTTCATACTAATACACTTCGGTATACGGATGGGTATGGAGACCCAACATATATTGAGACTAAGGGCATGTTTGTTTTTACAAAAAAACGTCTGACTGCCTCTGACGTCTTACCAGTCAGACGCGGTCAGATGTTTTTGTTTGTTTTTTCATGAAGAGTCAGACGCGGTCAGACGTTTTATGTCTGACTCAGTCAGAGGTGCTACAAAAGTCTGACCCTAACACCTTTCATCAACTATACACAAAACCCTATTCATCTTTGACCGAACCAAGATTACAAGTAACCAAAAAACTACCATAACGTCAGTCAATAACCTCAGACCCTTTGTTCAGTCTTCCTTGGTCAAAGTGTAAACGAAAAATGAAAAATGAAACACCATAGATCTATGTGAAGCATAGCCTCTTTTTAATATCCGAAAAAGTTTAAGAATGAACAAAAACAAACTCGTTTCAATCTTTCTTTGTTTCAGTTTAAACGAAAGAACAACACGAAAAGATACCTACCCGAGACCCCTTTAAAAAGATCTTGAAGACGTGGTGAAGCTTCGGTTTGTAGCAAAAACAAACTAAAAGGTATAAGTGGTGTTCGTGTAGGTAAGCAAAAGGAAGAAATCTTGTTGTGGTGTTTATATTCGGTTATCATCATAAGAAAGACAGGAACTTGTTTTTATGGCAGAGTTAGATGCGGCTTGATGTGGTGTAAAGTGGGAGGAGATAGTGACTGCGTGATATGTGAGTTAAATTAGGGTTGAAGTCAGATTATCTAGGGTTGCATTGGTTTATACAACCAAATATTTTAATTTTTAAGGCATGAGCAAATTGTTATTGGGTTGTTTGTGGACTGTCTGGTTTTATGAGCTAATGGGCTTATCAGGTTTTAGGTTAAGGATTGGGCTGCAAATGTTCTATAATTCGAAATTTGTTTTAGATTTGTGATAAATATGATAAATAACTCAAAAGAACAATATTGGTTAGGAGACTTTCGTCGGAAACGTGCAATGAGCAGTAAAGAAAAATTCAATCATGCTCATGCAAAACTTCGAAATGTAATTGAGCGGGCATTTGGAGTCTTAAAAGCTCGTTTTCCAATCTTGAAGAGTATGCCCAAATTTCCTTTGGTAACACAAAGAGATATTACTATTTCATGTTTTGCTATTCATAATTTTATTCGAAAAGAGGTTCTAAGCGATGATTTGTTTTATTCGAAAAGAGGTTTGGTTATGCCATTTTAGGCTTTGCTCTCACGGAAGCCATTGCCTTGTTTACTCTTATGATGGCCTTTCTGATCTTATTCGTATTCTGAGATTCGCTACCGTCAGTAGCCTTCCTCCCAAGGCGAGCGAAGTGACGTGAGGCGAGCGTCTGAGTGAGTTGAGTGAGGAAGTGAGGGCCCTGAGGAAGCGAAGGGAGCGAAAGCTGGATCGGGTTTCACTGTTGTGTCGGTTAATGCCCAACCACCTTCAAGAAGGCAAAGAAGTCAATTTCATAACCTTTTCCATTATCAGTAGTAGCAGTGGACGAATCGAGACAATCAAAATACAAGTAGGAATCCGCTTATCTACTTGCCTTTCAACCTCAGAGCATTCAGTTCAGGTACCGCAGCGGTCGACGACTTGGCTGGGGCAGATCTTCACTCATTATCCTTCTTCGAACCTTTTGGTATGTATTGCCCCCTAACTATAGATCAGATCCAGCAGACGAGAAAGAAAATTCCGCACTGCTGCTGAGTCGTCGGACTTATCCAACAAGGGATTCGTGGAATTTCTGCGGATTGCGTTGGGGGAAATCTACCAAAGCTAGGCAGATAGATAGACTCCTTTCCCGCTGCTAAGGGAGAGCAAGAAAGAGAAAAATTATTGTTTTTTAACCAGCGCCCCCTTTTGGGTATGCAGGTACTAAGAGTCCTCTCACTACCAACCAGCAGACATCATCTGGCTGGGTCTTGCCGGTATCAACAACGAGAAAAAAACTACCAAATGGAAACAGCAACTAACTATGGCTCTTGGTGGGCCCAGACAACGTCCTAGGCGTAGGGGAGATCGGAGCAACACGTAACGCCTAGACGACGTTTTTCTTCCTGGGCTGCAGTAAGTAGATCGAGAGGTCGTTTCGCCCCTTGTCCCAGAATATGGGTAATATGTTCTCATACAATGTTGCTCCAATCTGACCTAGCTGGCGAGCGATCCCAGTTCGCGACAGAGAACAAATCATCGCTTAGACCCTCTTTTCGAATAAAACAAATCATCGCTTAGACCCTCTTTTCGAATAAAATTATGAATAGCAAAACATGAAATAGTAATCACTTTGTGTTACCAAAGGAAATTTGGGCATACTCTTCAAGATTGGAAAACGAGCTTTTAAGACTCCAAATGCCCGCTCAATTACGTTTCGAAGTTTTGCATGAGCATGATTGAATTTTTCTTTACTGCTCATTGCACGTTTCCGACGAAAGTCTCCTAACCAATATTGTTCTTTTGAGTTATTTATCATATTTATCACAAATCTAAAACAAATTTCGAATTATAGAACATTTGCAGCCCAATCCTTAACCTAAAACCTGATAAGCCCATTAGCTCATAAAACAAGACAGTCCACAAACAACCCAATAACAATTTGCTCATGCCTTAAAAATTAAAATATTCGGTTGTATAAACCAATGCAACCCTAGATAATCTGACTTCAACCCTAATTTAACTCACATATCACGCAGTCACTATCTCCTCCCACTTTACACCACATCAAGCCGCATCTAACTCTGCCATAAAAACAAGTTCCTGTCTTTCTTATGATGATAACCGAATATAAACACCACAACAAGATTTCTTCCTTTTGCTTACCTACACGAACACCACTTATACCTTTTAGTTTGTTTTTGCTACAAACCGAAGCTTCACCACGTCTTCAAGATCTTTTTAAGGGGGTCTCGGGTAGGTATCTTTTCGTGTTGTTCTTTCGTTTAAACTGAAACAAAGAAAGAATGAAACGAGTTTGTTTTTGTTCATTCTTAAACTTTTTCGGATATTAAAAGGAGGCTATGCTTCACATAGATCTATGGTGTTTCATTTTTCGTTTACACTTTGACCAAGGAAGACTGAACAAAGGGTCTGAGGTTATTGACTGACGTTATGGTAGTTTTTTGGTTACTTGTAATCTTGGTTCGGTCAAAGATGAATAGGGTTTTGTGTATAGTTGATGAAAGGTGTTAGGGTCAGACTTCTGTAGCACCTCTGAGTGAGTCAGACATAACTCTTCATGAAAAAACAAACAACAAAAACATCTGACTGGTAAGACGTCAGAGGCAGTCAGACGTTTTTTTGTAAAAACAAACATGCCCTTAGTGATTTAATCATTTTATAAATTGAGAACCTAAAATTCACGAACGCATTTTAGATAGCAAGTAGTTCGTTCTGTTTTTAACATATAAAATCGACTGGCTGTCTAATGATTCACAGGAGAACCACAAGGACATCCTCAAACTGTCACTTGAAGACATAAAGCTGGCTACACAAGACTTAAGTGAAGACAATATCATTGGACATGGAGATTTCGGGAATGTATACAGAGGAGTATCTGCTCATGGAGATAACATCATTGCTGCAAAGCTGTTGGATAGGAAGTCTGCTGAAGGAGAAGCTGAATTTATGACAGAGCTGGAAATCCTTATGGAGTATAAACATGAAAATGTCATTGGTCTTGTAGGCTACTGTGATGAAGAGGATGAGAAAATAATTGTTTATGATTATGCATCGAGAGGAAGTCTTGATAAGTACTTGAGCGATGATAGTCTTACGTGGGTGATGCGGCTTAAAATATGCATTGATATTGCAATCGGGTTGGAGTTCCTTCATGGAACTGTTTCAAGTCCAGAAATTGTAATACATAGGGACATCAGCAGCAGCAACATTCTACTGTTTGATGATTGGAAAACAAAAATTTCTGATTTTGGGCTTTCCTTAGTGTGTCCAACAAATCAGGATGTAGGCTTTGTCATCGACAATGTTACAGGCACAATCGGCTATGATGACCCACTACACTCGAAAACAGGCTTCTTAACTAAAGAATCTGATATATTCTCGCTGGGTGCAGTTTTATTTGACATATTGTGTGGGAAACTTTCATCCGAAAAGCTAGATGATGAGTATCTTTATTTACCCTTTTTGGCTAAACACCACTATCATGTAGGAAAACTTGATAAGTTAGTGTTCGAGGGTATTAAAGAACAAATTGTGCCACTGTCATATACTACATTTACAAGGATTGCCCTTCAATGCTTACATCACAGGAGAGAAAGATGGCCAACAGCTCATGAAGTGGTCATACAGCTTAAGAAAACATTAGAATTCCAGGTAAGTTTCTATATTTTGACAAAACTGGCCTTTAACTGTTTTATAAACGGTAAGAAAGTAGCTGTATGAAAAACGAGTTTATTAATTGATTAATTAATGTATATACAGGAGGATTATGAGAAATGGGAGCCCAAATTGCCTAAAGACTATAAAGAAATAATCCAGAAGTCAAAGTGCCCTGAAATTTATTCTACCATCAAGAAAGAGGATCTTTACAACATTTTTTCGAAGCGAATCCTCTTTCAACAAGACAAAACGGTAATGAGTTCATTCTCAAATCTCACTCGTTTGTTTGTGCATCTTGTGTTCCATGTATCCTTTAGTTTATTACGGATGAATCAAAATCATACAAGCATTTACACATCCTAACGTTGAGTCTGACTTGTTTTTTTTTTTTTTTTTTTTTTTTTTTTTTTTTTTTTTTTTTGTATTACAGTTGATGTCATTCGATGGTATTGGAGAAAGAAATGCAATGGTTTCAGCGACATTGTTTTCCTACAAAAACAGCCGTCCACATGAGTGGAAATCTCTTCCAGAATCAAGGTTACATATATATTGTTGTTAGATGCATAAATTTCTATTCTAATCTACAATGTAATATGATCAACAACTTTTAGAACAAGAAATATAAACAACTTACTTTCATAATCAGATATAATACAAAATTGTTTGTTAATCAAATGGTTAATAGACTCAAAGAACAGTAAATAGTAGATGCTTTGTAACTTGTACAGGTTCAGCCCTTCAGTGTCTTAGATCTTTTCATATCAACTCTAAAGTCTCTTCAAGCTTTAGTTTATTTATACGTTGAACCTTGATATTTACTGAAAGTACACAAAAAACTTTATAAGTTAAAACATGATAATTAGGTAAAGAATGATCAAGCTTAAGGTTGCATGACATGTACTTTTCCGCTCATCAAAAGGAATGGAAATTCAATCTTAGATAAAATTATATTTTTTTGGGGCTTTTGCATATATATCCTTTCGAAAATGCAAAATAGCATATATATCCAAAGCATGCATTAAAACCATTGTACTATGTGCATAAAAAATTTGTACAAAGGATATATATGCAATTATTCACTTTGGGAGGGATATATATGCAATTTGGCCTATTTTTTTTTTTTTTTTTTTATAGGAATTGAATTACATAGTGCCGATTTTGAAAAAGATTGTATTTTATGTTAACTAAAATGACTATTCTTCCTATATAAAACTAATTAAAGGGTGAATAACATGAATAGAGTTTCTTTAAAGTATGCATTTATGGAATTCATATATAAGATTTTAGTGTCTTCTTGACTAATTCTAATAGTCTTAGATTTATGTATGATATTTACATGTTGCTTGTTGTTGATATGTACTCTGTAGCTTGATTCTGTTTTTTTTTTTTTTTTTTTTTAAACGTGGTTGAGGTACGCCCTTTTTTGGGCCCTCTGTTTGCACGGCCATGAATAATAAATTTTACTAGCATCTTGCTTGTCTATTTCAATATATTATCCCTCTAGAAAATACATAACTTAATGGTTATTATAAGAAAATTATCATAGTTAATTATATATTTATGGATACAATAAGTTTCAGTTTTGAATTTAAGTCTTTTCCCAATTCCAAAATAAATTGTTTTCTCATTTATTTTGGTTTAAAGAAATACTAAATTCTAAAGTAGAAGTGTACATCTGAGGGAATAATGGTTATGACTGACTGGGACTTGAATATTTATAATATGTGCAGATTTGAGTCAGTAGCGGAGATGTTAGATATTTCCAAATTGAACATTGAAATAAAGACAAACGCTCAATTTTTGTCTCCAAATGTCGTTTATGGGGTCTATTTAGTCTTCAAATTTAGTGATTCAAGAAAAGTTTCAAGTAAACCGATGTGTGTTAACCTAAAGTATAAAAAGGGACTCGAAACTCTACGTGCATATTTCGCAACACAGGTAAAACATGAAGAAATCGGAAAATTGAAGGAAGTCCAACATGTCTTGAAATCAAACTTCAATGTGGATCAGGTACAACAACTTCCAACTAACTTTGAAGAAATATTCAAGATATGTAGAAGCTACGACGAGTTGTTCTGGTTGGGCGAAGTCGACAAAAAGAAACTTCTAGTGCTTTCGGCAAAGGCAGCTTTATACAAATTCTCTAATGTAGATCTTTTTTCTTCAAAACCATTAGCCAAGTCCAGGTTTGCTTCTTATATTATAGCTATTTTTGTTACAGTTTCCTTTAACTAGAGGCGGCAATTCCTGACACTACATGAAACACGACCCGAGACCGATACATAAATAAACGGGTTATGGTTGGGTGTAAATAGGTTCCGGGCCACGTTCGGGTTGGGTTGGGTTAAATAGGTCGACCCGACAACCCGTTAAAGTTTTTTTTTGAAAGAAAATGTTAATTTTTATAGTTGTTTAAAGTGTTTATATGTGTTAAATGGGTTGAACGGGTCAACCTGCCAACCCATTTAACCTTTTTTTTTAGAACGGCAATTTATTTTTTTCACACCTATACCAACTATCTCACAATATATCTCACAAATGCCTCCAGCGATGCTTGAACCCACAACCTCTAGGTTGGTGGGCAACTCACATACCACTAGACCAAAGGCCTTGGGTATAACCCATTTAACCTATTTAACCGGTGTAACTCGCTAAACCGCCAACCGAGTTAGATAAACGGGGGTTAAATGGGTCGGGTTCAAGGTATGTTTAAACAAGTTGGGTTCACAAGTCTGACCCAATTACTTAAACATGACATGTTCATGTTGGGGAATAACCCGAATCCCACACGAATTCCCAGCCCTACCTTTAACCACTAAACTTTTTTTATTGTACATCCAAATATGTAGATGTCACATGAAAAACCAGATTTTCTAACCGAGTGTTTTTTTATTTGTAGTTGACAATTAAAATTTCGTGAATTAATGGTTGACAAAAGTTTCACTTCTTGGATGTAGTTTCCTATCTTTATATATAACTTCCTTCTTAATCTATCCTACATGCAGATTTCAAGAGGTGATTGAGCTTTTACCACAAGTATTTCATCTTAATTGCACGATCAAAAGTCAAATGTTGTCACAAGATACAGAATACGTGTGTTACCTTGTGTTCAAGCTTTCAGAAAAATGTCAGGGGCTGCATTGTCCAGTAAAAGTACGAGACGTACTGCACAAAGATAATAATGAGGCTGAATTTGTTTATTTTATAACCCCAAGCGCATTGAACATAAATGATATCACTCGGGTTCCGAAACAAAGGGAAGATGGATGGATGGAGATTCAACTGTGGAAATTTAACTCAGCTCATGAATTCAAGGATGGCTCTCTTTCTATTGATATGAAATTTACAAGTCATGAAGGACCATCTATGTCTGGCCTCATTATATGTGGCCTTGAGTTCCGGCCAATGTTTTTTGGAAACAGCGATGATATTCAAAGGCAAAGAGAAAAGAAGAGAATGCTACAAGACGAAGCCCAAAACCCACACATTCAGCCTAAAAAAGACGAGAAGGCGACAGAACTATGAAACCGTTAGATCACCAGGGTTTAAATCAATTAGTCTAGGGAAAAGCTCTACTAAGAAGAGCATTTCTCAACTCAAGGACTAAGCATTTTCTCAACAGAAGGAATGATGTATCCATATGCCAAATTTTAAGCATAATCTATTTATCACTTTCTCCATTTAAATCTTCACCAATAAGCTTGCCGCACGTCTTCATCTTGTTTTTAGACATAATTTTGGTCATACAAGTTAGGCATGAGTATCATTTTTCTTAGCCATTACGTTTTCCGTTTTCGTATGTTATTTTTCTATGTAATCTTGTGTACTCTCGTATTTCAGTAATGAAATAAAGTTTTGTAAATCTAATTTGTTATTGCTTTCAACATTCATGTCGGATTGAGCCAACCTCTGCATCGTCCGATGCATAGAGAATTATGTTTCGCCACCTCCAAATAAGAGACAACCAGGTTGCGGGTAGGCCTTTGATATCCACTTATTACCATGATAATTTAAGTTCTTCGAAAAAATATATATCACCAAATGCCGGGTTATGAAGAGGACGAGACTACCACCAACTCCATAGTTTTAGCCATATAAGCTTAATTTTCAGATAATTTTAAAAGCAGTGATCGCCAGGATTCATCTTTGAAATCACAAAGAAAACACAGAAATTGGGACGGGTAATTTCATCTTTGAAATCACAAAGAAAACACAGAAATTGGAGACGGGTAATGCCACATCACAAGAGATTAGACTTGGTTCGAAGATGGTCCAAAACCAATTAAGTCAGTTGAAGCAGTGAGATCTCCATCAGTTCACATATTTATATAATAATCGTGTGTCAAGGTTAACTGGGAATGTTTTAGGTGACAAGTAGTGATAAATTTTGTATATAATTACTCTATCGGTGCAAACTTTCTTTTTATTCTTCGTAAAATAGTTAAGTATATATTAATCGTCGAAAACTATAAACCTGTTACAAGTCAATCATCTTTAGCTAAGGACATACCCATAACACCATCATGATCAACAACTCAACTTACAAAACCACAGTGATATGACCCAGCGAAAAAAAGTATCGTGACTAAACCCGTAAAATCCGACAACAACAGTGACCATTTAGACATTTATGTAATTAACTCTAAATTAACAAGGATTGTGTTGGACTCATACTCTAGGCTTTGAACTAGCTACCCAAGTTGCTCTCCAGATGCAAAATACTTCAGCATTTTTAATCAAAACAATCCTTGTCGTTACTATACATGACGTTTTTGTTCACTTAGGTTACTCTACTCACGTTAGTGAACAAAAGAAGATGAGATTAAGCTAAGTAAACAAACACGCTAACGATAATATCCTCTGTATGTGTCAACGTGTATAACTTTAATAACATGTGGTACTTGCAAAACAAGAACATTTTATGACGGGCGAACTATTGATATATATCGTCAATCTTTACAATATTTAGGCAACCTGAATGAGCAACAGCACAGAGACTTCTTCGAAATGACAATTTTTTTAGATCGGGGCCGGAATGAATGAGATGAGAAGAATGCTTATTGATCATGAACTGCGAGGGAAAATATGAAAAAGTCTCCAATTCGTTACATTTGAAAAAATGTACAACTTTTATCGTATGTAAGATAGTCATTGATAAATAGTTCTATGGCAATTAAAAATCATCACGACAAAACCAGCATAATCCGAAAAGTTTACCTTTTGTTAGTAACGGTTCATACAGACATATCAATATATCAAGATGTCTTTGTTACTCTCTCAGAGCTATAAGACTGACATATCAGGTTGTCTTTGTTACTCAGAACTATAAAACTCTTTCTTCAATCAAAGATGGCTTTACTTAATTGACTTGTAGCTAAAAACTTGTCAGATACATTGTAACATCAGGTTCTTTTGCATCACAAACTAGACAAATTTGTGATAAAAATTGACATATTTACATCTAGTGAAGACCGTAAGTCAAGTTTTCTTGAGACAAAACAAAAGATGCCAACCAGAACAGAACCATGGGTAACATACATTTGTATTACGACAAAGAACTAGCCGTAGATTTATTGAAGACCTTATTGATACTAGTAGCAGGCCCCTGCTCACTACCAGTCTCAACCTAGCTAGATCAGCCTTAACCGTACAATTGACACCGGCCTCAACTGGTCCGGTTATTTTGGATATACCTCATCCAGAATAACCCAGATACGAACTAACTAAAAGGGCACATCATATAGATAGGGACTTTATGGGAACAAAAGTCATCAACTTCATCTCGAGGCTAAAAATTACTGTAGTAATTATTAGTCAACTTTTTCAACATAGTAACGCAAACACTCTAAGAGCAATAAATCGGTCAACCATGACAACCTAATTTACAGGCATTGAAATGATACATGAGAATAAAGGGCAGTCTTTAAAGAACCTGCCTGACATTTCTTGGTGCCTAGTATAATGCTACATGATGGATCACGTTTCCAGAAAGCTTAGACCGTTTGTGTATATCAAATGCATTAAGTCACTGAAAGGTCAATGAATTTGGACTCCGGAATCGTTTATCGGTTGTTGAATGAAATCCGACCCGTCTTCATCCAGAGAGGAAAGCTGTAAATCCTGTAATTTGAACAAAAAACAGTAAAGCTACCAAACAATTGTTTATCATTCCTGTAATTGACTAGTTTACTCATGTAAGAGAAGGATCAATTTGTAGGGATTAAACCATCAATACCACGAGTACGCAGCGGATGGATCTATATTTAATGTTATGAATTAAAACACATAATAAATACTAACCTCGAATCTATTGAAAAATAGATAACCACCAAATCTTGATCTTGATCACGAACACTTCAATGGATCTCGTATCACCACGAAACCCTAATCAACTATAGTGAGTCGATCTCTATCGAAAACTCACACTACACGTCTAACGAGAGCGTTAGGATGCTAGTGCTTAACCCACGAGCTTACGAACTAAACACGAATGCTAGTCGTAGAGAAGAAACAAAGCCAACTCCCTTACAAGGGGTGCTGGACGATTTGTAGAGGCAAGAAAGAAGATCAAAGAATGCTTTGATTTTGAGAGGTGTGAATAAATGAAGACCTAGAGGCCTCCTTTTATACTAATAGGGTAGCTTAGGGAAAAAGCTACTCCTCTCCTTGCCCTAGCCCATATGGTCGGCCACCATAGTGTCCCATGGGCCTCCATATTGCCTTTTGGTCCTTGAAAATAAACTATGTACAATACAAGCTAATTTTGGACTTAACGACCGTTAATCGTTACACTAACGGACTAACGACCGTTATGTATATTTCATGGATTATATTAATTATAATTAATAGTATACATTAAACATATTAATTATATTTAATAAACGCTCTCTAAATGTATACGTGTGTGCCCCGATAGGCTCACGTAATTTCTAGCCGTATAACTATTGATTTACGAGCGCATAACCAACAGCTCCCACTTGCGATCGTAACAATCAATAATGTATACTAACAATGCTAAGTGTCTAGCAACACCGCATTGCTCCCAGAAATACCTGAGTGTGGTTTCATAAAACAACTAGGTAAATACTAAAATCAAAACAGATTTACATGAGACTACTAACTGAACGAAGTCCAATACCACTAGCATGCTCAACATGCTTGTTCAAAGGCAATGCCTTAGTAAACGGATCAGCTAAGTTGTCATCTGTGTGAACTTTGTTAAGTACTACTTCATTATCTGCGATAACCTCACGGAGATAGTGAACCTTCCTTTTGTAATGTTTGGCGCCTTTCTGAGCTCCAGGCTCGTTGGCGATAGTTAATGCTCCAGTGTTGTCACATAGCATTTTCATAGGTTCTTTATTGGTGGGGACTACTCCAAGCTCATCAATAAACTTCCTTATCCAAATAGCTTCCATTGCAGCTTCTGAAGCAGCAGTGTATTCAGCTTCTGTAGAAGACATCGCTGTAATGCTTTGCTTGGCACTCTTCCAGACTACAGCGCCTCCATTTAGAACGAAAAAGTATCCGGTTTGTGACTTGGTATCATCCTAGTCGGTCTGCCACCCAACATCAGTATAACAGGTAACTCTGAGCTCTCTGTTTGGGTCTCCACCGTAAACAAGAAACATATCTTTAGTATATCTGAGATACTTCAGTATGTTCTTCACAGCAGACTAGTGATTCTCACCTGGATCTACTTGAAATTGACTTGTTAAGTTCTGAGCGAACGCAACATCAGGTCTAGAGCACCTCACCGCATACATGATGGATCCTACAGCCGAGGCATAAGGAATCCTCTTCATGCGTTCCACCTCTGCAGGTGTTGAGGGTCCTTGAGATTTTCTCAACTCAAGTTTTACTTGCATTGGGGTAGTTCCACGTTTAGAATTCGCCATATTAAATCTTTTCAAGATTTTCTCAATGTATGCACTTTGACAAAGTCCAATCAACCGCTTAGATCTATCTCTGTAGATATTGATTCCTAGGATATATGCAACTTCACCTAAATCCTTCATAGAAAAACAATTTCCAAGATAGGCTTTAATAGCTTGTAACATTGGAATGTTGTTTCCCATGATCAATATGTCATCAACATATAAGATTAGGAATGCTACATTACTCCCACTAGCCTTACGATATACACATGGCTCATCAAGGTTTTGTATAATAACCTAAAAACGTGAATTCTAAAATACGTACTAATTTAAACTTGAACCCGATTATAACCTAAGTAGTTATGAGCTATACCATGAGAATTTGCAAAATATGAAAGCCATAATATAAGCCACATAAAATTCGATATACATGATTTAATATGTACACATATCACACATTGAACATGTCCTATGCTAGGTCCAAAATAAATAAAAATTTGTACACTACTTGTAATATGGAAATGTCTAGAAGATAATTTGATTTTTGAATTGATGAGCTTGGTCTTCCTATTCCCCCCCCCTTACTCGGTAGTGTACCCACTATATCTCCCCCCTCCTCCTCACTTATCCAACCGAATTTCACATTCAAAGTACACACAAGAAACCCTAAAAAAAATATTCAAATCGTCTGCATAAAATTTTGATACAAATCGAGTGGTACAAGGTGTTGCAAAAGAAGTGTGCAAAGGCTTAATAAGAGGGTGTTTGATCGTGGGTTATTGGGTCCAAAAGTGGACTGTTCGAATCAGATTCTGAGCGTACAGGAGGTTCTTGGTTAAGGTTTATTCTAGGTCATATTGTTCTTGGTTCATTCTGCAATTCGACACAAGGTATATCCCACCTTTGATCTTGTTTTCTTCTCTTCTTGAGCATGGGAAAACGTATATATAATCTGTACTTTGGAAATAATATATGTCGATCTAATATAATCAGAATAAAAGGTTGAATATTACATGAAATAATAGAACTTATGCATGTGTCTACTAGAAGGTTATATGGACTTTTAAAATCAGTTTGTGGCATGAAATATGGAACGCATGAAATAATAAATGTTTATGTCGATATAAAGGTTTTTGCATGGTTGTTAGAATCTGAAATAGAAACACTTGTTTTGACCACTTGATTTCCATCTAAAATCTAAATGAAAGTCGCATGAATTCATAAAGAAGGTGACATGAAATGATCAATATAGCATGTCGATATATAATCAAATTATGGGCTGTAAAATCAGGTCTTATGTGCATGAACTTGGATCCTTATTGTACATAAAATAACAAATCAGTACATATGTTTATAAGGGCTCCTAATCTGGAAATTTATACATGTAAAAGTGTGATGATATGTTGGTTAAAAGATTGTATTTTATGGGTCTTGTATGGCTATTAAATCAGATAATGAGAGCATTGCATTAGATCTATTTTGTGCTTGAACTGGTATATGTATACGTTTAAAATGGGAGTGTTCATGCATGGATTTTGTCTACGTATGGGTCGAATTCTTGGGGTAAAACTAGGGCTTGTTGGTTGTTGTTTGATGTGTCGATGTGGCTGGAAACAAGGAGTTTGGGTGTGTGTTAAAATGGTCGAGTCGAGGGTTTATACAAAAGGTTTAAACACAAGAACATAGGGTCGTTTATGGTTGTTGTGTCGAGCTTCAAACGGGGTGATTCTATGTGGTCGTTATGGTGTATGGTGTGTGTGTCGTATGGCCTAGAAAGAGGTGGAGTCGTGTGTGTGTTTTGGTGTCAAGAAAGCAAGGGTCGAATGGTGGGCAAATGTTGGGACGAGAAGATGTTTTCATGGTTGAGTTGTGTCGTGTAAAATGGGCAAAGAAAAAGGACTTTTTGGGTCGATGTGGTTAGGGTTAGAAGGGAAGATCATGGAGTCGTGTGGGTGATGTTTAAGAGTAGGTGTGTTTGTGTGTCGAGTTTGTTGGATCGTACCTCCTTGATAGATCTTTGTAGGGGTGAGTAAACGGACCGGATGGACCGGACCGACCGACAAAACCGACCGGACCGGACCGGACCGACCACATTCGGTCCGGTCCTCGGTCTAAGCTTTTTGGCTAATTCGGTCCTCGGTCCGGTCCGGTCCGGACCGACCAAAAAACCGAAAAAAGTTGCCAAATCTTGCCTAATTGGACCGGACCGACCGAAGACCGACCGGACCGACCACATTCGGTCCGGTCTCGGTCTATGGTTTTTCCGGTTCTCGGTCTTCGGTCCGGTCCGGTCTTGGCCGGTCCGGTCCGGTTTTTGGACCGTGATCACCCCTAGATCTTTGAGCCTTTGTGGATCGGTAGAATGCCTATGTAATCACAAGCACGCTACAAGAGAATCTCTGAATATAAACTAATAAAGAAGAAGAAGTAACTAATAAACTTTGATCCTCTATGGATCTTTTATTAACTAATAATGTTTCAATCGATTACAAAACTCATAGCCGCATGTTTCTTTTATACTACAAGAAACCCTAATGCAGCATTACTAAGAAAACGTGTAAAAGAGATATACACTATCTCTTCCTAAATTAACTCTAAAAAACTTTCTAAACATACGGTATTACCCGCAGCAATGACAACTAACAGCAGAAACAAAATGTACTACCAGCAGGAACCACTACCAGCAGGAACTACATACCTGCCAGCAGGAACCATTAACACTAACAGCAGGAATGAAATAAACTATTATTCTAATAATTCCTAACAATCCTCCCCTAAACTTGAATTTGACTTGGTTAACTTCAAGTTTCCAGATAGATCTTTGACGTCCAGGGATAGAGGATTGAATCAGCAGCATCAGAAAGTAACCAGCAGCAACATCATCTTTAAGCACAAACTTCCAGCAGCAAGCTCTATGTATCAGCAGCAACAGGAAAACACATCATCTTAATCTGGTCACCATCTGAAATGCAATGTACTTGATCTTCACAGCAACCATGACTTATTGTACATCAAATCTTTTAAGTTTCATACTATTCTCATCACTTCCAGGTGTGTTAACTCCTGTAAGAGGTGAATCATTGAAAATTAATGGATTTGATGTCTCTTTACCAATAGCCATCACTACTGGAGTAGCCAATGTTTTGGTGTGTAAGACCATGGTACATTGATAACCATATGATTTTTAGTAAATCATCAACTATAAACGGATTTGATTTGTCTTTACCTGTAGCCGTTTGCTCAGGACTAGCCAATTCTTAGGTTCAAGATAACCTTTGGTGAATTGATTACCAAATATGGTCTTCCACAGCCTTTACCACAAGCCATATTCTGGTGGGCTAGCCAATTCTTTGGAAACCCAAAGGGTAAAATCCATGGTGAATTGAGAACCATTCAACCCTCAGTAATGAAACATGGGTGAGTTGAATACCCTATAGTTTTGAGCAAACTATTACAGCTGTCAACGGATTTGATTATCACACCAGAGCCGTACCCTCATGGTGAGTCAACTCTTTCTTGTCTGTAAGACATGGTGAGTTGATTACCATTTGTTGTGTGGTAAGAAACCAACACTGTACCTGCACCTGATGTTACTCAAACATACAAGTTAGTAGACAATATACAATTTTTTTTAACTAATAAAGAAACAAAATAAAAGAAACATAAAGAAAAGAAAGAAAGAAAATGAAAAAGATGAAAAATGTACAACAATAAGCCTAAAGAGTACCATGATCAAGCAGAAGCAACTCTGGAATCAGCAAGTTTCCCCTTGATAAGCCTTATCAACTGTTCAGCATTAGTCATATCACTACCCACCATATCAGGAGGAACTTCTAACTTATGCCTAAGCATTTGCTCCAGAAGGTTCACTGATAGTGGATATGGTAGATCCGAAAACATATACACATATACAGCAGAAACAGTCTCCAAAACATGAACATTGGAGAGAGGATAAAACTTCCAACCACTAATCTTCCACTTATCCTGATTATCCCACACTCTGAAACCTTGACCATCTTGGTAAGTTGAATCAAAGAGCACATGAAGATCACCCAACAACAATAAACCAGTATCAACCGGAGAGTGATCTTGAAAGTAATTGGTCACCCATCCATATAGAGCAATAAGATCCTGTCTATCCACTAGATGGAGAATCTCATTAAGAAAAGTAAAATGCTTGAAAGACCCATCCTGCCTGTGAATAGTGTTAAGAACCCCCAGAGGTGTAGAAGTCAATTCCCATTTGACCAATTTATACCACATAACTGGTTCCTCATCAGTAGAGTCATCATCTAAAGCTTCCTGGATGAATGAACTATCCTCAGCTTGTAAATCAATGTGCCTGGAAGAAACTCTCTTTTTAGCTATACTCTTCTGCCTTTTGCTGGGAGTAGAAGAAGATGTTGCACCAGAAGCAACATCAGGATGTAATGGAGAAGGTGGAACTTCAGTGGGAATGGATGATGTACCCTGAGCCTCCTCAGCAGGAATGGAAGTTGTTGCATCAGCAGGAATAGTTGTGTCCTTTTCTGGTTGAAAAGCAGAGGCATCATCAGCATGCTTGGGAATGGAATCCTGTGATGCAGCAATACCAGCAGGATCAGAAGTCTTAAGCCTCTTAGAAGAAGGTTCTTCTAAGGCAGGTTTAGATCTGGACATAATTTGTTTCATAATCCTGTCATAATGCTTCTTGAGTTCCTCATCTGACATTTTCTTCACTTGAGCCATGCTCCAACCAGAAGTATAGAGTGCAGTACACTGGTTCTTGACAACATTTCTCATATATGCTCTTTATTGAGCTTGTGTCATAGGTCTGTCCCTCTTCTCTTTGGCTTTCCTTTCTGCATCTGCTTGACTCTTCTGTCTCAGCAAAGACATAAAATCCCCCAAAGTGTCTTCATTTCTTCTAGCATTTATGTACTCTAATAGTTGGTCTGCTCTCTCCTCTGCAGTCAAGCCTGGAATTGACTTAATTGCCTCAAACTTTGCTCTCAGCTCAGAATCAACATTAATGAAGGACATAACTGAATCATCAGACTCTTTTGCTACTCTCCTTGCATACAACTCATCTTGTCTTTCCTGTTCTTCTTCCCTTTCTTTCTCAGCCTTTTCCTGTGCTCGTATCCTTGCTACCTCAGCCAAAGATGCTTCCTCTTGTCTTTGTTGTGTCTTTGACTGCTTTGATTGAGGAGTTTCAATGAGAATCTCCTTTCCTTTTCTCTGTGCTGCAACAGATGTAACACCAGAAGGAATAGAACTAGTAGCAACAAATGCACTAGCAGAGGGAACAGCTTGAGCAGCAGGAACTTCTTGGGTAGCTTTAGTAGCAGCATCCATTCCACCAGCAGGAACAGTTGTGTCACTAGCAGGAACACTATCAGGGGCAATGGTGCCACTACCAGTAGCAAGGGATGAGCTACCAGCAGGATCACCCTGAGACTTAGAATCAGCTGTAACATCTTCACCTCCAGCAGGAACATCGGTAGCAGCAGGAATGTCTTCTGGAACATCTGCATCTGCTTCATTCCCAACAGCTACAGTGGATTGGAATTTTTCAAAAGCTGATATTCCTGGGGACTGCTTGTTCCTTCTCCTACTGAAGGCTCGAGACTGTGTAGTTGTAGGAGGCTCAGAAAAGGTAGGTACTTCAATGTTTGCACTATCCATGGAAGCAGAAGCCAATACATTGAGTCCATCAAATTCCATATCAGCCTGATCATCTTCTAAATCAAAGAGCACAACCCTTCTTTTCTTTTGCTGAAGTTGAGCTTCCAAAGTGTTGACTCTTTCAGTTAGCTTTTGGATAGTCCCACCAAAAGTCTCTGTTGTTTCTTTGAGCTCAGTCTCCAATGAATCCACCTTTTTACCAAGATTCCTTTTGGTGTCCTTTAGTTCAGACTCCAATGCTTCAACTTTCTTCATATACCTGTCAAGTAAAGTGGACATAGGAGTGAGAGCATCAGAATCCTCAGCTCCACCAGCAGGAATACCTGAGGTGTTAGGAGCCTCATTGGATCTGGGTGGAGAAGCATAAAAATCTCCACCAATATTGGAATAATCATCTACAGGCTGCCTAATGGGACTAGGAGTGGGTAACCTTGTAGGTGTCTCAAGAATAACAGTTGTGGCTTGGTCAACATTAGGTTCAACATTGCTTACTGGCTCACTACTAGGGGCAATAAGGGTATCTGACCTAGAAGATGGAGGCTGTTGGACATCAGCAGCAACTGATGCACTTGCACCAGCAGCATTAGAAGTCCCAACACCAGCTGGAATGGATGCACTAGTACCAGCAGCATCAGGTGTAGGTGGCGTATTACCACCAGCAGCATCAGCTGTGTGGAAAACTAGAAGGGGGGGGGGGGTTGAATAGTTTTACCGTTTTAAAATTAAATTACTTTAGTTACTTTATGTTATTTCAAAGGAAACACGCACAAACAAATATTCACACAATATATATATGAGAAGTAAAGAAAGGAAAGATCAAACCACACAACACAGATGTTTATAGTGGTTCGGCTACAAGGACTCTCTTCCTTGCCCTACTCCACTCCTCGAGCCTCTAACTCGAGAGTTATCCTTCACTAAGAAACAAACTCTCTTCTAGGTGGAGAAAACCTTTACACGTCGCTTACTTCCTTTTCCGGTACTAAGCTAAACACCTGGTTCTATTACAAGGTAGAAACAACCTTACGTCGCCTATAAGATTACCGACACTAAGCTAGATGTCGAGTTCTTTACAAGGGTACAACCACTCCCGTTTGGTTCTTTCACAAGGGTACAACCACTCCCTACACTCTTTGTGTTTTGAGGACTAAAACACTAACCACACTCACTGAGATAAATGATACAAGTAATGATGTGTGAACTACAATTATATCACACAGTAACTATGCTAAAGGTTTACACGTCTGTGTTGAACCTTGATGCTTAATCTCCCTTGCTAAAAAAGGAAAGATCAATGAAATGAATGAATGATAAATGTTAGATGATATGTAAATGAATGAGTATGAATGTTTAGGCTCTATGAGTGATGGTGTGTCCAAATGATCAGCTTGCTATTTATAGGCAAGCTGATGAACAGCCGGCGGATCCGGCGGATCCCATAAAAGGGATCCGTCCTTTATGTCGATTGGATCCGCCGACTTGACAGCAATATGACAGCTAATAGTTTTGGAAATCTTTCCAAATCCAGCTGTATCCTCCACACCTTTGTCATGTCATATCAAGATCTTCCAAAGTCAACTATCTTGCTTGAAGATCTAGCCAAGATATTATGTATGATGCATGCCATGATGTCATTGTATCATTTTAAAGATAAAGTTTCCTTTTAAGGAAATAAACTAGTAGATGTGTAAAATGTAATTCTAAGTAAACTTGTGAAATGTAAAATATGTTTTAAAGAGACTTTAGCTAGCATTTATAATTTGCTAAAGGTTATACTTTGTAATTGTCATTAACAAAACTAAGTAAAGATCGTAAAATATAAATAACGTTTTTAGGACGATATTTGTATTAACAATCTCCCCCTTTTTGTTGATGACAAAACATAAAGTATATTTTTGAGCAAATTAATAAATATAGCATGAGTTCTTTAAAATATAGATTAAGTTTGTTTTATTTGAGTTTGAAAACTCTTTTTATGCAAAAGTGTATGTACTGTGATGATTCACAGTTATGCAAACTTAATCCTTTCTCCCCCTTTTTGTCGAAACAAAAAGAAGAGTTGCGTAGCGGAAAGCGATTTTGAGAACTTTAAGAGCTCCCCCTTGTTTGATACTCCCCCTAAATGGAGTAACAAGGTAATGATCCTACAAAACAAATGGTTAGAATATGATATGCTCCCCCTCGATGTATACTCCCCATTACAAGAGTCCCAACGTATACATTAAAAGGGTATGAGATGCTGCAAAAGAAATGTTAGTTGTGAATAGCCTCAAATGGAGAAGCATAATGCATATGATATGTTCATTCAAATAAGAATGATAATCTAGTTGACTTTAAAAAGTCAAAATGTAGTGTCTGATCAAAATTTTGTACCTAAAGTACAAGTGATCAAACTAGAATGTAGATTCCAAGTAGCTATATAATGATGTTAGTTACCTAACTAATGATAATATGCTTTATGTTGATCACTCATAAGCATAAAAACATCACATTCATTCATGGAAAATTATGTGACAAAAGTCACAAACATAATATGATGTTTACATAAAAATGAAAAATACATCCTAAAAAAAAATAAAAAGTCTCACAACAACATCTAGAAGGTCCTATATAATGAGACTAAAATTCTCCTATTGAGGAGGATGAGAGATGGCGTTTAGACGCTCAAGAATGTGGTTCAAAATGAACCTCATTTCATTTTGGAGTTCGTGCACCAAAATGTTTGTCCTTTGAGCTATGTGAGCGGTTCTTTCACACATGTTGCAATCATGGCGAGCAAAATCGGGCGGAAGAGTAGATTCATTTGATTGTGGTGGTGGTGGTTGTGATTGGTTGTTGGGAGGTGGTGATTGTGCTTGTTCATTGGTTGGTGGTGGTGTTTGGAGGGAGTTCATGAGGATGTTTTGGAGGTCCATGGTTTCATTGAGGCAGTGATCGACCATACCCGAGAGAGTGTAGAGACGGTTGAGCTCTTCACTTATCTCCTCTTGGGTTTGAGGCAAATTGATCCACATTGCCTCGTCTATGGCAATGAGAGTTGATGTGGGTGAGAGATGTGGTATTTGAGGTTGGGATGATGGTGCATCGTGGTATAAAGGACCATGGATATCCGGGAAAATTGGATGAAAAAGCCTAGGCTCTTGACCTTCAAAGGTCATGGGTGGAGGATTGTTTGATCTTGGTGGGAGATCCTCCAAGTCATCAAGGTATGGATGAGGTGATGTAGGTGGAGTCCTAAATAGTTCCATGGGTTGGAGTTTGGGTGAGTTTGGTTGTGATTGAGATTTGACAGTCTGTGATGGAGCGGGTGGTGGTGTGGTTGCTATTGGAGTTATGGATGGAGGTGGAGTTTGTATGACAACATTTGATGGTGTAGGTGTGGATAAAGTAAGGAAATTTTCACTTGCTATAGGAGATGAGATATTAAGAGGAGATGATTCCTCTGATGATGAATTAGCAAGATTTATGAAGCAACAGGGTTTCACACTTATGCGAGCAGTGCGTTTGGGAGGTCTAGAGGTGGAGGAGTTGGTTGATTTGGTCATGGTTAAGTATGATAGCTAAGATGTACAGGAGAAGAAATGGTTGTTGTGTGAGTTTAGTGATGATCCTAAAGCACTAATTTATAAGCAGAAGGTTTATGAGTCTGTGTGTTTGGATTTGATGTGAATCCAATAGAGAATGTTGGTTCCTAATGATTTGGAACAAAAATTTGTGCAAATCACATCACATAAGTCAATCCATAGAACTTATGTTGAGTAATATGAAGAAGATATGCAGTAAATGCAAAGAGATAGTGGAAAAGCTTCTGATGTGATGTTCTCACGGATTTGAAGGATCCCTAAAAAGGGTTCCTTGCTTGTATCAGAAAGGTAACTCACTCCTAAAATTTGAAAATTCAAATTTTGGTGGGAAATTTTGTTCTTAAGTTTCTAAGAGTATCTAAATCATTCTAAGATGTATAATGATTAGTGAACCTATTCTAAAGAACATAAGAAACTAGAATTTATGAATCGGGATGAGTCAAAAAGTTTTAGGAAATTAACTGTTATACCTGCGGAGCCAATCGACAAGGCGTGCGGATCCAAAATTTTGGATTCGCCTGATCCGCAGGTTGTAGAATGGCGGAGCCAACTCTAATACTTGGCGGATCCAAATTATGGGATCCGCCAGATCCGTCTGGCAAAAATACTAAAACTTCACAGAGAGTATGTCATATTTCGCGTTTTTCGACGAAAACCCAAAAATTCTCTTGGAGTATATCTATCATCTAATATGTAATGCAAAACAACTAAATATGATGATACTAACACATGTTTAATCATAGATTAATTCGTTCATGTGAACTTACCTTAATAGGAGTTAAGCCAATCATAGGCTTAAACATGGAAAATTGATAACACTAAGTGTTATCGACCTGCAAGTATTAGTTAGTTCACATACAATTCAAGTAGCATCATAACAAGTTGATAACATAATCATTCAACATAACATTGTCTAGTAACGATTAGTTCCAAACACTCCTATCAACTCAACTTCTTCTTCAACTTCTTCATACCCTTGTGAAGCTTCATGATCCATCGTCCTAAATTCTTCACCATTCCCCTCATTTGACGATGCTCAGGTGATTCATTCTGAATTGGTGGAAGTTGTCTCAAGTACTCGGGTGGAGGAAGTCTAGAATTTGGCAATCCGTCATCGTCACTCATGGATGATGAAGATGATGAAGTTTGAGCACGAGGACGTTTGCCTTTATCAATTGCTACCCTATGGTCACTCAAGGGAACAAAGGTGCGTTGGATCTCATCATAGTCGGGAACAAAATCTAAGGCATTTCTAGGGATGGGTGCAAATGCTCGATAAAGACGGGTTAAGAGCATTCCATAAGGCAATGCCATTTTCCCTTGAATTGGAATATCGTCCATTCTCTTGGCGATATAGTAAGCAAGGTTGAAAGGTTGAAGAGTTGACACATTGTACATCATGTGGCAAAGACAAGCATTGATATGATCGCGGTTTCCTACCGTGCACATGACATTGGCCCTTAAGACTTCTTCCATTTTCCTAAACTCGGGCTTAAGCTCATTTTGCTCCATAGCAAACAGATCTCTAGCTACTTCTTTACCTCGATACATCCTAGTGGGGTTGTTCCTAGGAATGAAGAGGTGCTCACGAATGACTTCTTTTGAGGCTAAAGGAGTGGCATATGGTGCCGTTCGTTCAAGATTTGAATCAAGAATGGTTAATGACCATTTATCGGTATAGACAATCGTTCCATAACTTGGAACTCCTAGGACCTCACCGAATTGATTTAAAGGGATGTTGTATTGTGTTCCATTGACACTGAAGCGAATGTTCATGTAACCTTGATCATTTGACTCTAGATTGATACTAGCATAGAATTCTAAAATGAATCGTGGAACTAATGGTTCATCGATATCTAGAAGGGAATCAAAGTGAATGGCCGCTAGTTGTTCCCTAAGATTGGTTCCTTCATAGAATGAGGACTCTACAAACCTACCCTCATGTACGTAGTGTTTTTCTAGAGCTTTGAAAATTTCAACTTGTTGTTCACTAAGTCCTTTGGTTTTATGGTGTTTAGGTAGGTAATTGACAGTGTGTTTGTGATCATAGTTGTTGGCGGGAGGCATGATTATCCTAGACACGAAAAATATATGTAGTTTAGTTGAAATTATCAAAAATATATATATATGTCTAGTGTGTGCCTACATGGGGACAATGTGGAGGTGCGATTATCTCGACTCATTTTGATGCATGAAAATTATGTTTATGCAAGTTTTATAATAAAACAAGAGATAACCCAAATGCTCCTACTTCAATGTAGCTACGATTGAATGTACCCGAAAATACATATTAATTATGTATTCCCTTTAGCATTCAAGAGACATGATGCAAGTGATGCTTAAAACCTAACGTTTTTGTATTTGTATGAACAATGTCCAAAAACCATTTTTCCTAGTCGTGAGAAGATTTTAGCAAAAATTTCTCGTGGGGTTTTTGATGAATGATGACAATGTACTATAAGATGCAATTCCTAACTATGAAGAACATGATTTGTTATGCAATTTAGAAAGTATGCTTCATGATTTTTCAAGAATTATGCATAACCCCAAGTTTTGGTTTTGTGCATAAAATAGAAATCCTAGACGCAGATCAGGAGTATAAACATGATAAGTATACTTACAGTGATGTTTGGAGCACAATTTGGTTGAGAACAATGGCTTAATTTGTGAGTTTGGTGAAGTATGGGATGAATTCAGTAGGTGATAAGTTTTAGGAGAGTGATGAATAGTACTTGGTGTTGTTTATTATATAATAAAACAACCTGTGCATGTGACGGATCCGGCGGATCCAAAACAAAGGATCCGCCTTTGTTATCGTTTGGATCCGCAGGATCAGAACACGATTTTTGGTTTAGTGTCGAGTTTGGTTAAACTAAGATTTACGCTACTGTATTATCTAATCACTATGTTCCATTAATCCTAATCCAAGTCTAAGGTAGTTGAAAGGTTCTCTTTTGAGAGGTTTTGTGAGGATGTCGGCAATGTTGTCCTCTGAGGAAACTTTCTCAATTGAGATGTTTCCCTTCTGAACATTGTCGCGTAGGAAATGATGACGTATTTCAATGTGTTTGGTTCTTGCGTGTTGGACCGTATTTTTGCTGAGGTCGATTGCTCCTTTGTTGTCACAAAGAATGGGGATGTCGTTGAGTTCAATTCCATAGTCAACGAGAGCTTGTTTCATCCACAGTGCTTGTTGACACGCCTTTCCTGCAGACACATATTCTGCCTCTGTTGTTGAGATTGCGAGAGCTGTTTGTTTCTTAGTGAACCATGAGGTGAGACAATGTCCTACAAAAGTACAAATACCGCTAGTACTTTTTCTATCAACATAGTCACCGGCATGGTCTGAGTCGGCATACACTATGGTTTCTATACCTGTTCCTTTGGGATACCATAATCCTAAATGTGTAGTGCCTTTAATGTACCTAAATATCCTTTTAACGGCTTCAAGATGGGATATTTTGGGATCTTCTTGAAACCGTGCACATAGACAAACACTAAACATAATGTCCGGCCTACTAGCCGTAAGATAGAGTAAACTATCAATCATTCCCCTATATTTAGTGCTATCTACGGATTCATTTTCTTCATCTTTTGTGAGTTTGGTTTCGGAGGACATGGGTGTTTTCATAGGTTTTGAGTCTTCAAGACCAAACTTCTTAAGCATATCTTTGATATACTTTGATTGGTTGAAGAATATCCCATCTTCAAATTGTTTAATTTGGAGACCTAAGAAAAAGTTTAGTTCCCCCATCATACTCATTTCAAACTTATCATGCATGATTTTTGAAAAATCGTTGCATAGCTCTTGACAAGTTGAGCCGAATATAATGTCATCCACATATATCTGGACGATGATGATATGTGATCCCTTTTTCTTGGTGAAGAGAGTATTGTCTACTAGGCCCATGGTATACTTATGGTCAACTAGGAAGGTCTTAAGTCGATCATACCAAGCTTTTGGTGCTTGCTTAAGTCCGTATAATGCTTTCTTAAGTTTGTAGACATGATTTGGTTTTTCAAAGTCGGCAAAGCCGGGAGGTTGTGCAACATATACTTCTTCATTTATAAATCCGTTTAAAAAGGCACTTTTGACATCCATTTGAAATAATTTAAAATCATGTGCACATGCATATGCAAGTAGTATCCTAATAGACTCTTGTCTAGCTACGGGTGCAAATGTCTCATCGTAATCTATACGTTCTTGTTGATTGTAGCCTTGAGCTACTAGCCTAGCTTTGTTTCTAGATACTATGCCATTTTTATCCATTTTATTTCTAAATACCCATTTTGTACCAATTATGGTTTGATTTTTAGGTTGTGGAACTAATGTCCAAACATCATTTCTAATAAATTGGTTTAATTCCTCTTGCATAGCAATAACCCATGATTCATCCTTTATAGCCTCATTTATATTTTTAGGCTCAACTGTTGAAACAAAACAAAAGTAATTACTTTCATTTTGAGCTTGAGATCTTAATGTTCTTTCATTAAGTTTTCCGATGACATTTTCTAATGGATGACTTTTAGATTCTTTAATGATGATAATTTCTTTATTTTCTGGTTCATCCTCTAAATTTTCAACCATTTGGTCTTCAACTAAGTCATCATCTACCAAAGGTGATGTCTTAGAGGGAGGTGGACTTTCATCGAATGTTATGTTCAATGATTCTTCGACTCTTGAGGTTTCTTTGTTCAACACTATGTATGCTTTACTATTTTGCGAATACCCGAGAAACACACCTTCATACGACTTTGGGTCGAACTTGGTGAGATAATCTTTTGTGTTAAGAATGAAGCATTCGCTTCCAAAAACTCTAAAATACCTTAAAGTAGGCTTTTTGCCTCTATATAACTCATATGGAGTTTTTCCTAAAAATGGTCTAATTAGAACTCGATTTAGAATATATGTAGATGTATCTACAGCGTGACACCAAAACTTTTGAGGTATGTTTTGTTCATTTAACATAGTTCTACTCATTTCTTGAATTGTCCTATTTTTCCGTTCTACTACACCATTAGATTGTGGAGTTCGGGGAGCCGAGAAATTATGTGTTATTCCATTATTATCACAAAAAGTTCCAAATTGGATTTCGTTGTCAAATTCTCGCCCATGATCGGTTCTAATAGATACTATGTTACTTCCTATTTGATTTTGAATTTTCTTGCTTAGAATTTCAAATTTATCAAAGGCTTCATTTTTGGTTTTCAAAAATTTAGTCCACGTATATCTAGAGTAATCATCTACTATAACTAAAGTGTAAAAATTTCCTCCATAACTTTGTATAGCCGACGGGCCAAACAAATCCATATGCAATAATTCTAGACACCTAGATGTAGATACCATGTTTTTAGCCTTATGGCTATTATGCACTTGTTTCCCAATTTTGCAAGCATCACAAAAGTGTTGGTCATATTTCAACTTGGGTAGGTTCCTAACGAGTTCCTTAGAAGATAAGGATTGAATAAGCCTCATATTGGCATGACCTAAACGTCGATGCCATAGAGTAGAGTTTTCGTCCAGAGATGTAAGACAAAGCTTGTCTTTAGGTGTTTTATCTAATTTCATAACATATACGTTATTCTTTAAAACACCTCTTCTTACGGTTATGCCGTCTTTAAGTATTTTACTTCCATTTTCACTGAAAAGGACGTTATACTTTTTGCGACATAATTGACTTATACTAAGCAAGTTAAATCCTAAATTATCTACATGAGCAACATCATTGTTAGGAAATTAAGCTTTAGCAGTTAAGACTGTTGATGATAACAGTTAGGACTGTTGAAGATGGAAGTTAAGACTGCTGAATAGTTTTGAAGACATAAGCAGTTAGGACTGCTGAGTGAAGAAGTTAGTACGGTTTATGTTTATGATTTATGTAATAGATAATTATGGAAAATATATTGTGTATATCGTATAAGATTAGAATGATAGTTATCTTGTAAAGGAATCCTTGGTCTATAAAAGGATTGCTTAGGTTAACATACACGAAACAATAGAAGTACGAATTAATTCATAGAGATTCAAGGTTGTAAACCCTAGTGATAGGAGATCACTCGTATTATTGTTTCAATAATATTGAATCGTTGAAGTTTATTATTCTGTGTTCATTGTTTCATTCAAATCATACAAAACACATAAAGTCTTCTAAGTGCTAGCTAGTAAATTCCGCGTGCTAGACTACGTATAATTCTTAGTATCACATCTAACACAAGGAGTGTGTGTAGATCCGGTCAAGTGGTATCAGAGACAGGTTTACTGATACTTAGATTTAGAAGATCCGAGAAGAACAAAGATGGACATGGAAACAACACCAAACACAACTAACATTGATGCTAAGCTCCCTATGCTTAAACCTAATGAATTCGACATGTGGAGACTTCGTATTGAGCAGTTTTTCCAAGTGCAAGACTATGCACTTTGGGAAATTATTGAAGAAGGAAACTCCTTTACACCAGTAACAACAACAACTGTTGTTGAAGGAAAATCTGAGACTACAGTGCAGACAAAGCCAACCACTAATGAAGAGAAGGCAAGGCACAAGAATGATGTTAAGGCTAGAAGTTTGCTTCTGATGACTATTCCCAATGATCAGTTGCTGAATTTTAGTAAGTTCAAGTGTGCTAAAACCCTTTTTGAAGCTATTGTTGCAAGATATGGTGGGAATGAAGCCACCAAGAAAACCCAGAAGACCCTTCTCAAGCATCAGTTTGAGAACTTTACAGCAACAAGCAATGAGTCGTTGGATCATATGTTCAATAGACTTCAAAAGTTGGTGAGTCAATTGGCTGTTCTAGGAATTGAGATGCCTCAGGAAGATCTCAACTCCAAATTTCTGAGGAGTCTACCAGCTGAATGGGCTATGCATGTGGTAGTATGGAAAAACAAGCCTGATATAGATTCCATGAGCTTAATGGATCTCTATAGCAACTTCAAGATAGTTGAACATGATATTAAGAAGTCTGCTGGATCAAGCTCAAGCTCAAGCTCAGGAAATTTGGCCTTTGTATCAACTCCCAGTTCCTCAAGTACAGATGAAGAAGTGCAAGTTGCTGGAGCAGTTGGTACTGCTGGTACAAACCTTGGTACTGCTAGCACCTCAAGCAGTACTAGTGGACTTTTGAATGATGATACTTATTGTGCTTTCCTGACTACTCAGCACAATGGAAGTATGTTGACTCATTCAGATCTTCAAGAGATTGATGAAGATGATATTGAAGAGATGGATATTAAGTGGCAGCTCTCTCTTCTTAGTTTGAGAGCTAGGAGATTCTTGAAGAAGACTGGCAAGAAGATTGTCATAAACAATAATGATGTTGCAGGGTATGACAAGTCCAAGATTGAGTGCTTCAACTGCCACAAGAAAGGTCATTATTCAAGGGAGTGCAGATTACCAAGCCAACAGGATGGAAAGAGCAGAGGTTATGGTAACAAGTCAAGGGTTGTGGAGGTTGCTGATTCAAGCTCGAAAGCCATGGTTGCCATTGATGGCTTAGGATTTGACTGGAGCTATATTGCAGAGGAGGAAGCAGAAGCATCTACAGAGGTTGCTCTCATGACATTTTCTGAATCTGAGGTACAAGTTTCAAAATGTTCTAAATCTTGTGAAGCTTTAAAAGATCTAGAAACACTTAAAACAAGATACGAGAATCAGAGAAAAGAACTAGTTGAAACTGATTTTAGCTTAGCAAATCATAAGAGAGCTTTAGCTGTGTTAGAAGAACAAATTGTTCATTATCAAAGTAATGAGTCTAAGTTTTCTGATGATATGATTATTGTTAAGAGAGACTTATTGTTTAGAGAGAATGAGATCACATTGTTAAAACATGAGTTAGAACAGGTTAAGAAAGCTAAGGAGAACATTCAGATGAGTGTAGACATACTTGAATACACATCAAAAGGTGTTCAATAGATAATTGAGAGTCAGATCCAAAATAAAGCTAAGTCAGGCCTAGGATATAAGTTAGTTCCACCTCCTTATAGAGGAATTCCAACACCCCCAGGTGTAGACTTAGAACACACAGGACTCCCTAAATTTCAATTACCTGTGCTTAACTATGGTCCTCAACCCAAGAAGGATGTAGTTGATAAACCTGTGTTTGAAAGTGCAAGTGATAAATCACTATCTGAGGACAAGGTGTCTTCTGATAGGTCCTCTACTAAGGACTCAGATGCTCCAACCATTGAGGAATGGACTTCTGTTGATGAGGATGATCAGGCTGTGGTTAAGCCTGTTAGTGCTAAAGTGGAGGAACCAAAAGTTCCAAAGATGGTTAAACCTGAGACTGTTAGGCCTAGATCAAATGCCAAACCTTTTAGACCAACAGTTAGGTATGCAGAAATGTATAGAACCACAAACAAGCCAAGAGGTAACCAAAGGAATTGGAATGACCTAAAATCTCACCAATTAGGGGAGGATTTTGTTTGTTATAGGAAAGCTTGTTACTCTTGTGGTAGCTTTGACCATCTTGCAGATTATTGAGATAAATGGGTATCTCGATATACAAATGATAGGTTGAGCATAGCAAGACCTCAATCTTTTCTTAGGAATGATAGAATGATACCTAGATCAGTTCTTTTAAGGTCTGGACCTAAAGCAGTTCAAACTGCTAGACCAGCAGTTCAGACTGTTAGACCTATGAGACCAATTCACCCAAGGCCACCAGTTCAAAATCCAATAACTGTTTTTAAACCATCATACAAAACTGGTAAAAGAACTTTTTATGAGAAAGCAGTGGTGAAAAACCAAGTTTGGAAACCTAAGGTAACAACTACCAAGCCAACAGTTCCAACTGCTAGCAGGGTAATTGGTACTGGTGTGAATAAAAACACTGCTAAGGGAAACATGGGTAATGGAGTGAATGCATCAGCATGTTGGGTATGGAGACCTATTAAACCCAATGGTGCTAAGAATGTTTTGAAAAGAATGAATTATGTTGATGCTAGAGGAAAGCCTAAGTCTGTTTTGGCTTGGGTTCCACAAGGAAATTAATTTTTCTTGTAATGTGCATTGTTAGTCATATGCTTGTATCTTGTTTCTTTGTTTTTGGACTAACAATTGCAGGATTGGAGAGAAAACACCAAGGGATTATGAATGCTTGATGTTTTGGACTAAATGGTGTTCTGGAGATTAGTATGTGATCTTTGCATACAACAAATGGTAATTGGTTCACCATGTCTTATCCACATAAGAACCAACTAGTCCAGAGCAAACGGTTTCTGGTAAAGACTAATCAAATCCGTTGATGGTTGACAATTTACCAAAAATTGTATGGTTATCAGCTCACCATATCTAAGTGTGAAGAGTTGGCTAGTCCAAAGCAAACGGCTATTGGTAAAGACATATCAAATCCGTTGATAGCTGATAGTTTGCTAAAAACTATGTTTGAGCCATGGTATTTTAAAATTTATTTCAAAAAGTTCATACGGCTCAACAAAATTTTTGCAACAGTTGGTACGGTTAGTACAAAATTAGGACGGCTCAACTAGCCGTTGTAAAAATCTCTCAGTAATTAATTTTCTAGCCGTTGGGGTAAAACCGTTATTCTTAAGATACTTATAGGGATTTTTATAGACGATAATTATCTTTTTACTATAATTTCATTTATTCTCTTTCCAAAGATAATTTATCTCATACGCATATTTCGCAAAACCCTAAACAGTACCTATAAACCCCAAGCGACTACATAAAACCTCAATTCCAATTTACAAGATCATTGTATTGCTAAAATCTTTCATTTTTCATCATTAAGAATGGCTGGATTGGAATTTGTTAAGCGTCACAACCAGGTTGCGTTTTTAGAGAAAATAGAGCAAGGAGATGGGCCAAAGTTTTATAAGATTGTGGACTTTCTCAACCACTCTCACATAAGGTATGCTCTAACTGTTTCTCCTACTCTTTATGTCTCGCACATCACACAGTTCTGGCAGAATTCATCTGTCTTGACAAGTGATGACGGAGACGTAGAAATTCATACTGAAGTAGATGGCATTAAGTTTGTTGTTACCGAGTCTATACTTAGGAGACATCTTAAATTAAATGACTCAGATGGTATCCACACTATGCTAAATACTGAAATTTGGGAAGAACTTACAAGAATGGGGTATGATACATCTGAAAATAAATTGACTTTTCAAAAAGGATGTTTTTCTCCTCAATGGAGATTTTTGATACATACTCTTTTATGTTGTTTGAGTCCTAAAAAGACTGCTTGGGAGCAGTTCAGTAGCAATATTGCTATTGCTCTCATTTGTTTGTCTACAAATAGAGTTTTTAACTTTTCAAAATATATTTTTGAGGGTATGGCATCAAATGTTGACAGTAAAACAAAGTTTTTAATGTATCCCAGGTTTGTTCAAACAATTTTAAATAAAAAGACATACCTGCTTACAAAACCAATTGAAACTTTTGCTACGCCTAGCCTTCAATCAAAGGTTTTTCAAAATATGGCTATGGCTAGTAGGCTTTTTTCAAGGGGAACCAGTTCCATTGTTTCCTCAAATTCTTCAAACTGAGTTGGGTGAAGGTTCAGCAGTTTCAACTGATCCCCATCACACATCCACTCAAGAATTTAAAACAACCCAACAACCACCTATCACTTATAGGAGAAGGTCTAAACCTAGTCTAACTAGGGTTGTGACTAGATCCTTGCCCAAAGATTCACCTCTCCTAGCAGGTAACACAGCTAGAAGTGATGAGGGCAGCTCTTCACAAACTGAATTGATGGAAATATGTACCAAGTTAGTTGACAGAGTAAAGACCTTGGAGGAGGAGCTTAAGAAGAGCAATGAGGAGATGAAATTTCATAAAGAAATGTTTTCCAAAGTCTACACCAAGCTAACTAAAAGGGTGAAGAAGCTTGAAGATCAGTTAAAGAAGAAAAGGGCAAAAGTAATATTGGATGATGATTCTGATGATGATGATTCAGATGGTTCAGAAGGGGATGATGAAAATTCTTCCAAACAGGGGAGGGAATTTGGTAAAGATAAGGATAGATCAGGTTCTCAGGGGAGGCATGATAAAGGTTCAGAACAAGATGAAGGTTTTGATATTGGTTCAGGTTCTGGTTATGTTCAAGAAGAAACAGCTGAGACACATCAAGCAGTTCCAAATGTTGAAGCAGTTCAGACTGCTGAGACAGAGCAAGAAACAGTTCAAACTGCTGAGACAGAGCATCAAGCAGTTCCAACTGATGAAACTTCTGTTGAACAAGTTTATGAAAGAAGAAGAGCAGATAAAGGGAAGAAGCCAATGACATCTGAAGAAGTGGCTGCTGCTCAAGAACTTGAAAGGCTTAAAAGATTGAAACCAAAAACTCAAGAACAGATAGATCATGATGCAGAAGTTGCAAGGCAAATGATAGAAGAAGATTTGGCTAGTGAAGAAGCTAAACAAGCTCAGATTGCTCAAGATGAAGAATTTGCAAGAAAAATGGCTGCAGATGATGTAAGAAACATAGCTGAATTCATGGAAAGAAAAAGATCAAAAGAAGTAAATCAAGAGGAGTTCAATGAACAGCTACAATATTTGTTGGATTCTGATGTGATTGTAAGAGCTCAAGCTTCAATGGTTCTTAAAGATAAACAGTTGAATGAAGAAGAAAAGACAGAGGAGCTTAAAGAATTTATACTAAAAAAGAATGGAGTTGCAACATAGGAAGATCTGATTCAGAGGATAAGAGAAAGACAGAAGTCAGGATACAAGACAAAGTTGCCAACAAAGAAGGAACTAGTTGAGTCTATGAAGCATTATTTGAAGAACTCAGCAAATTACACTATGAATGACTTCAAGGGAAAATCTTATGCCATAATTGAAAATGAATTCTATGAAACTTATGCTATTCTGAATACTCCAAGAAGAGGTTTCAAAACAGGTAAGAAGAGAGAATCAGAAAGTATGGAATCAGAAGTTGCAAAGAAACAAAAGTCTGAAGAAGAAGGGTTAACAAATGAGAAGATCAGAAGCATGATGATGATTGTTCCAGAATCTTCTTATATTAAACCTTTGCAGGTAAAACATCCAATCATTGACTGGGAAGTGTTCGATGATGGAAGAATGAAAAGATGGAAGATTATCAGACTTGGAGATATTTCTGAAAGGTACAAGTTGTTTGAAGATTTACTCAAAGGCTTTGACAGAGAAGATCTAAATCAACTATAGAGCTTAGTGAAAGAAAAATTCAGAGATAAAGATCCTATTGAAGATAAAGATAAAGAACTATGGGTTCAATTGAAGAGAATTTATGAACCAGATGGTGGAGAGTCAATATGGAGATTTCAAGCACAAGTCATGGACATCACTTGGAAATTATTTGGAATGTTTGGAGTACACAGAGTGTCTACTAAGGATGGAATAGAGATCTATATGCTGGTTGAAAAAGATTATCCACTCAGACCAGGTGTTTTGACAATGATGGCACATGTTAAACTAGAAGCTAATGAAGAATCTGAGATGGCTGATATGCTGGTGACAAAGATATTCAACCTTGCACAAGAAGTGAAAGCTAGATCTAAGAGATTTGCTTGATAGGTGTTTGAAAGAATTTTCAGCATTAAGAAGAAGAAGCTTAATTTGAAGAAACTTAGTGATTTGGATAGAAATCATAAGTTTAGGGGAGGATTGTTAGGAAATTAAGCTTTAGCAGTTAAGACTGTTGATGATAACAGTTAGGACTGTTGAAGATGGAAGTTAAGACTGCTGAAGAGTTTTGAAGACATAAGCAGTTAGGACTGTTAAGTGAAGAAGTTAGTACGGTTTATGTTTATGATTTATGTAATAGATAATTATGGAAAATATATTGTGTATATCGTATAAGATTAGAATGATAGTTATCTTGTAAAGGAATCCTTGGTCTATAAAAGGATTGCCTAGGTTAACATACACGAAACAATAGAAGTACGAATTAATTCATAGAGATTCAAGGTTGTAAACCCTAGTGATAGGAGATCACTCGTATTATTGTTTCAATAATATTGAATCGTTGAAGTTTATTATTCTGTGTTCATTGTTTCATTCAAATCATACAAAACATATAAAGTCTTCTAAGTGCTAGCTAGTAAATTCCGCGTGCTAGACTAAGTATAATTCTTAGTATCACATCTAACACAAGGAGTGTGTGTAGATCCGGTCAATCATCAATAGAGAGAGAGTCATGAGAGATCGTACCTTTTCCAATGATTTTACTTTTAAGTTTGCTACCGAATGTGACATTACCTCCGTCGTACACTTGGTAAGTAGAGAAAAGGTTTTTGTTTCCCGTTATATGTCTTGAACACCCACTATCTTTGATCCACTCATCAGGTTCTAGATCAACCTTTAAGCATACCTAAGATCAAGAAAGACTCAAGCGTTTGGTCCCCAATATCTCATGGGTCCGTTTGGGTTAAACATAACATTATCATGGTTTATGTACGCAAATGGAGGATAGTTGTTCCATGACATGTAATTGGGACCTTGGAAGTTTCTAGGCATGTTTTGGTTCCAATTATTTTGATAATGATGTTGTGAGTTAACATTACTCTTAGGAAAGGGGTGTTTGGGAAACATAGTATGAGGTCTCTGTTGAGTTGTTTTAACTCTATACTCATTCCTAGCTTGACCTCTTCCTACAGAAACAGCTGGTTTTAGCTTGTTGTTAGTTATACTAGTGCTAGGTTTTCTAGTGACCTTAACAAATTCAGTACGGTTCATTTTGAGATCCTTCTGTTCAACTTCTGTACCCGCGGATCCCTTGGGTACAACTGGCGGATCCAAAACTTTGGATCCGTCGGATCCGTGGGCTTCTGACATAGTTGAAACAGTTTCTTTTTCATTCACAGTTTGTTTCTTAACGTCACCTAAGGTTCCTTGTTTCATAAAACCTAGTCCGGTTTTATCATGAGGAAGTTTTTGCATCTTCATTATCTCATCTGCACAACTTATGTTTTTATCAAACTTTTTAAACTTAGAGTTTTGCTTAATGAGATCTTCCTGTGTGGTTTTTAGTGCATCTAATTCTAATTTTAGTTCTTGACACGAGACACATGTATCTTTACTATTTTTGCCTTTTTCTATTCGTATCTCTTTTTCTTTAAGCAAATACACTTCATTTTCTAAAAGTGTTGTTTTAGTTTTCAAGAATTTGTTTTTGTTGATGATTTTTAATGTTATATCACATAGTTTGTTATATTCTACTTCTAAGATTTCATCAACTATAGAGGAGTATGAGTCAGAATGTACCTCTTCTGTGTCATGAGCCATAAGGGCAACTTCGTTGTTCTTATGCTCATCATCATCTCCTTCACTATCACTCCAAGCTCCACTAACAAATGCTTTTTGAGACTTGTTCTTTGGAGGCTTTGGACAATCACCTATAAAGTGACCAGAATCTCCACACCTATAGCACTTCCTCTCTAACTTGCCTTTTCTATCATCACGGTCTTTACGAAGGGATTTCTTTTCTTCACGAGGTGGTCTTACGAACTTTCCTCGTCTCCTGAAGAATTTCTTGAAATCTCTTACGGCCATGGCATATTCTTCGTCTTCACTACTAGAACAAGATTCTTCATCATCACTTGACTCAGCTCTAGCTTTCAAAGCAATGGACTTCATTTTCTCCTTCTTGCCTTTAACTATTTCTGAATCTTTTTCCATCACCATTTCGTGAACTTTGAGATTTCCTATGAGCTCATCTAGTGTCATGCTTGAAAGATCCTTGGATTCTTCAATAGCTGTCACTTTTGCTCTCCACTTTGGGTGGAGTGCTCTTAGAAATTTCCTGACAAAATTCTTACTAGAAAAAGATTCGTCAAGTGCTTTAAGTGATGTAATAATAGTATTAAACCTAGCAAACGCACTATCAATGATCTCATCTTCAGAGATAACAAATTGTTCATATTGTTGAACAAGAAGATCAATTTTGTTATCTTTGACTTGTGAGTTTCCTTGATGAGTGACAATTAGAGATTGCCAAATATCTTTAGCCGTTTTACACATAAAAACTCTTTCATATTCTTTCTTAGGTAAAGCATTGTAAAGCATCATTTTGGCTTCATTATTTTTGGCAATCAACTTCTTTTGCTCATCACTGTGACGAGTAAGAGAAGCTTCTACATCCCGACCACCCGAAATATCATTACTTATGGCCTTGTAATCACCCTCAACAATTATAAACCATAGATCAATATCCTTTGACTTCACATAAGTCTCAAAGTGATTTTTCCAATAAATAAAACAATTAGGTTCGAATAGAGGTGGTCTTTGCATAGATTGCCCTTCTTTAAAGTTTTCAAAATCCATGGATCGTTTTAAGTTTTAAAATACAATATATTTTAAAAATCTTAAGTAACGTAGCTCTTGATGCCAATTGTGGAAAACTAGAAGGGGGGGGGGTTGAATAGTTTTACCGTTTTAAAATTAAATTACTTTAGTTACTTTATGTTATTTCAAAGGAAACAAGCACAAACAAATATTCACACAATATATATATGAGAAGTAAAGAAAGGAAAGATCAAACCACACAACACGGATGTTTATAGTGGTTCGGCTACAAGGACTCTCTTCCTTGCCCTACTCCACTCCTCGAGCCTCTAACTCGAGAGTTATCCTTCACTAAGAAACAAACTCTCTTCTAGGTGGAGAAAACCTTTACACGTCGCTTACTTCCTTTTCCGGTACTAAGCTAAACACCTGGTTCTATTACAAGGTAGAACCAACCTTACATCGCCTATAAGATTACCGACACTAAGCTAGATGTCGAGTTCTTTACAAGGGTACAACCACTCCCGTTTGGTTCTTTTACAAGGGTACAACCACTCCCTACACTCTTTGTGTTTTAAGGACTAAAACACTAACCACACTCACTGAGATAAATGATACAAGTAATGATGTGTGAACTACAATTATATCACACAGTAACTATGCTAAAGGTTTACACGTCTGTGTTGAACCTTGATGCTTAATCTCCCTTGCTACAAAAGGAAAGATCAATGAAATGAATGAATGATAAATGTTAGATGATATGTAAATGAATGAGTATGAATGTTTAGACTCTATGAGTGATGGTGTGTCCAAATGATCAGCTTGCTATTTATAGGCAAGCTGATGAACAGCCGGCGGATCTGGCGGATCCCATAAAAGGGATCTGTCCTTTATGTCGATTGGATCCGCCGACTTGAAAGCAATATGACAGCTAATAGTTTTGGAAATCTTTCCAAATCCAGCTGTATCCTCCACACCTTTGTCATGTCATATCAAGATCTTCCAAAGTCAACTATCTTGCTTGAAGATCTAGCCAAGATATTATGTATGATGCATGCCATGATGTCATTGTATCATTTTAAAGATAAAGTTTCCTTTTAAGGAAATAAACTAGTAGATGTGTAAAATGTAATTCTAAGTAAACTTGTGAAATGTAAAATGTGTTTTAAAGAGACTTTAGCTAGCATTTATAATTTGCTAAAGGTTATACTTTGTAATTGTCATTAACAAAACTAAGTAAAGATCGTAAAATATAAATAACGTTTTTAGGACGATATTTGTATTAACAAGCTGCACCAGCAGAATCATGGTCCCTTGGCAACATAGCAGCCAAAAGAGGCTGATGTTCCCCATCAAACTTATACCTCATGGCTGCAAAGAGTTTGGCAGTAAGCCTATTCATGATCTTAGGGGTATGGTCATTAGTCTGAACATCTAATATTGTTTGTAAAAACCTAGGGTACATTAAAAATTTATGCTTGGCATTACCTAGGTTCCCAACCATTCCATCGAAAATAAAGCTTGACCAATTGAACACCCTCCCATCAGACAGACATATGAGGCCATAAGCAAGAGGGCTTGAGAATTGATCCCACCCTCCTGTCTTTGGACTAAGGCATTGCAAAAGAGTGTGAACAAGAAATCTCCATTGAGGAGAGAATCTATTTTTATAAAAGGTAAAAGTACCATCAACAGGATACCCGATTGTAGCCAATCCAGCCTGAATGTCTTGCTCCGCAAAATCATATAAACCATCTGCATCATTGAGTTGAAGATGAGTCCTGATGGAGGATTCACTGATGACATGCTCGTTCCCATCAATTATTGCCACAATCTCCTTCGGCCTTCCCTCAGGCTTGCTGATGCGTGGTTTTGCGACCTTACAACAGGTTTTACCTCTCGAGGGATCTCAAGAGGCTTGAAATCCCCACCAGGCAGTGTACCTGACCGATGTAGTATAGTGTAGTGGCAAGTACCGGGGGATTGATCGTTCTCTCGAGGAATAGTGTCGTTAGGATTGAAAAACTACTCTAATAGGTCTAAGGGTGAGGGAAGATTCTTTTTGTATTTTTTTATTTTTATAAAAGCAAGTAAAATCTCGGGTTTGAAGGAGTGGGCGGAATTAGTTGCTAGTCAACTAACCCAAATAACTACAAATGCAAATAAAATAAAATAACTGAAAATAAAAAGGTTGTGGAACTTATATGGAGAGAAATGTGTTTACTTAGATTTCCTTACTCCCTAACTATCTTTTACCGGTTGATTAGTGTGTATTAATTGCGTGGATGACGGGTGTATTCCTTAATACCAATCGTGGGGTGGCGTACGTACTTCCCCAACTCTATAAGCTCCTACTTCACTCCTATGTCGAGCCGGCTAAGAAGCTCCTAACATGGGATCACTAGAATTCGCTCATGCATTAAATACAACCATAATAACCTTAGTACGCATTGGTTCATGTTTCTTAAGACGTTCAAGCAAGTTACCGTATAGGAGGTTAGCCAGTTTTCTTAAGCCTAACATCGATAAACAATCATCCAATACAATTAATAACACACCAACAACCAATAATCAATAGTTAGGTTTCATTAGATCTAAGCAAACACAAGATAAATCTAGCCTAGCATGTTAAATAAAAGACAAGAACAAGATATAATCAAACAACACATAGACATATTGAATGATTAATTGATTACTTATCTTCAATTGAACATGGGAGATCCAAGGGTATAAAACCCTTAAAAATGGCAGAAAAATCGTCTTAGGGTTTCTCCTCACAAAGTTGCACACTAATGACTAAAAATTATGAAAATATATATAGAAAAACAGATCTGACGGCGTCACGTTATAGAGCTGACGCCGTCACCTCGCCGCGGTTAGGGTTTCTTGATGGCCTTCTTGACGCCGTCCCCTTTTAATCCTCCAAAATCCTCTCTGGCGCGTCAAGGGTTGACGGCGTCACACTGGGGCTTGACGTCGTCACAGGTACTTTTCCAGCAGATTTTTGAGACTTTGTCGTTTTCTTCACTTTTATGCTCCAAAAACGTCCAAAATGCTTCCTTTTCCAGATTTCTTCTCCAAAGTACCTAAAATGACAAAAGGAATGATTTATGGCAATATTTGATAAAATAAATACGATTTAGGGCTTAAATGACCCCCTAAAAGCGGTACACTTTTCGCTTCATCAAATACCCTTACACTTGAGATTTGCTTGTCCTCAAGCAAATGCGCTTTTATTTTAATCAAAACACAAGTTAGGGGTCATTTAACGCTAATATAAAAGTAATTACAACAAATAGTCGTTCCACTTTAATCATAATAAGCACGGAGATTACAGACTAGCACCTCACAAGTAGTGTTTAGATACTCACATCTCTCAGGTGTCATAAAAGTATATCTCATAAATGAAAATGAATAATATCTCTCACTACCTGTCATAGCAAATAGATTACCATAGGCTTGGGAAAGGATCAAAAACCTCCTCCACTAGGCGTAAGCACCTAAGATAAACTATCAAAGAGGGCTTTTAAACGGGTTATAACGTTAGGTGTAGGGATATGATAAACACGGTTTTGTTGGATAAAGGATATTTTACTGGTGGCGAGTTAAAGATCTTGATTAATTACATGTACAATATGGCGTTGCTAAGCCAAGACTAGACTCGACTTAAGCTAATGAAAAAAATAACAAAAAGATAAAATAAACATAAAATGAAACGGGATGGTAGTCCGTATGTTTTTTTTTTTTTTTTTTTTTTTTTTTTTTTTTTTTTTTTTTTTTGCATACACTCTTGCCCTACCATCCAAAATAATACATCGTAGGGGGGTTGTATCCCCCTTACACTTGAACTTTTACATAACTTTACAATTAACTATTCTAATGACTCGAATTAAGATAATCGAAACACTTGGAGTACTTTTAAAATATTTAGCACATATGGGGGTAATAATGTTGTTCTTCCCCATTACTCCATTACACTAGTACTTTACCCATGAGTCCCAATCGTCCCAAAACAATATGTACAAGGATATGACTCGACTTAGCAACCATGTAATCAATTAGATAATTAACTTGGGGTTTAAACAAATGTTGTCACAATAATGCACTAAAGATGAGTGCATACAAGGTAGGCTAAGGCGATTTGGGTGTACATTTAAGTGGGGTGTAAACAAATTCTTACTTTAAGTAAAATGCTTAAAGTTAGAAACGAAAAGATAGGCTCTGAGGGATGTACTAGGGGTATCGTGTACTAAAAATGAGTACAACGCAAAGGGTGTGGGATAATTACTTGACCAATGTAGCCAATGTAATTATAACAAAAACACAGGTGTAAAACAATGGGTTAATCCTAATGCCTCTTATCATGTAGTAAATCTAACTACACGAATGTAGTCTCACTTGTGGCCTCGGAATGGTCCTAACGCAAGTTCTAGAATCTAAGTGCTACCGGTACACACATCATAGCATAAATGCTTTTCCTACCAATTCTAGGGGCGAACCTCACATATTTGGGGGTGGAAAATTTTTTTGTGGTACGGTTTTGTGCTAGTCATATAACTCCTATCCGTGAGACGCTCATTAAGACCAAAGTTTCACTCCTATATGTTGTAAAAAATTTTAAATTTGGCACTAAAATTGCCTTAACAGGTATTTATCTCAGTTTTATTACACATCTACCATCAAACAAACAAAAATCAAGTGCAATTGTATTCTCTAAGGTATCATCATTTACCCTCCCCTTACACTTAAGCTGAACATTGTCCCCAATGTTCATTCAAAGGATGTAAAAGTAAATAAGGTAAAAGAATGAAAACAAATACTCCCCTGATTCGTTCGATGTGGATAATCCGGTAACATGGTTAAATCCTCCTCCAAGAAAATGAACGTTGAAAGCTTCCCTTCCGAAATATAAATCATCTTCTTGTCCAATATAACCTGTTAAACCTGAGAAAACAAACACAAAAAACCCAAAGCATCAACCTGAACAAAGAAAACTCACAACTAGATGTAATTCCAGACTTAGAAATAAAAACAAAACGATTAAAGATATAATGCTTGTAGAATGAATATTTGCAGATTTCCTGGAGTTTATAAAACTAAAGATTTAACAAAAACTTTATGACTCCGGTAGAAAAACAAAACTTGCAAAATTTCCAGAATTTTACACTTGACGCCGTCAGAAGTGACCTGCAGAAATTTTATGGTTAGTTTCCGGAAAATTTCTGGAAAAACTTTTGCCTCACTTCCCGGAAATCCTGCAAAATATTCATTATGACTCGATGCATTAACAAGATTTGCATCTATTCAATTAGTATCATGTCATAATTTGTGATTTTCATCTCTTAAACAATTTGATTTTAAAATCTTTAATAGTATAACAAGTTAAAACAAATAAAGCATTTTCACAATTTTACTTTGAAACATGAATTAAAAATAACAATTAAATTCAACGAAACAAATAAAACAAACATAACATAACAAACATAACAAACAATACAATAAAAAAATAAATAAAATGGTGCAAACATCAACCAAAGGCTTTTGTTGATCACACTGACACCTATTAAGAATGGGGAGGTTTTCCCTAACTTGGATTATGGGTGAAGTAGCGATACACACCCTTAGGGTGAATATGCCACGTGAGGTGAAGGGGGTATGAATGGCTTCCTTCATCTAAATACCCGGATAATATTGGTTTATGGGTGGGTCGGTTCCTCTTTTGTCTCCTAGATGTAAATCTAAGGATGAAAAGTTGTGTAACGGTTGAGGTTCCGGCTCATCAACACTAGGAAATTCCCTAGAACTAAGAGTAAGGTCATCACTAAAAGTGTTCAAACCTATATCCTCTAGTTGTGCTTGGTCAAGGTTCTACCTCCATCGGGATTCCTAAAGTCTTTCTAGTCTCCGGGTAAGTCAGGGCGGTGTGGTGCCTCAAATGATGGTTGATATTTTGTGGGCCTTATGGTGTTTACCTCATCATTCCACGTGTCAAGATCACCTATATCCTCATCAATTGTTTTCTTAGGTAGTGATGATAACAAACCTAGCGCTTCATCCAACTTATGGTTTATTGCTTCGGCTCTATCCACAATTCCTTGGCAAACTAGGTCGCTTTTCCTATTGGCCTCACTAAGATGAGATCCTAAACATGGAGGTTGTTCATAAGAATCTATCCTAGGTGAAGGCTCATATGATTCATAGGTGTCTCTAAATGAGGTATTTTGAACTCCTTGTTGTTCTAGCCACTCAACCATATCTTGCAATCTTAGAAGTCTAAGTGAAAAGTCCATTTGAAGCAAATTACAAACAAAATCACAAAGAAAAGATAGACTACGAGAAAGCTACAAAATAAAAAGAAAAAATCTCACTTGATAGGAATCTTGTGAGTAGACCTAATAAAAATAAAATTTCAACCTAAGCAATAACTACTCCCCGGCAGCGGCGCCAAAAACTTGATGCGTGGTTTTGCGACCTTACAACAGGTTTTACCTCTCGAGGGATCTCAAGAGGCTTGCAATCCCCACCAGGCAGTGTACCTGACCGATGTAGTATAGTGTAGTGGCAAGTACCGGGGATTGATCGTTCTCTAGGGGAATAGTGTCGTTAGGATTGAAAAACTACTCTAATAGGTCTAAGGGTGAGGGAAGATTCTTTTTGTATTTTTATATTTTTATAAAAGCAAGTAAAATCTCGGGTTTGAAGGAGTGGGCGGAATTAGTTGCTATTCAACTAACCCAAATAACTACAAATGCAAATAAAATAAAATAACTGAAAATAAAAAGGTTGTGGAACTTATATGGAGAGAAATGTGTTTACTTAGATTTCCTTACTCCCTAACTATCTTTTACCGGTTGATTAGTGTGTATTAATTGCGTGGATGACGGGTGTATTCCTTAATACCAATCGTGGGGTGGCTTACGTACTTCCCCAACTCTATAAGCTCCTACTTCACTCCTATGTCGAGCCGGCTAAGTAGCTCCTAACATGGGATCACTAGAATTCGCTCATGCATTAAATACAACCATAATAACCTTAGTACGCATTGGTTCATGTTTCTTAAGACGTTCAAGCAAGTTACCGTATAGGAGGTTAGCCAGTTTTCTTAAGCCTAACATCGATAAACAATCATCCAATACAATTAATAACACACTAACAACCAATAATCAATAGTTAGGTTTCATTAGATCTAAGCAAACACAAGATAAATCTAGCCTAACATGTTAAATAAAAGACAAGAACAAGATATAATCAAACAACACATAGACATATTGAATGATTAATTGATTACTTATCTTCAATTGAACATGGGAGATCCAAGGGTATAGAACCCTTAAAAATGGCAGAAAAATCGTCTTAGGGTTTCTCCTCACAAAGTTGCACACTAATGACTAAAAATTATGAGAATATATATAGAAAATCAGATCTGACGGCGTCACGTTATAGAGCTGACGCCGTCACCTCGCCGCAGTTAGGGTTTCTTGATGGCCTTCTTGACGCCGTCCCCTTTTAATCCTCCAAAATCCTCTCTGGCGCGTCAAGGGTTGACGGCGTCACACTGGGGCTTGACGCCGTCACAGGTACTTTTCCAGCAGATTTTTGAGACTTTGTCGTTTTCTTCACTTTTATGCTCCAAAAACGTCCAAAATGCTTCCTTTTCCGGATTTCTTCTCCAAAGTACCTAAAATGACAAAAGGAACGATTTAGGGCAATATTTGATCAAATAAATACGATTTAGGGCTTAAATGACCCCCTAAAAGCGGTACACTTTTCGCTTCATCACTTGCGCAAAGCCGCTGTAGCCCAAAATTGTTTGACTAGAGAGTCATAAACCACACTTGGGCAATGAGTAAGTGCATATCGAATGGAGGACCCTCTTAAGAAGGTAAGTATTTCATCATACCCTCCACTTCGATTTGAGGTTTCCAGATATCCCACTTTGTTATGGTCATCTTTGTATTGAAGTACCGCCATTGAGAATAATCAGTGAAAGAGTTGTTGAAAGGAGAAGCAATGAGTTAGGTTTGAGAGAAAATGGTTATTTTGGGTGTAGGATGAGTAATTTAGGTCACTTATACGGTTACCCAAATTAACAACTTAATCGCGAAAGAATCTTTGACCAATATGAAATTGAGGCAAACCCAAAATGAATACCCAAATTCTTCAATACCAGCAGCAACCACAAGTCAACCAGCAGAAACAGATGGTCAACCAGCAGGAACAAACTGCTGTTTGACCAAAAGTCACAATTAACTCCAGAAAGTCAAACCCTTAATTAACCCCATTCCTGAAAGAAATTTATTTCAAAACCAACCCAACATTTAATTGCCTTCACCTTCCATAAGTTTATAAAAGGCCTTGAAAAATCAATATTACACAACACATACTGCAAACCCTAAATCAAATTATTCACACCCAATGAGCTCCTCCAAGCCAACGATTGTAGAGATTTCCTCTGATTCATCTTCCGAGTCATCAGGATGGGCCAATTACTTTCCACCCAATCACTCTAACCTCACCAGCAAGAACCAAAAAGGCAAGGAAAAGGCTGAACCATTATCCTCTGATGAACTTCCTACTCCCCCACCATATGTGGACGATTCATCCTCCTCTTCTTACTCATCTGATGATGATGATGATCTTGTTGTACTATCAGATGTACTAACAGGGGAGTTTGAAAAGGCTGCCTCATTAATGAGTATGATCCCTGTGCCTACGAAGAATCCCTCTGATCCAAACCCAAGAACACAAGTGCTGGGACTCCCTTGCCTAAGGGTGTGGGAAGCCATTGATGGTAGAGGAGTCCACAAAACCATGCCTGATTACAAAGGGAATGGGAAGAGATAGATGGAGTAGAGGAGTTGGTAGCTGGCTGGGTGGTTTTCTGGGTTTGAGGAATGTGTGTATGGTTTGTTGATGTTGTTTTGATTGATGAAAAACTCTGTCGTTGGATCTGTAATCTTACTGTTTATGATGAATAAGATTTTTATGTTTCTTGGTTACTTGAGATCCTATACTTATTATTTGCTTGAACTCAAAACCTGCAAAAGGATTAGAAGACACAATATACAAAGAATATACAAATATATAACATCTGCAAGACAAAGTTAGTGAACATTAATAAAACTTAAGAAAAATGTTAGTTAATACACATTATACAGCATTAAGCCTCCCCTTAGGCTTATGCCTCCCCTCAATATCAATTTCCCATCCTTTTCCCATATACATTGTGTCATAGTAAACAGGCCTATTAATATTCTGAAAGTAAGAGCTTGTAGGTCTGTTAAATGGTCTAGCAGCACCGCTTTTCCAACCAGCAGAAACATGTCTACCAGCAGGAACTGGTCTACCAGCAGGAACTGGTCTACCAGCAGGAACTGGTTTACCAGCAGAAAAGGTAGCTCTGCCAGAGTACTTTTGTGCTGCTTTAGGGATAAAGGGTGGAATCTTATCAACATCATTCCACATAGGTCTAGTCTGCTTTTGTCTAGCACAAGCACCCATTTTATCCTCATAGAAATCACAGTCTTTAATGAGGTGAGAATAACTACCACACACAAAACAAGATTTCTTCCTAAAAGACTTGTTCTTCACATGACCTCTTTTATTACAAGCATAATTATTAAATCCAAAATCAGAAACAAAATTGTTTTTATCAGAACACAAAGAGTTGTCTTCAAAAGAAGCTGTCTTTGAAATAGGTTCATCAGCAGGCAGCAGCTACTCTTGAGTAGAAGTCATGTGACTTGGGTGTTGTAGACTTTTCACTTGAATCACATGAGGTATAGTCTGTGGACTTAGATTCAGAGGACTTGTCACTGTTAGAACAAGAGACAAAGTCATTAGTATTACAATCAGAATCAGGTAAGTCATTTGACTTTTTGCCATATGTCATGTGTGATTCATCCAAGTCTATGTCAGTGTGGGTAGAGGTAGGCTTAAATATTCCTGTTATAGGTGGAGGAACAACATTCATTCCTCCTTCTTTGACATACTTGACAGGAATTTGGTAATTTACCTCCTTAGGGGTAGGGTCAAATATACTTGGTTCATTAGGGTCATAAACATCATCTGGCCCAACATCATACCCCAACCCTCTCTTACACCTTACAGATTGAGTGCTATTGTTCAACTTGACCAAATTTTTTGCTGATTGTTGCCATGAATTACACCTGGCCACTTCACTATCTAACTTAGCCTGCACATTCTGTTTTTCTAAATTTACCTTTGCATTTTCTCTTTCAGAATATTTTAGCAAGTTAGTAGTGTTTTCTAAGTCTCTTTCCAAAACCCTAATTTTCTCTTCATATGCTAATTGATTTGATTGGTACCAAGCTTTTTGTTTTTCTAAAGTTTTAAGAGCATTTTCATAAGCTTGAACTTTAACAAACAATTCTTTATATTGAGGCTCTAAATCATCAAACTCTTTCTTAAGTTCAGCATACATTTCATGACAGCCAAAAGGACATTTTTGTACCTGAGATGAACATCCCCGTCAAGGCAAATTCTTCCACATCATCTTTTGCTTCATCAACCACACTGAATGTTTGATTGACACTTTCTTCATCAGCTTCATCATGTCCTGTCCATTCTACCATAGAGTCAAAAGGTAGCAAGGCTTTAATCTTCATGGCCCACATTTCATATTTATCTTCTGATGAAGACATTGTGTAAGGGTTTAAGAGATTTGTTTAAAGAAGTTTTCTTCTTCGACAGAGATCCTCACCAGGCTCTGATACCACTTGTTGGATCGTGCCTCCTTGATAGATTTTTGAGCCTTTGTAGATCGGTAGAATGCCTATGTAATCACAAGCATGCTACAAGAGAATCTCTGAATATAAACTAATAAAGAAGAAGAAGTAACTAATAAACTTTGATCCTATATGGATCTTTTATTAACTAATAATGTTTCAATCGATTACAAAACTCATAGCCGCATGTTTCTTTTATACTACAAGAAACCCTAATGCAGCATTACTAAGAAAACGTGTAAAAGAGATATACACTATCTCTTCCTAAATTAACTCTAACAAACTTTCTAAACATACGGTATTTCTAAACATACGGTATTACCCGCAGCAATGACAACTAACAGCAGAAATAAAATGTACTACCAGCAGGAACCACTATCAGCAGGAACTACATACCTGCCAGCAGGAACCATTAACACTAATAGCAGGAATGAAATAAACTATTATTCTAATAATTCCTAACAGAGTTCTTGGGTTATACGTGGGTTAAAGTGGGTCGAATTGGGTAAGTCACAAAAAGGGTTATCGAGTTGATATGTACGTCGAGTTAGGGTTTCTAATAAATGAATTAGGGTTTAATTGCATGGAATAATTAATGAGGTGTTTAAAATGTATAAGTATGGGAATATTCATATAATTATGTAATTTACATTTTGGACCCTGAAGTTTGATAAAATGACACTTTAAACCCTAAACTATTATAAGTTGTCATAATAAACCCTAAACTATAATGTTGGTCATATTAAGTCTTTAAGTTGATTTAATTGTCATTTATAACCCTAAAAGTTACTAAATCAGGAAACTTACTAACTCAGGAAACTTACTAAATATGGAAACTTACTAAATATGGCAAGTTACTAAAAATAGAAAGTTACTAAAAGAAGAAAGTTTCTAAAAATTGAAGGTTACTAAAAGTGGAAAGTTTCTAAAAATAGAAAGAAACCTTAAATGGGAAACCTTAATAACTATAAGTGGTAAACTTGTAAAATGAGCTTATAAGTAATACGTGATCATTAATTTGTATAGGTTCGATGAAGAAGGAGTGATTCCCTGTTTCGGTGTGCTTTCTTATTTTGTTGGTTGCTTTGCATAAGGTACAGATATTCTACCCTTTCTCAGTAAGGGTTCTGATCTCATGACTTCTCGATCCTTGACTTTGATTTGTTTACTTTGCCATGATCCCATTTGATATAAGCCATTGCTATGATTCCCTTGATATGATTCAGTTGCTATCCATTCTGTTATGATGATCTGTTTATTATCTCCTTGATTGAGATTCTGTTCAGTTGTTGATTGTTTTGATTATGATTGCTTATTATGGATAGTTTTGTTCTGTTATGTTCTGTTGCCCGAGCTAACTAGCCATGGAGGTACCATGGCCATGTCATTAAGGCACCAATGGCATGACACTTTCTGTGGAAGTGTGATTGATCCACGGCGTTCCCTTCTGTTATGATTATATGATTATGGCGCACGTGGCCATTCTGTTATATGTATGTATAGTCTCGTACTTGCATATGTATTCTGTTTTGCAGGGGCGTATGGATGCATCCTAGGTATATGATTTGATATGGATATGATATGATATGAGTTAGTGACTGGTTGTACGTGCCATGTACCCCATTTCACTTCTGGTACATTGGAGCTAGCTACTCCTTGTACAACTTATGATTTGACGGATATGTATATGTGATTATGTGGTCTATTCGAGTGGCTCGTTTAGACAGGCTCGTGGCTATCCGTTAGGTATCTTTGGTCCGTTCGAGTGGCTCGTTTGGACGCGTTCGTTGTCGTATTATTATTTGACTCTTAGAGCTATTTTGACTCATGATATTTATGCATTTGATCCATTTGATTCATATTCGTTTGCTTATGCTTATTACCTTTTCTGCTTTGTATATATATCTGTTCACTGGGCTTTTTAAGCTCAGCCGCGTTTTCTTTTCCATGCGGCAGGTAATAAGCGGGATGCTGGGCAAGAATGTTGAGAGTAGGAGTTAGAAGACCTACCTTGTTTAGATTCCCCATTGTCTTGGACATGTTTTGGACTTATGCTGGATATCTTATTTCTTTTCACTTCGTTGGATATTTGTTTAGACTTTTGGGAGCTTGTATTTTGTAAGTCATGATGTTCTTGACTTTGCTTTATTTATGAAGTCTTCCGCTTGCGTTATTTTGTGTGTTTTGATAGACACCATAATGTGGCATCTTAACCAAGGGCGGGTTGGGGTGTTACATTTTGAGTGAAACCATACTTCTTGATTTCATCATCAAACCTTTTATTCAATTGCCTAGATGCTTGCTTTAATCCACAAATGGATCGTTGTAGCTTACATACACGGTTAGGATATTGTGGATTGACAAATCCTTCAAGTTGGTCCATGTAAACCTCTTCGGTTAAGTGACCATTCAAGAAGGCAGTTTTGACATCCAGCTGCCAAATCTCATAGTCATAGTACTCTGCTATGGCTAAAAGAATCCTAATAGCTTTTATGTATGCAACAAGCGAGAAGGTTTCCTCATAATCTACACCGTAGGTTTGAGTATAACCTTTTGCCACAAGACGAGCTTTATAGGTGTGTACCTTTCCATCCATGTCAGTCTTCTTCTTGAAGAGCCACTTGCTACCAACAGTTTTAGCGTTAGGAGGGAGGTCAACTTCAATCCAGACTTCATTGTCTTTCATGGATTTCATTTCCTCGTTCATAGCTTTAAGCCATTTTTCATATTCAAAATCTGCTAATGCAGCTTTATAGTTAGCGGGCTCATTGAGATCCCCTAACTCATGTACTTCTGAATCGATGTACAAACACATACGTTCAGGTGCACGTATTATCCTTGAGGACCTACGAACAGGAATAACTTTACTTTCTGGTTCAACATTTTCATGTTCAACTATCTCAGGAAGTTGGCTAGTATTTTCAGAAGGGTGAGTATCTTCTTGAATTTCATCAAGTTCTACGATCCTCCCACTTGCTTCTTGTGAGATGAGACGATTTTAAAAAAAATCAGCAAAACGAGCAACAAATACTTTGTGCTCAGGTGGCTAGTAGAAGTAGTAACCCATTGTTTCCTTTGGGTATCCTACAAAGATACACTTAATAGATCTTGGCTCAAGTTTGTCAGGCGTATCACGTTTCACGAATGCTTCGCAACCCCAGACCTTTAAGTAAGACAGATTAGGGACTTTCCCATGCCATAGTTCATATGGTGTCTTTTCAACCTTCTTTGATGGAACCATATTGAGAATGCGTGCAGCAGACTCAAGAGCATAATCCCAAAAGGACATTGGTAGAGTTGTTTGATTCATCATAGATCTTACCATGTCAAGCAGGGTTCGATTTCTTCTCTCAGATACACCATTATGTTGTGGTGTACGTGAGAGAAGAAATCTGTGAGACAATCCCGCACTTCTTAAGATGATCTATAAACTCTTGACTCATATATTCGCCTCCACGGTCAGTCCGTAAAGCCTTTATGGTCTTACCAAGTTGATTCTCAACTTCGCTTTAAAATACTTTGAAAGTTTCAAGGTCTTCATGTCTATGTTTAAGCAAGTAAACATAACCATATCGACTAAAGTCGTCAGTGAAAGTTAAGAAATAGGTGTATCCTTGTTTTGACACAGTTCTAAAAGGGCCACATACATCAAAATGTATGAGTCCAAGCAGATCTGTAGCTTTCTCCGTTTTATGCGAAAAAGGCTTTTTTGCCATCTTCCCAGACATACAAGATTCACACTTATCAAAAGACTCAAGGTCAGTTGATTTAAGAAGCCCATCAAGTTGCAGCTTCTCAATGCGTTTCTTGTTAATGTGTCCAAGTCGGCAATGCCACAAGAATGTTGAGTCCAAGTTACGCTTGACTTTTTTACTATTAACAGAATACATAGAACAATCATTCGAAACAGAATCATGCATATCAATTTCAAAAATACCATTCCTAGAAACAACATTAAAATAAAACACGTTATTCATTGAAACTGAAATACCAATATCTGTAAAACAATGAGTAAAACCCTTGTCTTTCAAAAGTAAAACTGAAACAATACCCTAGTAATACTAAGAGCATAACGACAATTGTCCAATACAATTATTAAACCACTAGGAAGGTATAAATCAAAACTTCCGATAGCTTCAACGGCTGCATGGTTTCCATTTCCCACGTACAGGCTTAAAGCTCCTGGCTTCAGTCTCTTACTTCCCCTGAGACCCTGAGTAGTATTACAAATGTGAGTACCACAACCAGTGTCATATACCCAAGATTTATGAGAAAAAGTATAAAGTTCTATGACGAAGATACCTGATGTGCTAGCATTGCTACCCACATAGCACTTCTTCTGCATCAACTCGGCTAAATAGGCAGGACAGTTCCTCCTCCAGTGTCCAGTCTGATGACAATGATGACACTCAGTGTCCTTAGCAGGATGCTCCTTTTTAGGTGGAGGGGGAATCTTGGCCTTGGGGGCATAAGCAAGCTTAGCCTTGCCTTTACCATGATTCTTACCCTGAGCACCATTCAGCGGCTTCTTGTTCTTATTATTCTTCTGGATCCTTCATGCTCTTATAGCAAGTAGAGCAGGGGTAGCATCTTTCTTAGGAAGCCCTTGTTCGTGCAGCTTAAGCATTGCATGCACTTCATTCACTGTCTTCCCCATGCATTGCATATTATAATTCTGTCTGAATCCAGCAAAGTCCTTGTTCAGAGAGGTAAGAATCAAGCTCACTGCAAGGCCAGATGACATGGGGTGACCAAGGCGTTCCAGTCTATCTAGATAGCCCTTCATTTTCAGAACATAGGTGCTAACAGATTGACCCTCCTCATGCTTACATGCATGAAAGGCCTGCACAGTCTCAAGGAGTTCCTGTTCTGCTTGCTGAGCAAACATGGTCTTCAATTCCTTAAGCATGTTATATGCATCAAAGTGCTCCAGATTCTTTTGAAGTTCTGGAGTCATGCTTATGAGCATAAGACAGCCTATGTCCTTGGATGCTTTAACCCATTGGGCGTGAGCAGCAAGGACATCAGCAGGAACCTGCTGATCAGGAGTTGGAGGAACAGGAGTAGCAGGTATGGGATGCTCCACATAGGTTAACTTATCCTCGGCTGTGAGGACGATCCTCAAATTCCGATACCAGTCGAGGAAGTTTGATCCAGTAAGTTTTTCCTTTTCGAGGAAAGACCTGAAGATCGAATTGTTGACAGATTGATTTGCTGCCATCTACAATAAAACAAAGTTCAAAATTTTAGTATTTTCGATAATTAATTCTTTTACAAATTAACTACCCATGTTTTATTAAATAAAACAATTAATTTACTAAAAGACTAAGACCCTCTTGAACTCCCATTCATCACGGTAGTGCTTACTACTCTGGTAAGTCTTGTGGGTACAAGAGGTAGGCGGCGTGCGACAATTGCATTACAAGTGCAACTCTTAGATTTATGAGACTTATGGCACTAGAGTACAAGCTACTAGTGCCATGCATGTTTTGTCTCATCCTATGCCTCGAGCTCAAGGATCTCACCGCTTGACTCGATTAAGTCGTCCAATTAGAGAACATGTGTAAATAACTCTAGGTCTAACGCTAGAGAATAAACACCTTGGGTTGCAATTCACTTGCGTCCCATGAAGAGCAAAAGGCAAGTGCAAGTGTCCTCAAATTTGGATGGCATAAACTTAAATTTCAAATAGGGTATCACATAATTTTTGACAAAAGCATGTATTAAAAATTGTGTACAAAGAGGCATGCATACATCTTTGTAACACAAGTTTGCAAAAAATAGTTTTTTGAACTTATTAGGTGTACTTATTATCACGGGAAAAGAATGGTAAAAAAACCCTATATTGTACTCTGCATGAGTCAAAAGACCCAAGTTCTTCCAATAATTCCCTTATATGCCGAAGCATGTAGTGGGGCGGGAAAAGACCACACAAAACCCTAGATCTTGATTTGATCAAAGATCATTAATAAAAGCACAAAAACTTTAGGTATCTTATAGTTAAAGTTTATTAAATCACACGATATCCAGCAAGCTATATCCTGGTAGCTTCGAGTAATGATCCACACCCTCAATAGCTTGATGGAACCCGCGATTTAATTAAATCATATTTCAATAGTTTATAGTCCGTTTAAGTGTAAAAAAAAAATTTCACACATAACACATAACTGGTCACAAGGAATTAAGTGTGTATATTAACAGACAATAATTAATGACCGCGTAAGCCTTAAGATTGGAAAAGAAAAAGAAGAAGTACATGTTACAATAATCTTTTTAATTTTCCTAACCCCTTTTAAGTCTTATTAACCATTAATAATTAAACAAGATCAAGATTTAATTAAATGACAATAATGCATGTTATTGTCATAACAATTAATATATGTGTTTAATTAGCGTAGCAAGCGACTCTATGTGTAACCCATAACACCAAACGAGATGGCTCGTGATGCCACTGTTGGGAATTCATATTGATTAAACCATCAATACCACGAGTACGCAGCGGATGGATCTATATTTAATGTTATGAATTAAAAACATAATAAATACTAACCTCGAATCTATTGAAAAAAAGATAACCACCAAGTCTTGATCTTGATCACGAACACTTCAATGGATCTCGTATCACCACGAAACCCTAATCAACTATAGTGAGTTGATCTCTATCGAAAACTCACACTACACGTCTAACGAGAGCGTTAGGATGCTAGTGCTTAACCCACGAGCTTACGAACTAAACACGAATGCTAGTCGTAGAGAAGAAACAAAGCCAACTCCCTTACAAGGGGTGTTGGACGATTTGTAGAGGCAAGAAAGAAGATCAAAGAATGCTTTGATTTTGAGAGGTGTGAATAAATGAAGACCTAGAGGCCTCCTTTTATACTAATAGGGTAGTTTAGAAAAAGCCACTCCTCTCCTTGCCCTAGCCTATATGGCCGGCCACCATAGTGTCCCATGGGCCTCCATATTGCATTTTGGTCCTTGAAAATAAACTATATACAATACAAGCTAATTTTGGACTTAACGACCGTTAACCGTTACACTAACGGACTAACGACCGTTATGCATATTTCGTGGATTATATTAATTATAATTAATACTCCCTCCATCTCAATTTATTTGTCAGGAGAGAGAAAACACAAAGTTTAATAAAAGTGGGGCCACTTTAATTTTCAACCACTAAAATGGAATATTACTCCACCAGATTCTCTAGTTTTTACTAAATAAGGAAAGTGGACAATTAATTTGAGACATCCATAAAAGGAAATATGGACAATTAAATTGAGACGGAGGGAGTAGTATACATTAAACATATTAATTATATTTAATAAACGCTCTCTAAATGTATACGTGTGTGTCCCGATAAGCTCACGTAATTTCTAGCCGTATAACTATTGATTTACGAGCACATAACCAACACAATTATGGCGACATTTTTCTCTAACAAATCAAGAGAAGGATCATTCCTGTAATAGACTCACTCATGCATATATGATGGAAAGCATTTTCTAATAAATGGGCACCTTTTGACCCAATTGGTTCGCAAGGTGCATGAAAATTGATCTCAACTATCTATTTTCTACTTTCAAAAAAGCATAGTAGATTTCTATTCAAAGCACTGAAATAAGTGCCGCCTATAAATCTTGTCTAAAAAATATGATTACGGGTAATTTAGGAGAAAACTAAAAGGATAATTTTTGAAAAAGCATCATACTTGTCACAAATGTCAGTTCTGCATAGCGAACTAAAAAAAATACGCTTTTATACATTAAACTTGACATTCTTGTCTGCTTGTGAGTATTAGGACCATTTTACCTTTTCAAGTTACATAAATGGTCCCTGTGGGTTTGCCAAAATTGCATCCACCGTCCTTAGGCTAAATTACATAAATGGTCCCCGTCGTTTGGGGAAAATTGCGTCAAACGTCCCTATTTTTTTTCGAATTTTTTTTTTGAATTTTTTTTCTGAAATGTTTTTTCGGAATTATTTTTTTCCTTTTTTTTAATTTTTTTTAGAATTTATTTTTCGAAAAAAGTTTCAAAAAAAAAATATTTTAAAAAAAAATGGAAAAAAAATTCTAAAAATTATTTCAGAAAAAAAATTTACTAAAAAAGATTTCTAATTTTTTTTTCGAATAAAGTTTCTAAAAAAATTATTTCAGAAAAAAATGGAAAAAAATAATTTCGAAAAAAAAAAATATTTTTCTAAAAAAATTATTTCAGAAAAAAAATTTTTCTAAAAAAAATTTCTAATAAAATTATTTCACGAAAAAACAATTCTAAAAAAAATAATTTCAGAAAAAAATTTGAAAAAAAAAGAATTTAGAAAAAATATCAGAAAAAGAAAAAAAAATAATAATTCGAAAAAAAAAATGGAAAAAAAAATTTCGAAAAAAAATAGGGAGGGTGGACGCAATTTTCTCCAAACGACAGAGACCATTTATGTAATTTAGCCTAAGGACGGTGGATATAATTTTCAAAAATTCAAAGGTAAATTGGTCTTGACAGATTTTTTTTCATCTTTAGTACTCACAAGCAGACAAGAATGTCAAGTTTAATGTATAAAAGCATATTTTTTTTATTTCGCTACGCAAAACTAACATTTGTGACAAGTATGATGCTTTTTCAAAGAATTTTCCCTACATTCTTTGGTAGTCATATCAAATGAAATAATAAAATTATGTAACTGATCTTGTCCTTCGCCGTCCGGTAGATCATCATAAACAACCCAATTTATTATCTATCTATAACGACCTGACACGAGTAAATTGACATTGTACCACATGGCAAGTTTTTAGATAAGCTCTTCCAACTCCCTGAGCTCAACGTAAATATAATACATGACCTTGCCAAGGAAAGCTAACCTTATTTCGCAATTGCCAATATTGATCAACATATGTAAACTTGACAATCATAGGGTCATTACTGACAGGACAAACCCCGAAACCAAGAAAACCCACAAATTGAGAGTCGAATAAACCAGGCACAACAATACCAACTGATTTTCTGATTGACATATTCCAAAGAACAACCATTTTGTTCCTTCCAGAGTTGTTACCAAAATGACCATGCATGCACAACAAGCCTTGAGAGAAGCCAATTACTTTCAAGTTCTAAAGTAATTTAGCGATCGCAGGAACAATGTGAGAAAACTTTTGTTGAGAAAAAGTGTCATCATCGACAAACGAAACATATTTTTCCTCTGAACCAACTGCATCCTCGTACTACAACAAAAGAGAGGACGGGCGATGATGGTTTTGGCGGGGACGCTCATGTCCCCGCCGAAAGTCGCTAAACGACAAAAACGGCGCTAAGCTGGCACATAGTCTCGCTGACCGTTTACTAAATTTTCAACGGGACTTTTTGGCGGGGACAAAGTGTTTTCCATATTTGGCGAATTTTGACCAAACTTGGAACTCTTAATTGTTCCCGGGTTTTTTTTTCTCGCCCTAGCTTTTGGCGGGGACAAGTCCCCGCCAAAAGTTTACATGCACAGTTCTATCTTTTTGGCGGGGACGTGTCCCCGCCGAAAGTGTTATCCATTTTCCCTCCTAAAAATTAATTTAGGCCGCCAAAGTTTATCCCGTCAAATTGCAACGTTATCCCGCCAAAGTTTTAGTTATATATAACCTAACCGATCATCCTCAAATCGGCAAAACACAAATAACCAAATCATTAATTCCCACAAAACACACATAACAATGGTTGGTTACACGCCGGAAGAGGAGTGGTCAATGGTTTTATCGTCGGAGGGTCTCTTTAATGAAGTTCTTAATACATATGGCTACGAAATTTATGATGAATATGGTTCTTATAAGAACATTAGCCCGTGGATGAGAGACCAGATTCTGGAATGGTTGAGGAAAAAGCCGTACTACAGAGAGATGTTGGACGCTCAAGCTGATGATGTTGGAGGAGAAAGCGCGTTTGATACCACACTTGATGATCAGGGAAATAGGATAACAAATCTTGAAACTTTGTTTGAACATTTCATCAAGCAAAGGAAAGCAACGAAAGGAAAAGATGGTGCAGGTTCTAGCAAAGTGGGAAGTAGCAGCAAAAAACAATGAATGGGCGATGTTTGTTATGGTATATGTCGTGTGTTTCGTTTGCTTGTCGAGTTGTTTCGTTTGAGTTGTTTCGTTTGATCTGTTTCGTTTGCTTGTCAAGTTGTTTCGTTTGAGTCTGTATGAAATGTATGTGGTTGAGAACTCTTGCGTGTTTTAAATAAAAGGTTTGCCTTCGTGTTTGTTAATTGTGATATTGTTCCTTCAGTTCCATTCTTTATGGTTACGGTTATGAGTCAATGATGAGTTGCATAGGTAGATCACCGCCGCTAACGAAGGTGCACGACGGCTGTTAAAGAAGCCTCGTGAAATACTTAAGTTTTCACAACAACAACAACATTTTATTAAACAACAACAATAACACAAACAACAACAACAACAACAACAGCAACAACAACAACAACAACAACAACAACAACAACAACAACAACACATATGAAGATTGTCCAAGTCACCTAACAGCTCACGGAGTATTGCAGCCGACTGACATGCGTGGTCGGGGTCGTCGGGATTCGTTGCCATTTCAAGTCTTGCCTCCAGCATCCTTACTCTTGTCTCTAGCACCTGCTTTTGTGATTCCAGCATGTTTACTCTTGTCTCTAGCACCTGTTTTTGTGATTCCAGCATGTTTATCCTAAGATCTTTGGCATTACAGTTTGAGCACTCTGTTGGTGCAGATCCATCACCTTGAGATGTTGAAGCAGAAGCGATTACTCGTAACCGGTCATCAAATTCACTCTTCCATATAAAATATCCACATCCATGATCTTTTTCTCTTGGCTGTTACATAATAAGAAAATGTTACGATTGTTTGTATATTTACATAAATAAGAAATGTATGATTGTTCACCTTCGAAAGAGGACATGCATAATATTTCCATCCAAAGGTATCTTCTTGATGTGATGTTCATAGTTTTATATTTCCTGTTCCACAAGAACACATAAAAGGATTATATCGCTGCATCTCAGGTTTTGAAATTGGTGTGAAGATAAGAGGTTGTGAGGTTAAGTGGTTTTGAGGATAAGAGTGTATATAATGTGTTTGTGAGGATAGAGCAGATCTGCTAGCTTTTGGTGGGAAGTTTTGGCGCCAATATTTTGGTGGGAAGTGTTGGCGCCAATATTTTGGTGGGAAGTGTTGGCGCTAATATGTTTGTGCAGTAGAAGAAAGAATTAATTAGGGGAAAGTGGGCAAGTAAGCATGCAGAGTAAGAAATTAATTATGAGTTGATATGATTTAATAAGAATAATTAATACCTCTATCAAATCAAAAAGAATACCTTATGAAGAAGTCAACCGAAGAACATCTACATTCAAATTTAACATCTCATGTACAACCATATCATCTCGGCTCATTCGTTTAACATCTCGTGTACAACCATATCATCTCGACTCATTCGTTTAACATCTCATGTACAACCATACCATCTCGGCTCATTCGTTTAACATCTCGTGTACAACCATATCATCTCGGCTCATTCGTTTAACATCTCATGTACAACCATACCATCTCGGCTCATTCGTTTAACATATCATGGACAACCATATCATCTCGGCTCATTCGTTTAACATCTCATGTACAACTATATGATCTCGGCTCATTCGTTTAACATCTCGTGTACAACCATATCATCTCGGCTCATTCGTTTAACATCTCATGTACAACCATATCATCTCGGCTCATTCGTTTAACATCTCGTGTACAACCATATCATCTCGACTCATTCGTTTAACATCTCATGTACAACCATACCATCTCGGCTCATTTGTTTAACATCTCGTGTGTTAATACAAATATCGTCCTAAAAACGTTATTTATATTTTACGATCTTTGCTTTATTTTGTTAATGACAATTATAAGGTTTATCTTTAGCAAAACATAAATATAAGTTAAAGTCTTTTACATTTATAGTAACAAGTCTTTTAAAACACATTTACACATTACATGATTACTAGAATTCACATTGCATATATACATTTTACATTTACATGTTTTACCTTTATTTCTTAAATTAGAAATATTAAACATGACATCATGGCATACCTCATTTTGATATCTTTAGGATATTTTGAGGATTTAGGTGATATCTTGTATAGATCTTCAAGCTAAAGAGTTGACTTTGGAAGATATGGAAAGATTGTGCAAGATATGGAAAGATATGGGAATATCTTAGCTGTCTGGTTCCCACGGAACCAAACACCATAACTGGCGGATCCCAGAATTTGGATCCGCCAAATCCGTGCCCTGTTGATCAGCTTTGCCTATAAATAGCAAGCTGATCATTCAGGCACAATCATCACTCATATAGTCTAAATTATACATTCTTTCATTTGTACATTACTAACCCATATCTTTCATTCATTTCATAGATCTCACTTTTGTAGCAAAGAAGATCAAGCATACAAGCTTCAACATACTTACTGTTGCAAGTTTTATTAGTTAGATACTGTGTGATTTTTTAGTGTTCACACATCATTGTTATACCTTTCATTCAGTAGAGTTTGGTTAGTGTTTTAGTCCTTAAAACACAAAGAGTGTCGGGAGTGGTTGTACCCTTGTTAAAGAACCAACGGGAGTGGTTGTACCCTTGTAAAGAACCCGGTGTTTAGCTTAGTACCGGATAAAGTGTAAGCGACGTGTATAAAGGTTTTCTCCGCCGAGAAGGGAGTTTGTTTCTTAGTGAAGAAAAACTCTCGAGTTAGAGGCTCGAGGAGTGGAGTAGGGCAAGGAAGAGAGTCCTTGTAGCCGAACCACTATAAATCTCCGTGTTGTAGTTTGATTGTTCCTATCTTTACTTACTTTACTTATATTGTTTGTTTATATTTACTTTGAAATCACGTTAAGTTACAAAGCGAATTAATTTTAAAACGGTAAAAACTATTCAACCCCCTTCTAGTTTTCCACAATTGGCATCAGAGCTACGTTACTCAAGATTTTCAAATATATTGTATTTTAAAACTTGAAACGATCAATGGATTTTGAAAACTTTAAAGAAGGGCAATCTATGCAAAGACCACCACTATTTGAACCAAATTGTTTCATATACAGGAAAAACCGCTTTGAGACATATGTGATGTCAAAGGACATAGATCTATGGTATATAATTGTAGAGGGTGATTACAAACCCATAAGTAATAATATTTCAGGTGGTCGGGATGAAGGTGCTTCTCTTACTCGTCACAGTGATGAGCAAAAGAAGTTGATTGCCAAAAATAACAAAGCCAAAATGATGCTTTATAATGCTTTACCTAAGAAAGAATATGAAAGAGTTTTTATGTGTAAAACGGCAAAGGATATTTGTCAATCATTGATTATCACTCATCAAGGGAACTCACAAGTCAAAGATAACAAAATTGATCTTCTTGTTCAACAATATGAACAATTTGTTATCTCTGAAGATGAAACCATTGATAGTGCGTTTGCTAGGTTTAATACTATTATTACATCTCTTAAAGCACTTGATGAATCTTTTTCTAGTAAGAATTTGGTCAGGAAATTTCTAAGAGCACTCCATCCGAAGTGGAGAGCAAAGGTGACGGCTATTGAAGAAACTAAGGATCTTTCAAGCATGACACTGGACGAGCTCATTGGAAATCTCAAAGTTCACGAGATGGTGATGGAAAAAGACTCAGAAATAGTTAAAGGCAAAAAGGAGAAGATGAAGTCCATTGCCTTGAAAGCTAGGGTAGAATCAAGTGATGATGAAGAATCTTGTTCTAGTAGCGAAGACGAAGAGTATGCCATGGCCGTAAGAGATTTCAAGAAATTCTTTAGGAGACGAAGAAAGTTCGTAAGACTACCTCGTGAAGAAAAAAAATCCTTCCGGAAAGACTGTGATGATAGGAAAGGTAAGGTAGATAGGAAATGTTATAGGTGCGGGGATTCTAGTCACCTAATAGGAGAATGTCCAAAGCCTCCAAAGAACAAGTCTCAAAAAGCATTTGTTAGTGGAGCTTGGAGTGATAGTGAAGGTGATGACGACGAGCCTAAGAACGACGAAGTTGCTCTCATGGCTCATGACACAGAAGAGGTACATTCTGACTCGTCATATTCTTCTATAGATGATGAAACCTTAGAAGTAGAATATAACAAACTGTGTGATATCACTTTAAAAATCATAAACAAAAATAAGTTCTTAAAAACCAAAACGACACTCTTAGAAAATGAAGTCCATTGGTTAAAAGAAAAAGAAATACGACCAGAAAAGGGTAAAAGTGTGAAAGAAACATGTATCTCATGTCAGGAACTTAAACTAGAAATAGAAACGCTTAAAATCACACAGGAAGATCTTATCAAACAAAACTCTAAGTTTAAGAGGTTTGATAAAAACATTTGTTTAGCAGATGAGTTAATGCAAATTCAAAAATTGCCCCATGATAAAACCGGACTAGGATTTATGAAATCAGGAAACTTAAATGACTTTACGAAACAAACAGTGAAAGTACAAGAACCTGTTCCAACTGAGTCAGATACCCACGGATCTGGCGGATCCAAAAATTTGGTTCCACCAGTTGTACCAAAAGGATCCGCAGGTACAATTGATGAACAGAAGGTTCGTAATTCGAATCGTACTGAATTCGTTAAGGTCACTAGAAAACCTAGCACTAGTACAACTATTAACAAACAAAAACCAGTAGTCACTATAGGAAAAGGTCAAGTTAATAATGAGTTTAGGATGAAAACGGTTCAACAGAGACCTAAAACTAGTTTTCCCAAACACCCCTTTCCTAAGAGTAACTTTAACCCACAACATCATTATCAAAATAATTGGAACCAAAACATGTCTAGGAACTTTCAAGGTCCCAATTACATGCCATGGAACACTTGTCCATCATTTCCATACATGAACCATGATAATGTTATATTTAACCCAAATGGACCCATGAGATATTGGGGACCAAACGCTTGAGTTTTTCTTGAACTTAGGCGTGCTTAAAAGTTGAGTTAGAACCAAATGAATGGATTAAAGATAGTGGGTGTTCAAGACACATGACTGGGAACAAAAGCCTTTTCTCATCCTACCAAGTGTACGACGGAGGTAATGTCACATTCGGTAGCAAGCTTAAAAGTAAAATCATCGGAAAAGGTACAATCTCTCATGACTCTCTCACCATTGATGATGTTGCTCATGTAGATAATTTAGGATTTAACTTGCTTAGTATTAGTCAATTATGCCGCAAAAAGTATAACGTCCTTTTCAGTGAAAATGGAAGTAAAATACTAAAAGATGGCGTAACCGTAGGAAAAGGTGTTTTGAAGAATAATGTTTATGTTATGAAATTAGACAAAACACCTAAAGACAAACTTTGTCTCACCTCTCTGGACGAAAACTCAACTCTATGGCATAGACGCTTAGGTCACGCTAAGATGAGGTTAATCCAATCCTTATCATCTAAGGAACTCGTTAGGAACCTGCCCAAGTTGAAATACGACCAACACTTTTGTGATGCTTACAAAATTGGGAAACAAGTTCATAATAGCCATAAGGCTAAAAACATGGTGTCTACATATAGGTGTCTAGAATTGTTACATATGGATTTGTTTGGTCCATCCGCTATACAAAGTTACGGGGGAAACTTCTATACTTTGGTAATAGTAGATGATTACTCTAGGTATACTTGGACTAAGTTCTTGAAAACTAAAAACGAGGCATTTGATAAATTTGAAATTCTAAGTAAGAAAATTCAAAATCAAATAGGAAATAACATTGTGTCTATTAGAACCGACCACGGTCGTGAATTTGATAACGAAATCCAATTCGGAGCTTTTTGTGATGCTAATGGCATAACACATAATTTCTCGGCTCCTCGAACTCCTCAATCAAACGGTGTAGTAGAACGCAAAAATAGGAGAATTCAAGAAATGAGTAGAACTATGTTAAATGAACAAAACATACCTCAAAAGTTTTGGTGTCACGCCGTAGATACATCCACATATATCCTAAATAGAGTCCTAATTAGACCATTCTTGAATAAAACACCATATGAGCTTTATAGAGGCAAAAAGCCTACGTTAGGATATTTTAGAGTTTTTGGAAGCAAGTGCTTCATATTAAACACTAAGGATTACCTCACCAAGTTCGACCCAAAGTCGTATGAAGGTGTATTTCTAGGATATTCACAAAATAGTAAAGCATATATTGTCTTGAATAAAGAAACATCAAGAGTCTAGGAATCGTTGAACGTAACATTCGACGAAAGTCCACCTCCCTCTAAGACATCACCTTTGGTAGATGATGACTTAGTTGAAAGTCAAATGGTTGAAAACCAAGAAAACATAGAGAATGACAAATAAGACGAACTGGTAAAAAGAGAAATTGTCAACATCAAATAATCCAAAAGTCATCCATTAGACAACGTCATAGGAAAAATTAACGAAATAACCTTAAGGTCAAAAGCCCAAAACGAAAGTAATTTCTTTTGTTTTATTTCAACCATTGAACCTAAAAATGTAAATGAAGCCATAAAAGATGAATCTTGGGTCATAGCGATGCAATAAGAATTAAATCAGTTTGTTAGGAATGACGTTTGGACATTAGTACCTCAACCTCAAAATCAAACCATAGTTGGAACTAAATGGGTTTTCAGGGACAAAATGGATGAAAATGGAGTAGTTTCTAGAAACAAAGCTAGGCTAGTAGCTCAAGGCTACAATCAACAAGAAGGTATAGATTACGACGAGACATTTGCACCCGTCGCTAGGCTTGAGTCAATTAGAATATTACTTGCATATGCATGCGCACACGACTTTAAACTATTCCAAATAGATGTTAAAAGTGATTTTCTAAATGGTTTTATTAATGAGGAAGTGTACGTTGCACAACCTCCCGGCTTTGCCGATTTTGAAAAACCAAATCATGTCTATAAACTTAAGAAAGCATTATACGGACTTAAGCAAGCACCAAAAGCTTGGTATGATCGACTTAAAACTTTCCTAGTTGACCATAAGTATACCATGGGCCTAGTAGACAACACTCTTTTCACCAAGAAAAAGGGATCACATATTATCATAGTCCAGATATATGTGGATGACATTATATTCGGTTCAACTTGTCAAGAGTTATGCGATGAATTCTCAAAAATCATGGATGATGAGTTTGAAATGAGTATAATGGGGGAGCTAAACTTTTTCTTAGGTCTCCAAATAAAACAATTAGAATATGGGATATTCTTCAACCAATCTAAGTATATCAAGGATATGCTTAAGAAATTTGATCTTGAAGATTCAAAACCTATTAAAACACCAATGTCCTCAGAAACTAAACTCACTAAGGATGAAGAAAGTGAATCCGTAGATAGCACTAAATATAGGGGAATGATTGGTAGTTTACTTTACCTAACGGCTAGTAGACCGGACATTATGTTTAGTGTTTGTCTATGTGCACGCTTTCAAGAAAATCCCAAAATATCCCATCTTGAAGCCGTTTTAAACGTATCTTTAGGTACATAAAAGGCACTACACATTTAGGATTATCGTATACCAAAGGAACGGGAATGGAAACCATAGTGTATGTCGACTCAGACCATGCTGGTGATTATGTTAATAGGAAAAGTACAAGCGGTATTTTTACTTTTGTAGGACATTGTCTCACCTCATGGTTTGCTAAGAAACAAACAGCCCTCGCAATATCAACAACTGAAGCCGAGTACGTGTCAGCAGGAAAAGCTTGCCAACAAGCACTATGGATGAAACAAGCTCTCGTCGACTATGAAATTGAGCTCAACGACATTCCCATTCTTTGCGACAACAAAGGAGCTATCGACCTCAACAAAAATCCAGTCCAACACGCTAGAACCAAACACATAGAAATACGACACCATTTCCTACGCGACAATGTTCAGAAGGGAAACATCTCAATCGAGAAAGTATCCTCAGAGGACAACATTGCCGACATCCTCACAAAACCTCTTAAGAGAGAACCCTTCAATTTTCTTAGACTTGGTTTAGGATTAATGGAACCTAGTGAGTAGATGAAACCATAGCTTAAACCTTAGATTAGCCAAACACGGAAATAACCAAATCCTGAGTTTGGTCCTGCGGAACCAAACGACAACAAGGGCGGATCCCTTGTTTTGGTTCCGCCAGATCCGTGGCCTGCTGAGCCTATTTTTAGTATATTAAACAAACACCCTATACTATTCATCACACTTCCCAAAAACATACTAGCTACTGGTATTCGACTCAATATCAACCAAATTCACAATTTAGGTCATCTCCTTCCATCAATTTGTGCTCTAATCATCACTGTAAGTATCCTAATCACGTCTACATTCCTGATCTGCGTCTATGTAACACCCCAACCCGATAAGGGTAGAAGTATTACGTTATGGTGACATATCAAAGCAACACAAGCATAAGGCTTAAATAATACAAATGAAATTCAAAGGTTACAAAGGGAAAATCTGAAACTACAAGGTTACAAATGAGAATAATATCAAAATACTAAGTCTGAAATGCAAATCTCTTCTAGTCATCTCTAAATCCAGGATAGTAATCTAAGTATAGCCTTCTAAGCTCAAAGCACTCCACTCATAACTCAGCTTCCAACTAAAACCTGCCGCAGGAAAAAAAATGCGGCTGAGCTTAAAAAGCCCAGTGAACAGATATATATAACGTAACATAATGGTAAATAAGCATAAGCAATGAAGGAATAAGAATACGAAACGAAAAGCATAATCATGAAGGTGAACTAAGAATCAAGAGTACATGAGAACTGAATAAAAATGAATCAAGGAAAGATATAAAAAAAATGAAAAGGTTCATATAAGGATGTGCCATAAGAACTCCATACATAATCTATCAAATCATACTAAAACAATAAAAGTATACGAAGAGGGGAGACCTCTAAGTAAATAAAATAAAAATGTGAGAAGGAGTGCAAGGCACACACCACCTGGTCACCATAATCACATAAAACATAAAACCTAGGATGCATCCATACGCTCCCTAACATAAGTATGTATGTCAGTACTAGACTAAGCACACACACGCATTAATGGCCAATAGTGATCGCGATAAAATACATATACATAAGGGGGAACGCCGTAGATCTATCACACCTCTACGGGAGTGTCATGCCTAAGGTGCCATCAAAGACATGGTCATGGTACCTCCACAACTAGGTAAGCTCAGGCACAGATCTATCATAGCATATAACAAATATAATCTAGTATGGCAAGAGAAACAAGATAGTAATTCAAATAAGCATGGCCAACATAAGCATAGCATAGCAGAGACATTTAAATAAATGTCAGAATGAATAAATAAGAATGACAATCATACAATGAATGTCATGAGTCAATGAGGGAATCATATCAGGCATAGGATCTCAAAGGTTCGAAATCAAATGGTTCATAGCAAGGTTCAATTCAAAGGTTTCTATCAAATGTTCATTTAAAGAAATCTTTTAATAATGATTTTCATAAAAATGATCTTTAAAAACGGTTTTCAGAAAGGTAGTATTTAAAAGTAGTTTTCATAAAAAGTTTAGTAAAATTTCAAATAAAAGTGGTATCGCATCGTTCATAAACATCCTTCTAAAAATTTTTTTCTCAAAACATTTCCATGATAAGAAAGGTTTTCACATCCAGTTACAAAATCAAATGAACCTTCTAAGTATCAAGTGATTCGAATACTTATGTCATAGGGTCATAATGACGAATGTCAAATGGATCATGAAGAACGAATCAGAGTATAAGGGAACATAGCAATGGCTTAGGGAATCCTAATGAATCAAGATCAAGAAAATCATGAGAACGAAAGCACCCTTACTGAAAAAGGGTAGAATATCTGTACCTTAGACCGCAAGTGAAAACACAACTAGAAACGAAAAGATCGGAAGTAAACTCCATCTTCAGCGAATCTACACGAATTTATGATCGTCTGATTAATAACTTATTTTAAATCAGATTACTTATTTTAGTCGGCTCTTCCATTTTAAGTAACTTTCCAAAAATAGTAAGTTTCCATATTTAGGTTTAAAAGCAATTTAGGGTTTCTAAAAATAGTAAGTAGTGTTTAAAAAGGTTTAAATAGTTATAAATGTCAAAATCGAGTTTCCTAATTATAAAATGATGTTGTTTCACAATTTAGGGTTTTACAAGTCAAATTAGGGTTTCCAAATTAAGTAAATGCGAGATTAGGGTTTCTAATTACACAAGTCATTTTAATTGATCATTTAATGTGATTAAACTCCAATTAGGGTTTCATACATTCAAATTGGTCATAATTAGGTTATATTTCCCGAATTAGTAGTTTTAGTGTTTAATTCATATCATTTGGGTTTCATATAATCATTGTTCAAAGATTAGGGTTATTATTGCAATTATGTCAAAGTTCAAGGTTGATATGATAATTATTCAAAACATAGGTTAAACACTTTTAAGATGACACAAATCTTATTTAAGTTCTAAATGTAAAGCAAATAAGCTTATAGGTGTTTTAAATAAGTAATTTCTTAATTTCAGCATTAACATCAAAAACAGATCCGAATTTTGCATTTTTTTTAAAATACCTTCCCGAGCTTAATAAATTCTATACTTTTACCCATATGTTCATATATGTCTTAAGTATTTTAGGAAATTTTTCCAGATTTTATTAAGTAGTACAAGTATGATCTAAAAATCGATATTCACAACATGTTCTCAATTTGGATCTGATGAAACACCCTGAATGTATGCAATTATTTACCCACGTAGAAAAATTCATAAAAATCTAAAAAAATTACACGGATTAACTCATATCCGAAATATCACTCTGCCCAAATCTCAGGTCTTAATTCGTTACAGATATTAAACTAAAAATCATAAACCACGACTGAATTTTCAGAACCCGAAATACAGTTTTGACACATGAATTTGTAAAAATCAAACGGGTGCCTTCCCGATATCTAAAAATCATAAAATAAATTTCATTTGAACCCTATTTAACTGAATTAAGTTTTAGAGCAAAGAACCACCAAAATTCATGTTTATTTCATTGGTTAACAATTCGATTTGTTAGCACATAATTTCTGCCAGATTCATTTGTATATACCCATCCGATTTTAATAACATAATTCATCATATTAACACATATTAATCCGAAAATGATGTTATAGATTAAAGTTTATAATTACCTCTTATCTTAGGTCGAATAAGGATCAAGAACACAAAGATCTCTAGGTCAAAAAAATCACACACCTCCTTCTCCTTCTTTGTGATACGAACGGAAGAAAAGAAAAAAAATATATAGATCGATTAGGTTATGAATATGATCATGTCGAATAGATTTAAATGATATAATGTTTGATTACCTTTTTGTTGTGATACGAATAGTATAAGAAAACAATGATCAAGCTCTTCTCCTTCTTCTTTTTGATGTCAAATGGAATAATTTTCTAGGGTTTGTTTGATGTGCTTTTGCCGTACAAAATGGAGAAGGAAGAAAATGTTAGGGTTTGTTTTTGGAGAGGATGGTATACACGGTTATGGAGAGGAGATGTAGGAGGGTTTGAGCCAAAAATTATGTGGTGATTAAGGAGTGATTATCACTTTCCATATTTGCCAAATTCTTATACTTATCTCCCATAATTAATTTGTGTACACATTTTATTAATTTCGGTCTACAACTTATACTTTTAAACGTGCCATAATTTCTATCTTAAGGTTCATACATAATTTTATATAATACTTTAGATTATGTTTTCATATTGTATGGTTTCGAGTCATAACATGATATATAACTCAAGTTTTAATTTATAGCGTATTTTATAAGTTCTTAAAATTTCAAAATTAGAGGGTATTTTGGTCATTTCAGATTGTGGTAATTTTGGGGTTTTACAATTCTTCCCCTCTAAAAGAAAATTTTCGTCCTCGAAAATTGAAGTAAAATGAAACGGAAGCACAAAGGAACGGGAACGGAAATGCGAATGACTTGTTTCTCATGACTCTATCTTGTTGATCAGAATAGCTTCGGTTTCTTCAGAAAGGACATACCATACTGAATCCAGATCAAAAGAATAATATACCCAACGTAATAGATGATAATCGTATTCTCTCGGGAGAGATACAGGAAATTCGTAGGATTTGACGGATATGCCGTCCATAGAATTTGATTAGACAAATCAGATAAGAACGTACAGAAAACAGATTGTCGATAACATCAACCGGCAGGAAGCTCTACAACAGTACCTAAGATTCTTATTAGAAGTGTAGAGGTCAGCAAAACGCGTGTCGAGAATCCAAACGTATCAAATCGTATAACGGTGAAGGCAGATTATGCGTATAGGTAGAATGAACCTAAAGTCTCACTAACGCAGATAATCTCAAACAGCTATCAGAAATTCTAAGGATCTAAGGCACTTCTCGAAATATCCTATGATCACAATAAGTGCACGTTATATGATGTAAGTATTATCACGTTGATCAGGCGTCATAATACTAGCATCATATAAATATGCCCTCATGATGGTCATACTTTATCTCAAGTCGTGAACAAAACAACCTATCTTAATCCACCTAATCCTTCTACAGTCTCAGAGGTCATCAAAATCAAACAACATAACCAAGAGGAAAACGAAACTACTCGGAGGAGTAACGGAAATCCTAGAATGTCTATCAGAATTAAGGTACGTCGTTAATAGCGTCAGTCCTTCATCACTCACCAAAATCAACTCAGCCAATATAAGTGGTTGCTTCAAAATTTGCCCATTCATGCACATAAATCTCAAAGTTCCTTCCATAATTCGTCAAAATTCTCATACCACACTCGTTATTCAACAAACGCAGAGTGAACACAGAACGGAATTACTAACAGAGAACCTAAATCATTCAAAGTACCTTATTATCAGGTAACGGAAACTTAAGTAGGTTGAGAGGGAGTGAATTACGCCATCAATAGCTTCATCCTTCACAGAATCAACTCTTCCAAACCCAAACGTTTTCTTCAAATTTCATCCATTCAAATACATGATCTCAAATCTCTTTAAAATTTCAAGTAATCTGTCTACGTCTGTTCATATGATCATAGGGTGGAAAGGAATTACAAACTTGAGTCTGGTCCCTCAAGCCTTCGACACCTTTTCTGGACACCGTGGGGTGGTAACGTGAATCTCTGGCATGATCGCTGTGCATTCTTCCATTCGCGAGTCTGCTTCTGCTCTCAATTCATCTTAGTACAACTAAAATGAATAGAGAAACAAGACTGCGTGTCTTCGATAGGTCTTCTAGCACAGTTCAAAATTCGCCAGCTCCAGCTGCTGTCAACTCCAGGTTATGTGCTGAATAGTTCGTCTCCTACGGTCTGGTTGTCTTGATGCCCGAACTGAAATCTCCACGTGCTGCATGAAATATAATCTAGACCTTTCTCAGTTTCTCTCTTGTACTGTCTGCTACAATTCTGAACGCCAATCACATCTACTCTTCCAGAACAAAGGGTCATTCTACTTAATACGAAGATGATCTACATGTTCCTCGTTCGTCTCTGAGCACAAACACACTGTCATACTATGACAATTGTCCAAATACTCACGAAAACATGATTCTATTAGCCAATACGATTGGCATCATTTAAAACTCATAATGATCACAACGAGTACGAAAGCAGCTTCAGGAATCGTCTTAGGGAAACTTCATATCTACTTCACATCACCAATCTTTCTCTTCACGAATAAAACTGAAATACTTAGCGGGGTTACTCTCAGTTAGTCAACTCCCTTCTTGGAAGTTCTTGTGGTTGCTTCTTCAGTCCTTCAAACTTTAAATGAGGCCGTCTGATACGGAGTTTTCAAAGGTAGGCCAAATCAATCATTGATACGCGGAAATGGATAATGATTTCAGATAGTGATACGGTTAAGTTCACGATAGTCGATGCGCCGCCGCATACTTCTCTCTTTCTTCTTCATGAACCAACAGGAAAATCCCAGGATAAACACTAGGGTGAAGAAAATCATATTTCATCAGTTCCTTTAATCTCTCAACTTCTATGGCATCATGGTTCGCCAACCGAGATCAGTTCAATGCCAACTCTACTTCCCAAGCAGGAGGGAATCCCAAGAGGTTCATCCGAGAACATCGGAAAATTTTCGTACAACAAACTACTTCCAATGTCAGAACTTTATAAGGGTTGATACTAATAGATGTCAGGAGAGATTTGACAATCAAATGAGATCGGAATATGTGCTTTCATAGCAACATTAATCTTAACAATTTAAGCGGTTGAGAGTCATTATGACAAAAGTAGGGTGGAAATAGATTTCTAAAGGTCACATATCAGATATGGTAGTCTCTGGCAGCTTTATGAAGAGCCAGCCAATCCATAACCTAAAGACCTCAAAATAAAAGTATACGGATTCGTAGGATGAGTACGGTCGTCAAGCCAGACGGATAGTTCATATATCAAAGCTAAGTACATGGTTCAATATAGTGTGGAGATAGATAAGCGAACAGTTCAAGGTGTTGGAATCCTGTTTAGCTATTTAGCATAAGTGGCAGGTAGGGTGTGAATCATCGGTAATACGAACATCGTATAACTGTCAAAAGCGAGATGTATGGAATATCAGTTATCAGCATCATCATGCTCAGTTAACAATTCCATATTAAGACAATATTTTCGTCATATCCTTCCAGGGAACTGATTGGTAGACAAGGTTCATCATTAAAAGGGAGGGAACAAAACTTCCTATATCCATGGTTAATAGTTACCAGAGTTCTCATAGGAGTAGTAAGGGATTTTGCAGGACTGAGTAGTATCGGATGATACATTTATATCCAGCATAAGTAATGAATTCATAGAATGTGTCAAACACATTAGGGTTAAATGACCTTTTGGATGGTCGGAAAGGTATCAAACAGATCGGAAGTGAGATCAAAATCAGGAAGTGAAACTTAAATGGTGCAAGGTATCCATGTAGTTCTCGAGGAATTCCAAACTTACTTGGTTACTAAACTTAGGTTGCAAACTTTCTAGCTTCTGAAACAAATGTTCTTATAAGGCTTAGTGTTGATGCAAATAATGTTCTAAAAACGTTATTTATATCTTTCGATTACTTCACGTTTTGAGGATGACAAAATGTGAAATCACGATACGTTAAAATCAACGTAAACAAGTCTTTAATTGGAAGATCCCGTTTCTACGCAAATCACTCTTGAACAAAGTTACAACTTGAACTAGTGATCAAAGAAGTGAATTTATGTTTTGAAAATTCACATTTTAAATGGGACAAAACATTTTTTCAAAAATACACATGACAAATTATTTTTGAATTATTAAGAAATGTTTTAATGGAAAAATTAGTTTGAAAATCATAACAGCTATTTTTCCCCCCAAAATCAACTCCAACCTTCCCCAAATAAGTTTTCACCAGAAAAGACAAAATTTGGAGCGTGCTAGTCTACGACGGCTCCACGGTTCCGTTAAATTTAATGGAGCCGTGGGGTATTTAACGGAGCCGTCTGTACCATTTTTTCTGTAACGTTCAGATTTTTCTTGCCTATAAATATCAACCCCTTTAACAGTTTTAGGTACCCTTCACACACAGAAAAATCCCCTAGCTTAATCCTCTCAAACCTTTCACTTCTTTAGATTAGTTTTCTTTGTTTTAAGAGTGATCCAATAATCCTTCAAGTGATCCTCTTCATACCTCTTCACTAGCAAGAGAAGAACACAAGTATCCAAGTAGATACAAGGTGTTGTCATCCCTCTTCATTAGCAAGAGAAGAACACAAGTATCCAAGTAGATATAAGGTGTTGTCATCCCTCTTCATTAGCAAGAGAAGAACACAAGTATCCAAGTAGATACAAGGTGTTGTCATCCCTCTTCATTAGCAAGAGAAGAACTCAAGTATTCAAGAAGATACAAGAGTTATAGTTGTTAGGTTTTTGTAACACTTGTTACAACCTTGTTGTATCTTTGCATACATCAAGCTTTCTTATCTTTTGTGAGTGAGAGTGAAGATCAAGTGTGATCTATAGAGATAGTGAACATCTCTTATAGCCATTGGGCTTGTGTGATTGATCAAGAAGATCAAGGGTCGATAGATTAGTGTTAGTTGAGTGGAGTGAAGTGAGTGTTGATCATTGTGATCGTGTTGAGATCTTGGTGATCTCTTGAAGCCACTGGGCTTGAGTGTTTGGTCACGTGGACCTTGGTAGATTGGTGCTAGCTAAGATTAGCACTCGACATTTAGCTTAGTGTCGGTAATAGGATAAGCAACATGTACGGTTTTCTCCGTCTGAAGGGAGGTTGTTGATATAGTGTTTGAAACTCTCGAGTGTGGTACTCGGGGAGTGGAGTAGGGCGAAGAAGAGCTTCGTAGCCGAACCACTATAAATCCTCTGTCTCGGTTCAATCTTTCCAACTCTACTCTTTACTTTTATTTGTTATTATTACTTAGCTTAGTGTGTAGTTCATATTGGTGTTGATTGGTTACACATAAAGTTCGAATCAAAGTTTCCAATTGCTAACTTTTAAAACAAGATTTTTAAAAGGATTATTAAACCGGTAAACTATTCAACCCCCCTTCTAGTTTCCCACAATTGGTATCAGAAGCCACGTCAGTCAAGTCTTTAAAGTATATTGTATTTTAAAACTTGAATCGATCAATGGATTCTGACAAATATCTAGAAGGGTAATCTATGCAAAGACCACCACTTTTCGAAACCGATTGTTTTATATATTGGAAAACAAGATTCGAAACGTATGTGAAATCAAAAGACATTGATCTTTGGCATGTTATTACCGAGGGTGACTTTCAACCTATTCAAATGAATTCGGAAACTAAAAAGGATGAAATAGTTTCTTATGATAAACAAAGTGATGAACTTAAAAGGAAATTAGCCAAAAATAATGAGGCTAAAATGATGATTTATAATGCTTTGCCCAAAAAGGAATTCGAAAGAATTTTCATGTGTAATACGGCAAAAGATATTTGGAAAACTTTGTTAGTCACTCACCAAGGTAATAACCAAGTCAAAGAGAACAAGATAGATCTTCTTGTTCAACAATATGAACAATTCTCTATTTCGGAGGATGAGTCAATAGATAATGCTTTTGCTAGATTTAATACTATTATCACTAGTCTTAAAGCTCTTGATGAAGGTTACTCTAGCATGAATTATGTTAGGAAGTTCCTTAGAGCTCTACATCCTAAATGGAGAGCAAAGGTCACCGCCATAGAAGAGTTAAAGGACTTGGCGACCTTGTCACTCGATGAACTTATAGGAAACTTGAAAGTTCACGAGATGATAATCAAGAAGGACTCCGACATTGTCAAAGGCAAAAGCGAGAGAATTAGATCTCTAGCATTGAAAGCCAAGAAGGAGACTTGTTGATACAAAAGTTGGGCGTTCCTTGATTCCGTACCAATCAGATCTTAATGCTTGAGACCTGCGCACTAAGAAAACAGAAAAAACACCGTTAGGCTTATCGTGAGATTATCTCCCACGATTATCCTCCGGCGTGAGAGTAAGTAATCGGTTTTAGGGTTTAGTTGAAGAGTTAAGGTTAATGTGTCGTACCTTTAATAAGAGTCGAAGGACTCTTTATATACACACGAAACCCTAGTTGGTTTCGTGTCCTTCACTCCTCAGCATATCCCGCATAGGGCGGTTATATGATATATATCCATAAATAAGGGATATCTATATCAAAACCATAAATAGCTTTGGGTTTGGGCCATCGTGAGCCCAAACCGCTATTGTGATAGCCCATTCGTAATGGGCTTGAGTCCATTCGTGATGGACCTGAGTATGGGTCGGGTTCGTGACCCGAATACGGACTATACGTCATCATGTCCCCCAGTCTAGTGTGCGCAATGCGTGATTGCGGGTACTAGACTAACAACTTAAAAAAAATATATATTCCTCGATGCGTAGCGGGGAAGTTTTAAGTATTTCCCGCTAAAAGTAGCGAGTTAACCTAGTCCAAGTATCTTCTTCGAAAATCGTGTGTAGTGGGTGAAAAAGTGCTTTACCTTTTGAGTTCCCACCCGTCCGATTAGAGCAAGTGGGGTACACATGTCGTACATCCACGAATATGTGTACCCTATATAAAGTGAAGCCGTCATTTCTCTGTGGCTACCACAGTAAAAAATCATCACATTCCACCATTGTTAAACCTTCGAGTAGCAGTCAAAAATCAACAGAAGTTAAGGTAAATAGCGCATGTGTTTCTTAATTCTTTAAATTCGAATAATGGTTCTGCAGTTGTCTGATATTAACTCCGATTTATCTGAGGATGATCTTCGTCAATTCGCCTCTGATTATTACATCCCTGGCTTTTTGCACCCGGTTGTTCCGGTTGCTAATGCGTCAATCGCGAACTTCCCTCAAGGGAAGGTGGGGGTTTACACACGTTTTTTCGAATTTGCGAACCAACGTGCGCCCATTTCCCTATTTTTATGCGATATTCTCAATCACTATCGCCTTCATATTTCTCAGCTGCACTGCATAGGTGCAGTAAAAATAACTAATTTCGAAGTAAATTGTCACCTTTTGGGGATTGAACCCACAGTCCATCTATTCCGCGCGTTCTACCACACAACGTGGTCGAATGGATGGGTGTCTTTTGCTAAGCGCGCCGGGACATTGCAATGCTATACGGATAAATTAGATGCGCTGAGGTTTTGGAGGGAAAAGTTCTTTTGGGTAGATAGTGCCTTCTTTCCATGGGATTTCGAGTTTTATACCAAAGAATCATTGCCGAAGGATGAGCGCCCAGACCCCAGGTTGTATAATGAGGCTGATGCGGACACGATAAATACTAATCACATTCCGATACAAGCGTATCCAGAAGAGTTTTTGGTGCACATGGGCATCAGTCGCAACTACTTCGGTAGTCCAGAAGAGGTGCCAACTTTTTTGGATGAAAATAGCCGGGGTGGGTGCTCGTCCTTCCTTCCTTTTTGATTATTATTTGTAAGCGCTCCTCCCTTTGTAAATTATCTAACTTAGTTTTGTGTTTGTTTGTTGCTTGTCGCGCAGAAATGGACCTATTTAGCGTTGTTCACTTGGAGAAGCCAAAACAAGTGATTGTAGGGGTGCGCCCTTTGAGGGATGGCGAAGAGCCGATTCTACAGGCTACTGCAGGGCGCACAATGGTCATTGCGCAGGAAGAGCCAGAGGAAACAGGTGAGACAGGGGAGATCCACCCAGGTGTCACTATGGCTACTCCTCTGCGTAGCTTTCCCGCTTCTGGGTCGCAGATCCCTGTGGAGGTACTACACATAGACTCGTCGGGGAGTGCCATGGATGAGTCTGAGGAAGAGGAGGAGGAGAGCCAAAGGTTAAAGCGCAAGAGATCATCTGGTGATGATGGCGCAAGTACTTCAAGTAAGCGCCCTGCTATTTCTGTCAGGCAATCATCTGAGGAGGGTGCATCGCAGAAGGATGCTTCTGGAACTCCTCCCTGTAAGTAAGTACTGAAACTTCTGTCTTTAGACTTTTATTCCGTGTTGATATTGTTGTCATTTGTTGACTTTTTGTTACTTGCGCGCAGTTTGGAGACTGTTATTGATGAGGGTGCGCAAGTTGAGAATTCGCTACCCAAGGCTGGTTCTGGTGAGTTTATGCCCAAGAGTCCAGTGGGTGAGTAAAATTCTGCTGAAGATGCGCCAACAGGTCATCTTATAGAGGAGTTGGTTTCATTGGTTGAGCGGCTGCAGACTCAATATAGTGGTGAGGGTAGCTTGGTTGCGCAGAAGGACAAAGAAATTGACATTCTGAGGGCGCAATTAGCTGAAGCGCAGGCTGAAGTGAGGGCTTCTGGTGTGTACGCCAGAAAGTTGCTGATGAGAAGATGTTGCTCATGGCTGAACTGACTCAGGAGCGCAATAGAGCAAGAGAATACAAGGCCTCCTGCCTTTGGGCCTTGAGATATATGGAGCTGAACAAGGGCAAACTCATCTCAAACATGGATGGTTTCCGCAAGACTGTGGAGAGTTTGCTGGAGAACCAGGAGCGCAAGCTGCGTCAGCTCAGCATCGAATATGATGAGGAGCTGTACCCTCATTTGGTGTCCACCATTGCTGAGCGCAGATGGCTCATTAGCCATGGGTTACGCCTTGCTGCCATGGGTACTTTGGAGTCCCGAGAGGTACGAGAGGCCTTTGGAGAGGTTGTGGAGTGCGCGCTTGCACGTGGCAAGGCGCAAGCTGTAGAGGAGCTCTCTGAGAGCGGACTGCTGAAGGTGCCTGCCACACAAGTGCCTAATTACAATGCTAATGCTTTTGATGAGCTTGTTGCGGCTATGGAGAAGATGAAGCTGCTGGATCTTCCTCATATCGCTCAACTTGAGCGCGACCAGGATTACCCTATAAGTGTAATTATGGAGGGGTTGACCTTGGCCAAGCATTCAGCAGAGGGCGCAGAGGAAGAGGCTGACTATTTCCTCAAGCCGAACGTGTCACAGCTGCAGGTACCTATTTTTGTCCATCCTCGCAACGTCCAGGATCCATTTGCCCTTGAGACGGAAATCCCCTTGAAGCAATCCTTAGAGGCTCATGCTATGAGGTTGGCGAAGAAGCAGGGCGTGAAGGGGAAGGCCATCCTTTGCGGTGTTGGTGCTGCGCATCTCCCAATGTCTGATGGGGTACCTGTCAGCGTACCGACAGTCTCGCCCCAAGGTGGTGTTAGCGGTTCTAGGCTCAAGCGTACCCGTAGCCTTTAGATTTTTTGTCTTAGAACTTATTTGTAATAGATTAACATTTTTGTTGCACGTGTGCATGTTAAGTCTATCCTCTTGTATGAATTCGTAATCCATAATAAAGTCTTGGTTTGAAAATGTGATTGTACGCGTATTGTATCAAGTGTGGTTGTGGTTATAATATTTGTACTTAGTTTATTTTGTCTTTACGTGAAAGATGTCTAAGAATCAAACCGTCTGTATAGACACATTTAAAAAAGATTTACTAAGATCACTTATATCATAATCGTGTATGAAATTCATGACTTAATTGTGTATAATATAAGCGTGTATGGTATGGTCGTGTATAACATAATTGTATATGAAAGGCATAAGTTGTTGTGTATCCATCGTGGGATGCACAATTGTATGAGTTGCAGCGTACTGCGAATACCATGTTGAGGGGATAATTGTCTTAACTCCTAATTTGTTAAACGCGCACAGTATGCATAGTTGCGCATCCGTCGTGAGATGCGCATCGAACTTACTCCAACGTCTTAAGAGTAAGGTGTTTAACAAGGATTCGTGATCCGATGTTGATGGGTTTACAACCCTCTTACTCAACGAGTCATTTATTAGGTTTACTCATCCTTTTACCATCGTGGGTTTTTAATTAGTGCATGCACGCCATGTAGGCAAAAGATAATATAGCAAACAATATTGAGACATAAATTATATGTAAGCAATAAAGTAAAGTGTGTCACGGAGTTAGCTAGAAACCGCAACATTTTATTTAATACTTGCAAGTTTTTGTAAAAAAAAAACATTTGTCTAAATGAAACAAAAAAATGTAAATACACGGATGTTTATTTGGCACTTACTAAAGTGCGCAGGTGTCCATGCATTGGGTCGTAACCTTTCCTAAAGATAGCATCTCTTGAGATTGCAGATATTCCATGTGCGTTGTAGCTCACGGCCTTCCATGTCATGCAACTTATACGCGCCTTGTCCTAGTGCTTCAATGACCTCATAGGGTCCTTCCTACTTTGGTCCAAGTTTACCTGTGTCTTCTGCGTGGCTTGCATCATTAGCGCGGTACACAAAGTCGCCAGGTCTGAATGAGGTGCTTCGAACTTTAGCATCGTAGTATCCCTTCATCTTTGACTTGGTTTTTGCCTCTCGTATGGCTGCGCGCTCGCGCCTTTCCTCCAGCAGGTCCAAATCTATCCGTCGTTCGTCGTCATTGGCCGCGACATTAACTTCCGCGGTGCGGATAGTTGGCATCCCAATTTCAGCTGGTATAACAGCTTCTGTCCCGTAGACAAGGGAAAAAGGAGTGTCTCCCATTGCTAACTTTGATCGTCGTGCGATGCGCCCATAAGACATGCGATAATTCATCCACCCATCTTCCTTTGTGTTTGTCCAGGCGCGCTTTAATTCCTTCTCCTAGACTGCGATTTGCGCGCTCAACTAAACCATTGGTTTGTGGGTGTTTAACTGATGCGAAGTGTTGTGTGATATTTAACTCCGCGCACCAGTCTTTGAACGGGTTATCACGAAATTGTTTTCCGTTGTCCGAAACGATTTCCCCAGGTAATCCAAAGCGGCATACAATATTTTCCCAAACAAATCGTTTTACTTGGTTTCCTGTGATTGTCGCAACTGCTTTTGCCTCAATCCACTTAGTAAAGTAATCTATTGCCAAAATAAGGAATTTCAGTCCTCCTGCTGCGACAGGGAAGGGACCCGCAATGTCAATGCCCCATTTATAGAATGGCCATGGAGAAGTAATAGGCGTTAGCTCTTGTTGTGGTCTGCGCGGGATGGGTCTATGAACTTGGCAGTCATTGCATTTCCTTATCACATCGCGCTCATCCCGGTGCATAGTAGGCCAGTAGTATCCTGAGCGCAATGCGCGTGCTATGACTGACCGTGGTCCTGAATGCATACTGCATGAACCAGAGTGGATCTCTCGGAGTACGTAATCTTCCTGAAGAGGTCCAACGCACCGGAGCCATGGTTGTAGGAATGAGCGAAGATATAGGATACCATCTCTAAGTTCGAACCCCTGCGCCGTGCGCCGTATCCGTCGAGCGTCTTTTTGCTCCTCGGGCAATTTGTCCTTGTTTATAAAATCGATAATAGGGGTCATCCATGTAGGATCCTGTTCTTCTATCACCGTTGATATCTCCATCTCCGAGATGGACTTGTTCTTTAGAATCTCCACCAATACTTGTTTTGACAGGTGCACAAAGCTTGTAGATGCAATCTTGCTCAGTGCATCTGCTTTTTTGTTTTCCCCTCTAGGAACTTGTTTGATGGTAAACCTATCAAAACTTTGAATTAGTGACTTTGTCTTTTCAAGGTATTGAACCATGTTGTCCTCTTTAGCCACATATTCTCCCAACACATGGTTGGCTACTAATCGAGAATCCACGTTTGCTTCTAGGTTGCGTACACCCATTCGAGTTGCAATGCGCAATCCAGCGATTAGGGCCTCATATTCTGCCTCGTTGTTCGTGGCTGTGAATTCAAAACGTAGTGCGTAAGTGAACTCCATTCCTTCTGGATTAGTGAGTATAAGGCCAGCGCCCGACCCATCCACGCATGAAGATCCATCCGTGAATAAGATCCATGGCTCTTGTAGTTCTACCTTGTCTGGTGGAGGTGCGGCATCGGTGTCTGGCCTTTCGATGATGAAATCTGCTAGTATTTGCCCCTTGACCGCAGTGCGTGGCCTATAGGAAATGTTATATTCGCCTAGCAGCACACTCCATTTTTGTAATCGCCCCGATGCGTCAGGTTTAGAGATAACTTGTTTGATTGGTTGGTCTGTGATTACCGCTATTGGATGCGCTTGAAAGTATCTGCGCAATCTTTTGGCGGCGAACACTAATGTTAAGACCAACTTTTCCATTGGGCTGTAGTTAATCTCTGTCTTCTTGAGCGCTTTGCTTACGAAGTATACCGGTGTTTGTACAGAGTTCCTCTCTGTCAGTAGTACTGCGCTGACTGCTCCATGAGTCGCAGATAAGTAAACGATTAATTCATCCCCTGGTCGGGGTGCGACAAGCTTAGGAAGCGCTGCTATATGTTGTTTAAGCTGTGTGAAAGCTTCTTCCGCTTTCGCAGTCCAACGAAAGTCTCCCTTTTTTGTACACTTCTTGAGTGTTTTAAAAAGAGGGAGTGACTTATCCGCTGATTTGGACAGGAACCTGTTCAAACCGGCTAGTTTCCCATTTAGAGACTGAACTTCTTTCAGCGTGCGTGGTGAAGGAAGTTGGATAACAGCCTCTGTTTTTTCTGGGCATGGCTTAATGCCATCTGGTTCTATCAGATATCCCAAGAACATGCCTTCTGTAGCACCGAAAGTGCACTTCTTGGGATTTAGCTTCATGTTTATTGCCCGTAGCGTTCTAAATGTTTCTTCTATATCGCGCACCACTTCGTCTTCAGTATGGCTTTTTATGACAAGATCATCCACATAAACTTCTAAGTTGCGGCCCACTTGCTTTTCAAATGCATTATCTACCAATCGCTGGTAGGTGGCGCCCGCATTCTTCAGGCCAAAAGGCATCTTTGTGTAACAGTAGACCCCTTGGCTTGTGTGGAAAGCTGTTTTTTCCTCATCTTCCTTGGCCATTTGGATTTGGTGGTATCCTTTGTATGCGTCTAAGAAACATTTAAATGGATATCCACACAGGGATTCTACCTTCCAGTCTATCTCTGGCAACGGATAGCAGTCCTGTGGACATGCTTTGTTGAGATCAGTGAAATCCACACACATCCGCCAACTGCCATCACCCTTCTTGACCATGACTGGATTAGAGAGCCAGTCATGGTAATAGACTTCGTGCATGATTCCTGCGTCCACAAGTTTTTGTACTTCCTCAAGAATGGCTTTTGTGCGCTCTGGAGCTTGGCCGCGCTTTTTCTGCCGCACTGGGGAATATCCTTGTCGGATTTTTAGCTTGTGTTCTGCGATCGAGCGTGGCACACCAGTCATGTGCTTTGGTTCCCAGGCAAAGATATCTAGATTCCTCTGTAAGAGTGCGCACACGGCCGCTCTGCCTTTGTCAGACAACGATCCTCCGATTGATACTTCTTGCTCTGGGTAATCGGGGTGAATTGCGACCTTCAAATTTGAAACTTTAGCTGCGCTCTGTTCTGGGACGTACGTCGTTTCACATGTAATCGTGTTACATTCTTCTGGTGGCGCAGCGTTGTTGTAAATGGTGACGATGCCGCCTTCTACTGGGAATTTGAGCATCCCATGCGCTGTGGATGGTACCGCGCGCAACGCCGAGATTCCTGACCTTCCAATAATGCCATTGTATGGCGAAGGAGATTTGATCACCATAAAGTTCATCCAGGCTGTCGTGGAATGTTCCTTACTACCGACAGCGACTAGTAGGCGCAGTTGCCCCTTAGGCCATATCTTTTCTCCTGTAAAGCCAGTAAGCGCAGTCGTGGCTGGACTTAACTGTTTTTGTATCTCAGGACGCAATCTTTTGAAGCAATGTTCATACATTATATCCGCTGATGCGCCCCCATCGACATACATGCGGTGGATGTCGTGACCCCCCGCATTTATTTCAATGGTAAGTGGTTATGCCACTGCGTTGTCCGCAGTCAAGGTGGGGAAGGAGATTTCGCTTCCATGAGAGAATTTCTGGCTCACCTTTTGCCTAGTATTTCGCTGCCATGATTGTATCACGTAGATAGTATCAGCTTTTTCCTTAGGCGCTTCTTTCTTGCCTCCGGTTCTCTGCTTGTCTTTCCCCTCCTTAATATTTTTAACGAGGTGGTCCAATCTGCCTTCTTTAACTAGTTTCTCAATTAGTTGGCGTAATTGGACACACTCATTAGTGGTATGGCCCTTCTGTGCGTGATATTCGCAGTATCCATTCCCTACGCGTCGATCTTCAGGGGTGTGCATAGGTGGGGGTCTTGGAAAGTTCGCACCTTCCGTCGCAAATATCTCCTTTGGAGTTTTTGTTAGTGGGGTGTACTTGTCGTTTCCCCGTCCGCCCCCTTGGGTGCGATAACTTTTGTTGCGATTGCCACTCTGGTCATCGGATTGTCTCCTTGACTCTTCTTGTGGCCTATGGTTCGAGTAGCCTTTTTTGCTATCCGCAGCGGCTGCTTCTCCTTGGACGAAGGACCTCGTGCGCTTCATGAGTTCATTAAAGGTGTGGGGAACCCTATCGTTTAACTTTTTTATCAAATCTGGGTTATTGATTGCGTTCATAAAACCCGATATTTTTAGTATCTCTGGGCACGCTTTGACTTGCATGCATTCGTCCTTATAGCGCTCCATGAAAGCGCTTGTGGATTCCCCTTGTCGATGTTTTACCCTAGCGAGCTCGACCGGGTTCTTGGCGCACTTCTTTCTTTGAGTAAAGTTTAAACGAAACGCCTTTCGCAACTCTTCAAACCCACCGATGCTTCTGCGTGGAAGCTTATTGAACCAATTGCGCGCGTTCCCTACTAATGTAGAGTTAAACATATGGCACCACACAGGTTGTGGCCAATTTTCGATAGTGGCTGCTGATTCGAAAATTTTTAGGTGATCGTCAGGGTCACCTGTCCCATCATATGTTTTGACATTAGCAGGCATGTGCCTTCTCTTATTTTCTGAAAAATCGCTGATGCGCCTAGTAAACGCATCAACTTTTTGACGACGCCAGGGAAGAGACATGTCTTCATCTTCCTGGTCGCGGTATTTTCCCCTTGATTTCCAGTGTCCAGTTTCTTTGTCCTCGTTGTCCGAGGAATCACTTGAGGATGAGCGTACTCTTTTGTGACGCTTGCGTCGACTATCATCGGAATCTGAGCTTGCTCCTCTGCGGCGCTTGCGCCGACTATCCTCGGAATCAGAGCTTGAAGGGCTTTCACTTGGGGAGCATCGTCGCCCAAGCCTATCCTGAACTCTGCGACTGCCAAGCCTAGCGTAGACATTGGCGCGTCGTTCCCCATCTTCATGCTCCTCCAGATGCTGAAAGTCGGCTGCTTCATCATCCACAACCTTCCTTCCAATCCTGGTAAACACTGGGTGTTTGCGGCTATCCCTATCGCGTCTTTCCTTTTGGTAGCGCGGTGGGGATGCTTCATACTCAGGGTCGAAGTTGAGCCTGGCGTGCAGACTTTGGCTTGACCTCTTTTTTGCCTCCTCTCGCATGAGCGCAGCCAAGGCTTCGTAGTTTTGAGATACGAAGTCACTTGGCGCTAGTTCAGGCGTGACTCCTTCCAGCGCGATGGAGTCTGTTTCCAAAACAAGATCCTTGTTTCGGATAGGTGCATTTGGTGGTTCAGTGAAGTTTACTTCTGGCATGGTGAGAGGAGTGCGCTGTAGGTCTACCGCGCTAGTACTTGTTGTAGTAGCGTTGGTAGTCATAGTGAGCGGTTCTACTGGAGTAAAGAGCAGATCTGAGTACGCTCCTAAGCTTCTAGGCGTGCTGGTTGTCCCAGAGGCCTGCTTAGAGGCCGCATCAGTTTGCTGTTTCTTCCCTAGTAAATCGTCATGCGTTTTCTTCGCATGCGGAGTCCGCTCCTTTCCGTGCTTCGTCATTCTAGTTCTTAGCAAAGCTCTTAGTGTAGGGTCCCACGGATGGCGCCACTTGTTGATACAAAAGTTGGGCGTTCCTTGATTCCGTACCAATCAGATCTTAATACTTGAGACCTGCGCACTAAGAAAACAGAAAAACACCGTTAGGCTTATCGTGGGATTGTCTCCCACGATTATCCTCCGGCGTGAGAGTAAGTAATCGGTTTTAGGGTTTAGTTGAAGAGTTAAGGTTAATGTTTCGTACCTTTAATGAGAGTCGAAGGACTCTTTATATACACACGAAACCCTAGTTGGTTTCGTGTCCTTCACTCCTCAGCATATCCCGCATAGGGCGGTTATATGATATATATCCATAAATAAGGGATATCTATATCAAAACCATAAATAGCTTTGGGTTTGGGCCATCGTGAGCCCAAACCGCTATTGTGATAGCCCATTTGTAATGGGCTTGAGTCCATTCGTGATGGAGCTGAGTATGGGTCGGGTTCGTATACGTCATCAAGACTTGTGATGAGGAATGTTCGAGTTCCGATAGTGAAGATGAAGAATATGCACTAGCCGTTAGAAACTTTAGAAAGTTCTTTAGGAGGAAAGGTAGATTTCCTAGACAACCTCGCGATGAAAGGAGGTCATCTCAGAAGAATCGTGATGAAAGGAAAGGGACAAGTGATAGGAAATGCTATAGATGCGGAGATCCTAATCACCTCATAGGAGAATGTCCCAAACCACCGAACTCCAACAACCAAAGAGCTTTTGTAGGAGGCTCTTGGAGTGATAACGGTGAAGAAGAAGAGAAGAAGCTTAACGATGAAACATGCCTAATGGCTCAAGCTTCTAACGAGGTACATTCTGACTCTTCTTATTATAGTGATAACAATTCGTCAATAGATGATAGTGAACTGCATGACGAATACAACAAACTATGCGTAGTTAGTACTAAGATCTTAGGTAGAAACACAAAGCTAAAATTAAAACTAAAAGAACTAGAACTACAAGTTTTAGAATTAAAATATCAAGTCAAAAGACTTGAGAAAAATAAGGAAGTAGACTTAGGATGTGGGTCATGTATAAGTCTTCAAGTAGAAAATGAAAAGCTTAAAGAAAATGCTTTAAGAATCATTAAGTTTGATGAAGGAACTAAAAAGCTTAATGATATACTTGAAAATATTAGATATAGTGAACATGACCGTTCGGGTTTAGGATTTGACCCAAATCAGGCTTCTACAAGTGGTACTAAACAAGTAAAATTTGTAATGCCTGAAATGTCCAAGTCTGAAGGTGACGACACCACTAATGATACCGACGGCACCACTAAATTTAGTGGTACCGTGGTACCGTCTGGTGCTGAGGACAAAACTAGGTCAATTCTGAAAAAGAACTTGAGTCCTAAACCGAGTCAAGTAGTTGTAGATAGTACTAGAGTGTCTACACCAAGTAAAGAGAAAGCCAAAGGCTTTTACAAACCATTGTCACCTCCCGAACATGGATTTGTAAAGCGTGGCACTAAGTCTACTACTTCTCCACCTAGAAGAATTAATTCTCCCAAACCTCGGTCTAGAACTCCTCTACCGAGAGGTAACTTTAGAAGACAAAATCATCCAAGTAACTTTCCCGTAACTTGGAATGATCGTCCATCAAAAGGTTACTTACCATGGGAAATGTGTCCTCCATTCTCACATCCTAAACTAACGCAACAAATGCGTAGGATGTTTGACTCTAAAAACTTTGGACCCATGAGATATTGGGGACCAGATGTTTGAACTTTTGTTTCGCTAGGAAAACATGAGTGTAAATAAATTTCAGAGTCTAACAAAAGGAGTATGATGTGTTATCAAACAAGTCTGGTGACGCAAAAGTCAAGTCGTGTATTATATGCTCAACATTCAAAAAAGGTAGTCTAATCCTCTAGTTTTAAGAGCAACACCTCAGGCACAGGTACGCTTTCTTAAAACACCCTTTGTTAGTAGTAATGTTTGGCATGAAATAGTGTAGTTAGAATCTAACATGGTAGGCACTATAACACAGAAACTTTATTCACATCTCATCATGTCAAACTCAACTTGTCCAGAAATGTTCGATGATCGCTTGAAGATCATGCGTGACAAGTTTGAATTAAGCATTGATGAGTGAATCAAGTTTCCTTCCTTGCACATAAGTAATCTTGCCTAAATTAAGTATCCCTTTAAACTTATGTATACTATATGTATGAGATACATAGTTTAAGTAATAGTCTTAACTGACATTGACGCCCATATCCGCAAAAACGAAACTCACAAGAGACGAAGAAGGTGAGTGCGCGGATATAACTAGGTTAGGGGCATAATAGGTAAAGTAGTTTACCTAACGGCAAGTTGGTCCATTATCATGAATAGTGTTTGGCTTTGTGCCCACTTGTAAGAAGTGCCCCAAGACTTCTTACATCAAAGTGTCTGATGTATCATCCGATACATCAAAGGTACTACACACTTGAGATTGCGATATCTCAAGGAGATTGATGTAGAAAATGTTTCTATACCAACTCTGATAATGAGAGAGTAAATGTGGATTGAAACATAGAGAGTAATGTTTGTACCTTCATAGGTTGATTAACAAACATCTTGGTTCCCCAAGAAACAAACTACTCTTATTGTCTCCACGACCGAAGCCGAGTACGTAAGCGCCGGAAAGGCATGACAACAAACACTATAGATGAGACAACCCTCTATGAAGAGTAGCAGTCAAGATGCCATTAGACTTGACCAGGAACCCTGTAGTTTGCTCATGAACGAAGCTCGTCGAAGTACGTCATCTCCTCCGTCTCTTGAATGACAACATCGTCAATTCTCCAACCAATACGTTCTCGTCACCTCACTCATGACTATTTAGATAATTCTTTCGAATTATTAAAGTCATCGTCCACCTCTCTCCTCATGACCTCTTAATAATTCATTTTAAATATTAACGTCATTTCTCACGTCTTGTTCCATGACTCATTTGTCATTTCACTCACATCGCTTCATGACTCTCAAGTCATTCCTCTCATCCCGCTTATGACTATTTCGATATTTCAATGGAAATATTAAAGTCATCCCTTGCGTCATATCTTATATACGTTTTATCCCTTCTATGACTCCTCAAATATTTCATGGGAAATATTGAAGTCATCCTCTACGAATCACTCATGACTTCTTAAGTCATCTATCTAACTCGTCTCATGACTTTTAGAAATTCCTCTAGAAGTTCTAAGTCATTCCCTCACAACTCGTCACATGACTTTTTGAACATTTCACATGAAATGATAAGTCATTCCTTACGTCTCGTACTCCGACTAATTAAATATTTCATGGGAAATATTATAGTCATCCACCAAAACACAACTCATGACTTCTAATTATTTCACGGGAAATATTACAAGTCAATTCTCATCCAATGACAACTTAGTCAATTTCCTTGGAAAAACTAAGGTCATTCCTTGTCATCCCGTCTAATCGTTTTCGTCAAAAAGTTTATTAGGTATAAACTTTTTTTCCTCGTGTCAAAAAGTCTTACTAAATAAGTAAGATTAATCAGCCAAAAGTCAAAACGGAAGAAAAATTGGACCATCAGATATACGGCTCCATTAAAGAGCCACGGCTCCACTAATGTTTAATGGAACCGTGGAGCCGTGCATCTAAAAAACGCGCCCATTTCCCTTTCTTCTGCACAGACTTTCCAAACACACCCAAAAACACTTTCACTTGCTGTCAAAACTGAACCATAACACCTTAATTCAACTAAACTCTTGCAAATCAAGATTGAGGCATTGGAATCAACAAATCCTAATCACAACATCATTAATTGTAAGTAAATCACTCTTAATTTCGTTTAATTTGAGTCCAGGGTTTGTTCTTGAGTATAAATCCGAATTGGGGATTTTCAAAATTAGTTAAATCCTTGTGAAATTAAGACTAGGATTAGACAATGTAGCATTCACATGATTCCCTAAACCTAGGATTTCCAAAAACCCATTTATGGTGCAAAACCTAATCCGAAATTAATCACTAAATTCGGATTATGATTGATTGTTTGTAGTGGAATCATGTTTAGGATTACTAAAATTGGATTAGGAACGTTTTGCATTAAAGCTTTTCAAACTTAAAGCTAGTTGGCGCCATGTTGAGGCGTTTGCCAAACACCCCAATTCGATCATTTTTTTTTTTGAAAATCTTCACAAATCTAGGATCATGAAACCTTTTTCATGCATTGTTGATGCAAATTAAAAACGTTTTTGCATGTATACGCGAACTCTCAAATATGAGTTGAAGTACATAATTGATATGTATTGTTCGACATATTTGATTGAGCAAAAGTGAAGTTAGGAGCGTTTGGGTAATCACATTAGGATAGTTTTAGAGTCGAGATTGCCGCACCTCCACATTGTTTGCATTTAGGCACACACACACTAGAAGCGTAATCATTAAAATGCAACGAACTAACATATACAAATTTTTTTTTTTTGTAGATAACAATGCCTCGAAATGATTATCAAGATACGAAACAATACATTCTTAGTACTCTTGAAAACCCAAACATTTCTGATGAACAGAAAGCCTATTTTTCCAAAGTGCAAATACGATACATACACGAAGGGCGTGTAGTCGATGCACTTTATGTCATATCAGACAGAGTCAGTGCTTGTTTTCCTTCTATTCGGTTCGATTGTTTATACACAATAAACGATCAAATATGTCCCCTTTTCGTTCTCGAGTTTTACAGTCGTGTCCGTACCTACAATAACTCTGACGGAAACGTCTTTCTTGATTTTTGGATTCGACACCAAAATATCACCCTGTCTGTTACTGATATTGGTCAAATTCTCGGTGTTCCCTCTCATGGTCAGTGTGCATTCACTAACGACCATTCTCTAGAGTCTCTTTACCACAATGTTGAGATCGAAGGTGCCTATAGTACCGAAATTCCTGACATTGAAGTAATCAAACAAATAATCCAAATTCCTCGAGTCGCCAACACGTACCAAAAACGTGATGGTTCCATTGTCTTCCTCGACCCACACAAAATCTACCTCAGGGAACTCCGTCCCGACCTTAGAAGTTGGGAACTTCTTTACGTGAAAATGTGTTAAGCCTTGCGGGCAACCGTGATCACGTATCGGCAAGTCTTGCCCTCATGCTCTACTGTCTCAGTATCGAGGAACCATTCAACCTCGCATACTACATGGTCAAACGGATGGCCAACATTCATCGTCGCTCCGATGAGCTCATGCCATACGGTATGCTACTTACTCGGTTGTTCAGGTGGGTTATGGAACATTTCCCACATCTTCAAAGTGTCGACTATGTCCTAGTCAATCGGGTTATGAAACCACTTGGTGGACCACAACGTCGCACAAAGCAACGTAAGGACAAAGGGTCCAAACGTGGTCGTAAATCCACTTCCGACATTCCTCATTCATCCTCCTCCTTCAGTCACGAATCATCATCTGAGCCTATGGATGAGGACGATGATGAGGTGAACGAAGAAGGAACGTCTAGTTCTCAAATCCCTTCTCCCGACACCTACTTTCGTAACCTTGACACTTCGTCATTCCAACCAACCTCCGACCTTGAGTTTGGTGACGTCAACCTATCTAACCTAATGAGGAGACAAACAGTAATGTACAATCGACAAGTCTCAATGCATGAGCAAACTGTCAGGGGGTTCAAGTCCATTGGGAAGGCATTAAAAGGACTCGGGAACAAGTTGAAGAAGTTGGGGAAAAGAAAGGATTAGATGGAAATAACTTAAGTAGTATTATTAATATAAGTATTATGATTAAAATACTACTAATAGTTTGTGGCATTGTTGCTTAATACATTAACTAGCTTGATGTGTTTCCTTTTAACACTTGAACAAGATTAATTCTCTTATTAATTAATCCTCATGTTGGTTTATCTTGCCTAACTCATGCATGTTAGCTTATTTTATTACATGCACTAGATGTTAAAAATGCTTGGATTCATGCATGCTTAATAGTTACCTAAATACATAGATGATCACATGATCATGTTGGTTGCTAGTTGAAACTAGCTTTAGGAATTCTATGTGTTTAGTGATTTAAGGCTTTGAGATTTGCAGCCAATGGATTCCCCAGAAAATTTCCCCATTTAGGCTGCCTAAAACCTGCAGACCTGGAAAGAAGGTCAAAAGAGCCCATGGCTCCATTAAATAGGCCACGGCTCCACTAAATTTAGTGGTGCCGTAGTACCTTTAATGGTACCGTGCCTCTGGAAGACAAATTTAACAATTCTCTTTCACTTTTTGACTTTCTTTTCCTGAAAATCTGCAAACAAAACCTGATTCCCATGCACCCAAATCCCCAAATCCAACATCCTTTTCAACCTTGCATGCTTTTGATTTGGCTATTTAAGCTAACATCATGCATTGCCATCCTTACACCCATCCTTACACCTTCACACTCACCATACAATCATCATGGGATCAAGAGTATTTAAGAAACAAAGATTCTACATCAAACCAACAAATGAAACCAATCAAATTGATCAATGGATCAAGAGTGCTCAACCACCACAAACCTCACCAAACACCAAAGAGACAATCTTCATTGATCTCACCTTGGATGATGAAGATGATACACACACACCTATAACCTCAACTAAGTCATCATCTTCCTTCACTACACCTCAAGCTCCATCCAAGGCAACATCAACCAAACCAACATCCTCATCCTACACCACCATTGGAACCAACACACATTCACCTCAACCAAGTCCCATTCCTTCACTAGCCCTAACACTCAACTCATCACCATCCACTTCACTTGAAGTTGTAACTAACACATCCCTTTCATCACCTTCACCATCACCACACCCCCTAGCCCTCACCCTAACCTTATCACCAATCACTCCCTTTGAGTTTGGGAGTAACACATCATCATCTTCCCTATCACCATCACCTCAACCCTTAATGGGTTATCCCATCCTCTATCCACTACAACCTCACACCTTGAGTTGCCCTTGTTGCAACTACAACCAAACCCTCATCATGAACCTTAGGGAAGACTTGAGTCTTCAATTTTCATACCTAGAACACCTCCTCACACCACCCATAGGACCCATCATCCTTCCACCACCTCCACCACACAATAGCCCAAACTAAACATGGTTATGTTTAGTCCCTCCAATAAATGGTTAGGAACCCTTTTGAAGTTGGAAGCAAATCTTGAAGCCTCATATTACTATTGATGTTTATGTGTCTTCATGTTGTTTTAAATTTGCTTTCTTGATGTAGTCATACTTATGTATGACATTTATTTTATGATTATGAAATGGGCTTTTCATTTTGGCCACTTAGCTATTTTCTTGTGTGGTTGGATATTTGTCAAATGTGCTACTTGTTAGATATTGTATACTTGTCGTCTAACCTTGTTTTGTAGCACGAACCATTGCTCAATTCCTTTGTATTCTCCAAATGAGGGGGAGTACACATCAAGGGGGAGCCTTCGTCACCTTTTTGATTAGACAAAAAGGGGGAGAAATGGGAGTAAACTCATTAAAAACTTGTTAAATCTAATTTTAACCTAACATGAGTTTATATTTTGTCATCATCAAAAAGGGGGAGATTGTTGATGCAAATAATGTTCTAAAAACGTTATTTATATCTTTCGATTACTTCACGTTTTGAGGATGACAAAATGTGAAATCACGATACGTTAAAATCAACGTAAACAAGTCTTTAATCGGAAGATCCCGTTTCTACGCAAATCACTCTTGAACAAAGTTACAACTTGAACTAGTGATCAAAGAAGTGAATTTATGTTTTGAAAATTCACATTTTAAATGGGACAAAACATTTTTTCAAAAATACACATGACAAATTATTTTTGAATTATTAAGAAATGTTTTAATGGAAAAATTAGTTTGAAAATCATAACATCTATTTTCTCCCCCAAAATCAGCTCCAACCTTCCCCAAATAAGTTTTCACCAGAAAAGACAAAATTTGGAGCGTCCTAGTCTATGACGGCTCCACGGTTCTGTTAAATTTAATAGAGCCGTGGGGTATTTAACGGAGCCGTCCGTACCATTTTTTCTGTAACGTTCAGATTTTTCTTGCCTATAAATATCAACCCCTTTAACAGTTTTAGGCACCCTTCACACACAGAAAAATCCCCTAGCTTAATCCTCTCAAACCTTTCACTTCTTTAGATTAGTTTTCTTTGTTTCAAGAGTGATCCAATCATCCTTCAAGTAATCCTCTTCATACCTCTTCACTAGCAAGAGAAGAACACAAGTATCCAAGTAGATACAAGGTGTTGTCATCCCTCTTCATTAGCAAGAGAAGAACACAAGTATCCAAGTAGAAACAGGTGTTGTCATCCCTCTTCATTAGCAAGAGAAGAACACAAGTATCCAAGTAGATACAAGGTGTTGTCATCCCTTTTCATTAGCAAGAGAAGAACTCAAGTATTCAAGAAGATACAAGAGTTATAGTTGTTAGGTTTTTGTAACACTTGTTACAACCTTGTTGTATCTTTGCATACATCAAGCTTTCTTATCTTTTGTGAGTGAGAGTGAAGATCAAGTGTGATCTATAGAGATAGTGAACATCTCTTATAGCCATTGGGCTTGTGTGATTGATCAAGAGGATCAAGGGTCGATAGATTAGTGTTAGTTGAGTGGAGTGAAGTGAGTGTTGATCATTGTGATCGTGTTGAGATCTTGGTGATCTCTTGAAGCCACTGGGCTTGAGTGTTTGGTCACGTGGACCTTGGTAGATTGGTGCTAGCTAAGATTAGCACTCGAAATTTAGCTTAGTGTCGGTAATAGGATAAGCGATGTGTACGGTTTTCTCCGCCTAAAGGGAGGTTGTTGATATAGTGTTTGAAACTCTCGAGTGTGGTACTCGGGGAGTGGAGTAGGGCGAAGAAGAGCTTCGTAGCCGAACCACTATAAATCCTCTGTCTCGGTTCGATCTTTCCAACTCTACTCTTTACTTTTATTTGTTATTATTACTTAGCTTAGTGTGTAGTTCATATTGGTGTTGATTGGTTACACATAAAGTTTGAATCAAAGTTTCCAATTGCTAACTTTTAAAACAAAATTTTTAAAAGGATTATTAAACCGGTAAACTATTCAACCCCCCTTCTAGTTTCCCACACTTAGCTAAAGGCAAAGGCACGAATCAGAGTGATGCGGAAGCAATGCTACTTACATAGATGTCCTAGTCTATCCATTCTTCACCGGTAATAACTTAAGTTCCTATGGGGAAATCCTAAAGCAAATTTTCAAAGGTTGTCATATGAGCACCTACAGTGGAAACTTAAAGGTCCAAACTTCACAGGTCAAGGGTAAATGTATTACAAGTGGCAGCCTGTCTCTCTGATACAATAATTGTAACACCCCAACCCGATAAGGGTAGAAGTATTACGTTATGGTGACATATTAAAGCAACACAAGCATAAGGCTTAAATAATACAAATGAAATTCAAAGGTTACAAAGGGAAAATCTGAAACTACAAGGTTACAAATGAGAATAATATCAAAATACTAAGTCTGAAATGAAAATCTCTTCTAGTCATCTCTAAATCCAGGAGAGTAATCTAAGTATAGCCTTCTAAGCTCAAAGCACTCCACTCATAACTCAGCTTCCAACTAAAACTTGCCACAGGAAAAGAAATGCGGCTGAGCTTAAAAAGCCCAGTGAACAGATATATATAACGTAACATAATGATAAATAAGCATAAGCAACGAAGGAATAAGAATACGAAATGAAAAGCATAATCATGAAGGTGAACTAAGAATCAAGAGTACATGAGAACTGAATAAAAATGAATCAAGAAATGAAACAAAAAAATGAAAAGGTTTATATAAGGATGTACCATAAGAACTCCATACATAATCTATCAAATCATACTAAAACAATAAAAGTATACGAAGAGGGGAGACCTCTAAGTAAATAAAATAAAAATGTGAGAAGGAGTGCAAGGCACACACCACCTGGTCACCATAATCACATAAAACATAAAACCTAGGATGCATCCATACGCTCCCTAACATAAGTATGTATGTCAGTACTAAACTAAGCACACACACGCATTAATGGCCAATAGTGATCGCGATAAAATACATATACATAAGGGGGAACGCCGTAGATCTATCACACCTCTACGGGAGTGTCATGCCTAAGGTGCCATCAAAGACATGGTCATGGTACCTCCACAACTAGGTAAGCTCAGACACAGATCTATCATAGCATACAACAAATATAATCTAGCATGGCAAGAGAAACAAGATAGTAATTCAAATAAGCATGGCAAACATAAGCATAGCATAGCAGAGACATTTAAATAAATGTCAGAATGAATAAATAAGAATGACAATCATACAATGAATGTCATGAGTCAATGAGGGAATCATATCAGGCATAGGATCTCAAAGGTTCAAAATCAAATGGTCCATAGCAAGGTTCAATTTAAAGGTTTCTATCAAATGTTCATTTAAAGAAATCTTTTAATAATGGTTTTCATAAAAATGATCATTAAAAACGGTTTTCAGAAAGGTAGTCTTTAAAAGTAGTTTTCATAAAATGTTTAGTAAAATTTCATATAAAAGTGGTATCGCATCGTTCATAAACATCCTTCTAAAATTTGTTTTTCCCAAAACATTTCCATGATAAGAAAGGTTTTCACATCCAATTACAAAATCAAATGAACCTTCTAAGCATCAAGTGATTCGAATACTTATGTCATAGGGTCATAATGACGAATGTCAAATGGATCATGAAGAACGAATCAAAGTATAAGGGAACATAGCAATGGCTTAGGGAATCCTAATGAATCAAGATCAAGAAAGTCATGAGAACGAAAGCACCCTTACTGAAAAAGGGTAGAATATCTGTACCTTAGACCGCAAGTGAAAACACAACTAGAAACGAAAAGATCGGAAGTAAACTCCATCTTCAGCGAATCTACACGAATTTATGATCGTCTGATTAATAACTTATTTTAAATCATATTACTTATTTTAGTCGGCTCTTCCATTTTAAGTAACTTTCCAAAAATAGTAAGTTTCCATATTTAGGTTTAAAAGCAATTTAGGGTTTCTAAAAATAGTAAGTAGTGTTTAAAAAGGTTTAAATAGTTATAAATGTCAAAATCGAGTTTCATAATTATAAAATGATGTTGTTTCACAATTTAGGGTTTTACAAGTCAAATTAGGGTTTCCAAATTAAGTAAATGCGAGATTAGGGTTTCTAATTACACAAGTCATTTTAATTGATCATTTAATGTGATTAAACTCCAATTAGGGTTTCATACATTCAAATTGGTCATAATTAGGTTATATTTCCCGAATTAGTAGTTTTAGTATTTAATTCATATCATTTGGGTTTCATATAATCATTGTTCAAAGATTAGGGTTATTATTGCAATTATGCCAAAGTTCAAGGTTGATATGATAATTATTCAAAACATAGGTTAAACACTTTTAAGATGACACAAATCTTATTGAAGTTCTAAATGTAAAGCAAATAAGCTTATAGGTGTTTTAAATAAGTAATTTCTTAATTTCAGCATTAACATCAAAAACAGATTCGACTTTTGCATTTTTTTTTTAAAATACCTTCCCGAGCTTAATAAATTCTATACTTTTACCCAGATGTTCATATATGTCTTAAGTATTTTAGGAAATTTTTCCAGATTTTATTAAGTAGTACAAGTATGATCTAAAAATCGATATTCACAACATGTTCTCAATTTGGATCTGATGAAACACCCCGAATGTATGCAATTATTTACCCACGTAGAAAAATTCAGAAAAATCTACAAAAATTACCCAGATTAACACATATCCCAAATATCACTCTGCCCGAATCTCAGGTTTTAATTCATTATAGATATTAAACTAAAAATCATAAACCACGACTGAATTTTCAGAACCCGAAATACAGTTTTGACACATGAATTTGTAAAAATCAAACGGGTGCCTTCCCAACATCTTAAAATCACCAAATAAATTTCATTTGAACCCTATTTCACTGAATTATGTTTTAGACTAAAGAACCACCAAAATTAATGTTTATTTCATTGGTTAACAATTCGATTTGTTAGCACATAATTTCTGCCAGATTCATTTGTATATACCCATCCGATTTTAATAACTTAATTCATCATATTAACACATATTAATCCGAAAATGATTTTATAGATTAAAGTTTATAATTACCTCTTATCTTAGGTCGAATAAGGATCAAGAACACAAAGATCTCTTGGTCGAAAAAATCACCACACCTCCTTCTCCTTCTTTGTGATACGAACGGAAGAAAAGAAAAAATATATATAGATCGATTAGGTTATGAATATGATCATGTCGAATAGATTTAAATGATATAATGTTTGATTACCTTTTTGTTGTGATACGAATAGTATAAGAAAACAATGATCAAGCTCTTCTCCTTCTTCTCTTTGATGTCGAATGGAATAATTTTCTAGGGTTTGTTTGATGTGCTTTTGCCGTACAAAATGGAGAAGGAAGAAAATGTTAGGGTTTGTTTTTGGAGAGGATGGTATACACGGTTATGGAGAGGAGATGTAGGAGGGTTTGAGCCAAAAATTATGTGGTGATTAAGGAGTGATTATCACTTTCCATATTTGCCAAATTCTTATACTTATCTCCCATAATTAATTTGTGTACACATTTTATTAATTTCGGTCTACAACTTATACTTTTAAACGTGCCATAATTTCTATCTTAAGGTTCATACATAATTTTATATAATACTTTAGATTATGTTTTCATATTGTATGGTTTCGAGTCATAACATGATATATAACTCAAGTTTTAATTTATAGCGTATTTTATAAGTTCTTAAAATTTCAAAATTAGAGGGTATTTTGGTCATTTCAGATTGTGGTAATTTTGGGGTTTTACAGTCTAGGATTTCTATTTCATGTACAAAATCAAAACTTGGGTAAAATCATGAAACATATCTACTGAATTGCACAACAAAACATGTTTAGGAATTGCATCTTGTAGTACATTGTCATAATTCATCAAAAACCCCATGAGAAATTTTTGCTAAAATCGGTTTTTGGACATTGTTCATACAAATACAAAAACGTTACGTTTTAAACATCACTTGCATAATGTCTCTTGAATGCTAAAGGAAATACATAACTAATATATATTTTCGGGTACATTCAATCATTGAAGTAGGAGCGTTTGGGTTATCTCTTGTTTTATCATAAAAACTTGCATAAACAAAATTTTCATGCATCAAAAGGAGACGAGATAACTGTACCTCCACATTGTCCCCATATAGGCACACACTAGAAATATGTATACGTATTTTCGATAATTTCAACTAAACTATATATTTTTCGTGTCTAGGATAATCATGCCTCTTGCAAATTTTTATGATCACAAAGAAACCGTTAAATACCTACCTAAACATCACAAAACCAAAGGACTTAGTGAGGAACAAGTTGAAATATTCAAAGCCTTAGAAAAACGGTATGTACATGAAGGTAGAACCGTAGATTCCTCATTCCTAGAAGGAACCATCATTAGAGAACAACTTGCCGCCATTCGGTTCAATTGTCTCCTAGACATTGATGAACTCATAATCCCCAAATTCATACTTGAATTCTATGCAACTGTTGGTCTTAGCACAAATGATTATGGTTACATGAATATTCACTTCAAAATAAAAAAAACTCAGTTCAACATTCCTCTAGATCAATTTGGAAATGTTTTAGGCATTCCTAGTCATGGAGATTGTTTCTATTCGGACAAATGGCCATTGTCCATTCTCGAGTCCAACCTCGATCGTATGCATCCATACGACACACCTCTAATCTCAAAAGAGGACATACGTGCTCACCTTTTTGTTCCTAGAACCTCCCACACTAGGACTAGTCGAGGAAAGGAGGTAAATCGTGATCCATTTGCCATGAAGCTCAATGAACTTATGCCCCAATTCAAAAAGCTCGAGGAAATTCTTAGGGTAAACGTGATTAGCACCATAGTAAATAGAGACCATGTTAACGCAAGTCTTTGCTACATGCTCTATTGTGTGTCAAACCACCGACCATTCAACCTCGCTTACTATATCGCCAAAAAAATGGCTGATATTCCGGTTCAAGGAACCACCGCTATGCCCTACGGGATGCTTCTCACCCATCTTTATAGAGCCTTTGCACCCATTCCTAGAAACGCTTTAGGATTCGTTCCCGACTACACCGAGATTAAGCACACTTTTGTTCCACTAAGTGATCATCGGGTAGCCGCAGCAAAGGGAAAACGAGCTCACCCTCCTACATCATCATCATCATCATCATCATCCATGAGTGAAGAGGATGGTTTGCCAAACTCTAGGATCTCACCACCCGAGTACTTGAGTCAACTTCCTCCAATCCCGAACGAATCAGCGGAATTTCGACAAACCAAAGGAATGGTGAAGAATTTGGGCCGTTGGATCATGAAGCTTCATAAGAAAATAAGCAAGAAGTGAGGTTTAAGGGATGTTTGGTGATGATGTACCCTCCGAACGGGTCGAAGGACTCCCCTTCGAGCCTGCGTGAAGTCCTCTCTTCGGAGGCCCAGGTTAATCTCTTAACACGTTTCATTGGCGTAAAACCATTCATCTATGAAGTGGTTACCATGTGGGAATCCGCCAATCGAAGCCTTAAGCCCTTCGGGGTATCTCCTACGAAGGAACTACAACGGAGAGCTACCTTGACCTGGTCATACCCACGTCTCCTCTTCCTTTAGGCTTTCCCGCCAAAGTAGAGATCGTGGGCTACAAATCCCTAGCGGTTACCACAAATCATGGGACGCCCCCATGATCTCTGAATCAAGTGCAACCGCCCTCTAAGGCCTATTTCTCCCCTATAAATAGCTTAGACGGGCCATAACCATGGTAACGTTAACCGTTCACCAACTTAACTCTCTCAACTTACTACAAACTTACCATTGCATATACTTACTCGCACGCCGGAGGTGGTTCGCAGGGTCCATCCCCTGCGCAATCACTTAACGTAGTGTCTTAGTATTTCTTATTTCAGGTTAAAGACAAGCTTGGCGCAACCTCAACACCCCGTAAACCATTTGATCATCATCGAAGGCCTGGTCGTGCATCTATTTGTACAATCAGTGGCGCCATCCGTGGGACCGCTACAATTGGTCTCGTTATTTCCAAGCTTATAACCAACCAACTACTTTCACTATTATTCCGGCATGGATCAAGGGAGAGAAGATACTCCCCCACCGGGTTTCTCGACCTTGGCGCCAATACCAATCAATGACTCTAACAACCTGCCCCCAATAACCGCCTCCACGTTCACAACACGTTCTCACCCAGAAACAACACCCAACCATCATGCTTCGACATCAGCCAATCCGGAGCCTATCATTAGCCCAGCCTTTGTCGAAGCCAACCACGAAGCGTTGGAATCTCTCTTAAGGGCTCGCAGAAGGCAAGTTAGGAATGCTGAGATACGAAGGGAGTTGGAATACTCAAGTGAAGAGTATGATGAAGAAATGGAAGTGGAGCCTAGGCCTCCGGCTCAGGGGCCAACACTCTCAGCCCTGAGGGTTGGGTCACCAGTTGGTCGAAGGCTAGGCCGAAGGTCCGTTGGTTTCGAAGGAGTCCCGGAGATGGCTCCGACAAGAAGAGAATGGGTGGTTACGGAAGGCTCCAATGGTAGGAGTCAGCGAAGGGAAGAAGGGGGGTTAATCTACCTCCGTTGTTAGCAGCTCATCTTGGAAGGACTGAAGCTGGGGTTCCGTTGCAGCCTTCTCACGCATCAGGCATAGAAGGAAATCCATCCACAATTAATATGGGAGGAAATCTTCCTCCCAATGGTATGTACCCTTCGTTCCAAACTCAGTCTTATCCTCAAAGTTTATATCCTCCAGTTACTGGACAGCCTAATAACCCAAGTCTCCCTCAACCTTATGGGAGCATACCCTTCGGGCACCCTATGGCGTACCCTCCGTATGCCATGGGAAATGGTTATCCATTCGCCATGAACACACCTTATCAGTCTTACCCAAGCCAAACTCCTATGGGAATGCCCCCAAACAACAATCCTTACAATACTGTCCCTATGTATGCACCACCTTATAATTGTCTATACTCGGACCCTATGGGTTCGGCTACACCCTTAGTTAGGTGGATAGAAGATTACCCATTGCCTGACGGGTTGAAAATGCCTTCGCATATTGGGACTTATGATGGAAAGGGGGATCCGGACAATTTCTTACATTTGTTCGAAGGGGCTATTAAGATGCAAAAGTGGGTTATGCCTGTGGCCTGTCACATGTTTACTTATACCCCGCGGGATTCTGCCCGTATTTGGTGGAATGGGCAAAAGCCTGGAAGCATTTTCAATCTTGATGATCTCAAGGCTAAGTTTCGGTCACACTTCAGTCAGCAAAAGAAGTTTACTAGGACCCATCTAACGGTGCACAACATCAAACAAAAAGAAAACGAAAGTACAAGGGCCTTCGTTACTAGTTACACCGATGAAACTTTGCAGATCTTGGGACTTCATGAAGATCAGCACATTTCAGGTTTCGTACATGGTCTTCGATATCGGAGTTTGGTGGAATTCTTATCCACTGACCTTCCGACAACTTACAAAGGGTTAATGGAAAAGACGTATACTTGGATTGAGGCAAAAGAAGTATCCACTAATGGTGCTCCGGTTGACAGAGACAACAACAACAAGTTCTCAAAACATTCTGTGTGGGAAGGGTCAAAGAACAAGAACAAAGGCAGAGATAGGTTTTCTCCGTACAAAGGTCCTAACCACGGTTTGCTGGGAAGTTTGACTAAGTCTCCGAAAGAAATACTTGCTACGGAGAGGGCTGCTAAGGCCTTCGAAGCACCCCCTCGCATGACAAGCAAGGGTAAGAACAGGGACACAAGCAAGTATTGTCATTTTCATGAAGATTATGGCCATGATACGAACAGTTGCAGAGAGCTAAAGAAACAGATAGAAGAAGCTGTAAAGTCCGGGCAATTGGCACATTTGGTGAAGGGTATAAAGAAGGGAAAGGAAAAAATGTCCGATACTCAATTGGCTAAAGACACTACTCCTCTCGAAGCCCCAATACTCATGGTTCGTTGGGGCAAAGCCAGTTTAAAAAGAAAGGTAATGGAGCAGGAAGTAGACGAAGTGGGGGAGGTAACATTTCCTCCTATTACAGGCCAAATCCCTTCGAATGATCAAGTGGTCATCAAAGTTCTAGTCTTCAATCGAGAAGTAAACAGAGCCCACATGGACTGCGGAAGCTCCTGCGAAATCATATACGAGCATTGTTTTCTTAAGCTCAAGCCTTCGATCAGATCACAACGGGTCGATTCGAAGATACCTTTGGTAGGGTTCTCCGGTGAGCATTCTTGGCCACTGGGAGAAGTGCCATTGGACATTACGATAGGAGAAGGCAAGCTCGCAAGGACAGAAACCCTCACATTTGCTATCGTAAGGTCCGATTCTCTTTACAATTTGCTGATAGGAAGGACCGCTATGCAAAAGATGGGTATCGTAGTCTCCACCATACATGCAGTGGTCAAATTCCATACACCTCATGGGATAGGAACCGTATTCTCCAGTTACAATCAGGGGAAGACCAGAGATGATGGCAAAAAGATCAAGGAAAGTCTCGAAGAGCCTCCGAAGGCCATTCTAAGTTGTACAGATGCCGAAGAACGTATTGTGGTAAATGAGCTCTATCCAGAGCAAACGGTGGTAATCGGAAAGCAACTCCCTGCTAACTTCAAAGCAGACTTGGAGAAGCTACTCAAAGCTAACAAAGATATCTTCGCATGGACATACTCAGATATGACAGGGTTCCTCGGACTCTTATGATCGATGGCAAGCCCTTCGGCACAGAGCACAAGCTTAATGAGTTCAATCACATTGAACCAATTAAGCAGAAGCGGCGAAGCCTGGCACCTGAAAGGATCGCAGCTGCTTACAAAGAGGTGGATGAACTTGTACAAGCAGGAATTCTCAGGGAAGTGAAATACCAAACCTGGGTAGCTAATCCAGTTATGGTAAAGAAAAGTGACGGAGGGTGGCGAATGTGTGTTGACTTCTCCGACATCAACAAAGCTTGCCCGAAGGACTGCTACCCTCTGCCAGAAATTGATTGGAAGGTCGAATCCCTCTCAGGGTTCCGTTTGAAATGTTTTCTTTATGCCTACAAAGGGTATCACCAAATACAAATGGAGAAGGAAGATGAGGAGAAGACAGCCTTCTACACGGGAAAGGGTGTCTATTGCTACAAGAAAATGCCCTTCGATCTAAAGAACGCAAGGGCAACTTATCAACGATTGGTGGATAAAGCCTTCCACAAGCAAATAGGAAGGAACTTAGAAGCTTACGTTGAGGACATGGTAATAAAAAGTAGGACTGAGGAAGACCTACTCTCCGACATCCTATAAACCTTCGACCAATTAAGGGAAATCAACATGAAGCTTAACCCAAAGAAGTGTTCCTTCGGCATGGAAGAAGGACAATTCTTGGGGCATCTGATTACAAAGCAAGGAATCAAAGCTAACCCTTCGAAAGTCAAAGCCATCACTGATCTACAAGCTCCAAAGTCATTAAAAGAAGTACAAAGCCTGAATGGGAAGCTCGCAGCACTCAGCAGATTCCTATCGAAAGGGGCAGATCGTTCTTTACCATTTTTCAAAACACTCAAGGGGTGTACGGATAAAAAGACTTTTCAATGGAGTTGTGATGCAGAAGCCGCTTTCCAAAAGCTAAAGGAGTTCATGGAAATCTTACCAACACTTACAGCCCCAATCAAAGGCGAAGTGTTGTTCATGTACATTGCGGCATCTTTCGAAAGCATTAGTGCTGTTCTTTTGGCGGAAAGGGATAAGAAACAAGTTCTGATTTACTTTGTTAGCAGGGTCCTGCAAGGGGCCGAATTGAACTATCTAGAGTTGGAAAAGCTGATCTTAGCTTTGGTTTATGCCGCAAGGCGTCTTCAAAGGTATTTCCAAGCTCATCCCATCACAGTATTGACCGACAAGCCAATTAAGCAGATATTCTCGAAACCTGAGAAATCAGGTAGAGTGGCTAAATGGGCCATCGAACTGGGGGAACACGACATAGAGTACAAGGGTCGAAACTCCGTCAAAGGGCAGATACTTGCAGACTTTCTTGCTGAGACACCTTCCGGACCTAGCCAAGACAAGGAGATCCAAAAAGAAAACCCCCAAAGACGAAGGAGGGGTGGAAACTATACACAGACAGAGCCTCAAGTTCCGATGGTTCAGGAGCAGTTCTAATGCTGGTCAGTCCGGAAGGAAAGGAGTATACTTATGCTCTACATTTTGAGTTCGAAGCTACGAACAATGAAGCTGAGTACGAAGCTTTGTTAGCCGGCCTTCGAATTGCGAAGGAAATGGAGGTTGAAAACCTCTCCATTTTTGTGGATGCGTAGCTAGTCGCCAACCAAGTCAAGGGCTCTTATGAAGCAAGGCAGCCCACCATCAAACAATATTTGGATAAAGCTAAGGAACTTCTTCAGGGGTTCGACTCCTATGAAATAGCACATGTTCGCAGAAATCAAAACAAGAAAGCAGATGCCTTGAGCAAGCTAGCTTCAATGGCATTTGCTCATCTAACGAAGGAAGTTTTGGTAGAAGTATTGGCTGACAGGTCAATAAAAAGAGGCGAAGTATCTGATGTCATACCCGAAGAAGGCCCAAATTGGATGACCCCAATAAGGGAATACTTGATCAGTGGTATCCTTCCTGAAGACCCAAAACTTGCTCGAAAGGTCAGGGCCAAAGCTCCCCAGTATAGACTTATTGGGGACAATCTCTACAGGAGATCTTTCTTATCTCCATGGCTTCGTTGTGTGGAACTAAAGCAGGCTGCGAGCATCATCTATGAGGCTCATAAAGAATTTTGCGAAAGACACGTAGATCCTCAGATCATTGCCTCGAAAATAACGAAGTTGGGGTATTACTGGCCATCAATGTTGGAGGATGCAACAAAAATACCACAAATGTGTGATGCATGTTCGACATCCTCAAAAGTTCCAAGATCACCAGAGCATGATGAAACATTTATCACGTCAGCAAGGCCTTTCGGCCAATGGGGTTTTGACATAATCGGACCTCTAGCAGTATCTTCTGGAGGGGTACAATTCTTGGTAATAGCCATAGACTACTTCACCAAATGGGTCGAAGCCAAACCTTTGGCATCAATAACCGGAAAGCATGTGGAAAAGTTTGCGTGGGAACACATAATTTGCCGATTTGGAATCCCACAAACCATCACCTCCTACAAAGGGAAGCAATTCGCCGAAGGGGTATTCCCATCTTTCTGCGAAGGCCTAAACATAAAGCAAATGTTCACTTGTGTTGACAAGGCCATTGTCATGGAAATCGAGGTAAGGTTAGGACAACACCAGCATGAGTGGGTAAACGAACTACCCCAAGTCCTGCGGGCATATAGGAATATGTCTCCCGAATAAAACAGCACAAGCAAAGCTAAGGCCAACATTTGAGGGACCCAACGTCAGGTCGGAAGGCCACGACAACAAAGAACAAAAAACGTCATGGACAAGACTGGAGATAACACTAACCTTCGTAAGTTTTACAAACAAGACTTACTCTTTTTAAAGCACTTAGCTTGTTTTTCAATTTCATGTAACGCATTCTTCTCACTTGGGAAAGAAGCATTAATGGTAGGTGTCTTAGTGTTCATTTCTTAAAATGATGTAATCCTCCCAACCCACTTAATGATATAACGTATTTCCCTCAAAATCTCTTGTTTCGTTTTATACAACAAAGATTTGCTCAGCCAAGTACTTTACAAGTTTCAATGTTGAAGGATGAAGCAAGACATATGTCTTGTATGCAAACAACATCCATTACAATTCACATTAACTTTCCTATAAAGTCTTAGGGTATTCTAAGCCCTTTGCAACTTAAGGATAAAAGACGGAGTGGGTCGCGACCCTCTGTCGCAGTCAAACTATACGATTGCTGAAAATCTTGGTCCAAAATACACACAATAAGGTCATAACCTTAGGTTGTATATTTACGTTTATATAAAAGCGTAAGAGAAGACAAGCATGATATCAAAAGCGGGACATAGTCCCCTAAATTGGCATTCACAAGGCTACGTATAGTCATAAGCCAACATTAATGCATTAAAACAAATTGTCTAAAATCTGGGTCGAAGCCCAGACACACAAAAGATAAATTGTTCGAATAGCTAGGCACAGGCCTAGCAAACCATCATAAGAAATTGTTCAACAGGGTACATGCCACCCTTAAAGACCAAATTATTGCCAACATGGCAACCTTCAAACATTCTTTGAGGAATTCGGATCCTCTTGTTGCGATGGAGACGGGAGCTTCACGGATGGAGTTCTTTTGGTTGGAGAGGGAGGCTGTATTTTCTTTGGCTTCTTGGATAGGAGATCTTCAATCGAGGCTGAGGGGTCTTTGGTTGCTTCGGCAAGGAACGAGTACTCCGCTGTTGTGTATGCATTACCAGCTTCATTATATTCATGCTCAGAATTCGGGCGGTAATAAGGCACCTCCGACAACACCACTGGTTTCTTGGTTTCGGCAACCTCCTCCAGAGTCGTGCACTTACCGTAGAATATGGCTGCATTCACAAGCTTTCCCACAACAGCTCCCACCTCATCGCTATGGTACAACTCCATGGCAATGTAAGGGACAACCTTCGATACCACCTCAGCCCTATCACTTCTCAAGCTCTTGCACTCGAGTTTCAATCCATCCATCTCTTGGCAAAGCTTAACCTCCTTTTCCGCTAGCCTACCTCTCTCAGCTTCAAGACCAGTGCATTTAGACTCAAGGGATGTAACCTGTGTCTTGTATCCCGTAGTCTTGGCCTCCTCCAACATTAGCTTACCCTGCGACTCCTTGAGCTGTCCTTCGAGACTGTCCATCTTGGCACGAAGAGCCTCATACCTGGGATGCTTCTCAAAGTCTGCCATAGCCTCATCACACCTAGACTCTAGCTCAGCATATTTCTTCTCCCTGGCAACGATAACAGCTACCTCCTCCTTTGCATCCTTCACCATATTAATCAACACCCTTGTGCGGGAGTTCAAGTGGTTGTCTAGCATGGCTTGCCTGGTATAGCTCTTATCATGAAGATCACAAAGCTTCTCAATAGGCATGTCACTCAAAGAACTTCTCCAGGAAGCAGGAGTGACATTCTCAACCAGTAGGTGGCAAGTGATGGCATTTGGTAGTTCCCTAGTGTTGGGTAGCCCTACACAAAAAACATCAATCAGATACGAAGAACATTGGGAAAAGGGGGAATTGAAGAAACTTTTGCTTACCATGGATGTCCTTATCATCAGCCATTTCTTCTGGTGAATACATAATTGCTTTACCACGAGACTTCTCTGTCTTCTGTTTGGTGGTTCTGGAGGTAGGAGTGGGGATGTTCAATTTCCTCTTGGGGGCAGTTTTTGCAGCCTTTGCACTTGTTCCTTTTCTGGTTCGCACCCTATTAGCAATGCCGGAGGATCCTACGATCTTCAACTGATCACTCTCGGAGGGAGGATCATCTGAGTCAGCAATATTCTCAACAAACTGGGGGGCTTCCTCAGTATTCACAGGATTGACAGGAGGAAGCATGGCCAGAGGCTCAACGGGGGAAGCATCAACATCATTGTTGTTCACGGACACAGAGGGGGAACCAACTCCATAACTAACATCTTTGGGATCTTTGGGAATAAAGCTCACTTCTCTAGCACCTCCAGACACCACAAAGTTTCTGAAAGCCATTTCTGCACCAACAAAAGAAAAAGAGATGAATATCAGCAGGTAAGTTATTTATTTTATATAAATAGGAAATGTACATACTTTTTCCTTCGCAAATAATTTCAGGCTTTGATGGAGACCCTTCCCAACGGTCCACAAGGCCAGCCATAAACAAGATAGGCTCAGGAAATGTTTGTACGTCCACTGGATGGCGTGCAAGACGTTGGTACATAGGATCACTTCTTATCTCATAAGGTAAGGGGTCATTGTATCTTTTCTCATCAAACATGTACGCTTCATCTAACAAAGCTGGGTACTCCGAAGGTATGATCATGCTCTCAACATAAAAAAATTGACCTTTCCAATTTCGAATGTTCGAGAAGGGTTTAGTCAATAGGTGTGGCACATCATGCTCACCTCTCTTAGCAATAGTTATCCAATCCCCACCAGGATATAAGTTGACAAAGCCTCTAAGCACAGTCAGTGTAGGCTCAAAACCGTATGCTTTGCACATTACGATATAAGTAGTCAACTTTGCTAGACCAAATGGATTAAGCCTAGAGATGTGAACTTTATAATATTGAAGAAACTCCAAAATCAAAGGATGTATGGGAATCCTAAAGTTTGATTGAGTGAATGCATGCACATACAAACCTAAATATCCAAAGGGAGCATCAAAAATATTTTGATTCTTGCTCTGAAGCATAATCTTAAACTCTGTTGGTATGGGGTAATCACAAAGGAAGTTGGATAATGCTTCTTTCGACAAAGTACAAGTTTGTTGCTTAATTATTCTTTTAGCAGCCATGCTCATGTCGCTATTAAAAGAGTAAAAAATCAAAGAGAAAGGACAGAATTTTTACCTTTCGTTTCAACGGAAGCACAAGAGCACAATATGGTGTATGTGTATTTTGGGCGGAAGGTGAAAATAAGCTAGGGTTTACCGTCCTAAGGGTTTAAATACCCATCATCTCTTTGATCCTGGCCATACACGTGTTTATTTACCCTTGCATCAAGCGGATTTCAAATGGATGGTAAAAGTTCGAAAAGACGTTTTGCAATTACCGAAAACATAGCCATTATGGCTGTGAAGCAAGTGGGTAGATAAGTATGACGTCTCATTTAATGTGGAATTTAGTTAAACATTTTTTTCTTTTTTGTCGTTTGCTTTTGAGACAAGTAGGATAGAGCGTATGTTTATTTTTTGAGTCGAAAGCAATTTATACTCGTACGTATATATCACTTTCGACTGGGGGGCTTAATGATGTACCCTCCGAACGGGTTGAAGGACTCCCCTTTGAGCCTACATGAAGTCCTCTCTTCGGAGGCCCAGGTTAACCTCTTAACATGTTTCATTGGCGTAAAACCATTCATCTATGAAGTGGTTACCCTGTGGGAATCCGCCAATCGAAGCCTTAAGCCCTTCGGGGTATCTCCTATGAAGGAACTACAACGGAGAGCTACCTTGACCTGGTCATACCCACGTCTCCTCTTCCTTTAGGCTTTCCCGCCAAAGTAGAGATCGTGGGCTACAAAGCCCTAGCGGTTACCACAAATCATGGGACGCCCCCATGATCTCCGAATCAAGTGCAACCGCCCTCTAAGGCCTATTTCTCCCCTATAAATAGCTTAGACGGGCCATAACCATGGTAACATTAACCGCTCACCAACTTAACTCTCTCAACTTACTACAAACTTACCATTGCATATACTTACTCGCACGCCGGAGGTGGTTCGCAGGGTCCATCCCCTGCTCAATAACTTAACGTAGTGTCTTAGTATTTCTTATTTCAGGTTAAAGACAAGCTTGGCACAACCTCAACACCCCGTAAACCCTTTGATCATCATCGAAGGCCTGGTCGTGCATCTATTTGTACAATCATTTGGTATTAGACTTTTTCAAACAATGATGTGTTGAACTTGTATGTTTCTTAGAATCTTGTGTTAGTACTTAACTTGTATGTGAACTAACTCAACATTGCAGGATGATAACATTTATTGTTATCGATTTTCAGAAATTAAGCCACCGTTTGGCTTAACCACTTATATGGTAAGTTATTGTCATCAGATTAATCTATGTATAAATGTGTGTTAGAACCTATGTATTTAGTAGTTTTCTATTACATATTAGTAGTTACATATGATTTAGAACAATTTTCGGGTTTTGAACGAATAACGCAAAATTTGACATATGTTCTGTTTAAATTAGCACTTTTTGATTGCTGATTTGGCGGTTCCAAAATATGGGATCCGTCTGTTGATATTTTTGGCTCCGCCAAAATAGAACCTGCGGATTCTGTGGAACCCAAATAAGGGATCTGACCGGATCTACACACACTCCTTGTGTTAGATGTATACTTTGAATGATGTCTAGTCTAGCACGCGGAATTTACTAGCTAGCACTTAGAAGATTTGTTTGTTTTTGTTTTGTATTAACGAATCAATAATGAATGAACAATGAACACACTATACTTCAACTTCAACGATTCAATATTATTAATAAATAATACGAGTGATCTCCTATCACTAGGGTTTACAACCTTGAATCTTAACAAAACAATAATAAAACAATCGTTCGTAAACTTTAACCTAGGGAATCCTTTTATAGACTAAGGATTCCTTTACAAGATAACTATCAACCTAATCGTATAAGATATACACAATATCTTTTCTATAATTATCTTACAAAAACATAAACAGTACTAACTTCTATCTTCAACTGTACGAACTGCTCTTTGTCTTCAAAACTCATCAGCAGTACTAACTTTCTTTTCAACAGTACTAACTGCTATAGCTTAATTTCCTAACAATCCTCCCCTAAACTTATGATTTCTATCCAAATCACTAAGTTTCTTCAAATTAAGCTTCTTCTTCTCAATGTGGAAAATTCTTTCAAACATCTATCACATCAGTCACTTTAGTCTTTGACTTTTCTTTGCTCTGCAAGGTTGAAAATCTTTGTAACTAACAAGTCTGCCATCTCAGAGTCTTCTTCAACCTTGAGTCTTCCTTGTACCATAGCCATTAACACAAATGATCTGAGTGGATAGTCCTTTTCCACCAACATATAGATTTCTATCCCATCTGGAGTAGAAAATCTATGTACTCCACACGATTCAAACAAATACCAATACACATCTTTAACTTGTGCTTCAAATCTCCACATTGACTCTCCACTATCAGGTTCATAGATTCTCTTCAACTGAACCCATAATTCTTTGTCTTTGTCTTCAATAGGATCTTTATCTCTGAATCTTTCTTTTACTAAGCTCCATAATTGATTAAGATCTTCTCTGTCAAATACACTAAGTAAATCTTCAAACAACTTGTACCTTTCAGAAATATCACCAAGTCTGACTATCTTCCATCCTTTCATTCTTCCATCAGTGAAAACTTCTCAGTCAATGATTGGATGTTTTACTTGTAAAGGTTTGATATATGAAGATTCTGGAACAATCATCATCATGCTCTTGATCTTCTCATTGGTTAATCCTTCTTCTTCAGACTTTTGTTTCTTTTCATCATCAGATTCAAGAACTTCTGGTTCTTTTTTCTTTTTCCTTGTCATGTCCTCTCTGATTGGAGTATTTAGTCTTGCATATATTTCAAAGAATTTCCTTTCAATCTCAGCATCTATCCATCCAGTAAAGTCACTCATCTTGTAATTAGCTTGATTCTTCAAATAGTGCTTCATGAAATTGAGTTTTTCCTTCCTAGTAGGCAACTTTGTCTTGTAACCTGACTTTTGCCTTTCTCTGATTCTGTGCATTAAGTCACTCCAAGTAGCTTCTCTGTTTGTCTTCAAGATAAATTCTTTGAGCTCCTCTGACTTTTCTTCTTCATTTAACTCCTGATCATTAAGAATCATCACAGCATGAGCTTTTATAATACAATCAGAATCCAACAAGTATTGAAGTTGCTCATTGAACTCTTCTTGATTAAAATCTTCAGTTCTTGTTCTATCCATGAAACCAGCTATGTTCCTTTCATCATCAGCAGCCATTTTCCTTGCTAATTTTGCATCTTGAGCTATCTGAGCTTGTTCATCAGCCCAATCTTTTTCAATCATTTTCCTTGCAACTTCTGCATCATAGTCTATCTGAACTTGAGTTTTTGGTTTTGTTGTCTTGAGTCTTTCAAGTTCTTGAACTGCTTCCTCTTCCTCTTGTGTCATAGCCTTTTTACCTTTGTCAGCTCTTTTTCTTTCATAAACTAGCTCAGCTGAAGTGTCACCAGTTGGAACTGTTTGATGCTCTGTCTCAGCAGTTGAAACTGCTTCAACAGTCTGAACTTTTTCTGCTTCTTGGGTATCAGTCTGAACTGCTTCATGTGTCTGTTCTTCTTCTTCTTCCATATCTACATTACCAGAACCCTTATCAAGTTGTTCTTCTTCCTCTTCAAATTGCCTCACCTGAAAACTTGATCCATCCTTGTCTTTACCTAACCTCCCCTGTTTGGAAGAATTTCCACCATCAGCATCATCTGAATCATCTGAGTTATCACTAGAGGAATCATCATCCAATACCATTCTTGCCCTTTTCGGCTTGAGTTGATCTTTCAGCTTTTTCACCTTTAAAGATAACCTGTTAAAATTTTTAGCAGAATTCTCCTTGTGGGCTTTGAGCTCCTCCTTGGTGCTTGTAAGATCTGTCTCCAAACTATCAACTTTGGCAACTAGCTTGGTACATAATTCCATCATTGCATTTTGGTTAGAGCTACCCTCATCACTTCTAGCTGTGTGACCTGCTAGGAGAGGTGAATCATGGGGAAAGGATCTAGGAATCACTCTAGGTGTTTCCCTTCTCTTATAAGTGATGTAAAATTGGGACGTTTGGGTTCTTTCAAGTACTTGAGTGGATGTGTAATGGGGATCAGTTGGAACTGCTGACCCTTCACCCAACTCAGTTTGAAGCATTTCAGGAAACAATGGAACTGGTTCCCCTTGAAAAAGCCTACTAGCCATAGCCATATTTTGAAAAACTTTTGATTGAAGGCTAGGAGTAGCAAAAATTTCTGTTGGTTTTGTAAGCAGGTATGTCTTTTTATTCAAAAGTGTTTGAACAAACCTTGGATACATTAGAAACAAGGTTTTGCTGTTGACATTAGATGCCATACCCTCAAAAATAAATTTTGAAAAGTTAAAAACCTTGTTTGTAGACAAACAAATGAGAGCAATAGCAATATTGCTACTGAACTGCTCCCAAGCAGTCTTTTTAGGACTTAAACAATGTAAAAGGGTATGTATCAAAAATCTCCATTGAGGTGAGAAACATCCTTTTTGAAAAGTTAATTTGTGTTCGGATGTATCATACCCCATTTTGGTAAGTTCCTACCATATTTCAGTGTTGTGCATAGTATTGATACCACCTGAGTCGTTTAATTTAAGATGTCTCCTAAGTATTGACTCGGTAACAACAAAAGATACACCATCCACTTCAGAATGAATTTCTAAGTCCCCATCTTCACTAGTCAAGACAGTAGCATTCTGCCAGAACTGTGTGATGTGAGAGACATAAAGAGTAGGAGAAACAGTTAGAGCATACCTTATGTGAGAGTGGTTTAGAAAGTCCACAATCTCATAAAATTTTGGTCCATCTCCGTCCTCTGTTTTCTCAAGAAACGCAACCTGATTGTGACGCTTAACAAATTCCAATCCAGCCATTTTTAGTGATCAAGAATGAAAGATTATAGCAATAAGATGATCGTTTAGAGTGGAATTTGAGGTTTTATGTAGTCTATTGGAGTTTATAGGTACTGTTTAGGGTTTTGCAAAATAAGCGTATGAGATAAATTATCTTTAGAAAGAGAATAAATAAATTTATGGTAAAAAGATAATTATCTTCTAGAAAAATCCCTATAAGTACCTTAAGAATAACGGTTTTACCCCAACGGCTATAAAATTAATTACTGACAGATTTTTACAACGGCTAGTTGAACCGTACTAACTTTGTACTAACCGTACCAACTGTTGGAAAATTTTTGTTGAGCCGTATGAACTTATTGAAAAGGATTTTAAAATATCATGGCTCAAACATAGTTTTTAGCAAACTATCAGCTATCAACGAATTTGATATGTCTTTACCAATAGCCGTTTGCTTTGGACTAGCCAACTCTTCACACTTAGATATGGTGAGCTGATAACCATACAATTTTTGGTAAATTGTCAACCATCAACGGATTTGATTAGTCTTTACCAGAAATCGTTTGCTCTGGACTAGTTGGTTCTTATGTGGGTTAGACATGGTGAACCAATAACCATTTGTTGTGTACAAAGATCACACACTCAGCTTCAAATCACCATATAGTCCAAAATATAAAGCATTTAATTCCTTGGTGCATATCATCCAAAACCTGCAAGTATTAGTCCAAAAACAAAGAAACAAGATACAAGCATATGACTAACATTGCACATAACAAGAAAAATTAATTTCCTTGTGGTACCCAAGCCAAAACAGACTTAGGCTTTCCTCTTGCATCAACATAATTCATTCTTTTCAAAACAATTTTAGCACCATTGGGTTTGATGGGTCTCCAAACCCAACATGCTGATGCATTCACTCCAATTCCCATATTTCCCTTAGTATTGTTTTTATTAACACCAGTACCAATTACTCTGCTAGCAATTGGAACTGCTGGCTTGGTAGTTGTTACCTTGGGTTTCCAAACTTGGTTTTTCACTACTTTTCTGTTTTGAAATGGTCTTTTAACAGTTGTTGGTGCTGATTTGGAAAACATTTTTGCACCTTGAACTATTGGCCTTGAGTGAATAGGTCTAATTGGTCTGACAGGCTGAACTGCTGGTCTAGCAGTTTGAATTGGTCTTTGGCCAGACTTTAATAGAACTGATCTGGGTATCATTCTATCATTCCTAGGAAGAGTTTGAAGTCTTGCTATGCTCAACCTATGGTTTGAATATCCACTCAACTATTTATCACAAAAATCTGCAAGATGGTCAAAACTACCACACGAATAACAAGCTTTCCTATAGCAGACAAAATCATCCCCTAATTGGTGAGATTTGAGGGCATTCCAATTCCTTTGGTTACCTCTTGGCTTGTTTGTAGTTCTATACATTTCTGCATACCTAACTGTTGGTCTAAAAGGTTTGGCAGTTGCTCTAGGCCTAACAGTCTCAGGTTTAACCATCTTTGGAACTTTTGGTTCCTCCACTTTAACACTAACAGGCTTAACCACAGCCTGATTATCCTCATCATCAGAAGTCCATTCCTCAATGGTTGGAGCATCTGAGTCCTTAGCTGAGGACACCTTATCCTCAGAAAATGAGGGATCACTTGCACTTTCATACACAGGTTTATCAACTACATTCTCTTTAGGTTGAGGACCATATTTAAGCTCAGGTAGTTGAAATTCAGGTAGTCCTGTGTGTTCTAAGTCTATGCCTGGGGGTGTTGGAATTCCTCTATAGGGAGGTGGAACTGACTTATAACCTAGGCCTGACTTAGCTTTATTAAGGATCTGACACTCAACAATCTTACTAACACCCTGAGTTGCAAATTCTAGTGTGTCAACAGTCATTTCAATGTTCTCCTTTGCTTTCTTAACCTGTTCTAGCTCATGTTTCAACACACTAATTTCATTCTCTCTAAACATTAAGTCTCTCTTAACAATAATCATATCATCAGAAAACTTTGACTCATTACTATTATAATGAACAATTTGTTCTTCTAACACAGCTAAAGCCCTCTTATGATTTGCTAAGTTAAAAGCAGTTTGGGTTAGCTCTTTTCTCTGATCCTCATATCTTTTCTTAAGAGTTTCTAGATCTTTTAAAGCTTCACAAGATTTAGAACATTTAGAAACTTGTACCTCAGAGTCTGAAAATGCCATGAGAGCAATCTCTGTAGATGCTTCTGCTTCCTCCTCTGCAATATAGCTCCAGTCAAACCCTAAGCCATCAATGGCAACCATGGCTTTTGAGCTTGAATCAGTAACCTCCACAACCCTTGACTTGCTTCCATATCCTCTTCTCTTTCCATCTTGTTGTCTTGGCAATCTGCACTCCCTTGAATAATGACCTTTCTTGTGGCAATTGAAACACTCAATCTTGGACTTGTCATATCCTGCAACATCATTGTTGTCTATGACAATCTTCTTGCCAGTCTTCTTCAAAAATCTCTTAGCTCTCAAGCTGAGAAGAGAGAGCTGCCACTTGATATCCATCTCTTCAATATCATCTTCATCAATCTCTTGAAGATCTGCATGAGTCAACATACTTCCATTGTGCTGAGTAGTCAAGAAAGCACAATAAGTATTCTCATTCAAGAGTCCATTAGTACTGCTTGAAGTGCTAGCAGTACCAATATTGGAACTAGCAGTACCAACTGCTCCAGTCACTTGAACTTCTTCATCTGGACTTGAGGTACTGGGAGTTAATACAAAGGCCAAATTCCCTGAGTTTGAGCTTGAGCTTGATCCAGCAGACTTCTTAACATCATGTTCAACTATCTTGAAGTTGCTATAGAGATCCATTAAGCTCATGGAATCTATATCAGGCTTGTTTTTCCATACAACCACATGCATAGCCCATTTAGCTGGTAGACTCCTCAGAAATTTGGAGTTGAGATCTTCCTGAGGCATCTCAATTCCTAGAACAGCCAATTGACTCACTAGTTTTTGAAGTCTATTAAACATATGATCTAGTGACTCGTTGCTTGTTGCTGAAAAATTCTCAAACTGTTGCTTGAGAAGGGTCTTCTGAGTTTTCTTGGTGGCTTCGTTCCCACCATATCTTGCAACAATAGCTTCAAAAAGGGTTTTAGCACACTTAAACTTGCTAAAGTTCAACAACTGATCATTGGGAATAGTCATCAGAAGAAAACTTCTCGCCTTAACATCATTCTTGTGCTGTGCCTTCTCTTCAGTAGTGGTTGGCTTAGTTTGCAACTTAGTTTCAGTGACACCCTCAACAACGGTTGTTGTAGTTGTAGGTTTGAACGAATTCCCATCCTCAATAACGGTTGTTGTAGTTTCAGTGACACCCTCAACAACTTGGAAGAACTGCTCAATTCTTAATCGCCACATATCGAACTCATTGGGTTTAAGCATTGGAAGCTTAGCAGCAATATTAGTCTGACTTGTTGTTGTCTCCATGTCCATCTTTTCTTAAACAAATTCGTCTGGATCTTCTAAACCAAAGTATCAGTTAACCTGTCTCTGATACCACTTGACCGGATCTACACACACTCCTTGTGTTAGATGTATACTTTGAATGATGTCTAGTCTAGCACGCGAAATTTACTAGCTAGCACTTAGAAGATTTGTTTGTTTGTGTTTTGTATTAACGAATCAATAATGAATGAACAATGAACACACTATAGTTCAACTTCAACGATTCAATATTATTAATAAATAATACGAGTGATCTCCTATCACTAGGGTTTACAACCTTGAATCTTAACAAAACAATAATAAAACAATCGTTCGTAAACTTTAACCTAGGCAATCCTTTTATAGACTAAGGATTCCTTTACAAGATAACTATCAACCTAATCGTATAAGATATTCACAATATCTTTTCTATAATTATCTTACACAAAACATAAACAGTACTAACTTCCATCTTCAACCGTACGAACTGCTCTTTGTCTTCAAAACTCATCAGCAGTACTAACTTTCTTTTCAACAGTACTAACTGCTATAGCTTAATTTCCTAACAGGATCCGCATTTGTTATCGATTGGATCCGCCGTATCCAACAGTAACTTTTTCTAAATTCTCGACTAATCCCGATCCTTAGATTGTTGATTCTAGTTCTTAGGTTTATTCTACTGATCATTAGGAACATTAGGATGCTTTAGGAATACTTAGAATCATAAGAAATCAATTTCCCACCAAATTTTGAAAATTCAAAATTTCCATGTGAGTTACCTTTCTGTAACAAGCAAGGAACCCTCAAATTGGTTCCTTGAAATCCGTGGGAACATCACATCAAGAAAATTTCCACTAACTCCTTGCATTTACTGCAAATCTTCTAAAATTCACTCAACTTAAGCTCTATGGTTTGACTTAAATGATGTGACTAGCACAAATTTTTGTTCCAAATCATTAGGAACCAACATTCCTCATTGGATCAACATCAAATCCAAACACAAAGTTCAATATTCTTACTGTCTATAAATTAGGAAGATTAGGATCATCACAACTCACTTACTCACCATCATCTCCAACCATCAATCTTGTACTCTAGAACAAATCTTCTCACTTTTCAAATGACAAAATCAAGTAACTCATCCACAAGCAGACCCGCAAGAAGGACAGCTCGTATGAGTGTCCGTCCTTGTTGCTTCGTGAACTTAGCTAATTCATCATCAGAGGAGTCATCTCCACTTAACATATCCTCACCAATAGCCAATGAGAATTTTCTCAACCTTGCTACTCCAACACCACCTAACACCATGATTAACACACCACCTCAAACAATCACTCCTGTAGCAACCACACCACCACCCGCTCCATCACAGCCTACTAGATCACCTTCACCACCACATTCACCACAACTTTAGCCCCTAGAATTGTTTAGAACACCACCTTCATCACCTCATCCATACTTGGATGATTTGGAAGACCTTCCACCAAGGTCAACCAATCCTCCTCCCATGACCATTGAAGGTCAAACACCAATGCTCTTCCATCCCATTTATCGGGATATCCATGGTCCTCTCTACCATGATTCACCACCACCTCAACCACAAACACAACCCCTCTCACCAACATCCACACTCATTGCCATTGATGAGGCAATGTGGATCAATGCACCACAAACCAATGAAGAGATCAATGAGGAGCTCACCCGCCTCTATGCTCTCTCCAATATGGTGGATTCCCGCCTTGGAGAAGCCATGGATCTTCAATCCATCTTGCTCAACTCCATCACTCCTCCAACATCAAACAACCAAACACCACCACCACCAAACAACCAACCACAAACACCACCACAAGCCATTGAGCCCACTCTTCCTCCTAACTTTCCAAGGCATGACTGCTCACAATGCGAGAGGACCGCTCACTTGGCCCAAAGGACCAACATCTTGGTCCATGAGCTTCAAAATGAGATGAGGTTCATTTTGAACCATATTCTCGAACGCCTAAATGCAATCTCTCATCCTCCGCAATAGGCAATTTTTAGTTTCTTCCTAGTCTCCTTTTATAGGATTTCATAGGATTGTTTTAGGAATTCTCTATTTTTAGGAACTTTTTCTTTTTATGTAACATCATGGTTTGTGACTTATGTCACAAACAATTTTCAAGTAATGAATGTTATATTTATGCTTATGGGTGATCACTATTTGGCATAATATCTTGGTTTGTTTGATTTACTAACATTATTGTATGATTGGTTTGAATTCTCATAATAATTTGACCACTTCTACTTAGGTGCATTTTTTATCAGACAAGTATTTTTGAATTTTTTAAAGTCAAATGGGTTGAACTATCATGTTTGGTTGACCTATACATAAGCATTATGCTACTTGGTTAGATTGATTCACAACTAACCTTTGTTTTGTAGCTTTTCTCAACCTTGCATCATATACGTTGGTACCCTAGCAACGGGGAGTATTGATCGAGGGGAGTATATCATATACTAACTTATTATTTTATAGCATTTCTCATCCTTGAAACGTATACGTTGGTACTCTAGCAATGGGGAGTATACATCGAGGGGGATCATATCATATTCTAACCATTTGTTTTGTAGGATCATGCATCATAACCTTGGCACTCCAATTAGGGGGAGTATTATCCAAGGGGGAGCTTTATAAGTTGTCAAAATCATTGAAACAATCATGGTACTCCAATTTAGAGGGAGTAATAACCAAGAATTGTTCACCACATTCCGCTACGCATATTTTCTTTTTGTTTCGACAAAAAAGGGGAGATAGGATTAAGTTCATACATCACTGTGATCATCACAGTACATATTTTTTTTACATCACAGTACATGTTTTTCATGCTTAAAATAGTTTTTAAACTTGCATAAAACTAACTTAATCTATATTTTTAAAAGACTTTCACTTTACTTATTATATTGCTTAAAAATAAATTTTATGTTTTGTCATCAACAAAAAGGGAGAGATTGTTAATACAAATATCGTCCTAAAAACGTTATTTATATTTTACGATCTTTGCTTTATTTTGTTAATGACAATTATAAGGTTTATCTTTAGCAAAGCATAAATATAAGTTAAAGTCTTTTACATTTATAGTAACAAGTCTTTTAAAACACATTTACACATTACATGATCACTAGAATTCACATTGCATATATACATTTTACATTTACATGTTTTACCTTTATTTCTTAAATTAGAAATATTAAACATGAAATCATGGCATACCTCATTTTGATATCTTTAGGATATCTTGAGGATTTAGGTGATATCTTGTATAGATCTTCAAGCTAAAGAGTTGACTTTGGAAGATATGAAAAGATTGTGCAAGATATGGAAAGATATGGGAATATCTTAGCTGTCTGGTTCCCACGGAACCAAACACCATAACTGGCGGATCCCAGAATTTGGATCCGCCAAATCCGCCTCCTGTTGATCAGCTTTGCCTATAAATAGCAAGCTGATCATTCAGGCACAATCATCACTCATATAGCCTAAATTATACATTCTTTCATTTGTACATTACTAACCCATATCTTTCATTCATTTCATAGATCTCACTTTTGTAGCAAAGAAGATCAAGCATACAAGCTTCAACATACTTACTGTTGCAAGTTTTATTAGTTAGATACTGTGTGATTTGTTAGTGTTCACACATCATTGTTATACCTTTCATTCAGTAGAGTTTGGTTAGTTTTTTAGTCCTTAAAACACAAAGAGTGTCGGAAGTTGTTGTACCCTTGTTAAAGAACCAACGGGAGTGGTTATACCCTTGTTAAAGAACCAACGGGAGTGGTTGTACCCTTGTAAAGAACCCGGTGTTTAGCTTAGTACCGGATAAAGTGTAAGCGACGTGTATAAAGGTTTTCTCCGCCGAGAAGGGAGTTTGTTTCTTAGTGAAGAAAAACTCTCGAGTTAGAGGCTCGAGGAGTGGAGTAGGGCAAGGAAGAGAGTCCTTGTAGCCGAACCACTATAAATCTCCGTGTTGTGGTTTGATTGTTCCTATCCTTACTTACTTTACTTATATTGTTTGTTTATATTTACTTTGAAATCATGTTAAGTCACAAAGCGAATTAATTTTAAAACGGTAAAAACTATTCAACCCCCCTTTTAGTTTTCCACATCGTGTACAACCATATCATCTCGGCTCATTCGTTTAACATCTCATGTACAACCATACCATCTCGGCTCATTCGTTTAACATATCATGTACAACCATATCATCTCGGCTCATTCGTTTAACATCTCGTGTACAACCATATCATCTCGGCTCATTCGTTTAACATCTCATGTACAACCATATCATCTCAGCTCATTCGTTTAACATCTCGTGTACAACCATATCATCTCAGCTCATTCATTTAACATCTCATGTACAACCATATCATCTCGACTCATTCGTTTAACATCTCATGTACAACCATATCATCTCGGCTCATTCGTTTAACATCTCGTGTACAACCATATCATCTCGGCTCATTCGTTTAACATCTCCTGTACAACCATACCATCTCGGCTCATTCGTTTAACATCTCATGTACAACCATACCATCTCGGCTCATTCGTTTAACATCTCGTGTACAACCATATCATCTCGGCTCATTCGTTTAACATATCATGTACAACCATACATCTCGGCTCATTCGTTTAACATCTCATGTACAACCATATCATCTCAGCTCATTCGTTTAACATCTCGTGTACAGCCATATCATCTCGAATCATTCATTTAACATCTCATGTACAACCATATCATCTCGACTCATTCGTTTAACATCTCGTGTACAACCATATCATCTCGACTCATTCGTTTAACATCTCATGTACAACCATATCATCTCGGCTCATTCGTTTAATATCTCGTATACAACCATATCATCTCGGCTCATTCGTTTAACATCTCATGTACAACCATATCATCTCGACTCATTCGTTTAACATCTCATGTACAACCATATCATCTCGGCCCATTCGTTTAACATCTCGTGTACAACCATATCATCTCGACTCATTCGTTTAACATCTCATGTACAACCATATCATCTCGACTCATTTGTTTAACATCTCGTGTACAACCATATCATCTCGACTCATTCGTTTAACATCTCATGTACAACCATATCATCTCGGCTCTTTCGTTTAACATCTCGTGTACAACCATATTATCTCGACTCATTCGTTTAACATCTCATGTACAACCATATCATCTCGACTCATTCGTTTAACATCTTGTGTACAACCATATGATATCGACTCATTTTTTAACTTAGTTAAAAGTGATGTAAATTAAGTATAAATGACTTAACTTAGTTAAAAATGATGTAAATAATTTTAAAAAGTTTTAAATCAATTAAAGATGATTTACAAAATATTTAAATGATTTAATAGTGATTTAACTTAATTAAAATGTTTTAAAAATAATTTTAAATGATTTAAATTAAGTATAAATGATTTAACTTTATTAGGTAAAAGTGATGTAAATAATTTTAAAAAGTTTTAAATTAATTGAAGATGATTTAGAAATTTTTTAATTAAATTTAAAATATTTAATATTGATTTGAGTTAGTTAAAATAATATAAAAGAGTTTTTTTTTTTTTTTTTTTTTTAATAGTAAAGTGCTTTCGGCGGGGACATGTCCCCGCCAAAAGATTTCACCAAAATATTCGGTTTTTCCCTCTTCGCATTTACTTTATCCCGCCAAAGTTTTTGGCGATTAGTAAAACCTTTTAGCGGGGACATGTCCCCGCCAAAAGACTGGCTAAAAGACAAATTTTCTTTTAGCGGGGACATGTCCCCGCCGAATGTAATCGCCAAAACCGTACCTCAATTATTAACAGATCTGGTTTATACACTTAGTTAAAAAAAAAAAAAAAAAAAAAAAAAAAAAAACTCATCTCTCCAACTCTTTTTCTTCTTCCTCTCGACCGGACGACCATCTCCACCAACAGCACCATCATCTCACCACCACATCACCACCATCTCACCACAGCACCATCATCTCCACCATTCGTTAAACCCACACTCGTACCACCATCTCACCACAGCACCATCATCTCCACCACATAACCTCTCTCCTCATTTAATTCTTTCTTTCTTCCTTTATCCCTCTCGTTTACAAAACCCTGGTGATAATTTTTGTTAATTTATTGATTTTTGTTATTTTTTTTATATATGTTAATTTTTTTATATGTGTTAATTTTTGAAATATGTTAATTTTTGATATATGTGTATTATGTTTTTTGTTATTTTTTTTTTAAAATTTTTTTGTTAATTTTTTTGGTGCAGTTCCTGCTGAGAACCGAAGCCGAGACCACAGGTTATAGTGATTAATTTGTGTTTATTTTTTGTGTGTTTATGTTTGTACCGGGGACATGTCGCCGCCAAAAGTTTATAGTCATTAATTTGTGTTTATGGTTTTTTTAGCTCCTTGTTGACTCCAACCGAGACCACAGCTAACCACAGCCGCGACCACAGTATGCTTTTTTATCCAGTTTGAACCACAGCCATCAAATGTTGAATAAATTGATTTAGTTGCTATCGTAGTCTAATGCGCTGAATTTAGGTAGTTGTGATCCGGTTTTGTATCATTTTGTGATTTGAATGTTGCTACTACTTATTTGCGCAAGTATATGCCTTTATGCTTTACATCTGTTTGCTTATAGGTTATCTTCTTTATGTTTGGATTTTTTTAATATACGAATTAAAATGTGTAAATTCGCTGAATATTTTAAATGTCTCACATTGGTTTGCCTATATTTTGTCTAAATTTTGTTTGAACCTTCTGAAAATTTGAATTAAAATCACTATTCCAGTATTTCTTTGTTGCTGCTATATGGATACTTTGAAATATATTTTGGCCAAGTATTAGACAAGTATGCTGTCTGCATGTTGTCATTTTGACAATAACGATAGCGGTTTGACAATAAGATAGTATTAACTAATAGAACAGAGTCAACACCTTTCAACCCTCACCACCATTCTTGTTGCGGCTCTTCTTTTTCGTCTTATCTTCAATCTTTTTCTTGCTTTTTTTATCCGCTCCCATCTTCGTGACCCTTACGTTTCTCTGTCTTTTTGTGCACTTCTTCTTTGGCTGCCGTGCCATTTTCCTTTCGCTGTCATTCCTTTCCCCTTCACAACAGTTTTTATGTACGCGTTTTCACAGGTTTCATATTCGGAAAGACGTATGAAACTCTGAATTATGGGAAGTCCCTTGAAATATTGAATTGAATACGCTCAAAGTTGATAAGAAGTAACCCCGAAAGGGTGCGTTTGGTTAACAGCAGCCCACAAGGGTGCATTTGGTTAACAGCAGCCCCGATTAGGGTGCGTTTGGTTAACAGCAGCCCAGAAAGGGTGCGTTTGGTTAACAGCAGCCCACAAGGGTGCATTTGGTTAACAGCAGCCCCGATTAGGGTGCGTTTGGTTAACAGCAGCCCCGAAAGGGTGCCCCGAAAATGGTGCATTTGGTTAACTACAACCTTGACAATAAAACATTTAGAGTATATTAGATAAAACTCAGATTACTTGTATTCACTTATATAATGAGTTTGAATAGCATGAATCAAAAAACTCAGATTAGTAATGTATTTGGTATACGTTTGATAATGTATTTGGTATGCGTTTGTGAATATATGAAAATGATTGTGCGAATATGTTATGTGCTTATAATTTTTTTTTATCTAATTGTGTTAGACTATTGTCAATGATTTTAGGACTTTAGTGATTAATTTCGGAAAGTCTCCGTCCGAAGTTAATCATCTCATAGAAAACCCGTCCGAAATTAATTTATTAGAAATTAATTTTGGAAAGTCCCCTGTTCTTGTGCGAATATGTTATGTGCTTATAATTTTTTTTTATCTTTTTTGATATATATTGTTATTTATTTGAATGTGTGTGTGTATATATATATATATATATATATATATATATATATATATATATATATATATATATATATATATATATATATATATATATATATATATATATATATATATTCGTATATGTATTTCTTCACTAATTTCTATGTTCTTGTACTAGTACGTTTACAGATGGCAGATGTTGTAGCTACGAGCCACGGTGGCGATGGAGGTAATGAGCCACCCCGTGGTCCCTCGAGGAGGATAGGCACTAACTGTCAGCGTAAGAATTTCTCGATTATTTTAATTAAACTTGATCATTATTTGAAATTGATAACTTGTTATTTTATGTCACCATCACTTGAATTTGATTACTTGCAGGGTCTAATTTCAGACCTCCCAAGCCCAATGCCAAAATTGGCAAAGGCGGGAAGGTGGTGCGTGGTGCCACAAAGAACGCGTAACTACACCAAATGAGGAATGAGACTGGTCGTCCGGTATCGATCAAATTCAAGAAGAATGCGAAAGGGATGTGGGAGCATGTTGGCAATCACACTTCATGGTTCGCCAACATGGTCGGGACGTTGTTACGGGAATCAATTCCCATGTATTACGATTCGTGGGATAAGGTTCCCGAGACCACGAAGGCCCACATCGATAACCAGCTCCACGTAAGTTTTTTTTATCTTTTATTTTTTTAATTATTGTGTTTATTTATTTTAAATGTGTTTATTTATTTAAATTTGTCTCTTTATTTAAATTTGTATATTTATTTTAATTATATTTTATTGCAGCATTTCTTTGATCTCGGCGAACACCTTGCCGGTCCGGATGGAGACGATATTGTCAGAAGTATCGAAGCTTACCTCAGAAAGCGATACGATGACAACAAGTACAAATTCAAAAGGCAAAATTTTACACGGCAAGGTGGGATTGAGAAACTGGACGAGATCAAGGAAAAGCGTCCGGAAAACAAGACGCCTGAGGATTGGGAAGCACAAGTAAATTTCTGGATCGACACTTTTATTATTATTATTATTATTATTATTATTATTATTATTATTATTATTATTATTATTATTATTATTATTATTATTATTATTATTATTATTATTATTATTATTATTATTATTATTGGGACAAAAGCTTACGCCCAGCTGATATATTGCTCTATTCTTGGGACGGTGGGCAGGATGTTTGTGTCGATTTGACAGGGTCGTCTCCTTTGACGCAAACTGGTATGGTTGGTTTTGTGCCAGGACGAGTGGTGTTTGAAGCAGCACAACGCAAACGCGTCAAGTATGAGACCAAGTGTGCCAATATTGGGTATGGGTTTCTCCCCTTCTCATTCTCTTCCTTCGGGGAATTTGGGAAGGATGCAGTGGCCCTACTGAAGCGGATCCTAAAATTCTCTGTGACTCAAGACATCGGAGCGCGTGCCGCTGCTCATATTTTCAGTAGGATTAGTTTTGCAATAGCTAGAGGAGTGGGAGCCCAGTGAGTATCTCGACTCCCCTCCAATTTCTTGTAGATCCTATGAGTTTCTAATAAAGTGATGTTTTAATATAAAAATAAAAAATAAAAAAAAAAAATATAAAAAAAAAATTAAAAAAAATTAAAAAAAAAATAATAAATAATAATAATAATAATAATAATAATAATATAATAATAATAATAATAATAATAATAATAATAATAATAATAATAATAATAATAATAATAATAATAATAATAATAATTCATTTATATAATAGTTTTTATTATTTATAATAAGCAGGTGAAGCACTGGTCAGACCCAAAGAAGTTGAGGATCGGGGCGATCAACAAGCAAAACCGGCTCAAAAGCACGAGTTCTAGCCTTCATGGATCTCATTCGCTAGCTGTTATACGCGATAACTTCGTAAGACACTTTTTAATCATTTTATTATTATATATAGTGTTGGGGGAGTCGTTATTCATTTTATTTATAAACAGTTGAGCCGCCCCACCGACTCCATGGATGGTAGAGACTTGATCGACCTTTACAGACACAACCATACGAGAGGCGACGCCTTTGAGTCTCCAGTGTCCGAGGCCAGATACGTAAGTATAATTTATTTCCAAAAACTCACCCACATTAGTGCAATATAATAAATCACGACTTATATACTACTTTTCTTGTTTTTTTGTAACTAAACAGAATGAGATGGTATGGCTGCGGACAGAGAGCACCTCTTCCGGGATGTGTATGACTGACCTGGATATTATGCGCCAGGTGATCGGCGGTAAGCAGCGCGGTCATGTTCCTGGCGTAGGTCCAGTGTTACCTGGCGGTGGTCAGAAGATGACCCTCAGCGCCTCACGACTCGCGAGCAAGCCTCCTCGTCCTCGCTGCAGGAAACCGTGCACAAGCAATCCGAGGAGCTGTCCACACAAAGGACACAAATTGATATTTTGCTGGATTGGGCCAGGAGACAGCCGGGTTTTACCGAGCAGCTAGCGAGTGCCTTGCCGGGGACATCGGGATCACAAAATGCTTCACAGGGTGAGTCTCGAGGTACCGGGGAAGGTAGTGGGGGTAGTGGGGAGACTGGGGAGTAGTGTATGGCTTGTTTGGGTCTGATGGGTCGGTTTATATTTGTTTTGGGGTTATGGACAAAGTTGTGTAGATTTAGATGGATTATTATGTGTTTATGTAGTTTATGTGTTAGGATTCCCGCTAAATTGTTTCCCACGTATAGTTTTGGACCATTTTGCGGATAGCTAGCTTATGTATAGTTTTTGGACCATTTTGCGGATAGCTAGCTTATGTATAGTTTTGTAGATGATCATGTGATCACGGTTTTTGAACCGTTTTTGGCGAATTTGGATTCATATGATTATGTTTAGTGAATTTGGATAGATATCATATTATTTTTAGCGAATTTAGGTTTGTTGTTGTTGTTGTATGTTTAGCGAAGTTGGCGCATAAAACAGGTTGTAAAAACAAGTTCTGATCAGGGTGTATTTGGTAGATTTTTTGGGAAAAAATTTCAGAAAAAATCTAGAAATTACCCATTTTGTAGCAATATGCTGCAAAATGGGGTCAGAGGCTTTTGGGGGGGACATGTCCCCGCCAAAAGGTTGAACCAGATTTATATGTTTAAGCTTATTGGCGGGGACATGTCCCCACCAAAAGCATTTACGGCAACAGTATATTACACTTTTTGGCGGGGATATGTCCCCACCAAAAGAGGTTAATACAACAGTGGAAGGCACTTTCGGCGGAGACACGTCCCCGCCAAAAGGCTTAATTAATTAGTATAATTGCTTAATTAAGTAACTTTATGGTTAATTATTGAAGTTTTTGGCGGGGACATGTCCCCGCCAAAAGTGTTGCCACGCTGGACCAACTTTGACAAGCTAAAAGGCGGTGGAACCCACAAGTCGCCGCCCAAAGTTGACATCCATCCCCGCCAAAAGTATCAGCGTCGAGTTTGCGGCGGGGACATTTCGGCAGGGACATGTCCCCGCCGAAAGTTATTGGCGAAGACATGTCCCCGCCGAAAGGGCAAAAATGTCCCCTCCGAAAGGGTCGAATGTTGTAGAGCAACTGCAGTTTCGTACCTTATGAGTAGGCGATGTGACTTAGTGTGATGAATACCATAGCTAGAAGTTAACTTCGGGCTGTCAATGAAAAACTTCCATGGTTTTGAGACGGATCTAAATTGAAGCAGGGATTTCATAGGTAGTCTTTTGATGATCTCGGCTTGCATTTCAAATGGGATGTTGTCTGACATTTTGATTTTAGGATATACGTACTTTGAATGTGATCGAAAGTTCTTATAGCATATATATATAAAGATGACAAGTTTGGAGACACGAAGCGTCACAACGTTTTGCATAATTGCATTGATAAGGTTTTTCAAGGCCATAAATGTTTTGTGACGTTCCTTTTCATCTTGAGAACTTATGGAGTCTTTAGCCGGTCAATATGCAACTATTTGCTTAACTTACTAAATAAATTTCAACTATGATAGGTGCAACAAAAAGCCTCGATCTCACTTTGCCAAAGTTGAACCCAAAAAAAATAATAAAATATAAAAAATAAAAAAAATAAAATAAAATAAAATAAAATAAAAAAAAGAAAGATAAGTGACATTTTTTTGTGTGTGTTGGGTCCTTCAGTACCCAAGAGTCATTAAAACAGGATTTGAATACAAATTAAGCTAAGTGTTAATTAAACCGAAAATATACTAAGTCACTGAGTGAACAGTCACTCAGTGAGTTACCTTCAATATGCTCAGGACGAGTCTAAGAAGAAAGACTCACCAATTCAGGAAGGCGGTTCTCCCTGAAGTGTTACTTGAGACGAAGAAGAAAGTAATGGGATCAGTGAGCGTTAGACAAGAGCTCACTGAACCCCAGTCTCCTCAACAACAATAACTGAAGACTGAAGGCGAATGACTGAAGAACCATGAAGCCTGAAAGAAAGGCTGGATTGAGCGCGAAGGTTTGAAGAAGATAAGAACAAGTCTTATCAGGGTCAGAACAAACCATCCCTCAAGTGGCTAAAAGTCGAAGAAGTGTCAGGTCTGACACTCGAAGACTTTTTGGCTCAATCCTATTGGTTCTTGGAAATGACAACTACTGTTGTAGTTGTCAGACACGCCTTCCCATTGTTTATGTATTTTTTAGTCTTTCAGTACTCTTAACATGTTTGCCTATAAATAGCAAACAGATGGAGAAAAGAGGGTTAGGTATTTTGTGCAATTAAAGCTTAGACTTTCACAATACCCCTTTTCTCCTACAAAAAGTAACGTATCCCTGAGATAGCTCAGTGGGTCGAATTGTTACCACTTAAAGCATTGCTTAAGTTTAGATAGGAGACACCATACCTTGTCTATTCAATCCCAAGTGTTTGTTCCGCAAAACACTTGGGTAATAGATTCTTTGATTCATTTCTAATAAGAATTTAAACGTTGAAAATACTTTGTGTTTTTATATTAACGTTTCATTAACTGTTAGAATTAATCAATACATTGTATTAGTCATAAACACAAATAGATTAACTTTATAGTTAACTCTAAGCGTGTTAAGGGAACAACAAGTGGTATCAGAGCCTCTGGTTTATAAAATCTTTCAAAAATAACCAAGAGTGCTCAAGGTTTTTAAAACCAAGATCCTACTATGGCTGATATTAATGTGCCCCAGCTAGTCGACAAAAAGGTTGGAAGCTTTTCAGCTGTTGCACCCAGACTTGAAGCTGGAAAATTTAGCAAGTGGAAAAAGCGAATGCTTTGCTACTTGACTGGTATGGAACCATACTACATCACTTGTGTCAAAGATGGTCCCTATGTCCCAAAGACTGCTAAAGGGCTAAACAAGCCTGAGGCTCAATGGACCATTGATGAGAGGAGGGTGGTCAATCAAGACCAACGCCTGAAAAGCATCATTATATCTTGTCTTCCTGACGATATAATGGAATCAGTCATCAACTGTTCTACAGCCAAGCAAACTTGGGATGACTTGGTCAATAGCTTTGAGGGTCCCTCAGATACCAAGGAAAACAGGGTCATGGACCTGAAACTTGAGTATAATACTTTCAGGGCAAAAGACTCTAAAAGTCTCTCTCAGACTTTTACCAGATACAAGACTTTGATAAACGAACTATCAAATGATGGTGTAGTTTTGTCTAAGCATGAGACAAATGTTGGCTTTGTCAACAGTCTCTGATCCGCGGTGAAGTGTATATATAAATAATATCAGACGGATACACGTGAATAAAGACAAATCAACCCTTTAGGAAAAAGGCTAACTTGCAAAAACTCACGTTTGTGATATGTGTGATACCAGGTAAGTGATTACCCGGGTCGTGTCCTAACGAGGTGTGAATGGGCAATCGTTTGAGGTTTGGAATTAGAGTGACTGATGATTGGGATATGGAATTTTGCTTGTATTTTTATTTTAATTCTAATTACATAATGAGAAAAAAATTCTCACTAGAAAATTAAGATTAACACAATTTATATAAAAAAACGCGAAACGGAAAATCTAAAAACGGGATTAAAAAGTGAAATCTATAAAAATAAATCCTATAAGTACCAAATTATTTTTCCTAAGTTATAAATAACAAAAGAAAATTTTAGAAAAAAGATTTATATTTTTTTGACTTTTATATTTTTTATTATGAATTAAAAACTAAACGTAAAATAAAAATTAATTAAAAATACTAAATGAACTTGGAAAATTATGAAAAATTCTAGGAAATTACTTAATGATAATTAGAACCTATGAAAAATAAAAGTGGGCTAACTGCTTTTCTGAATAAGTAGTTAATAAGCAAACTGTGGAAATAAGCTTTAAAAAGGAAAAGTGGTTAAATAAAAGGGTGTGTATGGTTTAACCAGGAAAAGTCCCTAGGGCAGATGGTTGGGTGTATTGTGTGTTTATCTGAGAGACTGGGGTTCGAATCCCAGTTTTGTCACTTTTCTTATTTATTTTATTTTTTGATTTTTATGATTGAAACCAAATAAGCACCACCCAATAAGCAATTTTTGTAACTACCACCTTTTATGAAAACCTCAAATAAGCTCAGAATGAGCTTATGTTTTGCTGATCAGTGGGCAATCAAAGGGATAGGCCAAGCTTTTGATCAAAATAGCTGATAAGCTATTAAAAGCTATGCCAAAGCTGAAATAAGCTTAAGTTCAACTAAAAACTAAAATGCAAATCACAATAAGCCATAAGAACCAGAAATAAGCACTGATTACAAATCAAATAAGCACAAAGGTTCTAAGGGCCTGCTGATCTACCCTTAGTGCAGGGCAAATTTTGGCTTTTTCAAGCCACTAAAAAGCTCTTAAAATCTAATTTTAAAAATCAAAGAAAAATGGAAGAAGCTAGACTAGCAGCCCAACTAACTCAGTACCAAATTATAGCTTATTACAACTTATATTGAGTTTGTTAAAGATCAAAGAAAAATTCTAAAAACTTGAAATTCTGTTTTGCAGGCTAATTGCTTACTGATGTTGATTTTAAAAACTATTTAAACCTACAAATAAGCTGAAACTGATTATGAAAATGATGAAGAAGCTAAGTTCAACTATCTAACAATTAAAGATTTCCAAAATTAAGCTGATGGAATTGAATTAAGCACTAAGGGAGGCTTATGCAGTCTAATTATGGACTGAGATCAGTCAAGGCATGGTTTCTTGATTTTTAAGGTAAACTTTGAATGAGACCTAACCAATTCTTGAGTATCCACCAAATACACTTAAAAGATCACAGAAATGCCCAAGATAAGGCCCAAATGAGCTTATTGCTCAAATTAGCTTATTTGATCAGTATATACCCTATGATTTCCACAGACCATGCACAACCATGATTTCTATCTAATGGGCTTAAAGGAACTTGAAGACAGCTTATACTAATTAATTTAAGCTAGATTGAATTTGGACTTATTGCAAATGAACAGTGGAACATCAAAATTACCCATTTTGACCCATAGAACCAAACAGCCCTTTTACTAGGCTGTTTTTGGATTTTCAAGTACAACAGGCAATTTTAAGGTAGGATTTGGATTTAAAGATGACCACTAAGTATAATAAGCACTAACAAGTGACTTTGACTGAAAATTAAGCACTCTAATAAGCTAAGTCTTCTTTTTTTTGTGACTATTTTTGGCTTTTTTAAGGTTTTTAAGCAAAATAAAGAAAATGGAATTTTAATACTGATAAGACTGATGAAATACAATTATAGACTACTAATAAGCAGGAAATGACTATAATAAGCTAAAATTAAGCTATAGAACAGTGAAATAGAAAATAATGCAAAAACTTGAAAATAGCTTACAACTGTTATGCTATCAAACAATGGAACTTATGATCAGGACACACCTAGCTTGTCAAAAACAAGCTAGAAACCAAATTTCAGCCTTCCAGAATAGCTTATTTCACCAGAAGAGCTTATTGGGTCCAAGTTTGACTTTTGTTGACTTTTTCCATCTTTTGAAATTAGAACATCCTGTAACTAATATAAGCTTACAAAAAGCTATGATAAGCTTGTATAAGCTTATAACAAGGGTATTGAGTGTTTGTGGTTGATTCTTAACAAGATTTGAACTTAGTACGAATTAACAAAAACACTTGACTTCTATTAAACTTAAAACTGAGTACACAACTGAATTAAATTGGAACAATTAACTTAAAAACACTTGAATTAATAACTGGAAACTAAATTTGATAAACTTGAATAATTTAAATTACAATACGATTAATTAAAATTAACTACTTGCCTCAATAGGCTTACAAAGAGTCCTATATATACTAAACCAAAGTGGGATAAGTCTCATCTTCTTCTCTGATCATTTATGCCCCATTGGATCCTCTTGAATTGATCTCAGCCATTTAAACCATTTTTGGCGGGAAAATTGGTAGTAGTGGAAATACCACTTGGTTCTGATGGAGTGTGATGAGGAAGGAGCATTTAATGCTCCTTGGCTTGTTAGGTAAAGTGAGATAGGAGGAGGGGGTGGATGTGTCAGGGATAAGGCGGTGGAGATTGGTGGTTTCTGGTATGGTTTTGGCGGGTTTGATGGTATAGAAGAAGAGTTTGACCAAGGGTCAAACGGTGTATTAGCTAATGGGAAATACCGGGTTGGGTATTTTGGTTGGGCTTGGGAAATTTGGGATTGGGCTTGGTATTTAGTGATTGGGCTTGGGTTTAGTTAAGGGATTATGTTTAATATTTAGGATAGAATTGGCTGGGTTAGTTTTAGGATTAACTTTGGATTTGGATTTAATTTTAAGGACTAAAGTTGTACAATTCTGAAAATCCAAGGACTGATCATGCCAATTCAAAAAATTATTTCCAGGGACCATTTGTGTCATTTTGGTATTTTTGGGGGTTGACTTGACTTTGTCTTTGACTTCTGTCTTTACTTGATCAATTGTTGTCGAGTCGATCCAAAAATATTCGTTTTCGTTCTGTTTTCAATCCTTGAGTACCTAAAACATATAAAACACAAACCAAGGATATCTGCAGTATAATTCAGGTGTTTTTGGTCATTTCAGTGTCTTTTATGGGTATAAAATGATGAGTATTTACACACTCATCAATCCCCCACACTAAGCTATTGCTAGTCCCTAGCAATCCGATCATATGAAGTAATGAAAGGATCAAAAGAATACCAAGCATACCCCGATTTGATTTTTTATACAATGCACGAAATTTAAACTTAGAACAAAATATATATCATGCTTGATTTCCAAAAATGGTATCACGGAACAGGATTCACACAAACTGGGTGTCTCCTGGGAATTGTAATCGTCATCCTCTTTTTTATACTCCCAACTAAGCTTAAACTCAATGCGCAAATGCTTTTGTAAAAATGCTAACACTACTTATATCAATAATCTATGTAAGCCGAAACTTAACTTTTCACTCCCACAATTTATTCATTTTAGGTGACTGTGCTTGATTTTCAAATTTTGATAACAAAAATCGACGTTTTTATAAAACCTTGACTAATACTAGTTGAAAGATAGATTTAAAATTCATAACAAGCAAGCTTCAAAATTTATTGCATTTTGCAATATCATTCCATTTTATTTCCTTTTTATTTTCTCATTTTTTCATTTTTTTCATTTTTTCATTTTTTTATTTATTTATTTTTTTAACAGAAAACTTTGTGCAATATAAACTAACGGAGTTTCACGGGAACCAAGACCTTAAACCTTCCTGGAATAAAGGATCCAAGGGCCGTTACAACGGAGAGTTCCAAGACCTTAACGCCTTTCAGAATTAAGGGTCCAAGGGCCGATGTAAGAAGGTAGCCAAGACCTAAACGCCTTCCGGAAATAAGGATCCAAGGGCCGATCTTGAACCTTAGCTTTTTAGCACATACATTTATTACTTAAACTTTTACATTATTATGACATATGCTTGTTCCGAAGTTTAAATAAAGCTTTGAACTAGTATTTTTCAAAATCGTAAAGAAAAATGATTTTGTGTGTTCAAATGTTTGAAAAATAAGCACTAATTAAGTCAGATTAGTTATCTCTTGGGAGGAAAAACCATAGATTACTTATATAAGCTCTAAAGAAAACCACTATTCTACGCTTAGCATTTTCATTTGCACATATCGTAAAACCTTAGTCTAATCGTTAAGGAAGCAGCCAGATCAATACTCTGGCAGAGTCGGGATTCCCTTTGTTCTAACCTAATCAAGACTAAACATTTCTTCTTTTTTATTGCAATTTCTTATTTAAAAACGAAAAAATTTTAAAATTTTGGCCAAAACGGGGGTACTAGGGCACTAGAAGGTACAATGTGACAAAATTCGCGAGAATTCCCCCCCACACTTAGAATTGAATATTGCCCTCAATATTCAAAGTACCGGCTATTATGCCGACACTTAGAACGTAAAAAAGGTAATACTAATAGCCATGTGTGTGAAAGAAATCTCTATTTTCACAAACAGGATTAAAAAGATATCCCTAGATAATCGTTAGCAAAAGGATAGGATATTGGGCGGGTGGATTGAAAACAGGCGCGGCAATCATCACAATCCAAGGGAAACCTGAAAATCAGAGCAAACAACACAAAAGAGCACAGCACAGTGGGAATCCCCCACACTTAGTGTCAGAAAAGAGAAAGAAGTCAGAAACATGGGCGTTTACCCATGCAATGCTAATGTTTTTGTTAACCGAGTCACTAGCTTGACTCGACCCCGAATTCATTGGTTCATGGGGAAGCAAGTGGAAGAAACCATCTCCATCGGACTTTCATTCAATGTGTTTGGAAAAACATAAGAAAGTTCCACACTGATGAGATACCCACGGTATTTTAACAGTAGAAACTATCAGGGAAGATACCGGGGTCAAAGATAGTGTCCTCATTCCCATAGGAGAAAAGGGAAAGAGAAATCACACCATATGTGATGAAGAGGAGAAATATCATGATGATTATCAGGAAGAACTCTTCATCATCAGAAGCAAATTTGTCTTCAACGGGAGGGAGGGTTGGGATGATTTTATCAATAAGCATATTCTTATGATTACGTACACCTCCCCCCACACTAGAATCATCCTCAGGATCAAAATAGAAATGATCATATTCCGGAGGAGATATAATATGAGAGAGTTCACTGGAGAACTCCTCATGATAAAGATCATTCATATCAAAATGAAATGCATCATACTCGGGAAGAGAGATCTGAGAATGAGAAGTGGTACTGCCACTTCCCACTTCTTCCGAATGATCGATATCAAAGCAAAAGGCTTCATAAGCCGGGAGAGAAAAATCAGAATGAGGAGTGGGATTACCACTACTTTCTTCTTTGTCATCAAAGATAAAACTCTCATATTCGGGAACAAAATCCTCGAGCTTGAGCTCCGGAGGATCTAACGGCTTGTTTTTAACAACATCCATTGGGGGGAAGGAAAATAATGGTTCATCAAATACCATTTTTTCTAATAACGGAGCATCTCCCCCCGGAACACAATCAGGCTCAACAATTTCCAGCGAAATTGGAGCATCAAACAAGAAAACCTCGAGCTCTTCCATAGAGATATCACTTCCCTCAAGCGGAGGAGAAGGATGGGAAGAGTCGGAAATGACTGGTGCAGAATAAGGAGTGGGATTTTTAGAAGTTTCATCCACAGAATCAATAATTTCAACACGATAAACCGATTCTGGAGGTGGGACAAGTGGTGTGCTCTTAGAGCTAGCAATTTTCACCACTTCCGATGTGATCTCCGATTCTTGTTCATCATAATCGAAAACGCTCTTAACTTCTGCATTACAACTTTCAAACCATTTGCTTGAACCAGGAGTAATTTGCATCGCTTTGAGCTCAGCACGTTTTTGTGAAAGACTCTTAACCGTGAATCTTGAAAGTATCGAATCACTTCTTTTGGAAGCAATTACGGAATCAGATTTTTGATCAACCATAGCAATGTTGCCTTTGGTGGTTAGAGGTTTAGAGTCTTGATTAATGTTAAACGTGACTTCTTCATTATCAACCCGAATGGTTAATTCTTCGGCATATACATCAATGTTAGCACGACTCGTTCTTAAGAAGGCTCTCCCCAGTATGAGTGGAACTCGAGGATCGGCATCAAAGTCTACCACAACGAAATCAGTAGGAAAATGGAACTTTCCTACTTTCATAACGACATCCTCGGCTATTCCAAGTGGACGTTTTATAGTACGGTCCGCTAGCTCGAATGTCATGCAAGTAGATGTAAGCTCTGGAAGAGATAATTTCTCCCATACTGAGAGTGGCATAAGGTTAATGCTTGCGCCAAGATCGGCCAAGGCTGAGCACTGAACCATCCCCAAGAAATCACAAGGGATTAAAAACTTGTCGGGGTCTCCGAGCTTTTCGGGAAGCTTTTTGAGGAGCACCGCCGAGCATTGTTCGTTTAGTGGGGTCTTTGCCATCTCAGACAACTTATCCTTGTTGCTTAGTAAACTTTTGATTGTAGATGCAAATTTGGGCATGAGAATGAGAGCATCTGCGAAGCCTATGTCAAAGTGCAAATCACTGAAGATTTTAAAGAATTTCTCCATCTGTTGATTCGTTTTTTCTTTAAGCTTCTGATCATTAAGCCTCGAAGGATATGGAATTGAAGGCTTAGGATTGGTCTTCGGAACATCGGGTTCCGGAACTTGAATTTGGACATCTGGAGGTTGGACGTGTGCGGTACTTTGTGGGCTTGAGAATTGCACTTTGTCCGTTGTCACCTCGGCATCTCGATTCACTTCCCCCGGTGGAGGGGGCATTGGAGTCGAGGGTCCATTATGCGTCTTACCACTACGAGTGGTGACGGTTTTCAACTCAGCATTAGGATTAGTAATGGTATTGCTCGGAAGTCGTCCGAAAGATGAAGAAGATTGGTTCATGTTCATATTCATGAAACTGCCCATCATATTCTTCAACTCATTTGTTTGACGAGACATCGTAGTATCAATTTCCTTTCTCAACTCGACTTTCATATTATTGATTTGAGTCTGCATTGAACGCATGCTGGACTCAGTAATTTTCATGAAATCATTAGTCAAAGGAGTTTGATGAGGTTGTTGATAAACGTGTTGATTCGGATCTTGATAAGGCTGGTTGAAATTGTTACGGTTCTGGTTGAAATTCTGAGAATTGTTGAAATTTTGTCCTTGATTTTGAACAAAGCGATTTTGATTGTTTTGATTTGGCACGGGTGGAAAACCAGGTGGTACCATAGCATTTGGTGCTCGGTAATGAGTTTCAGCATGCGGTCGATTTTGATTGTGGTTTACTGCAGCTACGGAAGCTTGGTAAACAGAAGCATCGGTTGCTTGACAATCGTAATACGCATGCGGGCCACCACAAGTTTCACACACTTTGTTTATGGCTTTGATTTGTTCCGGTTTATGAATTTCACTCTTAATTTCTTTCACTTCCTTCATCATGTAACGAATTGCGTCCGTTAGAGCGGCTAACTCTGATGAGTTTCCGGATGAAGAAGCAGGAGTGATAGGAACATTCACTTTGTTTCGAGAAATAGGAACTTTTGATTTATTCTCGCAAATTTCAAGCACATCTTTAGGTCGACGATTCAAGATATTGCCACCGGCGGCAGCGTCAAGAGAATCTTGATCGTTTCCATTCAACCCATTATAAAACGTATTGATCTGTTGTAACTCCATGAAATCATGATACGGGCATTTTCTTAGGAGATCTTTAAATCGGTCCCATGCCTCTCCGAAGTTTTCATCGAAACCTTGACGAAATCCAGAAATTTCATTTTTCAGATTAGTCGTCTTTGAAGGAGGAAAGAAATAATTGACAAATTTCTGTACGAGATCTTCCCAAGTTTCAATGGATCGAGGGGGTACTTTTTCCAGCCAAATACGGGCTGCCCTTTCAAGTGAAAACGGAAATAGCATCAATTTGACAACTTTTTGCGGCACATCCTTGTAATTGATGGTAGAGGTCAACTTGTTGAACCAACGGATATGTGCATACAGATCTTCTCGTTCAAACCCGTGGAATTGGTTTGTAGAAACGAGTTGAATCAAATGCGTTTTCAATTCAAAATGATCAGAGACGATTGGTGGTAAAACGATGGCATCTCCGTAACCCTCGGTGGGTGCTTGGAGCATCTCCGCCATTGTTCGATCGTCTGCCATATTATCAATGGGAATAGTACGAATCTCGGGTTCGGCTATTTGGGCAGCACGTCTATGATTACGTCTTCTCGGAATATCTACGAGTTCACGTAAAGGACTTGTCGACGTAGAAGAACGAGTGCGCATGCACTAAATAAAATAATTCAATTAAAACAAGATCGAAGCAAAACACAAGGAACTTAAATCCTTAAATCCTTAAATCAACAAGCGTACGGTAGCTCTCTAAAAGAAAAACGCACAGAGTGGCGGAGGAGCAAAGGTGGGCAATAAATGCTCCTTAAAAACCCGCTCCTTTCGGTTTGTCAATTTAATGCCAAACCTCCTGAAACCTCCGTTAGAGTTCGTTTATCAATCAAAGGTGAGCCGAATTCGCAAGCGACACAAAGGCAAGTTTTAAATCTGATGTTTGGGAACTTATTATGATAATACTCCAAGTTGAGGAATATTATATTGATTTTGCTTTTATCTTTTATTTTAACAATAAAACGGAAAATGTTTTTGGGTTTTTATTTTTATATGATATATATATATATAAAAGAAAAGAAAAAATATTTTTGTATTTTATATGTTTATGAAAGTGGAAACTTCTGAAAGAAGGATCTCAAGTCACTAATCGTTTAGACCTAAACGATATTGTCGCAACACAACCTCCCCGGCAGCGGCGCCAAAATTTGATCCGCGGTGAAGTGTATATATAAATAATATCAGACGGATACACGTGAATAAAGACAAATCAACCCTTTAGGAAAAAGGCTAACTTGCAAAAACTCACGTTTGTGATATGTGTGATACCAGGTAAGTGATTACCCGGGTCGTGTCCCAACGAGGTGTGAATGGGCAATCGTTTGAGGTTTGGAATTAGAGTGACTGATGATTGGGATATGGAATTTTGCTTGTATTTTCATTTTAATTCTAATTAAATAATGAGAAACAAATTCTCACTAGAAAATTAAGATTAACACAATTTATATAAAAAACGCGAAACGGAAAATCTAAAAACGGGATTAAAAAGTGAAATCTATAAAAATAAATCCTACAAGTACCAAATTATTTTTCCAAAGTTATAAATAACAAAAGAAAATTTTAGAAAAAAGATTTATATTTTTTTGACTTTTATATTTTTTATTATGAATTAAAAACTAAACGTAAAAGAAAAATTAATTAAAAATACTAAATGAACTTGGAAAATTATGAAAAATTCCAGGAAATTACTTAATGATAATTAGAACCTATGAAAAATAAAAGTGGGCTAACTGCTTTTCTGAATAAGCAGTTAATAAGCAAACTGTGGAAATAAGCTTTAAAAAGGAAAAGTGGTTAAATAAAAGGGTGTGTATGGTTTAACCAGGAAAAGTCCCTAGGGCAGATGGTTGGGTGTGTTGTGTGTTTATCTGAGAGACTGGGGTTCGAATCCCAGTTTTGTCACTTTTCTTATTTATTTTATTTTTGGATTTTTATGATTGAAACCAAATAAGCACCACCCAATAAGCAATTTTTGTAACTACCACCTTTTATGAAAACCTCAAATAAGCTCAGAATGAGCTTATGTTTTGCTGATCAGTGGGCAATCAAAGGGATAGGCCAAGCTTTTGATCAAAATAGCTGATAAGCTATTAAAAGCTATGCCAAAGCTGAAATAAGCTTAAGTTCAACTAAAAACTAAAATGCAAATCACAATAAGCCATAAGAACCAGAAATAAGCACTGATTACAAATCAAATAAGCACAAAGGTTCTAAGGGCCTGCTGATCTATCTTTAGTGCAGGGCAAATTTTTGCTTTTTCAAGCCACTAAAAAGCTCTTAAAAGCTAATTTTAAAGATCCAAGAAAAATGGAAGAAGCTAGACTAGCAGCCCAACTAACTCAGTACCAAATTATAGCTTATTACAACTTATATTGAGTTTGTTAAAGATTAAAGAAAAATTCTAAAAACTTGAAATTCTGTTTTGCAGGCTAATTGCTTACTGATGCTGATTTTAAAAACTATTTATAACTACAAATAAGCTGAAACTGATTATGAAAATGATGAAGAAGCTAAGTTCAACTATCTAACAATTAAAGATTTCCAAAATTAAGCTGATGGAACTGAATTAAGCACTAAGGGAGGCTTATGCAGTCTGATTATGGACTGAGATCAGTCAAGGCATGGTTTCTTGATTTTTAAGGTAAACTTTGAATGAGACCTAACCAATTCTTGAGTATCCGCCAAATACACTTAAAAGATCACAGAAATGCCAGAGATAAGGTCCAAATGAGCTTATTGCTCATATTAGCTTATTTGATCAGTACATACCCTATGATTTCCACAGACCATGTACAACCATGATTTCTATCTAATGGGCTTAAGGGAACTTGAAGACAGCTTATACTAATTAATTTAAGCAATATTGAATTTGGACTTATTGCAAATGAACAGTGGAACATCAAAATTACCCATTTTGACCCATAGAACGAAACAGCCCTTTTACTAGGCTGTTTTTGGATTTTCAAGTACAACAGGCAATTTTAAGGTAGGATTTGGATTTAAAGATGACCACTAAGTATAATAAGCACTAACAAGTGACTTTGACTGAAAATTAAGCACTCTAATAAGCTAAGTCTTCTTTTTTTTTTTGACTATTTTTGGCTTTTTTAAGGTTTTTAAGCAAAATAAAGAAAAGGGAATTTTAATACTGATAAGACTGATGAAATACAATTATAGACTACTAATAAGCAGGAAATGACTATAATAAGCTAAAATTAAGCTATAGAACAGTGAAATAGAAAATAATGCAAAAACTTGAAAATAGCTTACAACTGTTATGCTATCAAACAATGGAACTTATGATCAGGACACACCTAGCTTGTCAAAAACAAGCTAGAAACCAAATTTCAGCCTTCTAGAATAGCTTATTTCACCAGAAGAGCTTATTGGGTCCAAGTTTGACTTTTGTTGACTTTTTCCATCTTTTGAAATTAGAACATCCTGTAACTAATATAAGCTTACAAAAAGCTATGATAAGCTTGTATAAGCTTATAACAAGGGTATTGAGTGTTTGTGGTTGATTCTTAACAAGATTTGAACTTAGTACGAATTAACAAAAACACTTGACTTCTATTAAACTTAAAACTGAGTACACAACTGAATTAAATTGGAACAATTAACTTAAAAACACTTGAATTAATAACTGGAAACTAAATTTGATAAACTTGAATAATTTAAATTACAATACGATTAATTAAAATTAACTACTTGCCTCAATAGGCTTACAAAGAGTCCTATATATACTAAACCAACGTGGGATAAGTCTCATCTTCTTCTCTGATCATTTCTGCACCATTGGATCCTCTTGAATTGATCTCAGCCATTTAAACCATTTTTGGCGGGAAAATTGGTAGTAGTGGAAATACCACTTGGTTCTGATGGAGTGTGATGAGGAAGGAGCATTTAATGCTCCTTGGCTTGTTAGGTGAAGTGAGATAGGAGGAGGGGGTGGATGTGTCAGGGATAAGGCGGTGGAGATTGGTGGTTTCTGGTATGGTTTTGGCGGGTTTGATGGTATAGAAGAAGAGTTTGACCAAGGGTCAAACGGTGTATTAGCTAATGGGAAATTCCGGTTTGGTATTTTGGTTGGGCTTGGGAAATTTGGGATTGGGCTTGGTATTTAGTGATTGGGCTTGGGTTTAGTTAAGGGATTGGGTTTTATATTTAGGATAGAATTGGTTGGGTTAGTTTTAGGATTAACTTTGGATTTGGATTTAATTTTAAGGAATAAAGTTGTACAATTCTGAAAATCCAAGGACTAATCATGCCAATTCAGAAAATTATTTCCAGGGACCATTTGTGTCATTTTGGTATTTTTGGGGGTTGACTTGACTTTGTCTTTGACTTCTGTCTTTACTTGATCAATTGTTGTCGAGTCGATCCAAAAATATTCGTTTTCGTTCTGTTTTCAATCCTTCAGTACCTGAAACACATAAAACACAAACCAAGGATATCTGCAGTATAATTCAGGTGTTTTTGGTCATTTCAGTGTCTTTTATGGGTATAAAATGATGAGTATTTACACACTCATCAGTCTCCCTGAGAAGTGGCTAAACTTCTCACAAGGCCTGAGGAATGCTAATCACATTCAGACTCTAGAGCTCCCTGAGATCTATGGAAAGTTTGTCACACCCCCAAAAATGGTTTGCAGCGGAAAGTAGTGTCTTTGGGGTGCAACTCAATTGGTATCACAACACAAGTGCAAAGAACGGTTTTTAACTCAATCATTTAGAATAACCATGTTTACCAAAATTCCAAATCTCATCCTAGATCCTCCATCAACTTTCTAACATAACAATAGTGGTTTAAACATACACCTAGCAACATCCAAAGTCCATGTATTAAATCATCAAAACATAACTTTGAAACTTACTTGATGATTGGATGAGATTTGATAAGAAATGAGTAGAAATCTTGAAGTTTGATCACAAATTGATAACTAGGAATGTAAAGGGAGTATGATTATGCATTGTTCTTGAAAAATTAATGGATTTTGGTGTGTTCTTGATGGTTAGCCGAATATGGTGATGAACAAGGAGAGGATTTGATCTTTGGTTAACTAAATGTGTTATGTTGTATGTGTTTGAGATAGTGGATGTGTAAATTAAATCCAAGGAATTCATTTAATGCACTTTGGATGTATTAGTCTAATTTGGGGGGGGGGGGGGTAGGGGGCGGCAACACATGGGTAATTAGGAAGGATTTGGTGAAATCTTGACAAGTGTCCACTTAGTATAAGAGTTTAGTTAATTTGTGTATACATTGGGTGTTATCGGGTACCGAGTTAACTAGAAATAAATGTTAACGAGGTGAAATAAAATATGACGAAGTTGTAAAAGTTGTAAAATATTATTCCTTGCAAGAGTCGGGTGTTAGAATAATTATCGAGTTGAAAATTCGCAAACCGACGTTGTTATAGGCGTTTACCGGAAAATGTAGCAGTTGATTTAAAAACACCGGGTAAATTAATAATATAATTTTTATATCATTATAATAAATATGAAGATATGTTAGGATCATTGTCGGGAGTATCGGGTATATTATTAGTAGTAAAAACTGAGTGGTAACGTTAATTACAAATTAAGCATACGTAAATTGAAATAATGCATATCCGTGCATGACCTAGGATACTGAAGATGTTACTGATGATATGTAGACTATTCTAGTCTATATGACGGGTCCTTAATGATGATGTATGAATACGCCGCTAAACCTCACCGGTTACGCGTATTTGAATACCCGTAAGCCCAGTTTACGAAGTGATGAACGATAACCATGAATAGTGAATTTTCTCCGGGAATGAATAGTGTCATGTGAATAGTAAAATTTCTGAACGCTTCTCAGAATCTCAAATTGACTCCGAAAACGATGAATAGTAAAATGATGAATAGTGATCGGTGAATAGTAAATGATGAATAGTGATCTCCCGAGGTGAATAGTAAATGATGAATAGTGACTGATGAATAGTGAATCGTCGAGGTTCGGAAAATGACCTAAAATTACGGGTTGTGACAAAGTTTGTCTATGAAGACAACTTAATCTCAAAGAGATACCCTGACTCAAAAGCTATTGTGTCCAAAAAGGCCTTGACCTCCACACCCATATCAACTGCTTTTTATACTAATGGTGTTGTGCAGGATTTTCAAGAGGATTCTGAGGATGAAATTGATGAAAGGACTAGTGATGAGTACCTAAATGATTTAAACTTGGAATTCCAAGAGAGGGCACTCCTTGCTAGTTCAAAACGTTTCATCAAAAGAAATCAATCCAACTTTTCTAAAGCAAAAGCAAATGAAACCACTGAATGCTTTAAATGTGGTAAAAAGGGTCATTTTGCTAGGGACTGTTATTCTAAAACCATCTCAGAACCCTCTTACAAATTTTCAAGAAATAGTTCCTCAGGAACTAGCAAGTTTCAACCTAGAATGTTTCAGTCTACCCAACAACTTCAAAACAAGGGTCAAAAGGACTTTGAAGCAAAATATAGGAAAGCTAAGGCTAAACTTGCAATTCTTGAAACTAATCCCTCTATGTCTTAGGCTGCTCAAATATCCAAACCTATTCAGACAAAGAACAAGGTTTTAGTAGCTGAAGCTTATGATTGGGATGAAGAAGAGGTCTCCTCAGATGAGGAAATTAGAGTGAGTGCACTGATAGCACTCTCTGAAGGTGATCAGGTGGCTGTTGGGAAAAGCCATGCAAGGAATGGAGAGTGAGTAAACATCACCATGAAGAAGGTAAACACTTTACTTTCTATGGATGATGATTCTGATTGGCAGTCTTACATGAATTATATTTGTGTAGATCTTAAATTTGTTGAGGAACAAAGGCTTAACCTGTTTTCAAAATATAACAACATAGTGTCAGAATTAAATATATGTAGAGATGAATTGCTTGTACTGAAGCAAGCCAAATTAGAAACAATTACTCTACAAATTCAGAACACTAAAATTTTGAAACAAAACCAAGCCCTACAAACTGAACTTAACAAAGAAAAGGTTGTCATCCAAGGCTGGACCAAAAAGAACCCCAAGGTCTTTGATACCATGGGTTTAATCCCTAGGAAAACAATAGGAATTGACCATCTCATGGTTAACCCCTATGTGAGTCCCAGTGAATTGACCTTTGTTCCAGCTGGCATATCATATGAGCAAGAAATGCTTCCCAAGTCAAATGACTGGATTGTCAGGGACAACCCAGTCAGTAAGTTACCAAACTTTGAGACTGGAAAGACCTTGCTTCCTGAAAGTCAGGCCTTGAAAAATATGCTTGGACTCTCTGACCAACTCAGTAGTATTGAGTTAGTAAGTGAGACTGAATCAGATTCATATCCACCACTCCCTCCACTGAATACCCTTCAGGGTGCTGCACAAAACTCAGGCCTCCCACCAATGGTCTACTCCCAACACTCTCCAAAGGAGAGGTCAGGAATGGGAAAAACAATCCTGAAAAGACCAACCCTTGAAGTCTCAGTAAATACTGATGACTCATCAACTTCAGTCCCTTCTGAAGTAATAACCTAAAGCCCTAACTCAAAATTTGATCATTTGGCTGAAATGGTCAGGAAGCTAGGTGAGAAGATTGCATCTTCTGAGAAACCTTCTCAATCCAAGAAGGAACAAAAACCAGCTTCCTCAGGCACCAAACCCAAACCCTCAAAACCCCTGAAAAGATGTGAGCTGTGTAACTATACGAATCATTTCACTGATGATTGCTATAGAATCCTTTACTGCATGATTTGCAAAAAGGATGATCACAGGACCTATGATCACAAAACACACTCAGTCACATCAAAGATGTCAGGCCTTAAAGCTCAGTCCTTAAACCAACCTTCTGATTCTAAATAGAAACAGAAACAAAAGGCCAAGCCTTTTGCACCTTGCCCCTACTGTGGGTTCAATGACCATCATCCTAAGGATTGTCAAATTGACAATTGTTGTGAAAATAGTGGAGGTCCCACTCATAACACCTCAGGACGTGATAAGGTTATTCAAGCCAGAAGAGGTATGACAATGTCAGCCTCTCAGTCTACTGAGTCTACATCTGCAATCAAATGCATAATTTGTGGTAGCTCAGTCCACTTCACCACTGACCATAAATCAATTGTAAATGTTAAAAAGACCCCTAAAGCTAAGCCCTCCAAGAAGTGGAGTCCTAGAAAGAACTAACCCAGTTTACATTTGTGCAGAGACATGCCAGGGATCCTGTTTAACATCTAGATAGTGGATGTTCAAGGAGCATGACTGGTGTGAAAGAGTATTTGCACAAGTATGTGGATGAATCAGGACCCAAAGTGATATTTGCTGATAACTCATCATGTCTCACTGAAGGTTATGGTTCAGTAAACTGCAATGGTATAGTCTTTACTAGGATAGCTTATGTAAATGGTCTTAAATACAATCTGATCAGTGTCAGTCAACTATGTGATGCTAAATACATAGTTCAGTTTGATGATAAGCAAGGAATCATCTTCAATGCTAATAAGGAAGTTGTCCTTATTGCACCAAGAAGACATGATGTTTATGTGTTAGACATGTCCAGTCTGACTCAGAATGGAACTTGTCTCTTTACCAAGGCCACTGATACTCTCAACTGGCTTTGGCATAAGAGACTCTCCCACCTGAACTTCAAAAACATAAACAACCTTGTAAAACAAAACAAGGTCCTTGGCTTACCATCACTTGTGTTTTCAAAGGATAAACCATGCTCAGCTTATGAAAAAGGTAAACATCACAGAGCATCCTTTAAAACCAAAACCAACTTTTCCATCAGGAACTGCCTGCATCTTCTCCATATGGATCTATTTGGACCAATTAGTCCTAGATCCACTAACCATAAGAAGTATACTCTGGTCATTGTGGATGAATACTCAAGATACACTTGGGTATACTTCCTGATCAAAAAGAGTCAGGCAGCTGAAACAATAATGTCCTTTGTCAGGAACATTGAAAATCAAAATGACATCAAGGTCAAACAGATTAGGACTGACAATGGAACAGAGTTCAAAAATTATGAACTTGAATGTTTCTGTGATGAGAAAGGAATTTCACAAAAAATTTCCTCACCTTACACACCTGAACAAAATGGTGTGGCTGAAAGGAAGAATAGAACACTCATTGAAGCAGCTAGGACAATGCTAAATGGATCAGTCCTTTCCAAACACTTCTGGACTGAAGCAGTAAAGACTGCCTGTTACACACAAAACAGATCCATCATTGTCAAGAGACATAGCAAAACTCCTTATGAGTTATTCAAGGGAAGGATCCCTGACATCAGCTACTTTCATGTCTTTGGGTGTCCTGTGTTTATTCATAATAACAAGGATCACTTAGGGAAATTTGATGCCAAAGCTGATGATGGATACTTCCTGGGATACTCCCTTATCTCTAAATCCTTCAGGGTGTTCAACACTAGGAGACAGCTTACTGAGGAAACATTTCATGTTACCTTTGATGAGAGAACTGATGCAATCAGTGTGTCCAACAACTCAGTGGAAGAAATAGGAATTGATAATTCATCAAGATACCCTCCTGATGAACATCATCCTGAAAATGGTCCTTCCACTCAGTACCAAGCAAATGCTGACATCTCCTATTACATCATCCCTCACAACCTTCCTTACCCCACCATCACTGAGTTTGTTGAAGCACAAAGAAGTACTGATGAAATTATTCAGTCTGAACAAAGTGCTCAGGAACCAAACAATCACAGTGATGAGTCAACTCACTCAGACACTCAAGATGTTGAAAATCATCATGTGTCTGATCCTGATCCTACCCATCAGGCTTCTACAAGTTCTAATCAGTTTACAAGACCTCAAGACAGTTGGACTAGGTCTCAGGATATAGAACTTGTCAATATAATTGGTGAGCCTACTGAAGGCATGCTCACAAGAAGCATGGCTGCACAACTAAGAGCAGCCTCAGCCAATGAATGCCTATTTATGGACTTCATTTCCACAATTGAACCCAAAAGTGTTAAGGAAGCACTTAATCATCCAAGTTGGGTTCAGGCCATGAATGATGAACTGGAACAATTTGACAGAAACAAGGTAATGACCTTGGTCAAGTGTCCTGAAGATGTTTCAGTCATTGGCATGAAATAGGTATTCAAAAACAAATCTGATGAAAATGGCATAGTCATTAAGAACAAAGCCAGACTTGTAGCCAAAGGCTATAATCAACAAGAAGGCATTGACTATGAAGAAACATTTGCACCAATAGCAAGGATGGAAGCCATCAGGATCTTCCTTGCTTTTGCTACATACATGAACTTCAAGGTGTACCAAATGGATGTTAAAAGTGCATTCTTAAATGGTTCACTGAAAGAAGAAGTTTATGTTCAGCAACCTCCTGGATTTGAAAGCCATGAGTTTCCTGACTATGTCTGCAAGCTTAACAAATCCCTTTATGGACTGAAACAAGCTCCCAGGGCATGGTATGAAACTCTTTCAGCCTTCCTGATCCAAAATAAATTTGTCAGAGGCAAGATAGACAACACACTGTTTATCTACAAGACAAATAATGATGTCATACTTGTACAAGTGTATGTTGATGACATCATCTTTGGCTCAACAAGTTATAAACTTTGCAAACAGTTTGAAAAACTTATGGCAAAGAAATTTAAAATGAGCATGATGGGAGAACTGACTTACTTCCTTGGTCTGCAAATCAAGCAGACTGATAAAGGAACCTCTATCAGTCAAGAGAAGTATGTCAGAAGCCTACTGAAGAAGTATGAGCTCAGTGACTGTGCCTCAGTCAAGACTCCATGGTCCCCCCAAACAACCTTGGTCCTGATGTTACTGGAAAACCAGTGAATCAAACTCTTTTTAGAGGAATGATAGGATCACTGATGTATCTACTTGCATCAAGGCCTGATATCTAATTCTCAGTCTGTTTGTGTGCCAGATATCAATCTGACCCAAGAGAATCTCATATCACTGCTGTGAAAAGGATATTCAGGTACCTGAAAGGTACTCCAAACCTTGGATTATACTATCCAAAATGTTCAGGCCTTGATCTTAAAGGATACTCAGACTCTGACTATGCTGGATGCAACATGGACAGAAAAAGCACCTCAGGCTCCTGCCAAATTCTTGGTGGACAACTAGTCTGTTGGAGTGCTAAGAAGCAACAATCAGTTGCCATGTCCTCAGCTGAAGTTGAATATGTTGCAGCAGCTAGTTGTTGTACAAATGTACTCTGGATGAAAAGTCAACTCAGTGACTATGGAATTCAGTACAAGATGGTTCCCATCTTTTGTGATAACACAAGTGCAATTGCCATCTCAAACAACCCTGTTCTTCATCAGAGAACAAAACACATTGATATTAGATATCATTTCATCAGGGACCATATCATGAATGGTGACATAGAATTACACTTCATTCCTACTGAATATCAACTAGCTGATATATTCACCAAGCCATTGGATGAACCAACTTTCACAAGACTGAAAGCTGAACTAGGAATGTTGGATATTGAGAATCAGTCCACTAATTGATTCCATCCAAAATAAGTGTAAATTCTGAAAACACAGGTCCCTGACTCAATGTGTACTTCAGTGAAAAGGATCACTGAGTCTCAGGAACTAAACCCAAGTTCCTGAAATCTTGGACTTCAGGAACTAAACCCAAGTTCCTGAACCCTTGAACCTCAGGAATTAAACCCAAATTCCTGAACTCTAGAACCATCAGTGACTAAACCCAAGTCCTGACAAACAGGTTCACTGAATGAAAAGTCATTCAGGGCCCTCAAGAGACATTCAATACTAACTTAAATGCTCTAAGTATCTAGTTAGTAAATGTCCGAGGTTGGTAACTGAATTCTTATTTAATATAAGAATATTTGTTCTTTTGCCTTTCTGGCTTCCACCTCTGGGCCCCCACATTCCCACTTGGCATTAAATGCCTCTCCAATCACATAACAGATATGTGATGACTCAACTCTGCAAATAACAATTTTGCAGAACTACTCAACTGTTCACCTTGACTGTTGCGCCAAACCAGGGAAAGTGGAGTAGTGGCATTAAATATGGATCCCAAAACATTTTATTCAAAACGGTTTTCAAAAATTCTTTTTGATAAATAAAATCCGCTTAATGCCCAAATTACCCTCCACCTCACTTCCCTATAAATACCCCAAACAAAGAAAACACACACACAGTTTTTAGAAATCTTAATCAAATACTGCCCATTTTTCTCTCAAAACAAATATTGTGTGTATGTTCTTAGCTTTTAGAAACCCAGTCCATCTTTCAACCCAGACCTACCAAACGAAAAATGGATTCTTCTAATGCTATCAAACTCGCCCCAAATGTGGAATACACAATGGAGGGCGTAGACCTTACCAAAAACAACGTGGTAGGAAATTTCGCCTACCCCCAAAAGTTTTGGGCGTACAGGAATGTGGTTAAGTATCTACAAAACTGCTTCCTTGCTACGGCGTTTACAAAGACCCCCTCAGTCATATATCATGACTACCTGAGGGAATTTTGGTGCACTTCAGTGGCAACTAGCCCTGAGGACACCAAAGAGTCCATAATCACATTCACTGTGATGAATGGGAGAAGGACCCTCTCCCTGGACTACTCAACTTTCATCAAGGCCACAGGCCTTAACTTCACTGAAAGTTTTGAGGCCAACCCCACTGACCAAGAGGTAAAGGCCGAACTGCTTTTACTTGGACCTCATGACCCTAAGAGGCCTGAGATGGCCGCAGGAGCTCTATTGGACAAAGCTCCAATAGTCAAAACTTGGTTTCACCCTGTCTGGAGGATTCTGATGACCTTTGTCATTCAGGTCCTTGGAGGCAATAAATCCTCCACGGAACAGTTTAATTCATCACAACAATTGATGGTATTCAGTCTCCTGGAGGGTAGAAAGATAGACATCGGAGGAATAATCTTTCATGACCTCGTCGCCAAGCTCTCATGAAAGTCTAGGCAAAGACACATGTCTTACCCTAGATTCATTTCCTGTGTGCTTCAGGACCTACTTGGCCCTGACTATGTTAGGCCTGGCGTTGAAGGTTCAAAACCTGACGTCCTACACAAGGCCGACTATACTAGTGGCATCACTGAGGTACAACCAATTGCCCTAACCGACTATATGTTGGTAATAAATCAGGGTGCAAATGCTGCTTCACCAGTTCCTTCTCTTACAAAGAAGGAGAAGAAGAATAAAGGGGGTGCGTCTATTAAGGTGGTTAGACCTAAACCACTCACCACTGAGACTGCTGCCCCAAGCAACCTTAAACAAGGGGAAACAATGGCCAAGACCTCAGAGACACCCATCATTGAGACCCTCTTGACCCTAAAACAAACGCCAACGGAGGTCACTGATAAATCATCCTCAGTGTCCTCGGGCAAACCCCAGTTTCCTCATGGCTCTACTAACATACACCAGTCAGTGGAGTCAGGAACCTCTACCCACTCACATTCCGATGAAGGCACTGATAAATCACAATCAGAGCCTGAGGGAGTAAAGGGTCCTGAATCCTCGGTTGGGCAGTACTACTCAACTGAGAAGGGGACCCACACCCAATCACATCCCATTAACGTCCCTGAGAAATCACACTCAGGGTCTCAGGGAGTCAAGGACCCTAAATCCCCAAAAGGGCAGTACAACCCTGATGGGAAGGGGGTCCATCAATCATCACAAACAGTGCCTCGTGATAGTTCTGAAAAACACCCATCAGGACTTGAAGGCGCTAAGGGGGACAAAGACTCAGAGGGATTAAAACCACCCGCTGATATGGAACCCATAACCCCCTCAGGCGGATCCCTTCTCTTGGGAACTGACCCCAAAAGCCAGGCTAAGCAATCAGTTATTATGGCTAGCCAGGCTGATAAAACCCAATCAGTTATTATGGCGGGGTCAGGACCTGGCCAAAATCAAGGCAAGTCTTCTTATGAAGAGGATTCGGGTCACCAGTTGCAGATTCAGTCGATGGCGGATCTTCAGACTGTTATTATGTCTGATGAAGAGCTCAGTATTGAGAGTGAGGAAGAAGTGTATGAGGCAGTTGATGATATGGAGACTGATGCTCAACCCACTGAACAATCGCATCAGTCTTCTCCACATAGTGAAGAAACAGAGTCTCAAGCTGATCATTCTTCAGACTCTGAATCATCCTGCCCTCCAGAACTCAGGAAGTATGACAACATTCTTCCTCTCACTGAAAGACAATTGGTCAAGTTCCTACAAAAGGCCAACAATGCTCTCTTTACTGGGCTAACTGAAGAAATTTTTGACCAACACTATGAAGCTGTTGTTCATTATGTCAACCTGAAGGAATCAGTGGAATCCTATCATGATGATGTTAATGAGCACAAGTCATCAATCTCCTTCTCCCTGACAAATCTTGATGAGAATCTTAAACTGTTCAACGAAGCTCTCACCAACATACACAAGAGCGTTGCAACTATTCAAGAGTCGGTGAAAGATGACCCTGAGCTTAACAAGAAAATTCTTCAGGCTTCTGAGTCCTACCATCAACAGTCTACTCAGTTGACTGAGCTGGTAAACATGCTGAAATCCTCCAATCTTCAGGGACTCAGCTCTATAGTGGACTCCATCAAGTCTTCTTCTCACCAAGACAAAGGCAAAGGCATTCTCACAACCACTGAGCCTGAGCCTACAATCTTGGTGCCTGCTTCCTCTGAAAGAAGGCCAGACCCTGATGAGCCAGTCAGGGTCCCTTATGAAATAAATGGAGTTATGTATCACCTCACTGAGGAACAAATTACGGCTCATTTAGAAAAGGAAGAAGGGTTGAAGAAAGCTGCTGAAGAAGAAAGGCAAAACAAGTCTGCCCTCATTCAGGTTGTCACAGAAGAGGCTGAGAAGATTGGTCTTGAGCCAAAAGAACTTGCTGGAAGAAAGGGTGGTGAGAGCTTTGTGAAAGCTCATGATGCTGAAATGTCGGCTCTCAGGAAAAAAAGAGAAGAAAGGCTGAAAAGGACTGAGGAGATAAGACAAAAGAGGATTGAGAAATACCAATGGGTTATGACAAGCAGACTGAAACTTGAACCAATCACTGATGTAAAGATTCATCAGAACACCAAGCCTGCTGTCATCACTGTTTTCAGAGGTCCTGACAAGAGGAACTTTGATACTCATGAACCCTTCAGATTTGCTGACTTTGGGATCACTGAATTGGATGAACTGGGTCCAATCATATTCAAGAAGTCAAATGTGGCTGTCAAGGAACTAATGAAATCCTTGAAGCTAAGATGTGAAAAACTGGCAGCAACACCTGAAGAACTCGGTATTCCCTCACTTCTCCCAGCTCCAACCAGTCAGCCTGCTCCTTCTCAGACCTCTAGAAGAAAGAGGAAGCTAATTGGATATGAGCCTGAGATCATAGTCCCTGGCCTTCAATGCAACAGAACCCTCCCTGAAAGAGTTGCATTTGTAAACAACCAGGTCATTGAACTACCTGAAAGGGGTCTCTTCTTCACTGATGAGTTTGGAGACCCAGCCTTCCAAGGATGGAGTGATATTGATCAGGCAGGAATCAGATCCATGCTTGGTTTTCTCATGATGGCCTCACCAAACCAGAGTCCTGCAAATGTGAGGTTCTGCCAAGACCTGAGAACCAAGATTCAAGAACATCCTGATCAACATGAGCTGGAATCCAAAAGACCCAAGCTTGAAGCCCTTGGATACAAATTGGACTGAGAATCGGCAACACCTCTATCATGTACATTTAGTAGTTAGGACCCTTGTAATGAAATTAATAAAATGATGTTCCTTTGTTTTGTTATTTCAGTGTCCTTATTTACTTTCTAGTACATTCAGTATGAGCAGAAGTCATTAGCTCACTCATAACTGATCAAAAACACTTAAGCATAATTTATATCCAAATAGGGGGAGATTGTTGGGTCCTTCAGTACCCAAGAGTCATTAAAACAGGATTTGAATACAAATTAAGCTAAGTGTTAATTAAACCGAAAACATACTAAGTCACTGAGTGAACAGTCACTCAGTGAGTTACCTTCAAGATGCTCAGGACGAGTCTAAGAAGAAAGACTCACCAATTCAGGAAGGCGGTTCTCCCTGAAGTGTTACTTGAGACGAAGAAGAAGGTAATGGGATCAGTGAGCGTTAGACAAGAGCTCACTGAACCCCAGTCTCCTCAACAACAATAACTGAAGACTGAAGGCGAATGACTGAAGAACCATGAAGCCTGAAAGAAAGGCTGGATTGAGCGGGAAGGTTTGAAGAAGATAAGAACAAGTCTTATCAGGGTCAGAACAAACCATCCCTCAAGTGGCTAAAAGTCGAAGAAGTGTCAGGTCTGACACTCGAAGACTTTTTGGCTCAATCCTATTGGTTCTTAAAAATGACAACTACTGTTGTAGTTGTCAGACACGCCTTCCCATTGTTTATGTATTTTTTAGTCTTTCAGTACTCTTAACATGTTTGCCTATAAATAGCAAACAGATGGAGAAAAGAGGGTTAGGTATTTTGTGCAATTAAAGCTTAGACTTTCATAATACCTATTTTCTCTTTCAAAGAGTAACGTATCCCTGAGATAGCTCAGTGGGTCGAATTGTTACCACTTAAAGCATTGCTTAAGTTTAGATAGGAGACATTATACCTTGTCTATTCAATCCCAAGTGTTTGTTCCACAAAACACTTGGGTAATAGATTCTTTGATTCATTTCTAATAAGAATTTAAACGATGAAAATATTTTGTGTTTTTATATTAACGTTTCATTAACTGTTAGATTTAATCAACACATTGTATTAGTCATAAACACAAATAGATTAACTTTATAGTTAACTCTAAGCGTGTTAATGGAACAACAGTGTGCAACTCGATTCGTAAAAAAAACACAGGGTTTTTTTTTTGGCATTTATAAATTGACTATGTGTCTATGTCATGCCACCTATGGAAGTTCTAGATTACATTTAACTTTTTTGATGTATCATCTAAATAAGAATATCAGTTGTCTACTTATATGGACGCGTGATGTCTTATATTTATTCGTTATGATGTAATCTGATGCACTTTTGTATATGAGTCGCGTCCAATATGTCTAATATGAGTTTCGTATAGACCATGTGTACTAACGAGACCACTGGTGTCCAGAGACGGACCCAGAATTTTCAAAATGGTGTTGCACAAATTTTTTCGGAAAGGTCTTGCACAATTATTTTCAATCATTACCTCATTAGTACTAAATTTTGTATTATAAATAACTTTTTGGCTAATTAACTAAGTTGCATTATATAAAAGAAAAAGTAACAAAAAAACATTTATCGGGGGTTGCATTCATGAGAAAATGACACTTTTCGAAAAAAATTACACATCATGATCCAAAATTGGGTGTTGCCCGTGCTACACCCGGCTCCCAAGTAGGTCTGTCCCTGCTGGTGTCGATTTAAAACCCATAAAATGGAAATGCTAATACTAGTAATAAATTTAATAAACTTACACTAGTACATAAAAACTCATTTAGTTGAATCCAATTACAAAAAAAAAAAAAAAAAAAAAAAAAAAAAAAAAAAAACAAAAAAAAAAACCTTTAGAATGAGTTTTGAACCCAAGCCTTATTTTGCGATCTTATTGGGCTTGTTATTTTGTTATATATATGTTTGAGATTCAAACTGCTTGATCCATATCAACTTTTTCTTTTGGATTTTTCTACATAGTTTTGGACATTTTGACTAAGTAATTCGCGTATTTTTGAGATTTTGAGCTCATCGTCACACCAACATATAATTCAACTCAATCTAGTTAAAATCCTCCTTTTGAAAAATTCGAACAATAAACAAGGCAGTTTATACGCAAGTTCAACCCTTCTTATTTTACCATATTTAATCTTGAACTAAACAACAACGAATAACAGATACACAGATACAAAAGGTATGCCATGTAAAACAGTACAATTATAAGAGGGTGTTTGTTTAAACTTATATGTGAGCTAATGAGCTTATTTGATTTTGATTTTGATTTTATTTCGTAAAAACCTCAATTTTTCGGCTTATTTTGAGGACTATGCGCTTATATACAAACACCCCCTAAATAAAAACTGAAAACTATGAAAAAACCCATATTTCATGGAATGAATTGATCAAATATCTTATGCAATAGTTAGAAGGGGGAAAAAAGTATTCTATGAAAAGCAGGTATAACAAAGAACCCAACCAACTCATTCATCAACTAACGAGACATTTATGATTTATCACATATTCACATGGGTGCATAATTAAACTGAATGTTTTGAGTCCTCATCTCACTTAAAGTAATTTAAGTACTAAACTCTTTAAAGTAGTTTAGAATTACAGTATCTTTGATTCTTGTAGAAGGATGTATATAAGTCATACAAACTCGAGCTCGACTCAACAATGTTAACTTTTGAGTGCAATTTTAATCAAAAGGCTTTTCTAGATTTAGGTTAAACTTTCTTCTCGAGAATGATTTGGATTCATGATTAACAAGTATTCATTAGAATCTTACTCCAATAACATAAGCTCAACCAATACGTACATCTAACGATGAACCATAAAAACTTTGTATGTGCGCAAAGATGCTTATCACACGTTCTGAGTATCATGTACACCAAAGAGCGGTCATTACTACTTACTAGACTTTTAACATGGGTCCAATATATCTTGGATATATGTCGTCATACAGACTATAGAGCCAAAGTGTTTGCCATTTTGTATTATATTTAATACTTTATTTATAAACAGATCGATACGCTAATATCGCAAAAACACACACATTTTACTCGTCAAAACATAGCAAATATTCTAGAGGCACGTAGAGTGTTTATTTATGTTAGTTTATGCCAAATAACCTGTTATCTGTCATATTTTTAACAGATATATTGACTATTATACTAAATACCATTTAAGATTGTAGTTGTCTTTGAAAGTTAGACACGATCAATAATCTTGACTCGGTTATACATTTCCTTAATTGTGATGGATGTATACTATTTTAGATCATCAATTATGAAAGCCAAAGTTTTATATCAAATACAATAGTTTTTTTAGTTGAAAATTTTGTGACAATTATTTAGTGACTAACTAAAATGCCTTCTACAAACACAAAATTCAGAAAACCTTTTAGTCAGAATTCATGCAACCAGTATAGAGTACAAAACTAAACTTGACTAGAATTATTAAAAACAAAAAGTATTGTATCACATGCTAAGGCATAACCACCACCAAATATATTGTACAGGATACTTTAGTTTGTCGCAAGGTAACGCGTAGCTACTGTCAAATAGACTAGCAGTAAGAAGCCTTATGTCACGTAAGAGGTTTACATCTCAAAAATCACTAGTTACTTATTTGGTTGTGTCGTGAAAAGGTCTGAAATGGTCACGAAGATACCTCAGTTATGTCTTGTTCTTCTAAGTCGACAATTCATCATCCTCGGTTAACATGAACACAGGAAAACCTAATTTGTTTCTTTGATAACTCGTGTTCAAAAGTGATTAATTGACATTCTTGTGTCTTTATATACATTTAGTTTCATATAAAATACATGTAAACTTTAGTAAATAGCAAAAACTAGAAATCCTAATACTAGCTAACGTATAAATATAATCATTTGAAGTCATTTAACATTCCTAAACATGTATAACGATGACAATGATTACATGTTTTGTTGTCTAATTATACACTAAGAATAGTCTTAATTACTTGACTATTTAGCCAGCTCAAATGAACATATTGCCACTTGGGCCTGTCAACATTTAGTCGAACCTGGGTCCCCATTTGGCAGTTGGCACCCAACCTGGAAAGTATTTTGCTACTTTGCCCCTCAATATATTGATAACTTCAAATTGTGTACACATTATATAAGTCACTTTAATGTACAAAATTTGGTTTGAACAGTACGTACACCATATGATACGGATTATGTTTAAAGTAGATTTCAGTCGCACTCTCGGTGGTTTGTGTTGGAATTTAAATAGCATGATCAACATCTAAATAAATAAACACATCAAGTACGCATAGTGGAAGCAGGATCTATTATTTAACATGTATAAAGAATTACCGAAAAGTAAATTAGAGTTATCTCGAGATCCTAGTAAGAACAAGGATCAATCTTCTCTTTTCTTCTCTTGAATATATAAAAGGATTAACGTAGAACCCCTTACCGTTTTGTTCCACAATCCAAGATGGAATAACTAAAGTAAGTTATTACTATGGTCTTGTACACACGTACTATAAGCAACTAACGTTAGATTCTAGTGTAAAGACACGTCTATTAAACCAAAATCATTTGTTTAATAAATAAATAAATAAATACAATCGATCTACTATTAAAGTCAATTCACTTTTTCAAAGCCAGTGAATGTTTTGATCGACTGAATATTTTAAAGGAAGAAAAGAAGACTGCAAAACATTAATTGCTATAGTACTTGCACACAAAAAGTCCAACCTACTAAAGCCAATACGTTTTGCTTTTATAGTACAATTGGCTTATCCTTCAAGCAATAGATCGATTTGGGTTATGAACCCATAACCGATCGGTTTGGCCCATGGAATGGGTTTCTAGAATAATCTTGAGCTCCCAATTTTACTAATAGTCCTTCCTTTATTCCCTAACGGTCGTTTAGTCAATTCAACTAATTACTTAACGTCCGTTAGTTAATATTTCGTGTCCTAAATAATTAAATACATAACATGGTTATATATTAATTATTTCCGTTAGTCATTCATACGTAAAGTGTGCAATCCCGAGGTCCCGTGTTCGATTCTAGTCATATACACTTTAATATTTTTCCATAACTCTAACATCTCCCACTTGGAAATCTATTAAAAGTATAATTGACATTGGTTAGCGTCTAGCAATACGCCAATGCCCCTAGTACAACTCGGGTGTGTGGTCTCCTGGAAAAACCACTAGATGATTAATCATCATACTTATCCTTTTGTTTCTAATACTACATTAATAAAGATATGGATCTTAGTCATTCTTTATTAATAATTTTGTTTCTCGTTTTTCGATTACACAAGATTACCAAATCTTCTGAATAAGCTCAGGGGAGATCTTGGGCATGGCCATGCAAACATCTTGCTAATCCCACGAGGGGCCCAGTAGTATTAAACTTCAAATAAATTTGAAGGAACAAATCCCATTTTGACTACGAGCATAACTCATACACTTTGCAACACTTCCGAAAACAATCCTTATAGCTACCAGTTACGTATAGCGTTAAATTGAGTCACAGAAATGCACTACATGTATGAACGATTATCTGGTATCTCAAGTCTAGGATAAATATATACATGATTTACTTAATGACAAGATCCATAAAGTAAACTCATGTGGTCGGGATAGTCCTATATTCCAATCCTTGAATATCATGTGATATTGGCATCTCAACCTTACAGTACATTCTACCAATCCTCACATTTGTCTTTATTTAATTATATTCCCATATCATTAATCGACAACGGACAATTTAGAATAACATAAGTTATTCACGGATTTAAACATGCAAATATAGGATACAATTTATTATTAATGAAAACAAACGTACCACGTACTTTAATTCATTATAAATAATAATTGCTTAACATCCCTTATCCAAATACTAAATATAGATCAATGCATGATAATTCCCATTAATGAATTATGCCTCAAGTCATGTTCCACATACTTGTTGACAAAGCATAAATCAACTAATTTTGATCTATCGGAAATTTTAAGAATACTTATTTTAAGAATTCATTTACTGAAATTCTTGTATGTGTGCATTCATCTATCTAGATATTGCCACATACTTCATAAAATACGTGACATCCTCATCCACGAATTTATGACAATTAAACTACCAAACCTTTGTAGTTAAAGTATTCTAATTCTTTATGTATAATGCAACTATGCTCTTATTGAGCATAACTAGTACACATGGTCTCCTAATAAGGATGAGCTCCCACCATGACTAGTATTGAGTGTCATCTCAATCTTATTAGCATCATTGTATCCAAACAACAATATGTTCTTTAACATTCCGTAAACTTTTAATATTCATCGTGTAATGTTTGATATCTACAAATCTTACAAGATTTGTCATCTATATCAACATCTTGCTATATTGCTCTTATTTAGAATTTTGGAGCAAATCCAGGCTGAGGATGTAAATTCTAAACCATATCTATTACACTTAGCTATCTAATAATTTTCAATTAGATACTAATGTTGTCAAGTTATCTTGCATCCAAGCATGATACAACAAACAACATGATGTACATGAAAAATCTCTGTGTCTTTGATTTCATTCATGTCATATCTTTTCAAAGATATGTTTCTATCTAGCCTTCTAATAGAATATCATGTTTATTAGAATCAGTTATTTTTACCGCTTATGTTTATAACAATAAACATATATTTCAAGGTTTTATTTTCTAAATTTCCATGTGAAGTTTCATTCCAAACTAAGACTTAACATATAAATGTTAATGGAATGTTACTTCCTATATGTTGTACAACATATATGAAATAAGAAAATAAATATTATTCCCACTAGCTTTCAGGAATATTAAGAAATACCTTATTTTAATTATAAATCAAAACTAGATATAATAACTAAACATAAGTGTATCCCCTAGATGCATGCATTAATCCATTCACAAATGATTTGCACTTTGTATACGTCTAAAGATTATTTGAATTCAAATACTCCTTTCAATTACTTTCGTCCTCGCACAAGTAATTACACAAGAAAGAGTTTGATATTCCATTATTAATTTCATATAAATGAAACTAATAATGACAATCATAATCTTTATACATTTAATATGTTTAGAAAGAATTTCAATTACATTTAATTGCTTAAGTGTGATTGATAATCTTTTCACCCATTAAATATGTATACAAATTTGTCCCTTATGATTTCTACACAAGAATTTAAATCTCTAGGATTTTCATTTCCTTTGTAGAAATTCATCTCTATTCTATAGTATAACTATAGAATTTAAGATCAACTACGTTTTCAAACTAGTTATCTTCTTGGACTGCATCTAATTATTCATAGTATGAGTAATTTGTCAAATAACCATTTGCAATTTATTAACAGACATACCATGATCCTGTAACTCATAACCCTCAACATATTCTACAAACATTTGAGATATCCTTTCGGATCTATGAAATGAGAATTCCATCATCTCGAGATTTAACATTAACATGTTTAATTCTCATTATGATTTTGCTAGTGTATTTCTAGAAGATTATGTATCTTGTAATTTTATCTCATCAAGATAATACTCCCACTTGCCTTTTGCAATTTATAGATTACCTATAAATGCTTAGCAGAAAGAGCAACATAAAATTGTTCTCTTTTGGGACTTTTACAAACACATATTGACAGTTCCTATCATTAATTTGTTAATAACCTACTCATAAGTAGTTTAACAAATTCTGAACTTCAATTTTAAGACCTAATGTGATTTATCACATTTCATAATAAATGGTGTCTTATTAATCTTCTAGGTTGGAGTCTAATTGAGTATATTCAATCCTTACTCAATTTTCTAACCTTGATATCTTTAGGAAGAATAGAAGATATAATTATCTTAATCAAACAATATAACAAGAGTTTGATTTTCCTAACTGAACATACCATATACTAATGTATTTCATTAGGATTAATATTGTAATTCAATCTTACAATATGTGAGATAAATATATTTTGTTTTGGCTTACCTATTTACCAACTAAGTCAATTTAATGGTACAATAGATTTTCCAATCCAATTGCATGCTTTATAACATAAGTGCCTCTTTGCCCAAGCCACTTCATTTCTATGTCTTACCAAAAAGACATAAACTGTTATAATCCCAATGTACGTTATAAATCATTGATCAACTCAATGACTTCTTGTATATGTTTTAATTAAAAAACATAACAAGATAACGTCTTACTTTATTATAAGTCTTATAGCAATAAAAGACTTCATATTTACATCTTACAATATAAACATGTATGAATAAAGTAATCATGAACACCACAACTTGGTTTCATTGGTAATTTCAAGTTAATTTATTACTTCATTTATTTATGTCATTCCACGAATACATAAACATTTAAATTTTGAAGTAGTATTAGGTTACTTCATTTATTTATGTTATTGCAACACTACATAAATATTCATATTTGAAGTAGTCTAATTATCATATTGACACTTGTTCTAATAATTATCTAATTTAGAAACATGCAAATTAACATAGTTTCATTACATCAGCTGAGGCTGCTAGTGATGAAAGTATGTAATTTACCTTGTCATTAATATCTGGTAATGAAAGTAGATATTAACTCCAAGTGTTCAATAAATTAGAACCACATTAGAACATCAATCTCTGACCTTGCAGTCAAGAGAACCCTTTAAATCATATCCCTTTATGTTGTTGCTTGCACACAATAAAGATTTCTCCCACTTGTGCATGAAACAATATCAAGTATCAGATAAACAACATGTCAATAGTTTGCTTATGAGATTAATATGATTTGTGTCATAGATATAAGTAGATATAGAATCACCTCGTCTAGTAAGGAAACGTACACGACTATCCTTAATACCACAAGTGTCTATAATTTGGAAAGTATTTATCTCAAGAGATTTTAGAGATAATCCGGGTTACTACCAAGATATCAATACTTGTAGCTCCCACTGAATTAAATATCACTACATGAACTCAATATTCAGTAATTACAACACAATGCTCCCACTGGATTTGACAACATTATGAGTGTTTCATCACCAGTAAAAGTAAATATTGTGCTGTTTACTTTCCTACACCTTTGAGTAATCCCTTACGTAATACATACTAAGGTACTCAAAGAATGTATTCTACTTGTCAATGATGGAATATCCATCAATACAATTAACTTGAGAAAATTGGGCATGCAATTTCTTCCTCAATTAGGTCTACCATCACCTACAGTGATATGTAGCACCTTTAAATGGTCAAAGCACAATAACTAGATCAATCATTCTAGTTTGCCTTTTACCAATTTTGCGGTAATTAGTCTAGCTTCTAATTTTAATAACTCCTAAAACGTGCAATTTTTACAAAATTTGCCATGAGTTATTTCTTAGAATTTAGACAATTCTAATTTTCCTATTATACCTTTCTCATTCATGAAAAGGAATAGGATTAAGTCTCACTCTTCACACGGAAAGTAGACTAGTTTTATTCTTTTAATTAAGTTGACTCTATCCATCACACCTACGGGTGTAGATCAACTTTCCACTAAAAGAATGTTCCACGTTTACGGTTTTATCGTTGCATTTAATACATTAAAAGAATTTTCAAAATTCAATTTTAGTATTTTCGATAATAAACTTTTCAAGAAAATTAAACACCCATGGTAAATAAACATTTAACCATTTAATTTTCACTGAAAAATTAGGATCCAAATTAACGTCGTTTCATTACATCAGCTGAGGCTGCTAGCAATGAAAGTACTCAATAAGGTAGAGCTACACTCAATTGCCAATATCCAATTGCAATTCCTAGAGTCATGGGACTTACATATTTTGCCAACAACAGTTGCAAATGTAAGCATGTTTCATCCCCAAATCTTTATGCCTTGACGCCGTTCCATCACATCAGCTGAGGCTGCTAGTGATGAAAGTGCTCAATTAAGTTAACCAATTTAGAAACATGTAAACTTGACGTCGTTTCATCACATCAGCTGAGGCTGCTAGCAATGAAAGTGCTCAATTTACCCTTTGATTCCCATTCTTTGAATCATTAAATTCAGCTGAGGCTGCTAGCAACGATAGAATGTAATCTCAGGTGTTTCCGTATTAATTGGATGGCATATAACTTAAATTTTAAGGGTTTTAAATTTTTTGATGTGTAATCAAAAAATATGTACAAGATGTCATGCATTCATCTTGTATCATATGTTTTTTACAAAAACCATTAACTCATTCGCAGCTTAAAATCAACAAAATTTTAATTGATGGCGTTGAGCAAATTACAACATTGCCTTAAGATGCTTCGTACTTTTTCATGGTGTACTTGGTAAGTCTAATATTGACGCACAGGCGAGCGGAGGGGCAAACGTCCGCCGAAGCTAATTAAAAACGCGCCCCTTTCGGATGACAATTTAATGTCAAGCCTCCTTATACCCACTTTATAGTTTGTCAATATTAGGTTCGCCGCTTCGACCACTTTTGTACAGTCACATCAATCAATTAAAAACTTTAAGATTTATAGCTTAAAACATTTATGTAGTAAATTATTATACTGCTAGTCTCGCCTGGGAGCAAATTACCGTGCGAAGCGAACCACTATCGGCACATAAGACTTGGCAATACACTAATTTACCACAAAGGTTTCATAGTTATTAGGTTCATTTATTTTTATTTAAAAAAATTACCCTCTTATTGAAAACAATCCATCATAATTGAACAAATAAGACCAAGTAATTTAAAAAATAAATAAACACTCAATAACACGTATATGATCATTAACAATATCATATAGCCACATGCAAACCTTTTGATAAACCCTATTAATAATTTCTATGTGAATTTTAATGTATTTAATTAATAAAACTCCTATTGGTTTTCGAGCTCATTGTGCCCAATGGTCTACTGACGCCAAATAACTTGGCCGCGTAAGTTTTAATTAACTAAATACCACATTGCACATAACCAATTAATTAATATATTTATTTAAGGTCTTCCGTAATTTTAGATTTATCATAAAAACATGTAGCAAATAAACAAATCTAATCTATAATTCTTTGCATGAAGAATTATAGATCAAACAAGATCGTAACCCTAATTACTCAAATAAACACATAACACAACATGTTCTTTAATTTAGGGTTACAAACTAATTAATTAGTTAAACTAGGGTCGAAACCCTAACCCTAAATTCTATTCGATTTTTATTAAAATATTTTCTACAAAAACAAACCCTAAAAAATAAAAATCGACATAACATGTGTATAAATCAAGAATTGATTTTAATTATGCGTCTAGGTAATTACATTAACATGTTAAACGGGCTCTTGATGCCACTGTTGGAATTTAAATAGCATGATCAACATCTAAATAAATAAACACGTCAAGTACGCATAGCGGAAGAAGGATCTATTATTTAACATGTATAAAGAATTACCGAAAAGTAAATTAGAGTTACCTCGAGATCCTAGCAAAACAAGGATCAATCTTCTCTTTTCTTCTCTTGAATATATAAAAGGATTAACGTGGAACCCCTTACCGTTTTGTTCCACAATTCAAGATGGAATAACTAAAGTAAGTTATTACTATGGTCTTGTACACACGTACTATAAGCAACTAACGTTAGATGCTATTGTAAAGACACGTTTATTAAACCAAAATCATTTGTTTAATAAATAAATAAATAAATACAATCGATCTACTATTAAAGTCAATTCACTTTTTCAAAGCCAGTGAATGTTTTGATCGACTGAATATTTTAAAGGAAGAAAAGAAGACTGCAAAACATTAATTGCTATAGTACTTGCACACAAAAAGTCCAACCTACTAAAGCCAATACGTTTTGCTTTTATAGTACAATTGGCTTATCCCTCAAGCAATAGATCGATTTGGGTTATGAACCCATAACCGATCGGTTTGGCCCATGGAATGGGTTTCTAGAATAATCTTGAGCTCCCAATTTTACTAATAGTCCTTCCTTTATTTCCTAACGGTCGTTTAGTCAATTCAACTAATTACATAACGTCCGTTAGTTAATATTTCGTGTCCTAAATAATTAAATACATAACATGGTTATATATTAATTATTTTCGTTAGTCATTCATACGTAAAGTGTGCAATCCCAAGGTCCCGTGTTCGATTCTAGTCATATACACTTTAATATTTTTCCATAACTCTAACAGTTTGTTCAAATTGCAGGCACAATACTCGCAATCTTGAATATACAAACGCAGTTTTCATAAAAAACTTAAGTGTGCAACTATCGTTTTTGGCAGAGACTACATCTGTACTTTAAAAGTTCACATGTTCTCATACCATGGACAATAATTGCATAAAGAACCTATGCAAATATTGCGTCTTTTTTAAGTTTCGAGATTGTGAGGATTGTGTCTTCAATTTAACTAAATAATTACATGGATCGTCTTTGCAATTTACTTTTATGGTTGATTGATCTATAGAAACAATCGGCTAAATCTGAAATATTTAGTTCTCAAACAACAACAAAAAGGGTATGCTTTTGTTATAACTGCATCAGGTCCAAATCTAAAACGGATTTATGTGTAAAAAAAACTTGTGTTCGAAAACCCAATGGTTAGAAAACTTAATCACGTTGTTTTAGTATATCTAAAAATATCAAAAATATAAAGCCGATAATGTAGTAACAAAGATAAACTAACCTTGTTTGTCTAAGACTCTAAGCTTTCGAGATTTTTTTTTATGAAAAAACTATTGATATAATGCCCGCGCGACGCGCAGGGTTTTTTCTAATCATTTAAATAAATTATTATTTTTAATTTCGGGTTTTAATTATTATAACAGGACCTTCAAAACCATTGTACTTTGATTGGGGTATTGAATTAGGGTTATTTACGAATGTAGTGGGTTTTTATATTAATTGGATTTGGAGGAAATGTTCTTGTGTCAATGATTGTGGGTGAATGAATGATAAGAGAACGAGTTTGATTGATGGAGGAGGAATTTGGGAATGTTGGGACTTCAAATATTTAGTGGGAATGATACTGAATTTTAAGTTTCAGCCCAAATCTTTGAAAAATTTGCTCCACCGTTTTCAAGTTTTAATTTTTTATATTTTGACACATATATTTTTGTAAGTTTTTATTGAATGATTACAAATCACATTCTTTTTTTTTGTAAAATATGGATAAATTTAGAAGTATTTAGGCTTTTCTTATTTAATATTTAAGAAAATAATAATAATAATAATTTGATTATTACTTAATAAGGTATGATTTGATTTTTTTTTAAATGTAAAAGTCCCCACTAAGGGTTTTGTTTTATTATATGAAAAATGTATTGATATTCTATCATTCTATCAACCCATCTCTTAAATTTGATAATCTTTTATAGAGCAATAAGAGCCGAAATGATTTGTAAAAAGAAGTATAGGCTATAATTAATCTCATCAAAAGTTTACTTTTAATCCAAGCATCCTATTCTACAAAATCATACACTGAATTAACTGAAAATTATACTTTTAAGGAACAACCACCTAAAATAAATATAGCTTTGGTATCTTAGCAAAGCTTTATTTGTTTTTTCAATCGCTTGTGTAAAACAAAAAGCACGTGAACATGTTTAAATTTGAACTAACTTATATCTAACCACTAGTGCACACCGATGTCATATTCCATAATATGAAAGAAACGTATTGTACTATACAGGGCATTTAATTTCTATAAACATTACGTCAAAGTCATGGTAGAATTACTTTAAAGAATATATGTCTCTTTTGGTAAAATACAAACGTACACAGAATAGAAGGGCATGATTGCAATTATATGATCACATAGTTTGTATCAGACAATTAAAAAGATGTGGTTCCATTTGTCAAACAATAAATGATTAAATAATCTTTTATATAATAAAACAAAACCCTTAGTGAGGACTTTTACATTTCAAAAAAATCAAATCATACCTTATTAAGTAATAATCAAATTATTATTATTATTATTTTCTTAAATATTAAATAAGAAAAGCCTAAATACTTCTAAATTTATCCATATTCTACAAAAAAAAGAATGTGATTTGTAATCATTCAATAAAAACTTACAAAAATATATGTGTCAAAATATAAAAAATTAAAACTTGAAAACGGTGGAGCAAGTTTTTCAAAGATTTGGGCTGAAACTTAAAATTCAGTATCATTCCCACTAAATATTTGAAGTCCCAACATTCCCAAATTCCTCCTCCATCAATCAAACTCGATCTCTTATCATTCATTCACGCACAATCATTGACGCAAGAACATCTCCTCCAAATCTAATTAATATTAAAACCCACTATATTCGTAAATAACCCTAATTCAATACCTCAATCAAAGTACAATGGTTTTGAAGGTCCTGTTATAATAATTAAAACCCGAAATTAAAAATAATAATTTATTTAAATGATTAGAAAAAACCTCGCGCGTGCACGGGCATTATATCTAGTTATAATTATATAGATATAAACTACACTTTGGTCCTCGTATGTTGAAGTAAAACCTTACAGGTAGGTCCTACTTCTATGCTTCGTCCTTCGGATGGGCTCCTTCGGACCTTGTTCACTCCTACACAAGAAGAACACGCGTTAGGCTCGCCCCGGGTTTTATCCCAGGACCAACCTCCGGCGTGAGAATGAGTATCGGGTAATATGAATAGTGATATGAGAGTAACAGTAGTAGGTGTGAAATTGAATGCATATCATAAATGAAGTGTGGGTATTTATACTACCCACACTTACTGTACCTGTTTACCTTGGGACCAAGCGAGTTGACCTATGTCTGACCTATAAGGTAGGTGTCAGGCCCTGTGGGAGACATAATCCCGGGAAATCTGGGATGCCAGTGGCTGATGAGACTGTTCACTGTAGATGGCGGCGGTCCACTCCGTATGTGTATCTGGAGGCCCGAGACAATCCGGACGATCCGTGACGTCCGGACACCGGAGCATGGTCCGGACAAAGTATGACGTCCGGACACATACACCAACATGTCCCCCCCAGTATTGTAGTATCGGTTGAAGACCGATAGTGCAATACTTAAATAATATCTTCATGTCTTTTGGCACACTTCGGTTCGGCACATGGCGTTCGGACACATACACCAACATGTCCCCCCCCCCCAGTATTGTATTACTAGTAGAAGACTAGTAATGTAATACTTTGACGAGTATTTTGTGGCTTCTCATTTTGTATTCTTAGGATCTGTCTTTTATTTCTACGTCCTCGTCCCTATTTTGGTTGTATATTTAGTCCGGGATAATACCTGGCTCCAGGGGAAGCAAACCCTATGTATGAATTACCTAAATGCTGGGTCGGTGTTTGAAAGGCTCATCCAACCTTGATGGGCTAATTTAATTGCAGGCCCATGGGCCGAGTAAAGCAGTATTCCCTCTAGTGTCAACATCGGCGTGCCACGCGTATGCTGATCATGAATATCTAACGCTCTATATTTTGCCACGTCGGCGAGTGACAGGCTGACTTGACACTTTTGATTGTCTCTATGTCTTTCCCTATATATATAGGTTTGGCTCTCACAAGCGCTTTTCTGTTAACTGTGTATTTTCTTACCTTATCTTCGGTGTTTGTATATTTTGCACGATTTGCTCAACCGTTGAGAAGTTCCGAGAGGTGCGTTACCTTACTTTTTTGTAATTATCTTTAGTACTTGTTCCATCGGCATCCTTTTAGATATGGCCGCTGAGATGAGTGAACAGGGGGATTTCCCATTGGTAAGTAGACTTGGGCCTCAACCCAGTAGGATAGCGCCTAAGTTTGACATGCATGTACATGCTTCCAAGTTGACGCAAGGTGAACTGGAACGCGTGGTTGAGGAGTTCGGCGTTCCTTTAGATTTGCATCCGATGCTTCCTCCGGTGGGCATGACCATGGACATGTTGCCGGAGAATAAGATTGGTGTTTATGTTCATCAGCTGAGGACGGGGGGTGTCAGGATTCCTTTCTCGACTTTTTTGCTAGCAGTGATAGGATACTTTCGTGTACATTTTTCTCAGCTGGTTCCGATAGGTTTGAATAGGGTCACCATGTTTGAGATCCGATGCTATAGTCTGGATGTGGTGCCGACTGTTCCCCTCTTCAGGGTTTTTTATAGGTTGTGCAAGCAGGGGCACTGGTTTTCTTTTGAGAGCCGGGCGGGAGCGAAGGCCCGAAAATGTTTCAAGGAAGTGTTGACCGGGCTGAAGAATTGGAAGGGGCATTTCTTTTTAGTAGATCGGAGGGCGATACCGCATGGTATGCCGTGGAGGCATAGGGACTCTAAAGTTACCGATGATTTTCCTAGGGTTTATTCTGAGAGGGATGCTGAGAGGGTTGCGGAGAAGGTTATCTTCTTGAGGAAGCCTTTGGATGCTATCTTATGGATGGTGGGGCTTGGTAGAGTTTTCGAGTACCCCGGATACAAGGGCGTTTTAAAGGATGCCGATGGGCATGGTAATGCAGACTTCTTTAGTCATCGTTCGCAAGAGTTGCTTATTCATTGGTTTGATCTTAAGTTGTTTTGTTGTTTTTGTAGTTCTTTCCATGTCGGAGTATCTGGAGCTTCCGGTGGAGATTGATGTAGAGGTCGGTAGGGGAGATCCTTTTGAGGAGGGGAATGAGAGGCCGGTGAGAACAACCGAGCCTTTGCCGCCAGGGAGTGCCGTTCCTGAGACCACTCCTTTACAGAAGGTGGTTGAGAAGGCGGATTTGAATGTACTGACTGCTAGAGAGGAGAAGGAGAGAAAAAAGATGGAAGCTGGGGTTGGGGGGAAGAAGAGGAACGCTGAGGGGCCATCGGAGACCACGACGTCTCGTAAAAAGAAGAAAACCAAACGGAAAGATGATGACGAGCAGTCGGACCGAACTCTTGATGTCTCCCCCCTTCGTCATATTGAACCGCAAGTGGTTGCCAATACTGCGGGGAACCAGGGGGGAGGAGAAGGGCCGGAGGAGCAGGTTGTGGGTAAGGGAAACGAGCATGAGCACACTGCTGAGACCAATCTTGAAGGTCAACCTGCTCAGGAAACTCACACGGAAAATCAACCATCTTCTTCTGATGGTAAGGAATGTCCTTCGGTACCTCTTCCCCTTCTTCTTTTGTATATATGTGTTGTGTTTTATGTGTTCTCGTTGGTTTTACAGATCATTCGGATCATTCCATGCATTCCCCGCCACCTTCCACGGAACATCCGTCGCCCGGAGAAGGTAAAGTAAACTCGCCTTGCTATACCACTCGTTATGGCCTTGTTTTTGTTGAGTAACTTTTAATGTTGTCGCAGGTGAAGGTTCTTTTGAGGGAGAAATTTTTGCCCCGGCTGGTCTCTTCCCAATCATGTCCGGTTGGATTCCTATAGGGCTTGTTTGGAGTTGCTGGCACATCTCACACCTCCGGCTGAGAAGGTTGCGTTAGAAGGATTGACCGATAACCAGCTGGTTCATCGGTCGTATGAACAAGCCGGAGGTGGGATAGCCATGCAGGCTGAGCTACTTCGCCGCTTCAACCAATTACTTGGTGAGCACAAGGAGCTGGACCGGACATATAAAGATAGCGTAGTGGAGCACGGTGCGGAGCATGGCAGGTATGTGCGGTTGGTTGAAGAGTTTGATGCTCTCAAGCAAGAGTTGGCTGATGTGAAAGCTGGTATGTCGGAGCGAGAGGAGGGTTTAGCTGTTCGGCTGGCTGGGATGGAGAAAGAGAGAGATAATTGGAAAAGAGCAGCTGAGTCCCATGCTGAGGGTGTTAATAGGCTGGAGCAAGAGATGGCGAAGAAGAATGAAGCCTTAGGGAAGGTAGAGGGGGCAAATAGGGATTTGCTTGCTGAGGTCGGGCGACTGGAGATGGAGCGTCAAAATGTTGTGAAGGATCTCCTTCCGACTGCTTGTCAACGGTTGTTTTGTAGCTCTGAGTACAAGGAAAAGATGGGATGGGTTTACGGTTTGGCCTACACCGCGGGTTTCCTGGATGGTCTTGCTTACGAACGCAAGAAAGATGATCATGAGAGACTTCTGGGTAAATTTGACAAGCTTAACATGGAGGCCCCCCGTATTTGGAAGGCAGAGTATGTGAAGTTATTTGATGCCCAGTATCCGTATATTCAGAAGCTTGCTGATTCGTACCGGATGCCATTGGGTGACCTCATGAATCTCTTGCCTGCCGTTGGTGCTCCCAAGCCGAAGCCTGTAGCAGCCGCCCCGCCTAAGAAGGTCGGAGAGTCTTCCGGGGCAAAGCGCAATCCGGGTGAAGGTTCCTCCCTTGTTGAGAATGTTGCGGGTGAAGGCTCATGATTGTTTTATTTGTTTCCTCTTTCGGATGAATGTAACGATAATAATTGTTGTGGATATATGCGTGTAATAATTTGCTTGTGATGGTTTGAAGACATTGTTCTTAGACTTACTGGAATAATTTTTGCTTACATTATTTGTATAAATATCTTGTTTATATGTGTGATTGGTGACGGGGTGTTGTTTAAGTTGGCTTATCTTGTTTGAAGTATTTAGGGTGTCGCACGGTATCCCTATCTTCAGAAGTTTGGTGGTCTTGCTCATCTTTCGTTAAGCGGCCTCCTGAATACATATATTTTCTTTTTATTTTTGAGTGTCGTTGGAGTCCCCGTGATCCAGCATACCGTAACTTCTTCTGGAGTGAAGGAGGTCGGTATATACAGTTGTTTGTGACTGATGTCCCCCCCTTTTTTTTTTCTTGAATTCGCAGCTCGACTTGCTTGATTATTCGGTATAGATTGATTTGATGATTCGGGCTATAAACCGGAGTGTGACATATCTCCTTTACCTATTGCTTTTGCCGTTGTTTGATCTTACGGTGTGTTTGCTATGATCCGTTGCGTACATAAGACGGAGTAATTTCACGATCCACTCACGAGGGAGGGAGTGTTTTCCACAATCCGATGAGTATATTGGTCGGAGTGATTTCACGATCCACTCACGAGGGAGGGAGTGTTTTCCACAATCCGATGAGCATATTGGTCGGAGTGATTTCACGATCCACTCACGAGGGAGGGAGTGTTTTCCACAATCCGATGAGCATATTGGTCGGAGTGATTTCACGATCCACTCACGAGGGAGGGAGTGTTTTTCACAATCCGATGAGCATATTGGTCGGAGTGATTTCACGATCCACTCACGAGGGAGGGAGTGTTTTCCACAATCCGATGAGCATATTGGTCGGAGTGATTTCACGATCCACTCACGAGGGAGGGAGTGTTTTCCACAATCCGATGAGCATATTGGTCGGAGTGATTTCACGATCCACTCACGAGGGAGGGAGTGTTTTCCACAATCCGATGAGCATATTGGTCGGAGTGATTTCACGATCCACTCACGAGGGAGGGAGTGTTTTCCACAATCCGATGAGCATATTGGTACATGACATCTTATAATTGTAACATAATTTGCCCGGAAAACTGAGTAGATCACAGATTATTACAGGTACTAATGAGCGTTAGTTTACATTTTCCACAAAAGACAATTCCTAAAGTAAACTTCATCGTACATTCGTTACAGTATCGTCCCAGTCGTCCGGTGCTGCTCCTTTTTTCTTGAACGAGGTTTTGAAGCCAAAGCCTTTATGTGAAGGTTTTGGAGTCAAAGCTTCCTTGTTTGTTCTCTTTGAGGGTCCTTCTTGAGAGGTTCATGTACTTCGTTAGTAGCACGGTTCCGGCAATGTCATTTTCTTTGGAGTTCTCGAGGCTTGCGTTTGTTTCTTTTGACATCCCGTTCGTCTCTAGGCTGAGAGTCTTAGCTTCCTTGGAGGCTGCTTTTGGCCGATTTTTTCGTAAGTCTCGGTGTTCGGCCTTGGCAGTCAGCTGTGCAGTTAGGGTTGCGATCCCTTTCGGGGTGGGGAACTTCATCATGGATTGACTTACCGAGGTGATAGCCCGTAGCTCCCCAAGACCAGTTCTCCCTAATATCGCGTCGTATGATGACGGAGATTGTATGACATAAAATTTCATAACTGATCTTCTGTACTTTCCGCGACTGCCCAAAAGTACCTCTAAAACCATCTTTCCCTTCGGCTTGCTCCCTTCTCCTGAGAAGCCTGTCAGGGCGGTGCGGGTCGCTTTGATCCTAGTCTTCGTTTCGACGTCTAGCTTGTTAAAGCAGCTTTCGTATATAACGTTTACCGACGACCCATCGTCCACAAGTACCTTCCGGACCAACATTCCCTCAAAACTGCCTTTTATAACGAGGGGTTCATGTGATAATCTTCCGAACACAATGGGAGGGAAAGTTATTGGCACGTTCATCCATTTCTCGTTTCCCTGTCCGATCCTCGGTTCCCGGGCGTCAGGCGAGCTTTCTATCAGATTAATTACTTTGGCTTTCCCATTATCATTTTTCCTTTGCTGGTCTTTATCTCTCTCCGTCTCCCGTTGTCTGAAATCTTTCAGGAGATGGTCCAGCTTTCCGGACTCTAAAGCGAACGACAGTTGTTTCTTGAGTTGGTGGCAATCGTCAGTAAGATGTCCTTTTTCCCTGTGGTATTCACAGAATTTGTCTGAATTTTCCTTTCTCGCCCTGCTTCCGATCGGGTGAGGGAGAGATAAGTTCAAGTGGTGTTCTGTAGCGAGGATTTCCCTCGGGGGCTTAGTTAACGACCACAATCCACTGGGCCGTTTAGGTGGATCATTGCGACGGTAGTCCAAGAGGGGTAGATCATTACGGGGGAGATCACTGCGAGGGTAGCTTCTGAGTGGAACTGCATAGGGGTGGTATGTGTCTTTCTGTCGGTAATCGTTTCGGCGATCCACTCGCGGTTTGTCGTTTCTAAAACCCTGGGTTCCTTTCTTGTTTGAGTCGAAACCCTCACCCTTCGGTAGTTCCGTACTACGGAACGCTTCTTCAGACCTTATGAAGTCATCCACCCTGGTAAACATTTCCGTGACCGTGCGCGGAACCCTATCGGAGAACTTTTTGGCGAGAGCCGGGCACTTGTGCGCGCTCATGAAGGCTGAAATTCTCATAATCTCCGGTACACCGCTTATATAGCTTGCCTCGTCTGTCCATCTCACCTTAAAGTCCGGGAGGGACTCGTGAGCCTGGCGGATGATTTTCGTGATTTCCGTGGGGTTCTTTGTACACTTCTTCCTGAGCGCAAACCTCGTGGAGAATTGTTCCCTCAATTCGTTCCAACTGTCAATACTTCCGGGTTTCAACCTTTCGAACCATCCGCCTGCGGCCCCATCCAATGTTTGTTGAAACATGCGGCACCATACGGGCATCGGCCATTCCCCCTGGTTTGCAGCTCCTGTGAATCTGGTGAGATGATCGTTCGGGTCTGTCGAGCCATCATAAAATCTCATGTTCAACGGCATGGTGTGACTCGGTCCGGAGAATTCCACAATGCGGCGAGTAAACGGCGATCTCGACGTCTCTTTAAAGGGCTTATGTAAATCATCATCCTTCCCCTTGTCCTTTACCTGACTTGCATTCTCTTCGTCTTCAAAGTTTAATTGTATCGGCTTGAGAGTACTCGCGTTCAGCCTGTTGTGCTTTTTGATAAGTTCCGTCAGTGACGCCACTTGGGCCGCAATCATTTCTCGAAGACCGGGGGACTCTTCGCCCGGGCCTTCATTCGAGTTTCGGATGTTACCTGTTTCATCCCGGTTATTGTTATTGGGTTGAAGGGTGCTGTCGGTTTCGTTCAGGTTCTGGACATTATCGGTTTTGTATCGGTTGCCGGTGTCGGGTTGGAGGATATTGTCGGTCTCATTCGGGTCTAAGATGTTATCGGTTTCGTATCGGTTGTCATTGTTTGTTTCGTTCCCCCCATCTCCGAAACGGGGAGAAGTAAAGGAGGGACCAGCCATGTCAATGCTCTAGTAGATTGAATAGCGGGTCCCACGGATGGCGCCAATTTGTTGAAGTAAAACCTTGCAGGTAGGTCCTACTTCTATGCTTCGTCCTTCGGATGGGCTCCTTCGGACCTTGTTCACTCCTACACAAGAAGAACACGCGTTAGGCTCGCCCCGGGTTTTATCCCAGGACCAACCTCCGGCGTGAGAATGAGTATCGGGTAATATGAATAGTGATATGAGAGTAACAGTAGTAGGTGTGAAATTGAATGCATATCATAAATGAAGTGTGGGTATTTATACTACCCACACTTACTGTACCTGTTTACCTTGAGACCAAGCGAGTTGACCTATGTCTGACCTATAAGGTAGGTGTCAGGCCCTGTGGGAGACATAATCCCGGGAAATCTGGGATGCCAGTGGCTGATGAGACTGTTCACTGTAGATGGCGGCGGTCCACTTAGTATGTGTATCTGGAGGCCCGAGACAATCCAGACGATCCGTGACGTCCGGACACCGGAGCATGGTCCGGACAAAGTATGACGTCCGGACATATACACCAACATCGTAGTATACCATATGTGACATGTGTAACTGGTTACTCAGCTAAAGAGGAAATCAGCTCTAACGTAGTAACGTTGTATTTCTTTTTACGGATTCCGTTCTAGCATGGATGCTATTAGTCACTAGTCGTTACGTCTGTGTCATGTACTTGGCAAGTGCGAATTGAAAGATTAACTTACATTCACATGGCAAACTTGAATACCAACTATCAAAGCATATACTCCACCTTTTTCCTATTATATGGTACTGAGTTTAGACCGAAACCAATTTACCTTACATCACACTAACCGAATTCCACCATACCAACACGGATTTGCTAAAGCCTATCAAACGGTGTAACTATGTACTAGTTCAATTTTATATAGTTTAAGGGTTTTCTCGAGTTTTGCATACTCCTAACTAAAGGCTTTCATGTTAAAAACAAAACATTACATCAAAGATAGATTTAGCCAACCCTTTGTCTTCGTACTAAAAGAGGGCACGGTGCAAGAGGGCTATGACATGTTATTGGCAATTTTTTTGCTCAATAGCATAGCCATATTGCACCGCCCCCATAACCATGTTATTTGTCAAATAGCCATGCAAATAGCGAGCGTTATCCGGGGTTTTTTTTTGTGAGAGGGTATTTTTTGGTGGAAAAAATGAGATATACTGATGCCTATAACAGTTATAACTAAAGAACCTGTTTTAGTTATAGTGATGTTATTGAGTGTGTGCGGATGTTGCAACCCAATAACATGTTGGGTTACACTGCATCCATCTAAAACTATCTAAATCCTGGCTCTCCCATACCATGCTCTGACGGGATTAGGCCTTACTGCTATTGTTATTATGTTTAATTGATCAACACGTAACTTTTTGTGTTCTACAAGGACCCAACTACAAATAACTTATTAACCAATGAAAATGAAGCAAGAAACAACAAATAAACTAACAGAAGATCCGAATCTAAACTATGGAACATTCGGAACTCAAACCCCAGATCGTACGGCCATAAACTCATCTTTAAATCCTCAAACAAAAACAAAAAAGTATCATTCCAGCATAAACCTCTCTCATTCGTCACTATTTAAACATTATAAAAAACCAACAATTTTTTCCTGTCTTTTTCACTGTCAGCACACTTTCGCCGGAAGATATTTTTTTTGCCGGAAAATATTTTCTCCGGTGGGTTAAGTTTGCTTTAAGTTTCTAACAAGTGGGTCGTTGTTAGTTTCTTGAAACATTCAGCATTTAAGAAAATATTTAAAGTTTATGTCTCTGTTGCGTGTTTCTTGAAATTTATGTTTTTTTATAAGGAACATAAAAAAAATTTAACATCTTTTGTTTTTCTTTGTGGGTTTGTTTTGAAACATAAAAATATTTAAGGGTTTTGGTTTTCTTGGAGAAAAGATATATATACATATAGTTGTGTGTATATATAGGTGGTGGTGGTGAAATATGTGATGATGGTAGCTTCGCCCAAAAATTCGATAAAAGCTGTGTTTGAAAGAGTTGGGGCTTATGGTTTTGGTGGTGGGAGTAGTAATGGGCAGAAAAGATTGAGATATGAAATTCATGAGGAAGGAGATACCATGGAAATGGTGCAGCTTGGTGCTGATAGAGCTAAGAATGTGCTTATTTTGATGAGTGATACGGGTGGTGGTCATCGGGCTTCTGCTGAGGCGATTCGTGATGCGTTTAAGATGGAATTTGGTGATGAATACAGGGTACAAGTTTCTTTCACTTTTTGTGTAGATATCTATGTTGTTCACATGTATTATTCAGTGAAATGTTCGAATTTCGTTAGCGTTGAAAATTGTTAGTTATAGCATCCAGTTTTCTAGATTGTTATTGAAATCATTAGCTTTTTGGTTAAACTTGCTCAAAGTAATTAATCGGAAAAAGTAGAACCGTGTATGTTTTTAAAAGTCTTATCGACATAATCTTTTTCACCATCAAGAATTTTTAAAGTCTTATCAACTTAATCTTTTTCACCATCAAGAATTTTTAAAGTCTTATCAACTTAATCTTTTTCACCATCAAGATACGCAAAAAAGTGACATCATTATTTTAGGAGTGAAAATATATCCTAACCGAACACATGCCATGGTCCATGGCTCTAGGCACTTTTTAAGATTAGAAATTTATTCACTTTAGAATAGGTGGTCTTTGGTTCTTGACTTATGTGTGTGATGTGATCTTTTCTAAATCCAAAGAAATGTCACTTTCATACTCTTGTAATTCTTGTTTTCATGATTTTAACAGTACTCACTTGGGTTTTGTAGATATTTGTGAAGGATGTTTGGAAAGAATACACGGGTTGGCCATTAAACGACATGGAAAATCAGTATAAATTCATGGTTAAACACGTTCAACTTTGGAGCGTAGCGTTTCATGGAACTTCGCCTCGATGGATACATGGTGTTTATCTTGCTGCCATTGCCGCCTTTTATGCCAAGTATGTATTTAGCCTCATCCCATGACTCTTTCCTTAGATATAATTAGGGCCGTAAACGAACCGGACGAACACGAACGGAACTTTGTTCATGTTCGTTCATTTAATTTTAACCGAACAAATAAACGGACGCGAACGCTTAAACGGACGAATTTTCTTGTTCATGTTTGTTTATTAAGAAAATAAGTTGTTCATGTTCGTTTATGTTCGTTCATTAAGACACTAAACGAACGCTAAACGGACATACACGATCGAACATAAATGAACATAGAAAAACAAACATAAACTTTATTAAATTATGCACATATATTGTTTTATGAGTGTTGTTTTGTTTAAACAAACCAATTTTAGAATTATACGATTAAAAGATATGATATACGAACATAAATAAATAAATGAACGTAAACGAACGCATAATCGGATGTTCACGAACATAAATGAACGGACGCGACTTTTGTTCATGTTCATTCATTTAATAAATAAACGAACATAAATGAACTTTTTACCAAACGGTTCATGAAATGTTCACTGAACGTTCAGTTCGTTTACAACCCTAGATATAATGTATTTTAGCAAGTTAGTTATTGTCTTCACATGATGAGTAATCTAAACACCCCACCACCTGTTGTCATCATCAATAAACACACTAAAACTTTTATCTTTTTCTTCCTGATGGTTCTTCGGCATAATGTCGTTTTAATTAGTCTACAAGATATGAAATGGTCGTTAAATGTTACTCCCTCCGTCCCATATTAAGTGTCCACAATGGAATCTTGGGATGTCCCAAATTAAGTGTCCATATTGTATTTCAACCAATTAGATGAGACTTTAGTGGGTAAAAATGATATTTGATTGGTGGAGAGTGTAGTTAGTGGAATCTTCTAAAACTTTGTGCATTTTGAAAGTGGACACTTAATATGGGACGGAGGGGGTATTTCTTTTGTGGTGGTACAAGATACTTGATAAGTAGATGTCACAATTTCAAGACTTTTACCTATATATGGGTAATGTTTTATGTCTAACGGTCAAATGGGTTAAGTTATAAGATTTAGCTAAAAAGAAACGGGTCAGACGGGTCGTAAGTCATTTGAATTGTACTCGGCATAAATCTTATAAATTGCTTGATCGAAATAAACTTATTCTAATCATATTTTAATACACAATTTTTATATATAAATTCAAATAGTTTGGATATAACGTGTTTGTTACTAACCTGTTTTTGACGTTCATAAAAGATATCTGCTTTGAATGAAACCTGTATTGACCTATTTCCATAATATTTATTGTGTTTGCTGACTTCTATTAATATATGGTATATTTTTGAATTGAAGGGAGGTTGAGGCGGGTTTAATGGAGTACAAGCCAGACATTATCATCAGTGTTCACCCTCTTATGCAACATATTCCTTTATGGGTACTTAAATGGCAAGGATTACAAAAGAAAGTCATCTTTGTGACCGTGATTACAGATCTTAATACATGCCACCGGACATGGTAAAGTCATAATTAGCTTCCCATTATTGTTACGCCTTATTACCGTATCTATCCGAAAAAATATGTTCATATTCTTGTTGTTTTATTAACTTTTAACCAGGTTTCACCCAGGGGTTAAAAGATGCTACTGCCCTTCGGAAGAAGTATCGAAGAGGGCTTTGTTTGACGGTCTTGAAGAAAACCAAGTACGTGTTTTTGGATTGCCTGTTCGACCCTCTTTTGCTCGTGCTGTTCTCAACAAGGTTACTACTTTTTTTTTAGGACAAATTGCATAAAAAAGTACCAACTTTGGTCAAATCTAAGTTTTAGTAGGCAATTTTGTTGGCTACAAAACATTTTTAAAATATAAAGTTGAATTAGAAAAATATGGTTGATTGAAATAGAAACTTGACCACTAATTGTTACCATTTTTTATGCAATTATCCCTTCTTCTTTTTTTTCTTTTTTTTTTTTTTTTTTTTTTTAATGGCAGTTCAAGTTTTCATGGGTTAACTTGGGGTTTTTACAGGATGACTTGCGAGTAGAGCTAGAACTGGATCCCGTATTGCCTGCAGTTTTGTTAATGGGAGGTGGTGAAGGGATGGGACCCGTGAAGAAAACAGCAAAGGCTCTTGCAGAATCTTTATTTGATAAAGAAACGGGGAAGCCAATGGGACAAATGGTAGTAATATGTGGCCGAAACAAGGCTTTAGCTTCTTCTCTCGAGTCTTTAGAGTGGAAGATCCCTGTAAAGGTAAAAATGATTATGCTGCTAGATGTGGCAATCTTGAAAGATTTACTTATGATGGGTGGATTCAGGCTTTCTTTTATCTGTAATGATCGATTAACCTATGATGAATAAAATCCGTGGTTTTTTCTTTCACAGATTAGAGGATTTGAGACGCAAATGCAGAAATGGATGGGTGCTTGTGACTGCATCATAACCAAGGTAAGATATTTTCCCTGTATTTTTCGTTAGACCGGACTAATTTGTAGTTGCATAAATGATAAATCCCATATGGTAAATTCACGAGTTCGTGAATCTTGGCTTCAAAAAGTTTGAAATTTAGTGGTATTGATTCTGCATTATTGATTTGAAATTTGGGGTATTGATTCTTCATTATTGCTTCTTTCGTATATTTTAACCGTATTATCACTCGATCTTCTAGGCGGGTCCTGGCACGATTGCTGAGGCATTGATTAGAGGACTTCCTATCATCCTTAATGACTATATTCCGGGACAAGTATGTAAATTCTGCATCTATATATTGCAACAATGTTACTCTATATATTAAGTAGGGTTAGAATATCAAACTCTTCATATTTGGAACTTGGGGTTTTTCCCCTTTTTTTATTCGACCAGTTTGGGATAAAACCCAACCAAAATCGACTCATAATCCATAAATTGCAACCTTTTTTATCCGAGTTTTATTTAACCAATTGTCCAAACTGTTTATTTATAATATTGCATTTTGAACCAACAGGAAAAGGGAAACGTCCCATATGTGGTGGGAAATGGTGCGGGTGTGTTCACCCGAAGCCCAAAGGAGACAGCTCGGATAGTGGCTGGATGGTTCAGCACAAATGCAGAAGAGCTCAAGAAAATGTCTGAAAACGCCCTCAAGTTAGCTCAACCAGAGGCAGTGTTTGACATAGTGAGGGATATCCATGAATTGGCAGGTCAACGTGGGCCCCTTGCTGACATGCCCTATGTTTTAACGCAATCGTTTTCAAGTTTAATTTAGCAGAATGTATTTAACTTTAGAGATATTATTACCTACCATTCTTTGAGCTCGAAGAAGCTTTGGTGTGTCTGAATTTTAGGGTGCTTTTTTTAAGAAGTTGGCGTGCCACTTTTTAGTTATGATTGTAGTTGCAATTGTATAAAAGTTGATTTGGAATTCTAAAACTTTAGTCTGTTTGTTATCATTCTTTATTGTGTGGGTCGGAACGTCAGATTGTATAATTAATGTAAATATCGGGTGTCGTTTTCTTGATCAAATTATGTACAGTTCTTTTAGTTTTGCTTCCAAATATTGTGGTTATTTTAGCATTCAAATTAGATTAAGACTAGTTAATCTGAAAACCATCACCAAAGAGCCGAAATGGTTACACTCTGAAGTTCTCGCAAGAGGTCTCAAGTTCAAATCTCACAAGGTACACATCTTGGGGGTGGTTTAAGAAAAGGTTGGAAACGGTCACGGAAATACCTTAGCAAGGCCACACATCTGAGTTAAGGACTCGGGTGTCTTGGATAACCTGGGTAAACCTATCCATCTACTAAGTTAATATATGATTTGATCATTTTCGGATTGCATAATCTACTTTCAAAATGCAATATCAAACTAAGGGGTCAATGGTAGTTTATTCAGAACTTATTATCGTGTTTCAAATACCATACCAGTGATGCGTTTTAAAATACCATCCCAAACACTTAAAAACTTTCCAATAATTACAAGAGAATCAGTCATCCAGTTTTTGAGGAAAGGAATTTGTTACATCCCATGCAAAACCCATGCATGCAACTTTTCGGCTGAGTATTATGTCATCTTGTTGGATCAGAAAGAGCAACAATCCCTGATCTACAACAAAATCAATCTCCGATTTGATCCAAAACCGATCGTCTCCAGGTGCTTTTCTAGTCTCAGTTTTATAATAGGCGTCTTTCTGAAACATTAGTCCAAGTTTCCATTCAATATCAATTGCTCGAATTCAACTTTTAACCTCACTTATTTTACAACAAAGTCGGATTGGATGGGCATCAGTTTGCATCCTATCCATCATTTGTAGAAGATCGAGTGTTAATAAGCATGTCTTTATGCGTTTAATTGTTTGGATACACTGATTCTGATGGTGTTTAGCATTGTAAAGTCATTACAGTATCGACTTCAACTACTTATAGAAAGATGATAGTAATTACAGGAAACAAACAGATTGAAAACATAGTTTGAAGAAATACCTGTAGAAATCACAGAAGTGTAATATTTTGTAGTGAGAACTGAGAAGTGTAATATTTTGTAATTGATCAAAAAGAAAAACTGCATAAGGTACAGAGGTCATAAGTACGATACAAAACCAAAATCCTGCTACTCAACAAATGTATGCCCTTATTATCTTCAAACTCTACATAAATAATCTTTGTTTGTACCACAAAAATCACAGATTATGTACATCATGTGTACCTCTTGCTTTTCGGCAACCATTAAGTATCACGGTAAATAGGTTGGGCCATCCATTTGAGGTTTAAATGAAGTTTGCCGGATTTAGCACCATCAAGTACAAAACACTCTTTATATTCTCCTTCCATTATGACCCTTGTTAGTGTCAAAATACATCTTCCAATATACTCCTGCACAAACAGTTGTAAAACCGTTCAAAATATGTCTACTAAGGATTCAGCCATTCACATGCTTTTTTTTAGAAAGGCAACTATCTCACAATATATAACCACAAACTATCACACATGTCCTAAGCCATTCACATGCTTGTACATTACTAGAGGTTGCAATTTTCACCCATTTACTTATCAATTCTTCCCTTCGGGTTATTTTTTATATTCAATGGGTCAAACGGATGATATGAAAAAATAGCTCAAGAGTAAACGGTAAAAAGTCCCTCAAAAATGTATTATTTTTAGGGCTAATTTTGAGACTAGCCCGGTCGCTCAAGTTGGTGGGCTTTTTTGGACTCATTTTAGTGGTTTTTTTGAAATGGACCGAGCGACTCGCGACTTAATAAGGAGGCGACATGTGGCACTAAAAAAAGTCGCGCTCAATCATTGTTGTCATACTTGAGTAAAGGGCTAACTAGGTTTACTTTTTAAGCGACCTCTGTCTTGCGACTTTTTAATACTTTGAGCGACCTATTTTGTCCTTTTCTACCAAAAAAGTCAAACTTCGAAAAATATTATTTTATTCTTTCTTGCCCCTTCCCAATGTTGAGCAACCTAAGCGACTTACGGCTTGGCACAGTGAGCGACTACTTTTACTTTTCACCTTTTTGTACTTGCGTCAGTACTTATGTAAAAAGTAGTATTTTTAAAATACTTTTTAAACACCTTTATATTTCAAATTATTAACAGAAAAAAAAAAAAAAAAAAAAAAAAAAAAAAAAAAAAAAAAAAAGATCCCAATACTGTCTTCCACGATGTATGGGGAGGTTGAGACGTAGACAACCTTACCCCTACTTATGGTAGAAAGGCTGCTTCCGGTTCTACCTTTGGTAGAAAAGGACCTCCGGCCTTGCAAGGGGTGAGGATCGAACCCTTGACCTCTCTCTCCAGAGGCAAAGGTGTTAACCAAGCCTTAGCGACATGATAAAATAATTGAGCGATTTTATATACTCTAAGCGACTTTTTTTTAAAACTTCCCCACATTAACCCATAACACACACACACACAATCAAACTACCCCAAAACACACGTACCCTTCCACCTACTCTAAATCAAACCCAAAATTAAAATCAAAATCAAAGGTTTAAACCCTGACCCTAAATTCTGTATTCCAATTTCAACTAAGGGATTAATCTACTCAAAACCTAGCCGCTGCCATTATTAATTAGTCAAGGCCTCAATGGAAAATCTAAGCAGATACTTCGATGCTAAGATGATAACTGTTCGTTCCAAAGGGCGCCCAAATGGGTAAAGTACAAAAGTGTTTTTGTGATAAAAAGTGTGGAAAACAAAGGGCGCCCTAATGGGTAAAGTACAAAAGTCGCTTAAAGTATATAAAATCGCTCAATTATTTTATCATGTCGCTTAATAATTTGAAATATAAGTGTTTAAAAAGTATTTTAAAAATAATACTTTTTACAAAAGTACTGACGCAAGTACAAAAAGGTGAAGAGTAAAAGAAGTCGCTCACTGTACCAAGCTGTAAGTCGCTTAGGTTGCTCAACATTGGGAAGGGGCAAGAAGAATAAGATAATATTTTTCGAAGTTTGACTTTTTTGGTAGAAAATGACAAAATAGAAGGTCGCTCAAAGTACTACAAAGTCGCAAGACAGAGGTCGCTTAAAAAGTACACCTAGTTAGTCCTTACACAAGTATGACAACAATGATTGGGCGTGACTTTTTTTAGTGCCACATGTCGCCTCCTTATTAAGTCGCAAGTCGCTCGGTCCATTTCAAGAAAATCACTAAAATGAGTCTAAAAAAGCCCACCAACTTGAGCAACCGGGCTAGTCTCAAAATTAGCCCTTATTTTTATGCATAAAACCTCCAAGTTACACATTAGATATACCCTTTAGGCAACTTCCAATCCCTTCGACCCATTTAACCTACTTTCTTTTCTTGCTTATTTTTTTAATTGACCCCATTTGAATAACATACAACCCGTATCCACCCCAACATAAGTAGATGGTTCAAAATTGCCACCTCTAACGATCAATATAAAAAATAATTATTATTGACCGGGAAAAAATGTAAATATGTATGTACCTTCCCAAATGTATCATGATCATATACTTCTACAACAAGCATATCGTGCAACCCATCCTCGACAACAAAGTCAAAAGTCTGATTCCAAACCGGGTTCAAATTCTCGTTCACAACCTACATACATGTAATAACTTTATAAAAACAAAGATAATCTAACAATAGGCTTTAAAACAGAGAAGCATATAGTATTCACAGGTTTGCTCAATAAAGAGGTGAAAGTACCCTAGTACTGTTTTTCATCCCGGTTTTCTTCATAGTGAGCACAACAAAAGGATCACATTTTCCCAAAAGATCTGTAGCCGGCAAGTCTTCAGCAGATATCACAGTAACGGAAAGAACTCCTCTTATAATTACAGTTTTCTTTTTACTTCCTAAATCGCCATTTTCGGTATCTCCATTTTTAAGAGCCTTTTCTAGGGATGTCATTGTGAAGTTGGAAGTAAACGGGTTTGTAAACGCATTGTCCATGCCATATGGGCAATATAGTAGCTCCAGGTGCACCTAGAAGACATTGCAACAAAGAAGAATCTAAATAGTATAAATAATTCTAGTTACTCAACTTGTCCGACCAATACACTTTTCCACCTTCACATTTTATAATTGTATTGTCATGCTTGCTATTGAGGACAATATTGGAGAGTGCTCACCTTCCCTCGATCTTTATTATCTCTCTGGATATCCAAATCTTTAACCAGTTTTATCCATACGTCCTTCACTTTGCCAGGTTCGAGTGCACTCAACTGTACTTGAGCACATCCGAGGAGTTCAGCTGCTTGAAGCCCTTCATCATCATATATTTTTACTGTCAAGTGTTGTGTGGATACGTCTTCGACTACAAATTCAAAATGTTCATTCCAGATTGGATTCAAGTCGTTGTTCTGAAGATATATAGTAACAGAGAGAAGTTAAGTTATGTTTATATATCTGAAAAAAAGGAGAAAAATGTGTATAGGACAGAGATAACTTACAATAACTTTACTAGTTTTCGTTGTATTACGCAAGGGACGGATATATAACTTAGCAACAGGATCAGACTTTCCAATAATGTCTTTATTTGTTAAACCCTGCGCTTGAACAAGTTTCACCTCCAATGTTCCCATGGGCTTTAGTTCAAGGTCACTAATGATAAGAAACATCATATGTCAGATAAAGTCATCATGTTTCGTTTGTATAATATTACTAAATCACTAATAACTTTTTTCATCAGATTTGCATGAAGGTAGCAACATGGGCATGCTGGGTAAAACAAGTCAAAATGGATATGTATTTGGTATGGGCCACCATGGGTTGGGTGACATGGGTCTAGTTGACCCAAAATAACATTTTCTTCATATTTTTTAGTAATAACTCTGCCAAATACGATTACAGAAACTATATTATTTCACTAATAATCTAATTCTTTGACTGAAACAATTTAGGAGGTTGTATGCATTAAAAATACATTTAGGTTGACCCTCAACCCATTTGACCAATTAGAAAATAAATTCTGAGCTGACCAATTCATAAGTAAATGGGTTAAAAAATTGAAGCTTCTAAGCTTGCAAGTTGCAACATGTACCTGTAATCCCCAGGCAAAATGGGAATAACTTTTCGAACCGGCCAGGTGATTGAATCCTCAACAGCATCGCGTATGGTACTCTGCATAAACAAAATAAGTTTTCTAAGCAAATGCATAAAAATGATATTAAGGAGCTGCAACAAAGAAATCTTAGGCTTATTCATCATTTTTTGTCCGGGATCCCAACTATATAGTGTGAGGAAACATTAGGTGGCAAGATGAGCGTGTTAAATACATTGGGTAAAACAAGACCACAATAGCCCATCCTAAGTAAAAGGGTCCAAATTACCACTATAAGAAATTAGAAAGTAATTGTAGGTCTGGTTTACTGGACGTGAGTTGTGCAGGAACTGAATACGAGAACCACAAAATGGAGGCTGGTGAATGATGATAAATAAATGGAACCTCAACACGTAAATTATAAGATACTTACACAATTTGCATCTCATATTAGAATTACACAAGAGTCAAAGAGATAATGTAATGAAAAAATACATAATATTTACACACCTCAAGGGCATCAGCAACGCCAGGAATAGCTGAAATGTCACCACCAACTACTTTCAGAGTAAAATCCATTTGTTTCTGCAAAAATTAGAATAAAAAAAACAAAATGATTTACTATATCCATAGGATGCATAACTAAAAGGGAAAACTTAAAGAGTAAAAAATGATGTACCTTATGTCTCAAAGAAAATGATACAGCTCCAAAACAAGGAAACTCGGGAACTAGGGGTTTAAATATCAATCTAAAAACACCAGTAAACGCAATATTCTTCACCTATACAAGAGCATAAGATTGTCAAGTTTGTATTTACTTTGTGCCCCTTGGATATATCACGAGAAAAAAAACATGTTGATTATCAATCACTCCACATATTATAAAATTCTATATTAGCAACATAAAATTTTCAACTTGTGAAGGGCTATAATAGCATATTGGCGGCATTGACAATCATGTTGATTATCAAGACTTACTTAATCAGGCTCAGAATTGGATAAACAAAACCGCAGTTAGAGATGTTTAGGTAATTTTACATTTACCCTCGACACTCGGTTTTCTTGAAAAAAATTTACCCCGTTTATCCAAATCTCATTATATTGACAATAATTGGTCAGAAAACACAATCATAATCAACCATGCCAGACAATGTAAATATGCTTATTACAACTTCAAACTGAAACAATTTATTTAAAAATACATCTAAAAGCTTATAATTTGTCTTGCCAGAGAAAAAGATGCTTCATGGATAAGATCAAGAATGTGTATCACAAAAAGACCGGGCAAGCTGAATTACCTGCACCGGCAATCCAACACCAAGTCGGGTCTTGATATCAAGTATTATACTAGGATTCCCATCCCAATTCATCTCTAACTCCATAGTTATTCCTTCACAATTATCTTCGATGATAGAAACTCCTAAATAGCAAAACATGAATATGTGAAATTTTCTTAAAGTAGCAGATCATGTTACCTAACCAGTAAGACGAATCAAAGTATTGGCTAAACACAAAAACAAATGAAAGAAAGGATACAATTGGTTATAAATGTCATAACTCATAAGACTAACCTGTAAACTGTGGAGCGACCGTGCCAAGTGTAAACTTAGAAAATGACAAAGAAGACAGTACAATTGGTCTGTATTGCTCAAGAACTGGCTCCAAATTAGCCTTTATAAGCTCAGATGCCGCCTACAGAACCATCAAAAAACTGCATAATAAGCTGCATGCCAAATAATCATATTTGAATAATCAAAGCTGTATTTGATTATCTATTACTCCCTTAGATAACCAGAACTTTTCAAACACTATTTCAAGCACATCAGTATCCAAGGAGTATCATAGACATGGTTGTGGGTTCAAGTCCCAACTGAGACACGGTGTATACTGACCTCATCAACATAGGGCCAGATCTTTGTGAGATGAGTATTAAGCCAGGTCAACTGAAAAAATAAGCAGAACAATAAGTCCCAAGAAATAAAAATCACCGAGAAAAAGTGAATAAGCAGGGAGAACAAAAAATAAAACTCACCTTCTGTCTCTGTGAGAAAACAACCCAAGAAGGGTAGAATTCAGGGGCAAGCAACTTTTTTGAATCTTCAACCGTCATTCTAGCAAAAGCCGCAATCGTTGTCGCCTTTATCACATATTTTAACCCAAAGATTAATTACATTTATAAATAATAAATATACATGGGAAGTGTATTTTTTTAACATGTAACGTTTCTAAGTGCACATCCATCCACCTCATATCAATCTAATTTTTTTTTTTTTTTTTTTTTTTAAAGCCGAACTTTATTAACACATCCCTAAAGAGACACAGGGAAACAATCCAGCAAACATCATTCTAAATCATATTCAACTAAACAGTTAGTATCTGAGCATGTTTTATTATACACATTACGAAATTTGCAAACTGAGTGTGTTCTTTTGCACTTATATCAGTTCAAAATCAAACAAATTACACACATAATAGAGCCTGGAGAGAGTGGGGGAGTATTGGTAAATGATAAAAGCCGAAAGATTATACTTACACCTATGCAAATAAACAAGGAATGTGTCAAATTGTGTGTAATACATAGTTTCTTACGCCCATCCTATCTTAAGCCCGCAAGTCGCCCCTCAAGTACAACTTAACTCAAATCTACTTCAACCAAGTCAAATCACACACACACACACGTACACACCTTCTATGCTAAAGATCAAACATTCTAAGCTTGTACCATGTGAAATAAATTATACGGATGGTCCCTGAACCTGTGCCAGATTTCACATATGATCCCAAATTATATGGATGGTACTTACAAACACACACACACACATAGCGTAAGGCTTAAGCATACCTTCTATGTTAAAAAATTTAAATGTTTTCAACTTGTACAATGTTTAACATCTTAACTCTAGTTTACACAATTCAAACCCCATCCATAGAAACACACACACATACACAAACTTTAGTGCGTAAAAGCTAATGCAAACCTAAACATATTAACATATGAATCAAACCCTATCTAACCACTTTAACATAGCTTGTGTTTGGCAACTAACGTTTAGTTTTTGAATTTTGTTTAAACACTCCAATTTTAAACCCTAACAAATAAGGAGTTTAGCTTCACGTCATTTTACCCTTTATAATTACTATTACATCTAAGCTAAACCTGAACAAATTACTCTATACGAATCCAACTAATCTACAAACTTATAAAACACAAAATTCACACAACTCAAACCCTATCCAACCACTTTAACATAGTTCGTAATTAAAAACGAGCTTTTTGCAGCATTTAGATTATAATGTTTGTTTGCCGAGCATTCACCTTTGAAATTCATTTAAACACTCCTTTTCTAAACAGTAATAAAATAAGCGTTTATCTTTACATCATTTCACACTTTATAATTACTACTACAGGTACGTTACCAAACACTTTTATAGAACAAACTACCACTACCACTACCACTGCGGCTGGTAAGCTAAACCTGAAAAAAAATTATCTACAATTAATCAAAGTAATCTACAAACATACAAAACGCTAATAAAATAAGTATTTACCTTTACGTCATTTCACAATTTATAATTACTCTGCCACAACTACGCTACCAAACACTTCTATAAAAGAAACAACTACTACTTATATAAACCTAAGCAGTTAATTTTAACCACTTAGGGGTGGTCTAGTGGTAAGGAGTTTGAGTAACTATTGAGAGGTCAAGTTCAATTCGTGCTAGGTGCAAACAACTCTAAGTGGTCATGCCAACCTTCCTAAAAAGGGGAGGACTTTACCCGGTTCGATTTTGGGCTCAAATCCCGTGGATTAGTCGGCCAAAAGGTCGGAAACCATGGTTACCCAAAACCTAAACAAATTAATTTACATAAATCCAACTAATCTAAAAACTTATAAAACAAAAAATTCACACAACTCAACCCTATCCAAACATTTAGACTACAACGTTTGTTAGTTTTCCGTAATTTTACACTTTATAATTACCGCTATAGCTAAGTTACCAAACGCTTTTATAAAACAAACCCCAACCCACCACACACTAAGGGTGAGACACCACACTTTAGTGCTTTAAAACTAAGCTAAACTTAAACAAAGAAATGTATACAAATCAAACTAATCTACAAACATACAAACCGCTAATAAAATTAGTGTTTACCTTTACGTCATTTCACACTTTATAATTACAGCTACAATACAGCTATGTTACCAAACACTTTTATAAAACGCTAATAATATAAGCATATTTACATTTATGTCATTTCACACTTTATAATTACTGCTACTCTACAGCTACGTTACCAAACGCTTTTCTAAAAACAAACTAATCTACAAACATACAAACCGCTAATAAAATTTCACACTTTATAATTACAGCTACAGCTATGTTACCAAACGCTTGCTATAAACCTAAACAAATGAATGTATATAAAACAAAAAATTCACAAACTAAAATAAAAAAAAGCTGAAACTTACAAGAGCAGAACGACGAACGGATCTGGCATTCTCAGACTTAACAAACACAACAATTAAACTTATCCCTACTACTACCCCCAGCACCAATCCTCCAACAAACGACATTTTTTTATCCTTCTAACTAACTTTTTATTTGAAGAAGCTAAATTTGACTAGTAGCATCCAAAAAAGGTTGGTTGTTTGGTTGATACTATCTTTTAGTGTGTGAGAGATAAAGGTGCGATTTTGGTGGTTTGTCTTTTAAGCTAAGATTTTGGGTTTTGTAATAGGGACAAGTTATTGGAGCCCTATTTTTGTTATCCGCTAAAACTGTCAAAAAAATACGGAATAAAAAACTGAGTTATATTAAAAAGTCAAAAAGAAGAAAAAGAATCTCTCTATTATTTGACATCACAGGGGCTTCTATAGTATAACCCTTTGTAATAATACAAGGAGGTGAAAGGTGACGTGTCTAACCATTACTTCCGGTGTTTATGTAAATTAGAGCCCTATTTTTGCTATCCGTCTCATATTAAGTGTCCCACTGTCTCATATTAAGTGTCCACTTTCAAAATACATAAAGTTTTAGAAAATTACATTAACTATACTCTTCACCAATCAAATACTCCCTCAGTCTCAAAATTATTGTCATGAGAAAAAAATCACAAAGTTTAATAAAAGTGAAGTCACTTTAATTTTAAATATTCCTCCACTATATTCTTTAGTTTTTACTTAATAAGAAAAGTAGACAATTATTTTAAGATATCTTAGACAATAATTTTAAGACGTAAGGTCTCACTAATTGAAATACAATATAGACAGAAATTTCAAGATTTTATTGCAGAAACTTAATATGAAACGAGATTTTATTGCAGAAACTTAATATGAAACGGAGAGAATAATAAATTTTAATACTATATTGAAAGCCGTGTGTGTGTCTTGACCGAACACGATACGATTTGCCGACAAGGACTTATTTGACTACTTACATTTCGATATGCCACGCCGATACGTGGTGTTGTGCCATTTGGCCTTTTCTTCATATTGAAGAGATGCCATTTGTTATTTTAAAGTAAAGTAATCTAGGCTTTTTTTTAAAAGTACGCACCATAAAATATTAAAGTACACTTTTTTATTTAATGTAAATTTTAAAATCGAACAAGCATGTAAAGTGTCAAACTATTGTCTTTTTTTTTATATATTTTTGGGTTTGCCGACAAGGACTTATTTGACCACTTACATTTCGATATGCCACGCAGATAGGTGGTGTTGTGCCATTTGGCCTTTTCTTCATATTTAAGAGTACACTTTTCTTCATATTGAAGAGTACACTTTTTTTGAAATGATGATTAATCAAATTTTCAAGTCATTTGTATGTTTGTAGTATTATTTAAGTTTATACGTTAACTTGATGAACTTGTAAGCTAAAAAACTACATTTTGTTCTAAATCAAATAAGCACATACACTTGAATGATAAGCGAATGTAAACAAATTTTTGGTTTGTTAGAATGTAAACATATTTTGGTTTATTAGCTTATATGACAAAAATAAACCTACTAGAATATTCAAATAAACTTATTAACGAATTAGCTTTAAGGAAAATGCTTTTATGGACTTAAATTTTGTGACTTGTTTGAAAAATCTCGTGTCTATGTAAAAGACATTGCTTTGAAGCGACCCAAAGAACCCATGGCAGGCAAGGCAATCATCTACTGGTACGAAAGTTTTGATCGAATCGAGCCTTATCATAAGCCAAGGAAAAAGCCAAATTCGGTTATGTGGAGGAAAATTATAAAACGGCAGTTCGACTATTTATAAACTTTATTTTGATGCACAAACGACTCTTCTTTTTACGGAAGAGTATATATTCTATCAAAATATCCTGATAGAATATGGTCGTCCAAAAGTTCGAAAACCATGATTAAAAAAGAAAAACAAAATGATGAAAACAAATGTTAATCAATACTAACAAAAAATTAAAACCAAACTACTTCATATTTATTTACACATGGCAGAAGTAATATGTAACGTGTAACATAAAACATCAAATTTATCCGGCGAATGAAGTCCGAATCCAACCATCTTCAATGGAACTCACAAAACCACTCGTATGTCGTATGCATCTAGTACTTGTACCATGTTACGACACATGCTACAAAGTCATGTAAGCGTGAAAAGTTGATTGATATAAACGAACGGTTCATGCTTTTTCGTGTTTAGACTAAAGTTTACCCTTTTCGTCCATGCCTAAGATAGTCCATTCTGATAACCCATAATTGCTCTCCCACCACCTTCATGTCTGGTCGGTCTGATCGTGTTGGAGCTGCGCATTGGAAAGCTAAACCGAGCATCTTTGCAAAGATTTCACCGTCGACTGCTGCTTTCATTTGAGGGTCAACTAAATCCATAATGTCACCGTCGTTGTATTTCCCAAATGCCTGAAAAAGTGAAAATAACCACCTATATATAGTCATGCGCCAGAGGTGTAAAAATGCTTTTGTGTATAGTATAAGAAACAACGCACAATAGACATCTATCAATACACGATGTACAGCTTGATACACACAAGTAGAAGAAACTTACCCATCTTATTGTCACCTTCTCCTCGGGAGATCTCTTTGACTCAATAGGACGACGACCCGTTAGAATTTCTATAAGTAGAACCCCAAACGAGTACACGTCACTCTTTGGAGTGAGTTGATAGGTTCTCATATACTCGGGGTCAAGGTAACCCACTGTCCCCCTTACTTTGGTAACCACGTGTGTTTTATCAGTCTCCGCATCACCAAGCCTTGCAAATCCAAAGTCAGCCACTTTTGCTCTCAGTCTATCGGTTAGAAGAATGTTGGATGACTTCACGTCCCGGTGGATAATTTGCTTTTCTGTAAAAGATCAAGAAAAATCATACTAACAAGGGAATGTATTGATGAGCATATATTGAATAAGAATGATATGATTTACTAAAATCTTCCAATTTTGAGTTAAGATTTACCTGCGTATAGGTGGAGATATGTTAAACCATGAGCAATATCAATGCAAATTTCAAGTCGTTGACTAAAGTCCAAGAAATTTCCGTGAACACCTGAAACAAAGAAGCAACTAAATTTTTAAGATTGCAAAAATGATAGGAGTTATGAGGGTGCCAATGGACTTGAAAAACTTACCATCCAAATGTTCTCTAAGTGTACCATTAGGTACATATTCAGTAACAATAAGGCGCTCGTTTCCTTTATCAACATAGCCAAGCAGCTTCACTAGATTACGATGATCAATTTTCGAAAGTAGTTCAACCTCGCTTTTAAATTCACTTTGTAGAGCATCAAAATGTTCCTACACAATATTTTACAGTTGAGGGTTAATTGGTTTGGTGCGGTTTTTATCCATTCTTCATATTGTAGATCCCATTTTCTTATATGTATAAACAGGGCTCACAATCACATATTCATTTCATGTTGAATATACACATTAAAAATGAGGAAAAAAACCCGAATAGGACTTTAAGCTAACAAGCTCACAGTTTGGCTGCCCTAAACTATTCACACCTGGTTCAAAAGAAAAGAGCATGCTTTGACTTCTGAGGTCAAACAAGCCAAATTTAACTTTTTGTAGGGATTTTATACAAAATTAACACCAATGTTAACAATTGCTAGATAGTTCGGTGTAGTAGTCACTTTTTTTCTGAACATAAAAAATATGATCAACCACATTAACTGTGCAATTAGGTGATTGACAATTTTGCATGTTTGACCTAAAAGTCAACTTTTTGCACTTCTTTCATACCAAAGGAGCTATATGCCTATAGGTTAGTACATAGAGTAAAGCTATGCCCTTTTGGTACTTTTATTTAAATTATTTTGTTCAGTTATTTATAATATTTATGTAAAGTTGGAGAAAGTTTTTGTAGATAAAACCAGTCTCACCTCCTCTAAACTGAAATGTTTCAACCTAAACTTATTCGGACCCGTGAGCTGCTGATCTTGCCACGTCTAATGTTATATACCAGCTACAGTTCCCTAGCGACTATTATGACCAAAAAATACTTCTTAAAGGAAAAAAAAAATTTACTCAATATTATATTGTACACAAGTATGATTACCTTTTTTGCTCTTTTAATGGCTACCACTTGACCGTCAGGTAGTTGAGCTTTGTATACGGTTCCAAAACCTCCTTCACCTAACTTTAATGATGGTGCAAAATTTTGGGTAGCTCTTGCAACTTGGCTCATGGTCAAATGAACAGATCCAATCCTATCGAGTTTAGGAGACATTGAGAATCTACTGGGACTAGGTGGAACTCGTAATGGACTAGCTGGAACCTTTTCGGAAACAGAGTTCATTTCTACAGATGAAGTTGAGTCCACTGCAAAATATATATTAATCCAAATTAACCAACCAAAATGCCAAAAATGATGATTGTTGGTTAAGGTAAGTTTTGTTAACAACGAGAAAAGTTTTGTGGTTTCTGAAAGGGTCAATTTCCGATGTATACATTTCCTATAAGTTGTGTTGTTTACTTTTCTCATAGGAAATGACATGTTTGTTAACAATGAAACTTTTCTGACCCGTTACACAACTCATAGTTAAGGCCTTAAAAGTATGCATAATAGGAAATGGAAATTCAAGATTTTGTGGCATTTAAATAAAATAAATCAACAGTATAAAATTTCACTTACTTGAATTTGGCTCCTTGCCAAGAACAATGTGGGGGGTTTCTTTCTTTCTAGCATGAAAGCATGGGCAACAAACACTGCAACATAATATTAAAACCCCAATACCAGATCCACCGATCACTAAATATTTGGTATTAAAAACCGAATCTTTATCATCTTTTTTTCTCTTTGACTCGTTTAGCTCTCCTTTTAGAGTTTGGTCTTGTACTAAATTTTGTAGAAATCTTCTTCCATCTGATCCAAATGACAAAAAGTCAAAATGATAAGTCATCAAGTTTAAACAATTCATTATGAATACTTTTGTCCCAAGATACTGTAAGACTTACCTTTTTGGGACGTCCAATGGAAGGAAATTTCCTTTTACCAAAAGACCTAAAAGTTAAATTACGTTTTTCCCTTTATCGTCATTAAAAGATTATGTTATTGACTTGGGTCACATAAACTTCTGTTTTCAAGAATAAGACAGCGAACAAAAATTGCAAATTTCTTATACTGAGATAAAATCATGTGTTATGGTTATCATGAAAATGATGGCTTTGAGTTGGTTCACTTTTCCTTGTGTGCAACAATGGGTATCTAACATATTTGACAAATGCTCAAAGGGTTGCAATTATTATGGAACGAATACCAGAATTTATATTTGTGTACCTGTAGAATGATCCACCTTGTAGCAAAGACTCTCGGCGTTTTTGTTGATGAAACAACGATTTGTACGATACGACTTGATGGACTTGCAAAATAAGTCTTTGCTTACTAATACCCCATTTATATACAACAGTTTGCTATTTGAGTCACTCGAAGTCCCAATCTGATAGGTCCCACAAGCTTTCAAAGGTAAAAATCTCGCGGCAAATATGATTTGTAATTGCACCAAAAATAAAAAGCTCAACACGATCACTCCCATTTTCATTTACGAGAATATTTATTTCATCTCATCGATACAAAATAACAAGGGTGTCACTAACTTCTTCAAGTCATCATTAAGCAAAACTAGAGGAATGGCGTCTTGGTAATATAGAAATATATCAATAAAGACGGTTTCATAGCTGATTCAGGAATAATGGAGTGCTTCAATACACAATACAAAAATATTCTGCACCGCTGAAGTCAAGTGTAGTCCTTCAAACCTATTCACAAAATAAACTAAGATGGTGACATGTGTGGAAAAAAAGGGCAAGTTCCAAAATCGCTAAAGAAACTGAAGTAGGGGATGTTAATTTGGACAAATATTTTCAAAGTGATTATCTAACTATCACTAGTATTGGATTAAATGGTTCTTATCACTATTTACGACTATCTGATTGCTTAGTGGTCAAAAAACAGTTTCATACTGACTATAATAAACGCAATATTAACATAGTAGTGTAAAACTACTTATACACCAGTATTTCCATAAATGATTATAATCTGTCAAACTGCTTCCATTAGAAGTGATTATGACAACTTCAAGAATGTTTTGTTACAGGCGATTATCATTTAATATCACATAATGAATTTCAAAATATGCACATTAACACAACCCCTAAGAAACACAATTTAACTAAGTATTCCCGAAGCAGAATTCACAAAAGTCAAAACCCTTGATTTCTAAAACCCCGTTCTTAAACACTTAATGATGGTCAAACTTCATCCTAATCTTACAACATTCCCTTATTTGCACAAATCATACGGGTATTCCCAATATAAAGAAAACATAACCCAAACTCAATGAAAATCGGCCACTGGCCAGACATTAAACATCTTATGATAGACACAAATATACGAGTCTACAACGGGAATCTGTAACAGCAAACATAATTCTTCATACCCACAAAACCAAATGATCAAATCAGTACATACTTATAACTGATGCACCGAATTTCAAGATTTGCATACAACTTTCAATATATTTCTTCGCAATTGACACAACCACATGTCATAAAACATGAAACTAAACAAAACCCATCATTCTAAGTTCTAACCACAATATATTGCCATAAAATTATGTCAAAAATGTTAGTTTTATGGACAAATATTAATATGTGTATGTCTAGAATCGAACTCGAGACCACGGGATTGCACACTTTACGTATGAAGAATTAATGGATAATAATTATATATATAAAATGTTATGTATTTAATTATTAAAACACAAATAATGACTAACGGACGTTAAGTAATTAACAACAATTGACTAACGACCGTTAGAGAATAAGAGAAGGACTATAGATGAAACTAGAGGAACAAGAAGCTTCCGGAATCCCTAGGGATACCCTTGGCCGATCGGTTATGGGCTTGGGAAACCCAATCCCATGCCAACTTGTTCTCCAAGATTGTCATGCTATAAATACAAGACCTAGAGTTATTGATTCATTAACTCTTGTGCACTTACTATAACCCTAAGTCTTCTCTTCTTCTTTTCCTTGATGAGGCCAATCGATCAAACACCCTTAAGGGCCGATCGGTTTTGATTTTTCCCTAAACAAATTGTTTGGTTTATTTTGTGTTTAATTACTAGCATCAACATTAATTCGGTTATAGTACGTGTGTACAAGAACGTGGTGTAAACACACTATTGTTTACATCTTGGATTGAATTACAAAACGGTAAGGGGTAATTCGTTAATCCAATTATAAACCCTAATTAGGGTTCTTGATCTTGATTGAAGAATTTGAAGTTGATTCTTGTTTTGCTAGAATCAAAGGTACGTTTACTTTATTATTCGGTTAATTCTTTATGTGTTAAATAGATCCTACGCTTCCGCATGTGTGTGATGATTATGTGTTTAATATATGAACTTGTCATGTTTATTAAATTCCAACAGTGGCATCACGAGCCGTTTTAACATGTAATAAATTACCGAAACACATAAAAAACGAATCTTGGATTAGGTTTTAATGTTGGTCGATTTTTTAGGGTTTAAAAAATCGAAAACCCTAATCTTTAGGGGGGGGATGCCCTAATATATAAAAATTAATTTTGTAGTTTTGAAACCCTAAAATTGTAACATGCTTATGTGTTTAAAGTTGCGTATCTTGTGACTTGTATTAATCCATGATGAAACATGCATGTTTATCATGGATTAGGTTTGATTAATTGTTAAATTGATTTACACATGTAATTATGATAGATCTAAAATTGGGGAAAACCTCAATTAATTATATTAATGAATCTATTATGTGCAATTTGGTATATGTTTGCTAAGACTAACGCAATCGATACGTCGATGCATGTGGCTCACTTACCATTGTAAGTGATAGTCTTAGTTAAATATATGCATAATTAACATAGAAAGATTATTAATAGGTTTTATCAAACAAGTTTGCATGTGGCTAATTGATACATAAATTAATTGTTAAGATTATGTGTGTTATTTAGTTGTTTATTTTTATTATTACTTGTTTTTTGTTTAATTATATGACACATTGTAAGCAAAAAAAAGGGTAATTTTTTGAATAGAAAATAAATAGACTAAATAATGGTGAAACTTGATGTGATAAATTATGAATCTTGCAAAGTCTTATGTGCCGATAGTGGTTCGCTTCGCACGGTAATTTGCTCCCAGGCGAGACTAGCAAGATTATAATTTATAACATGTTTTAAGACTTAAAGTCATAAACTTTTAATTGAGTGATGAGTTTTGTACCAATAGTGTGAACGGCTCACCCAGTTTTGACAAACTATAAGAGGGGTATAAGGAGGATTGACATTAAATTGTCAAACCGAAAGAGACGTGTTTTTAATTGGCACTTGTGCTGACGTTTGTCTCTCCGCTCCTTTGTGCGTCAAATTGGAGCTACCAAGTACGGCTATTAATGTACAAAATCATCTTAAGAGTGAATTGACCTCAATTCCACGTGCCACTTTGTGGTAATTATCCGAATAACTTGGGTCTTTTGACTCATGCATTAGTAGGATATAGTGGGCGATAATTGTAGGTAATTATTTGATTGGTGAACCCAATACCTCAATTAAAACTTTGTTGATTTAAATCTTAGCTTAATATTGGTAAATAAAAAGGTTTTGAAAAACTTATGATACGAAGATGTGTGCATGCTTCTTCGTACATATTTTGATTGACACATCAAAATAAGTACCCTAAAATTTAAGTTCATGCCATCTAATTATAAGAAACACTTGAAGTTGTAATTTAGCTTAAGTGAGACCTTGACTAGATTACAATGACAAGGTAAATTTCCGTTAATGCGTGAGACCATATATGGAGAATTTGCAGTTTCTAAATTAGACAACTTAATTAAGTTGTTAATGAGACCTAGAAACTTAAGGCATGAGATGGGATGAAACATGCTTACTTTGCAAATTGAATTTGGCAAATGTAAATCCCATAATGATCTAGGAACTGTAAATTGTTTGCCAATTATTGTTCGACAGATTACCATATTTTATACTTTCATTACTAGCAGATCAACTGATGTAATGAAATTATGAAAATTTGGATCCTAGTTTTTCTAATGAAATACCACAAGTTTGTGGTGTGTTCAGTTAGGAGAATCAAACTCTATTGGTATCGTTTGATTAAAGATAACTATAACTTCTTTTCTTCCAAAAAGTAATCAAGGTTAGATAATTGAGTATGGATTGTATATACTCAATAAGACTCCAACCTAGAAGATTAATAAGACGCCATTTATTATGGAATGTGATGAATCACATTAAAATTGAAGTTCTTAATTTGTTAAACAACTTATGAAGTAGGATATTAACAAACTAATGTAAGGAACTGTCAATATGTATTTGTAATGTTCCAAAAGAGAACAATTTAGTGTTGCTCTACTTGCTAAGTATTTATAGATAGTCTATAAATTGCAAAAGGCAAGTGGGAGGTTTTATCTTGAAAAGATAAAATTACAAGATGCATAATCTTCTAAAATACACTAGTAAATGTCATGATGAGGATTAAACATGTTAATGTTAAATCTCAAGATGATGGAATTCTCATTCATAGATCCGCAAGGATATCTCAAATATTTGAATAATATGTTGAGGATTATGAGTTACAGGATTATGGTAAACCTGTAGATCATTAAAATGAATTGCAAATATTGAATTTGGCAAATTACTCATACTATAAATGTTAAGATGCAGTCCATAAAGATAATTAGTTTTTTGGAAACTTAGTTTATCTTGAACTCTATAGTTAGACTATAGAATGAAGATGAGTTTCTTCAAAGGGAATGAAAATCCTAGAGGTTTAAATCTTTGCGTAGAAATCATATGGACAACTTTGTAAATATATTTAATGTATATGACAAGATTATTAATCACACTTAAGCAATTAACTGTGATTGAATATTCTTTCTAGGCACATTAAATGTATAAAGATTATGATTGTCATTCTTAGTTTCATTAATATGAAATTGACAATGGAATATCAAAACTCTTTCTTGAGTAATTACTTGTGCGAGGACGATAAGTAATCAAAAGGAGTATTTGAATTCAAATAATCTTTGGAAGTATACAAAGTGCAAAAATTCATGAATGGATTAATGCATGCATCTAGGAGATATACTTATGTTTAATTATTAAATCCAAGTTTTGATTTATAATTAAAATAAGATAATTCCTTAGTATTCCTGAAAGCTAGTGGGAGTGTTATGATTATTTTCTTATTTCATATATGTTGTATAACATATAGGAAGTAACATTCCATATACGTTAAATGTTAAGTCTTAGTTTGGAATAAAACTTCACTTGAAGATTTAGAAAATAAACATACAACCTTGGAATATATGTTTATTGTTATAAACATAAGTGGTAAAATAATTAATTCTAATAGAACATGATATACTATTAGAAAGTCTAAATAGGATACATATCTTTGAAAAGATATAACATGAATGAAATCTAAGTTTGACACAAGGATTTTTCATGTACATCATGTTATTTGTTGTATCATGCTTGGATGAAAGATGATTTGACAACATTGATATCTAATTGAAAGTTATTAGATAACTAAGTGTAATGAATATGGTTGGATATAGAATTACATCCTCAGCCTGGAATTGCTCCTAAATTCTAAGTATGAACCATATGGCAAATTGTTGCGTAATCGTTATAGCCGATAAATCTTGAAAGATTGGAAGGCATCAAACATTACACAATGGATATTAAAGTTTACGGAATTTTTAAGAGCATATTGTTGTTTGCATACAATGATGCTAATGAAATTGAGATGACACTCAATCATATTTGTCAAAAGCGACGGCGAATTCAAGGTGCAAAGACCCAAAATGTCGCCTAGGCGAGAGGCGCAAAAAAAGCGCGGGCCCGAAAAAAAAAAGCGCAAGGGTTGCCACAAGATTCACACTCCATTATAATACTATCCCACTAACTTAATTGGATTAAAACACTTTAAATCAAAAAATCCCAAATCGTACGCATGAACCCTAATTTCCAAAATCAAACCAAACTTGTTTCTGGGTATGATTGGATCCTTGTATCATGTTTATAACATGATTCCGACCAAAACCCACTAACTTAATTGGATTAAAACACTCTAAATCAAAAAATCCCAAATCGTACGCATGAACCCTAATTTCCAAAATCAAACCAAACTTGTTTCTGGGTATGATTGGATCCTTGTATCATGTTTATAACATGATTCCGACCAAAACCCACTAACTTAATTGGATTAAAACACTCTAAATCAAAAAATCCCAAATCGTACGCATGAACCCTAATTTCCAAAATCAAACCAAACGTGTTTCTGGGTATGATTGGATCCTTGTATCATGTTTATAACATGATTCCGACCAAAACCCACCCATTTAATCACACTTTTACACACACCGTCGCTTAATATTTCTGTGCGCCTGAGCCTAAGGTTTTGGGCGTTGTGGGCCCGCATCGCCGTCGCATCTCGCCTAGGCGCACAAGGCGCTCGCTTTTGACAACTATGCTAATGAAATTGAGATGACACTCAATACTAGTCATGGTAGGATTTCATCCTTGTTAATGGCCATGTGTACTAGTTATGCTTAACTAAGAGCATAGTTGCATTATACATTAAAGAATTAGAATACTTTAAACTATAAAAGGTTTGATAAATTGGTGGTTGAGAATGTCACGCATTTTATGAAATATTATGTGGAAATATCAAGATAGTTGAATGCACACATACAAGAACTTCACTAATTGAATTATTGAAATAAGTATTCTCGAAATTCCGATAGATCAAAATTAGTTGATTTATGTCTTGTCAACAAGTATGATTGACATGACTTGAGGCATAATTCATTAACTAGAATTATCATGCATTGATCTATTTAGTATTTGGATAAGGGATGTTAAGCAATTATTATTTACAATGAATTAAAGTACTTGGTACGTTTGTTTTCATTAATAATAGATTGTATCCTATATTTGCATGTTTAAATCCATGAATAACTTATGTTATTCTAAATAGTCCGTTGTCAATTAATAATATGGGAATATATTGATGCGTTGACATGCCAATTTCACATTATATTCAATGAATTGAATATAGGACTTATCCCAACTTCATGAGTTTACTTTATGGATCTTGTCATCAAGTAAATCATGAATATAGTTATCCTCAGACTTGAGATACCAGATAACTGTCATGGATGTAGTGCATTTCTGTGAAGCAATTTACCGCTATACGTTACTGGTAGCTATAAGGATTGTTTTCAGGAGTGTTGCAAAGTTCATGGGTTATGCTCGTAGTCAAGAGAGAATTTGTTCCTTCAAAATTGTTTTGAAGTTTAATACTGCTGGGCCCCTCGTAAGGTTGACAAGGTGTTTGCGTGGCCACGCCCAAGATCTATTTGGAATACGTTCAGACGATTTGGTAATCTTGCTCAATCAGAAACAACGAGAAACAGAATGGTTAATAAAGAATGACTAAGATCCATATCTTTATTAACGTAGTATTAGTAACAAAAGGATAATTATGATGATGAATCATCGAAATGGTTTTTCCATGAGACCATCCTTGAGTTGTACTAGGGGCATTGGCGTGTTGCTAGACGCTAACCAATGTCATTACACTATTAATAGATGTCCAAGTGGGAGCTGTTAGTTTTATGGACAAATATTAATATGTGTATGTCTAGAATCGAACTCGAGACCACGGGATTGCACACTTTACGTATGAAGAATTAATGGATAATAATTATATATATAAAACGTTATGTATTTAATTATTAAAACACAAATAACGACTAACGGACGTTAAGTAAATAACGACAATTGACTAACGATCGTTAGAGAATAAGAGAAGGACTATAGATGAAATTAGAGGAACAAGAAGCTTTCGGAATCCCTAGGGATACCCTTGGCCGATCGGTTATGGGCTTGGGAAACCCAATCCCATACCAACTTGTTCTCCAAGATTGTCATGCTATAAATACAAGACCTAGGGTTATTGATTCATTAACTCTTGTGCACTTACTATAACCCTAAGTCTTTTCTTTTTCTTTTCCTTGATGAGGCCAATCGATCAAACACCCTTAAGGGCCGATCGGTTTTGATTTTTCCCTAAACAAATTGTTTGGTTTAATTTGTGTTTAATTACTAGCATAAACATTAATTCGGTTATAGTATGTGTGTACAAGAACATGGTGTAAACACACTATTGTTTACATCTTGGATTAAATTACAAAACGGTAAGGGGTAATTCATTAATCCAATTATAAACCCTAATTAGGGTTCTTGATCTTGATTGAAGAATTTGAAGTTGATTCTTGTTTTGCTAGAATAAAATGTACGTTTATTTTATTATTCGGTTAATTCTTTATATGTTAAATAGATCCTACGCTTCCGCATGTGTGTGATGATTATGTGTTTAATATATGAACTTGCCATGTTTATTAAATTCCAACAAAAAAATTAAGAAGCTGTGAACCACCAAGCATATACTTATTAAAGACTTGATAAATGAATGAGGTTTACCCGGGGACGGCCTTTCACTAAAATTTAAGCGGCTTAGGGGTATTTCCGTGACAGTTTCTAACCCTTTCCCTAGCTACCCAAAATGTGTACCTAACGACGTTTGAACCTTAGACCCCTTGCGCGGACATCATGTGTCTTACCACTAGGCCATTTGGTCCGGGTTATATTAAAGACTCAATCTTTATCCAATTTCTTCACAATTAAGACAACCCCAGATGACAAAACAGTAAACTAAACAAAACCCATCACCAAAAACCACCTCAAATCCCATAAAACTTATAGAAACATACTAAAACTATTATAACAGGCTCAACCATCATAATCATAATTTGCATATAAAGACTCACTTTTTATCCAATTTCTTCACAATTGAGCCAAACCCAGATGATTAAACAACAAAATAAGCAAAACCCATTATTCAAAACATCTTAATCTTCATAATTCAAAAAAAAAAAAAAAAAAAAAAAAAAAAAACAGCTCAGCAGTATACCAACTCATAATACAAGTCAACAGATATGAAATGAATAAAGTTCAAACCTTTATGAAGTTTGACTGAATAACAAGAACATAAACCTTAATCTTATGTTAACAAAAACATCAGATTGTTAAGAATGTTTTGTTTCTTGATGCAGATGTTGGAAAGACCAATGAAGGTGTGTGTTTGTATATAACTATATATGAATATTTAGATTTGAAGGGTCAATGGCAGTTTTGTTTGTGTAAAAAAATTGGTTTTAAAAGTTGGCCTAAATATTGGAAAATTATTGGAATTGATGTCCCACATATGTAAGCAAAGTGAGCTGGTTTTTTTAAGTTCATGTGCTTTCTATATTTAGATGTCATTCTGTAGCTAGGCTGGTAGACTTGATAAGATTTGCACCTTGTTTTGGGGTGTTTGGATATCATTTCTATATATAGACATTGTACATTTATACTTCTTTCGTCATAAAGTTAATGGAAGTTGTAATTTTAGTGTGTCCAACTTTCATAGCAGATATTTGTTTTGAGACGGGAGAGTATTCATTGAAAGCTTGATACTATGTTTTCGACTACTTTTAGTTGTATGCAGGGACTGAACATATAAGGGGCTGAGGGCGCCCCTTCTCAAAAATTTTGACCCTATGTACATTTTATATCATTTTATTTCTAAGTTTTAGTCATTTTTAATATAAAAATTTCAGTGTTGTTTATATCGGTCATCTTAAAAAAATTACGTTACAAGTTGGCCCCTCTAATAAAAAAGTTCAAGTTCCGTCTCTAGTTACAAGTTGGCCCCTTGCGAAAAGTGACACCGGACTGAAGTAAAACCGCAACTAAAATATAAAATACAGTAAAAGATGACACACGGCTTTAACGTGTGTGTGTGTGTGTGTATATATATATATATATATATATATATATATATATATATATATATATATATATATATATATATATATATATAGTGTGACTTTCTTTTCAGAACCACCTTATCTGCGAGAACTGACAGAACCACCAAAAACATACATGCACGCCTTCAATAATTGTATTTTTGCACATATGTTCGAAAAACAACATATATGTTTTAAAAAAAACATGGTTGTTCTAAAGAATTTGATAAAAAATTGGAAATACAAAATTTTTTCTTGAAAGTGTGCATGTATGTTCTTATAAGGCGTGCAAAAACAATATTGTGGCCGTGTGTAAGGTTTTTGTGAAAAAAGATGATGAGTTCATGATGATATTAAAGAACATAGGTGGATACTTACGATTATTGATGATTTGCGTGTATTTTTATTTTATTTTAAAAGGCGTGCATGTATGTTTTTGGTTGTTCTGTCAGTTCTCGCAGATAAGGTGGTTCTGAAAAGAAAGTCCCCCTATATATATATATATATATATATATATATATATATATATATATATATATATATATATATTACTATGATGAAAATTAGTGTTTTGAAATGAATTGATGTGCAACGTTATGTTGCCTTTTATAGGTACTTTGGAGAGCCAAAAGAAAGGGTAAAAAACCAAAAACATTAAGACCGTCTTCTCAACTTGTTTTTTGAAAGTAATAGTAAAGTAAAGAAAGTAGAGTAAATAAAAGTAAAGAAAGTGATAGAAAAAGTTATGTGTTTAACTTTCATCTCATTAATGGAGTGAAAGTGTTAAGGGAAAAAAACACAAGTATTTTCTTTCCTCTCCTTTTTCTTTCCTTCCTTGAAAAAAAACTTGAGAACACTACATAATTTTAATTTTTCACTCAATTTTACTCCCTTTCATCTCAAAAAGAATCTTGAGAACAGAGTGTAAGAGTCGAAAGCTCTTCATGAATTCAAAAGGTCATATCTCTCTGAAAGGTCATTTGCCCTTTCATGTCTAACATAAAAAATGGGAAGTGCGATGATTCATATGTATGCAATCCGGAGTTGATCACTCCGTGATCTTTGCGGCATAAATGCTAATCCCGTTATGCCTGGCAAGAGCCGGAATTTACCCGATAGTGAACTCTAGAATTACTCAAAATGCTAGCAACATCGTGAAATCCAAAATATGATATGCAAACATTTAAGAATTGTGCGCTTAATATTTTTTTGGGCCAAATATTGGGCTTTACATATGGCCTTAGGCCTTAGATGGCTCGGTAGATTGTTCTCCAACTTTCTAATATAAAAAATTTGCTAGACATGTTAACTTATAATGTAACAACAATGACTAATTTATTCAACTTTTCATAAATGACTAATTTTTCATTCAACTTAAATGAATTGATGTGCAACGTAAAAGTGTTAAACACTCCATCATATGTTTGAATAATACTATAGTTTTTTCACTATATAATGATTTGGGATATTTTAGCTAAAAACAAGGTTTGCCAACTTTAATTGTAAACATGATTAAACTCCATCATATGTCTATCCATTATCTTTTCGTGTTATGACTTGTATGACTATACATGAAGGCAATCAACTTTTGACATCTATCATCTTTAATGGGATAATGTTTTTTTATTGCCTTTTCACATAAAAGTTAACCTTTAGACCGTCCGTAATGGGTGCTATTGCACCCGAAACAGCCCCCAACAGCGCCCCCTCCCCCAAAACGGAGGGGCGCTGTTGGCTTAAAATTTGCATTCTTCGCTGTTCTGACAACGCCTTCTTTTCTCCTGAAATTTTGCATGCCTTCTGTTCGGATCATGTGGAAAGGACTAAAAACAAATAAAAGGGAATAAAAAAAGTTTGGTAGGTCTTGGGAAAGCAATAAAAAAGAATAGAAAGGAATAAAAAAAAGTTTTTTATTATTAAAAAAAAAATAAAAAGGAATAAAAAAATAATGCCACGTGTCAAACAACCCCCCACTCTACACTACACCACTTTTTCAACAAAGCCACATCTTACCCCACATGCCACGTGTCGGACAACCCCCCACTCCCCATCTCTCCCCACTACACATGGTCTTAGGATAGTTTCATTTATCTCTGTGTTTTTATACTAATTTATATTTTAGCTAATTTTAAAAGAGTTTTGTTATGTGTAGTGTTGGGGTAGGGGCGTTAAATTTAACAATTAGAAGTATGCAAAAGAAGTGATACATAAGGTTGATCGTAAATAGATATTTGTAAAATACGAGTGTTTTATTATCTGAGTATAAACAATTATTGCATATAACAAATTACATTTTAAAACACCATCAATAACAATGAGACCACTTACATCGGCTAGAGTCAAACTCACGTTAAAGGGTTTTTTTGGTGCTTTAACGCACGTTAAGTTGAGTTAACCGATGGATGCCCCTGCATTAACGTGGCGTTAAGGGGCTGCGTTAGCTCCTTAACGTCACGTTAAGGGTGTGTTTTGTAAACAAAAAAAAAAAAAAAAAAAAAAAAAAAAAAAAAAAAAATTACATTATGCCCCCCCAAACGGCTACTGCAGTTGCCATGTGCCAACTTTCAGAAATTACAACTATGGTCCTTGTGGTTAACGGCTACATTAAAAAAATAATAATAATAATAATTCAAAACCAATTTCACTCTCTTATAAATACCCATTTCATACCACATTTTTTTTCACACTTCCACAAATCGCTACACTACATCTTACACTATATTCTTCAACCTTCCACCAAAAAAAAAAAAAAAAAAAAAAAAAAAGAAAAATCGTTTTTGATTCACAATGGATCCGAACGAAGTTAGCAACTTTTCAAGTGACGAAGACGATATTCAGTGGATGGCATCCGTGTACGAACAAGTTGTGCAAATGGAACAACAAGAACAACAACAAGCCGCTGGACCTTCGATTGCACGTGGGCATATCTTTCGTGAACGTGAGCTTGCTGATCAACGTTTGCGTGCCGACTACTTCGATGAAGACTGTAAGTATCCGGGACGGGTTTTTCGAAGAAGATTTCGTATGAGCCGGCGACTATTTCTACAAATAGTCGAAGGTATTCAATCTTATACATCTGGTATTGTTCCTGATCATTTTAAGTATTTTACGGAAGCGCAAGATTGTACTGGTCGAAACAGTTTAAGTATTCTTTTGAAGTGTACGTCTGCTCTACGCCAATTGGCGTACGGCACGTCACCCGATGCGTTTGATGAGTATTTGCAGATGGGTTCCACTACAGCAACGAAGTGTCTTGATAATTCGCCTCCAAAGAGACCTTATGGATCATGTTTGGCAGCACCTTGAAGATCAAGAAGACGATGAATAAATATTTAGGATTGTCTTTATTTTTATTATGTAATTTTTAATTTCGTCGTTATTTTTATTTATTTCTTTAATTTCGTTGTAAGTTTTTTTTTTTAACTGTATTATGTTTTAATAAATGTGTTGTTTTTAGAAAAATGAAGTAGTTTATAAGTTAGGGGTTGAATTTGAAAATTTATGTGTAAAGTTGAGTTAAGGTGTGTTAAAGCTGAGTTATTGATGTGTGGGTTAAAGCTGAGTTAAGTTAAAGGGTGAAAAAGCTGACGTGGCATGCCTTAAAATTTAAAGCTGAGTTAACTGATGTGAGTGGCCTGAGGGTCCTAGTATCAATACGGCAATACCCCCTGGCCCATATTTTAACATCTTCACCCCAGCCCACATTCTGTTAATAGCATAACCCAGTTGTTAGTTTCTGTTTTAGTTTCTGTTTTGTATTTTTATTAGTTTAATGCTTTTATCTTGTTAAATTTTATACTCCCTCCGTTCCAAAATAAGTGTCCAGTTTGACTTTTCAAAGTCAAACTGGTTCACCATTGACCTTAAATATTTTTTTTGTTTTATATAATACTTGATGAAAAATTATATCAACGAAAAATACACTTAAAACTCAATACATTCATATATTTTGCATCAATTATTATATGACACCCACAAAAATAGATAAGGTCAAAGTTGAATCAGTTTGACTCAGAAAAGTCAAACTGAACACTTATTTTGGGACGGAAGTAGTATTTATGTTTTGTACTTTCAGTTTCGTAGGTTTATAATAAAAACATTATTAGAAAATTTAAAAAAAAATAAAAAATATATAAAAAAAAAATAAAAAAAAAAAAAAAAAAGAAGACAATGAGTATATCAATGGTGTTTTTAGAAGGTATGGATAACTTGTCCCTTACAATGAATATATTGTACGTACAAAAGTGAAGATATATCTTATAGAATTACGCCGCTAACTGACACCGATATTTTTTGATAAATGTCTTTCACGATAATATATACATATCTTTACTAAATTAAGTTTGATATAAGATAAAAAGTTGTAAATGGAACTATACGTTCTATTTGTTGTGAACAAGAATTGAGGGAATGAATATTCTTCTTATTGATCATTAACTATGAGATTTACAAAGAGTATATATAGACAAACATTAGGGCAAAAACCTTAATAGCTAACATGGGCCATGGGTCTATTATGGGTTATATGGACATCCACTAATAATTATCCATAACACTCCCTCTTGGATGTCCATATTGTTAATACGCTTAGGGAATGCTGCCTCATTAAAAACCTTACCAGGAAAACCCAATGGGACAAAACCATGACTAAGGACAAAAAGAGTGCAGCGCGTATTATCTCCCTCTGATGACTACATCACTTGGTATCTTGTAAATAGGTCAACGAAATCATCACTGGAATGAGAAGTGTCTTGTCGCCTTTGATGTAACGTTACTTGAATATAGCAAGGTATGCTACATTATCTTCATGCAATAGTTGCTATCTCCTTTCCAGAATTTATGTATGGTTTGATGAAGTCGCCTTGATTGTTTGCTCTATCAAATGCCAGGAAAAATATTCGCCACTTGTAACAATATATCCATGTTGAGATCGATCATTGTAAGTTAAACATATATCCTGCATCTGCAAAACTAACTAAACTTGTTTTGACGGGTTAGTAAAATATAAACCCATATCCTTTGTACCTTGAAAATATTGAAATATTTGATTTACTGTGGTTCAATTTGATCAACTACTATTCTCGAGAATTTTAAATCATGACACGTGTTCCATGCATTCTATATTCCTTAAGGAATCTCAACAAAAATGAGCTCTTGTTTTATAATATTAGACGCATACAACTTATTTCTCATATTGTCAGACATAACATTAAATATCCTTTCTCATAACATTCATGTGTATGGATTTCACCCAATAATCACGTTTCATCATAAGAGACTTTCATAGTTCATTAGTTACTTGCGTCTTTATATTCTTTGGCCATTCATTTTACAACTACACTTCTTGTAGATATCCAAGATCCTCACCTTGTATTTATCATGCGCATTATTATATACAGTATTATCGACGTCGTTTCAGTTCTTTTCGATTCCACACTTTACTAGACATTATATTCTATCATTTGTTGAGATCTCAAAGTTTTTTTTCATGTACCCGGGGTTTTCAATATCCTTTCATGTCTAGTTTTTCTTTCAGAGACTATTATGGGGTCTTTATTACCTCGATTCGACCATCTTAATTTATTGCTCCATTTTATCTATTCATTCGAGGACTTTTTATTTGGAATCGATTCGTCTATCACGCTGCAGACGTGCCATAGACTTACTACCAATCAATGATTTTACTGTTGGGACACACATTGTAATTGGAGCAATAGCAGCATAATATGATCTAGTCACTTTCTTTAGGTCACTAAATATGTCTGGCATTTACTATATCTGGAATGTTATTTGTCCCTTGAACTTTAAGTTCATATTCATTAATGTGAGGATCAACATCTATATCATAATTCATTCCATATTTCTCGCTGCTCATTCTCTCCCCCTGAATGAATTATCAATTTAAATATCCCATTTTGTGTGTTGTGGTGTATTTACTATATATCATACAATTACAAAATCTCACATGGGAAATTTGGTTTGTGACCAAAACCATTCTAACGGGGAAGATTCATTATAGATTGTTGGCAAGATGCGATTCATATGTCATAACATGCCCCATAAACTAAAAGTTGTGTTCTCACAATATTATTGGCTTTGCAATCAACTGAAGACGTTTTATAAACGTTTCAACAAAAGCAATTCGCGTATGAACATGGACTACTTTTATGTTCAACACTTATTCCAATAATCGCCCAATACTTGGAAGTTTTCACCACCATTTTTAATAATTTAATTTTGGAAAACCGTGCTCGCATTTTATAAGCCGAGCCATTAATCACGCTAATCTTAAGTTGCGTCTTTGATGATCATTTTGACGATGCATCGATTTTATAAATCAAAATGATCCATATGGCACATGTATAGGCCTACATACATGCCCTTTATATTTTTCCACAATTTAAGGAAGCAAGTCCTTATTTGTATTTTATGGTGATAAGTAAATAACGAACTTCCACTGAGAACAATAAAAATTTATCTTGGAAGAAACACATCATTCTTCTATATATTTCGCATCATCACTAAACCGGAATGGTCGAACCGGTTTGCCAATCAATACAAGTTGCACAATATTCTTAACACATATACATCATATATCATAACATAATGTCCATTAAAGAATTTACAGAAACAAAAATTAATAAATAAATTATGCACGTTACTATGCTTGGCCACAAAACAATAATATGTAAAATAAAATCTGTATACGTCATTCAACTATATTGCTATAAACATGTTTATAACTCAGATCACATAACAAACTAGATAGCCTTAAATAGGTTATGTGTTATTATAAAATTGGTATGTGTCAAGTAAAGACAGATTGAAGTCTTGAAGCATTTATCAATTCGAAAAAAATATAATGGACACCAAAGAAATAAAATAAAAACATTCATAGCCAAAAATAATAGGAATCCAAACATAATCAAGAAAGCCTAAGAAAAACACCTAAAGAAAATTCCAAACCAAACACTTAAAGAAAATTCCTAACAAAACACTGAAAGAAAAATTATTCATGGCTTGACTCTACCAATTAATCATCTGTAAGAAAATCATCAGCTTCCAAATAAGTTTCATCATCAGTATGGTCTTTAGGACCATCGGGGATATCATTTTTATTATCATAAACAAAGTTTGACTCTACCCCGTTTCCCTTGTTCTTGATAGAATTTTGATAAAGTTCAACTAGATGCCTGGGTGTACGGCATTGCTTTGCCCAATGACCAAAAGTGCCACAACGATAACATGCATCATTGGCTACCAAGGCCTTATCTTTTCTTCCTCCTTCATGCTTATTAATCTTTCCTTTATCTTGCCACTTCTTGTGGCCATTGTTGTTCTTAAAGTTAACACTATGATTAACAGCATGATAATTACCTCTACCATTGCCACGCCCTTGACCACGACCTCGACCAGAACCATAACCTCGACCAGAACTATAACCTCGTCCACGGTCATAACCACAACCACGACCTCCATTGTGATAAGTTGTCACATGCGCTTCCGATAAAGGAGCGGTACCAGTTGGACGATTATCATGATTTTTCATTAAAAGCTCATTATTTTCTTCGGCCACAAGTAAGCATGAAATTAGGTCACTATATTTAGTGAATCCTTTGGCTCGATATTGCTGTTGCAATAGTATATTCGAAGCATGGAATGTGGAAAAAGTCTTTTCCAACATCTCGGCATCACTAATTGAGTCACCACATAATAGCAATGTGGAGGTAATGCGATGCATGGCCGAGTTAAATTCACTCACTGTTTTGAAATCTTGGAGCCTTAAGTGAGTCCATTCATATCTTGCCCTTGGCAAGATGACCGTTTTCTGGTGGTCATATCGGTCCTTTAACTTATTCCAAAGGGCTAGTGGATCTTTTACTGTGAGGTACTCAGTTTTTAAGTCCACATGGAGGTGATGTCGTAAGAACATCAATGCCTGGGCTTTTTGCATATTAGTTGTTTCTTTTCCTTCGTGGATTGTATCCACAAGCCCATGTGCATCCAAGTATGTCTCGGCTTCCAACGCCCAAGACAAATAATTTTTTCCGCTTATGTCTAAAGCCACAATAGAAAGATAATGAAAATAATGGGTCTTATAAGCATTGATAAACATGATACGTACTTTACTCTATCACTAGCTGAGAACATGCAACGACTTGATAACAATAAATCTAAAAACAATATTAATCTTTAACAAATCTAATGCACATATAACATGAAAAGAATGCCTTAGAGTTAGATCGCAATGTGATCGATCTGATCAAACAAACTTATACATACTTATAGCTTGAAATAATTTGACAAAAAAAATATTTAATGATTTACTTCTGTAAGACTTCTTTCTAATAAGATTTCAGAAAATTCATAGACTACATGCATTTGAATTGATTGTAATTATGTACAAGTTTCATACGTCACTTTGATATACCCGAAGCACACATATCATTCTAGATAAAAGATCATTTGTGCACTAAACATTTAAACCTAAGCAAAAATTTTAATATAATAACATACATGCAAATAAGCATAAAAGAAAAACACATCATGATCAAATTAGAAACGAAACAAGGACTCAAATTATTAACTAAACGTCTAAATAAAAAAAAACGATGTTATCACTAAAAGCATTGAATAATATTAGTTTTGCAATCATAATATCCTAATGATCAAATAAGCAATTAAATGTTTCAATCTACGTTCACGTAATACTTAATAACCAATTATAATACGAGTAGCAGTACAACAAATATGTCAATATAAATAGTTCGTGGCATACCTCAGCCAAAGGGGAAGAGAAAGAATAACCTTTAGAGCGTGCTGATAACGTGTTGTGAGGGAATGAATATTCTTATTATTATTATTATTATTATTATTATTTTAACTTAGCCGAAGCTCTATGGATTTTAAATAATAAGTTGAATTTTGAATATAAAATTGATTTTGAAAGAGGTAATATGAATATCCAAACATTTTGTATGTCTAATATTTGGTCTTAATCAAAAGGCACAATATCCATTAGTCCCATCATGATTGTCTCTTCTATTGTGTTACGCATGTGGTTGATGACATCGGGCTATCGTATTAGAATAATTATCGTAATGTTTAGAATATGTGTTTGTGTCGTATTAGGAATGTTTTCATTATCGACTTGTGTTACAAGTTTGGGTTATTTGAGTATTTATACCCCATTATTTATCATTGAAAGTAATGAATTGTCAAGTAAATCTCTCTTCTACTTCGTCTTTAATTCTTAGGAAGCAAGCACCCGCTAAAAGTGGTCCCAACTATCGATACTACCTACCTCGGGTCATACCAATTGGTGCTTTCATTGAGAGTTCTCGTTGAAAGGGCTACCAAATTAGAGTTCAAATTATATATATATATATATATATATATATATATATATATATATATATATTATATATATATATATATATATATATATATATATGTATACTGTTCATCGATCACTATTCACAAGTACTGTTCACGCGACAGTTCACGAAGTTACTGTTCATCAGATTTTTTTTTTCTATTCTTCAAGATACTGTTCATGGCATCGGGCAGCAGCAATTGGGACGTACCATCTAAGCTCTTGCAAATGAGTACCGTGGCCGAATATCAAAGTGAGTTTGAGATGCTTATAAATCGAGTAACGGGGATCTCTGAAAGCTTACTCAAATCGTTTTATATCTCAGGACTAAAACCGGCTCTACAATGTGCACTCTTAAGGTCAAACCCCATAACTTTAGGTGAAGCTTTTTCATTAGCCCGTGCAATAGAAGCACGCTTCACGGACCTACAACTTTGGGAACTGTTGAGGTCGAATCCTACAACTTTGGGAAAAGCCTTATCCTTAGCCCGCATAAGAGAAGCACGTTTTGAGGATCAGCGGTCGTCTTCTGTCAGCAACAAAACAAGTAGCAACAACAGCGGACTGCAAAACCAAAACTTGACAACGTCACGTTTTATTGTGCCGCATCAGAAACCTGTTGACGAGGATGTATTTGTGAAGGTGAATGATGAGACGAAAGGGTTTAGTTTAGCAGAGGATAATAATGTGTTTGATGCTACTTCAAGTGATTACTCGGCTGCTAGATTGGAAGCTAACAAGGTTGTTAATGATTGTGATGGCGAGGTAAAAGTGCTTAATTGGGTACAACAATCGATTGATGTAGAAAGTACCTATGATAATGATGCACAAGATCAAGCTAGCGAGTTGTAAACGAAGGTGTTAGTGGATGGTAAACAAGATGAGGCGAAAGTGGCGAAAGTGGTAGGTGTGGCCAACGAGCAAAACAGTGACGAGCCAAATGTGTCGGAAGGTAATGGGGTAAATGAAAATAACAAAGGGGTTGATAAAAAAACTCCAATACTCTATTTATACCCAATATGTTCTTATTACGTTCTTAAAGCGTCTTAATGAAAAGTACATAAAGAAGAAAAAGAAAGTGGCTGCAGTTCAAAGAAGATTATGAGATCCCAGAATTAAGAGTATTTTTCCAGACAACACCTTGAGGGCAAGGTGATTTTGAAGGAGTGGGGAGTGTTACGCCTGTGGTTGATGACATCGGGCTATCGTATTAGGATAACTATCTTAATGTTTAGGATATGTGTTTGTGTCGTATTATGAATTTTTTTATTATCGACTTGTGTTACAAGTTAGGGTTATTTGGGTATTTATACCCCATTATTTATCATTGAAAGTAATGAATTGTCAAGTAAATCTCTCTTCTTCTTCGTCTTTAATTCTTAGGGAGCAAGCACCCGCTAAAAGTGATGCCAACTATCGATACTACCTACCTCGGGTCGTATCATATTGCATATTCCATTTCAGTCGATGTCTCTATTTGGTAGTCGTAAAATCAAAATCAATATTTTAATTATTTTTTCATATTTTGTGGTTGAAAAGAAAAATCAGTAAAATATTAAATTTAAAAGGGTTATTACATAAAAACAGAAAGGTAGATTACTTACAATTGACAAACTATGTATGTTAGGCAAAAGTTCAATATAGATCTCATATTTGTCATAGATCCAATGAACCAATCTTGTCAATTCATTTTTTTATCAAAAAAAAATAATAATAAAAAAAAATCACATTTTTTTTAAAAGTTAAATATCTCGCAAACCGTTAATCGTTACGCGTAAAAAATCATACCATCGCGACGAGAATTAAATTATCTTTCTATAGATATGCACTTCTATATACTTTCGACGAATTTTTTTTTTTCAAAATTTTCGCCCAGAAAAATCACACGTGATTTGTAAAAATCACATGTGATTTGGATGGAAATTTTGAAAAAAAATAATTCGTCGAAAGTATAGAGAAGTGCATATCTATGGATAGATAATTTAATTCTAGTCGCGATGATATATTTTTTGTAGCTTGAAGATTTACCGTTTGCAAGATATATTGTTTTTTTATAAAAAGGTGAAAATTTATTTTTTATTAATTTAGATGAAAAATGAATAGATAAGATTGTTTCTTTGGATCTATCGCTTTCTATTTTAGATGTCATTCTGTAGCTAGGCTGGTAGACTTGATAAGATTTGCACCTTGTTTTGGGGTGTTTGGATATCATTTCTATATACAGACATTGTACATTTATACTTCTTTCGTCATAAAGTTAATGGAAGTTGTAATTTTAGTGTGTCGAACTTTCATAGTAGATATTCCGTTTTGGGCTAAATTGCATATATATATCCCTCTCAAAGTGAATAATTGTGTATATATCATTTGTACAAGTTTTTTATTCATATAGTACAATGATTTTTATGCATGCTTTGGATATATATGCAATTTTGTATTTTCGAAAGGATATATATGCAAAAGCCCTGCTTTGAGACGGGAGAGTATTCACTGAAAGCTTGATACTATGTTTTCGACTACTTTTTGTTGTATGCAGGGACAGAACATATAAGGGGCCGAGGGCACCCCTTCTCAAAAATTTTGACCCTATGTACATTTTATATCATTTTATTTTTAAGTTTTAGTCATTTTTAATACAAAAATTTCAGCGTTGTGTATATCGGTCCTTTAAAAAAATTACTTTACAAGTTGGCCCCTCTAACAAAAAAGTCCAAGTTCCATCTCTAGTTGTATGTGACTGGAACAACATAATTCTTTGACCGAAAGGAATGATGTGTATTGTCATAGGTATTACTTATCATAATCAATTGAAGTATTGGATGGCTAAAAAATCGTGGAGTGAAATGTTGCGAAAAGTTACATCGGACTGAAGTAAAACCACAACTAAAATATAAAATACAGTAAAAGATGACACACGGCTTTAACGTATATATATATATATATATATATATATATATATATATATATATATATATATATATATATATATATATATATATATATATATATATATAGAGTCCGGTTCTAGAGAAAAGTGTAATTAGATAGAAAAGTGAGAAAAAAAGTTATAGGGTAGAATTTGAAAGCATCTCAAACTTCAGGGTACAATTAGAAACAAAAAATAAACAAAAGAGGAATACATATCAGATCGACATTCACAAAAACTATCACCATTTGCACCGTCACCACCACCACCGCCGCCGCCATCGTCTTCAGTCATGCAACCACCACCACTGACGCCATCTTCTTCCGTCACAACCACCACCACCGTCGCCATCTTCTACCGTCACCACCACCACCACTGTCGCCATCTTCTTCCGTCACCACCACCACCACAGCGTCAATCTTCACTCCGCCATCGTCACACCGCCGCTGTCAATCTTCTTCAGGTTAATTTATTATATATTACATTTTTAATTATTTAATTTATATAAATTTATTTATTTTAATGTTTAGGTAGAGGTAATGAGGTTTTTGTTTTATATTGAACAATATGACATCTTAGGGCATCTTATACAAACTGTTTATTTGATTATTTGATAGTGATTATAATCATAGTTGTCAAAAGCGTGCGCCTCATGCGCTTTAGCGAGAAGCGAGGCGAGAGCGGGCCCACATCGCTCAGTCCACGAGGCAAAAGCCCACCAACAATTAAAGCGACGATTAGGGTTCATGAGTGTGATTAAATGGGTGGGTTTTGGTCGGAATCATGTTACAAACATGATACAAGGATCCAATTATACCCAGAAACACGTTTGGTTTGATTTTGTAAATTAGGGTTCATGGTACGATTTGGGATTTTTTGATTTAGAGTGTTTTAATCCAATTAAGTTAGTGGGTTTTGGTCGGAATCATGTTATAAACATGATACAAGGATCCAATTATACCCAGAAACACGTTTGGTTTGATTTTGGAAATTAGGGTTCATGGTACGATTTGGGATTTTTTGATTTAGAGTGTTTTAATCCAATTAAGTTAGTGGGATAGTGTTAGAATGTAGTGTGAATCTTATTGCAACCCTAGAATCTAACCAGAAACACAAAATGAATCAAAATCAAAGTTTATTGCAACCCTGCGCTTTTTTTTTTTTCGAGCCCGCGCTTTTTATGCGCCTCTCGCTTTAGCGATTTTTGGGTCTTTGCGCTTTGCAATCGCTTTCGCTTTTGACAACTATGATTATAATTTTGCTTTTGTGATTACCGCATTGAACTTGCTATACAATGTCAGGGTTAATTAGTTCCAGTTTTATATAGGAAATTAGGAATGGAACAATTTAAGAGTGGATTCAGTGTCGTGATGAGCCCAATGGACTAAAACTTTCTATCTTTAACTACTATCTAAGTTTTTATAATGCTATTCTTGAATTTTGTTATGTGCATTATAGTCAAAAGTAAAAAAGTTACTTAAGAGAATGCTATAACAGATCACACTTCAACATAATATGAAACAAATGGATTCTCAAATTTTGCAACAGCAAAGTTAGGACTCATTGTTAGAAAGAATTAATCCATTTGAAGTACATTAGTGCATCCGTTTGAGATACTTTAGTGCATCCGTTTGAGGTGCTTTAGTGCATCCGTTTGAGGACCTTTAGTGCATCTGTTTAAGGTACTTTAGTGCATCCGTTTGTATCATAGTATAAGTTCTAGTTACTCTGCAAATTGGTCAGTTCGGCATATGACAGATTGGTGTCGAAAGTCGTCATGTAGTGCGCAAATTAAAATATGACCAGTTCCTTGAGTTTAGCCATCACACGGGTTGTGTGCCTGCAAACTGGTCAGTTAGTTATAAGTTCTAGTTACTCTGCAATATCAAGTCAAATTGGTCAGTTGTATTGTGTTGGACATGTATTTCAGTTTACTTAATATCTTATTATACTAGAATGTCCATGTTCTGTTAAGTTGTATTTCAGTTGCTCCGTAGAAACATATGTGATCAGCTCTATACTTATTTTATATGTTGTGAACGTTCTGGGTGACATAGGAAGGCATAGATGAGCCATGCCGGTAAGTGCATAACATGCTAGTGACTCCAATGAAACGAAACAGATTAAAACCGTGAAAACTATAAAATACACCACCTCAGATAGTGCATCTGTTAATATATATTAGTGCATCTGTTAATATATATTAGTGCATCTGTTAATATATTAGTGCATCTGTTAATATATATTAGTGCATCTTTTAATATATATTAGTGCATCTGTTAAAAAGATTAGTGCATCTGTTAAAAAGATTAGTGCATCTGTTAATATATATTAGTGCATCTTTTAATATATATTAGTGCATCTGTTCATATATATTAGTGCATCTTTTAATATATATTAGTGCATCTGTTAAAAAGATTAGTGCATCTGTTAATATATATTAGTGCATCTGTTATGCATCTTTTAATATATATTAGTGCATCTGTTAAAACCTCTGTTTCTTGCCAATATTTTAGGTACCCAAATAACCCCTTCATTGAACAATGACATCTATCCATCTGATTCAACTGTATATTCTGCAATAAAAGGCCACTGGTTGAGGTACTATCTTTTATCAGCTTTCACCTTTATTTTCAGGGGCAAATTGGGCCAGTTGGGTAGCGAGTAATGTTTTTTATAGTTGTTATTATAGTGTCGGTTGAATAGTTAAATGGTAATTTAATTTTATGTTAAAAATTTGAGTTAGTACTTTGTAAACATTTAAATACATACTAGTTGACTTTTGAATTGTTTAACTATTCCCATTTCATTTAGCTATTTTTTTGTATTGTTTCACCCGTCATCAAACAAATACAACCCAAGTTTATATATCAATGGGTTGAAACTGCCACCCATGCTAATAAGAATTGAGTTGACACACAAAATTCAAGACATCTTATACTTAGATATAAATGAAATAGTTCATTGAAGTCCATTTATTCAGGTATATTCATATCAGACAACATATTTGCATGTGGATTCTGCTTATTGTAAGACTGGTAGCATAATGGCATTCACACTGTTCTTTTTTGCCTGATTGTGCACGATTGACTGTACTCGTTATTCACTTTTTGCAGAAAAATTTCCAAAAGGGACTGATGGTTCTTAAACAAATGGATGCTTCAAATGTAAAACCGGATTCTCATACTTTCAGTTATATTATCGGCAATTGCAATAGTGAAGACTATATCATAAAGGTTAGAAAACTTTCATAAATCTTCTGTTGTTAATGTTATAAAATGGTCGATTTTGTGTTACATGATTCAGTGTATAGATGATGTCTATTATTTGTATTGATGACAACATTTTAGTTCTGCTAACAACTCTATTCTTATGTATTTGATGGTGTTTTCTATGTAGTATCGCAAAGAATTGAATGAATCAGGAGTTCAACCTACGAAGCACATTTTTATGGCACTTGTAAATGCATACGCAACTTGTGGGTTGTTTGAGAAGGCAAAGCAGGTAAGCTTTTCTTTCCTATGTCTCTTTTTATGGAGCCTACCGTTCACGTTTAACCAACTTATCTGATATAATAATCATACAAAGATGACTAGATTTTTTCTTTTCTGATCAGTATATTTGTAACTATAGGTTATGGTTTAGTAAGTTGTTCATCTGGCAAAAGAAAACTATTGACTTCAGAGTTAACGAGTTGAAGTAAGACTTAAAATACAAAAAAGATATTGGTTACATCATTGCATTAACTAACCTGAATGTAACTTGATTGCGGATCGATCCCACCATCAAAATCGAGAAAAAACATATTCTAATATTTACATATCTAAGGAACTTTCTAGTTCCTACTAAATAATCGAACTCATTAGAGTCACATATGTGCTGCAAAAGTCCATGATTAATGTAGTGATGCATTACAAAAGCCCAATTAACTGCGCGTTGAAAATATATCACTTGTATATCTATACATGTCATCTATTAGCAACCTTTGCAACCATCGATAACCATCATTGCTAGTAGTTTTAGATATTTAATGAATCTGACTCTTTCACTGCAAAAAGTTGCTATGCCATGTTATTTAGGCATCTCTATCTTTCCAAAATTATATAAAACCTCTGTTTCTTGCCAATATTTTAGGTACCCAAATAACCCCTTCATTGAACAATGACATCTATCCATCTGATTCAACTGTATATTCTGCAATAAAAGGCCACTGTTTGAGGTACTATCTCTTATCAGCTTTCACCTTTATTTTCAGGGGCAAAATGGGCCAGTTAGGTAGCGATTAATGTTTTTTATAGTTGTTATTATAGTGTCGGGCTAAACGGGGTAGTTTTTAATGCGGGCCATAATGGATTGGGGTCGAATAAACGATTATTTTCGACCCATGTTCTTTATAGTTGTTATTTCAGTTTACTGGTATGTGAATATATAGTGCATCAATGTGTATGTTTAATGCATCAACGTGTATGGTGCAAGTGCAGGTTCAGGTGTAGTGGCAGAAGCTGGTGCAGCTACGGTTAAGTATATCACTCCTTGTTACTAAAGTAGCGTTTAATAATCAGCCTCATACCAGCTGCAACAAACTATAGTAGTAAAGTTACTTATACATCACTCCTTGTTACTAAAGTAGCGTTTGGGTAGTTTAGTGCATCCGTTTGAGGTACTCTACTGCATCCATTTGAGGCGCTTTAGTGCATCATTTTAAGGTACTTTAGTGCATCCGTTTGAATCATAGTATCAATTTTTAAGTAACTTGATTGATTTTGTCTAATGCTATTAAGATGCCATAGGATGGAAATTTTTTTTACATTGTTGTATCTTTCTCGTTTATTGCTTATAAGGTTCATAGTTTTTATAGGATTTTATTCAAAAAAACAAATTGGAGGGGCGCTTTTTATAAACCTCGCGAATTAGTGATAGAATAGTTAAAAAAAAGAGCTGCTCATATGATCAAAACTTTCTATAGATACTAAACTGCTTATGTGCTAACTGCATGCTAAAAGATGATATTTGTTACTTGTATACTTGACTTTTATGGTATGGTCATAAGGAAGATCATAGAAGAATAAAAAACAATGTTAATTACATTGAACATCCATTTGATATTTTATGAGATGGAATAAGGAAGATCATAGAAGAATGAACGATTACTTGAAGTATGTGTGATATGAGATGTGAAGGAACAAACTATTTCTGAATTTAGGAATAATGTAATGTGATCACTCTTTTGTCAAAGTAATTTTAACGTGTTTGTTAGAGTTTCTTTAACAGTGTCTATGTTATGCTTATTTCAGCCGAAAATGATCAATATTGTTGGAACTTGGAAGTTCATAATGTGATGATCAAGCAGATGCGACAAATAATGAGATGGGTTCCAAAGAAGAGATGCAAGACTGGTTGATTTCATACTGAGGTAAAACACAAACTGCTATTCTATGATAAATTTTCATAATAATATCTTTAAGTTTGACGATGTTTAATCTTGATCATTATAAACTTAGTTGGATGATTTCATGAAAATTTCATTAGAGATAGCTGGTGGAATAATGAATATGATAGATATATACTGTCACTTTAATTGCATCCGTTTGAGGTACATTAGTGCATCCGTTTGAGGTACTTTAGTGCATCCGTTTGAGGTCCTTTAGTGCATCCGTTTGTATCATAGTAAGGCATTAAAATATCATGGGAGTCGATATCAGTTTTACATATAGGATTAGAGGACAAACCATCTGTCAACTTGGATAACATTTAAACATCTGTTTGTGGAGTTTATGTGTATCAAAATCATTTAAACATCTATTTATATTGATTCTGTTGAAGATATAAACAATTCTTATCCTTTCTGGTATATACAGATGTTAAGTCTTCAGGTGACCCAAAGTTCATGGAAGCATTTTGTAAGTTATACATAATCATATATTCTTTGATAATGAATGATGGCCATCTCAAATAAATATGAGTTACTGTTTTGGCATCAGTAATGTCTGAAAATGGATTTTATTTGACATAAATGGTTTATTAAATATAGATATATTATCATTTAAACTAAATTGACATTCAAATGTAAATATAACTTGTAATATATGATCATATAACTTGCACAAATGGTTTAACAATATCAGTATTCAAATGCTAAAGTGAATTTTGTAATATATGTTTCTTGCAGAACTGAGCCCAAAGGAATCTGAAGATGTTCTTTTCAAAGAGGTATAGTTTGACTTCTGATATTAACATTGAGTTTCTCATCTCTTTTTACTACTCTATTTTATTGTAATAATTTTCTTACTTAATGATATTACAGGCATGGTTAACGTATTTATCTAAAAGGTTTTTATCTAAGAACTTGACTGTGCTTGTTATTGGTGATTCCGTCTTTGTTCATGGGGGTATAATCCCTGGTGCTAGGAGGATGATCATGGGTCATACTATCCGAGAGACTGATATCAATGGAGTCTGCAACAACAAAGCCATAAGGATTGACGTCGACATGTCACAAGGTTGCGTTAATGGCTTGCCTGAGGTTTTAGAGATTACCAAAAACTCAGGCCTGCAAATTCTCACATCAAACCCTGTGTATCAGCAGAAGCAACAGCTGGATTCAATTGTTGATGGTATGTTAATGCCTCTACCTCAACCAAAACAAGTGCAAGTTGAGGCGTAGATGGTAACTAATTCAACAGTGTTTGTTTATACCTGAAATCAAGGTATCGTGCAAGCATTTTTTCTTTACAAGATTGTAATAGAATTAAAGACCCAATAGGGGTTACTATCTCTGAATAGTTACTGAATCCTTCTTTAGTTGGGAATGTAAGTATTGGTTTTCATTATCTGCACACATGAGGGAGATTTCCCGTTTGTTTTCACTTTAAATACTAAGCAGCAGCTTCTTAATCATGAATAAGGTATGAATCTTTGTTTGCTCAGTGTTTCTTTGTTTGCGTTTAGATCTTCCTTCGATTGATTGAACCATGTTAATGCAATATGCTGAAATAGGTAGAATTTGTTTGGTTTGAAGAAGCCTGACATTATATAGTTGTCAAACAAATGAATAACAAACAGTTATATCGTTAGTGGAAGGGTTTCGGGTTTACCCTTTGTGGGATTAGGAGAAGTGCCTATTCAACATTTTCTTTATCTCTTTTATACATATATAGCTTATATTTTAGACTGCATAACTTATAATGAATTGAAATCACACGACATTTTCATCATCTTTTATTACCACACACTAAAACTCTTGCATCAATACATCATATATAGTATGAAATTAGTAGCACCATACACCCCTGTTAAAATAACAATATCAATAAATAAAAAGAACACAAAAAACTGAGGAAAAAAATCACACAAATCTGTTAAATGGTTTCCTCCCCACCGAGGAAGACACAGGTATGGAAGAATCCATGCTCATACCCCCTATAGACGCTGGAGACTTCTTCCACCTGTTACTGTTTGGCGTGAAAGGGAATGAAAACCTTCTTTTAGATGTCTCGCTACCTGGAGTGCCGGGGTGACCCTATCCTTGGGGTTACTACTAGTTGTTGGTATTGCTTTAGCTTTTGCTGATACAGTAGGGCTCATGTAGTTTGGAACTGAAGAAAATTGTGGGCAGCTCATCAAGCTGTCATCATCCTTCATTGAATAAGGAGAACCTCTTCCTCTTCTTGCTCTAGAATACTTCATCATCCGGTTTGGGGGAGTTCTGCTTATTGAAAGAGGAGCCATGGACCTTGATGACATTGGCGTGCTCGGTGAATCAAGATGGTCAAGCTGCTTGTGGGTTCGTTTGTCATCAGGAGTTCTACTTCTAACACCCATTGAACGATCACCTGAATCATGAACATTTCCATTTTCCACAAGTAAACTCAACTAATATAAGTAAATCAAAATGTATAATTCAGGCATCTGTTTGTTAACAGCTAATGCATAAGTGTTATATAACTGCATCACAATTATGAAATTTCATTTAGTCATTTTATCAAACACCTTGTGTGCAGTTTTTGTAAACATGGTTCAAAGTCTTTTTTTTTTTTCTTCTCAAATTTGCTTCAAATAACTAATCTATAGAGTGCATCATGTCACAAAACACTTAAAATTGATACATCTATAAAAACACGTACATGTTGATTACCGAATCAAAATTTATAAAACAAAAGCTAAACTCATAACAAACGATAATCAATACAGATAAAATCTAACAAACACGTATATCAGCAAAAATATAATCGTATTAAGTTAAGAAACTTACTTTGTTCGATAATTTGAGAATTAGAACGAGGGATTTAGTGAATGTGATAACTTATGTTGATTGGAAGAATATGTGAATAATCTGGAAAAAAATTTGAGAGAAAAGGAAATGGACCGTGAATCAGAGAAAGAACAAATGAGAAAAAAATAGGCATTATATATGATAAGGTAGAATTTACATACTTGTCCCTTGAAAAAAGAAGGATAGAACAAACAGGCCCCTGTAGTTGGGGAAAAAAAGAAGGTGAGAAGGGAGGGGGTAATTTGCACTATTTTTCTACTTTTCCACCAAAGTGTATTTTTTCCAAGAACCAATATCTATATATATATATATATATATATATATATATATATATATATATATATATATATATATATATATATATATATATATATATATATATATTACTATGATGAAAATTATGAGTCATACATTCTCTCTAATTACAAGGATAAACATTAATCTTTTGCATTTCTTGTAATTATGAGATATCACACAAACTCTCAAATTATCTCACACGTACACTTAGAGATTTGATAGTGTTTTGAAATGAGAATGACATGATGAATGAGGCAAGTTATGTTGCCTTTTATAGGTACTTTGGAGAGCCAAAAGAAAGGGTAAAAAACCAAAAACATTAAGACCGTCTTCTCAACTTGTTTTTTGAAAGTAATAGTAAAGTAAAGAAAGTAGAGTAAATAAAAGTAAAGAAAGTGATAGAAAAAGTTATGTGTTTAACTTTCATCTCATTAATGGAGTGAAAGTGTTAAGAGAAAAAACATAAGTATTTTCTTTCCTCTCCTTTTTCTTTCCTTCCTTGAAAAAAAAAAAAAAAAAAAAAAAAAAAAAAAAAAAAACCTTTTGAACACTACATAATTTTAATTTTTCACTCAATTAGTCAATTTCACTCCCTTTCATCTCAAAAAGAATCTTGAGAACAGAGTGTAAGAGTCGAAAGCTCTTCATGAATTCAAAAGGTCATATCTCTCTGAAAGGTCATTTGCCCTTTCATGTCTAACATAAAAAATGGGAAGTGCGATGATTCATATGTATGCAATCCGGAGTTGATCACTCCGTGATCTTTGCGGCATAAATGCTAATCCCGTTATGCCTGGCAAGAGCCGGAATTTACCCGATAGTGAACTCTAGAATTACTCAAAATGCTAGCAACATCGTGAAATCCAAAATATGATATGCAAACATTTAAGAATTGCGCGCTTAATATTTTTTTGGGCCAAATATTGGGCTTTACTTATGGCCTTAGGCCTTAGATGGCTCGGTAGATTGTTCTCCAACTTTCTAATATAAAAAATTTGCTAGACATGTTAACTTATAATGTAACAACAATGACTAATTTATTCAACTTTTCATAAATGACTAATTTTTCATTCAACTTAAATGAATTGATGTGCAACGTAAAAGTGTTAAACACTCCATCATATGTTTGAATAATACTATAGTTTTTTCACTATATAATGATTTGGGATATTTTAGCTAAAAACAAGTTTTGGCAACTTTAATTGTAAACATGATTAAACTCTATCATTGCTTTTCACGTTTTATAAGTTTTCTAGAACTATAAAAACATTCCACTATTAAAACTTTAAACATAAAATTGGGGCAAGTTATTTGGACCCTCTCACAGGGAGGGTTTTCAATCATTGCACGCATCGTTAGTTTGTACGTTGTGCATCGCGGGTTATACGGTTTGATCAAAACCCCTATGATGTGACAATATAAGGAGGGTTTGTATAACACAACCACATAAATCCATAATTATTATAAGGCTGTGATATACTGACCCTTCCTATGTAGGGAGGGTGTGTTGACTTCCCGCTGCCGCCGCTTGTACTGTCTGCTTTGTCGGCCTGTACATTCTTTAAAAATAGGTTTTGTCTCTTATGTATGGAGGGTCCGGTTAGTATGACGCATTATTATAACACAAAGATAAAGAGGTCACATGACTTGTCTATCCATTATCTTTTCGTGTTATGACTTGTATGACTATACATGAAGGCAATCAACTTTTGACATCTATCATCTTTATTGGGAAAATGTTTTTTTATTACCTTTTCACATAAAAGTTAACCTTTAGGATAGTTTCAATAAAATCTCTGTGTTTTTATACTAAGTATTGGATTTAAATAATCCAAACTCGTTCTTTTTGGCCGATAATAATCCCAACTCAATAAATAACCCACAACGTTATATTTTTATGGGATATTGGATTTAAATAATCTCAACTCGTTCTCTTTGGCCGATAATAATCCCAACCCGTTAGTAAAAAGTTAACTGAGGATCGCCAGTGGAAAATAGTGTTAAAGTTTAGCTCATTGTAGGTTATTTGTTGAGTTGGGATTATTATCAGCCAAAGAGAACAAGTTGGGATTATTTAAATCCAATATCCCTTTATATTTTAGCTAATTTTAAAAGAATTTTGTTATGTTTAGTGTTGGGGTGGGGGGTGTTAAATTTAACAATTAGAAGTATGCAAAAGAAGTGATACATAAGGTTGACCGTAAATAGATATTTGTAAAATACGAGTGTTTTATTATCTGAGTATAAACAATTATTGCATATAACAAATTACATTTTAAAACACCATCAATGACAATGAGGGTCCTAGTATCAATAAGGCAATACCCATCTTGCCCATATTTTAACATCTCCACCCCCCGCCCACTGTTAATAGTATAACACAGTTGTTTGTCAGTTTCTGTTTTGTATTTTTGTTAGGTTAATACTTTTAACTTGTTAAATTTTATACTCCGAATTTATGTTTTGTACTTTCAGTTTCGTAGGTTTATAATAAAAACATTATTATAAAATTAAAAAAAAAAAGAAAAAAAAGAGGAGGATATCACTGGTGTTTTTAGAAGGTATGGATAGCTTGTCCCTTACAATGAATATACTGTACGTACAAAAGTGAAGATATATCTTATAGAATTACACCGCTAATTAACACCGATATTTTTTGATAAATCTCTTTCACGATAATATATACATATCTTTACTAAATTAAGTTTGATATAAGATAAAAAGTTGTAAATGAAACTATACGTTCTATTGATTTTATTTTATTTTATTTATTTATTTATTATTATTATTTTTTTAACTTAACCGAAGCTCTATGGATTTTAAATAATAAGTTGAATTTTGAATATAAAATTGATTTTGAAAGAGGTAATATGAATATCCAAACATTTTGTATGTCTAATATTTGGTCTTAGGGGCTGTTTCTTTTTTTTCCTGTTTCTAGTTAGGTTCTGTGTGGATATATGTGTACTGTTTCTAGTTAGTGTCTGTGTGGATATATGTTATTTCTTTTTTATGCTTAATTGACCATCTTAATACGAGTTTTTTCCCGAACTAGTGTAGGTGGAAAAAATTTATAAAAATTCGAAAAATTTATGAAAATTCGAAAAAATTTATAAAAATTTTAAAAAAATTCAAAAATTTTTAAAAATTCAAAAAATTTATAAAAATTCAAAAAATTCGAAAATTTTATAAAAAATTATAAAAATTCGAAAAAACTTATTAAAATTTTTTAAAAATTCAAAAAATTTATAATTTTTTAAAAATTCAAAAAATTTATAATTTTTTAAAAATTCAAAAAATTTGTAAAAATTTATAATTTTTTAAAAATTCAAAAAAATTATAAAAATTCAAAAAATTCAAAAATTTTATAAAAAATTATAAAAATTCGAAAAAACTTATTAAAATTTTTAAAAAATTCAAAAAATTTATAAAAATTTATAATTTTTTAAAAATTCAAAAAATTTGTAAAAATTTATAATTTTTTAAAAATTCAAAAAAAATTATAAAAATTCGAAAAAAAATTTAAAAAATTCAAATTTTTTATAAGTTTTTTTGAATTTTTATAAATTTTTATAAAATTTTCGAATTTTTTGAATTTTTATAAATTTTTTGAATTTTTATAAATTTTTTATAAAATTTTCGAATTTTTTGATTTTTTTTATCAATTTTTCGAATTTTTATAAATTTTTTTGAATTTTTATAAATTTTTTTAATTTTTATAAATTTTTCAATTTTTATAAATTTTTTGTATTTTTAAAATTTTTTGAATTTTTTTAAAATTTTTATAAATTTTTTCGAATTTTCATAAATTTTTCGAATTTTTATAAATTTTTCGAATTTTTAAATTTTTTTTGAATTTTTATAAATTTTTTGGAAGTTTTCTAAATTTTTCGAATTTATTTTTTCCACCTACACTAGTTCGGGAAAAAAAATCGTATTAAGACGTCCTGGATAGAAACAGTATCAAATTTTGCCCCCTTCCACATTAAGGATTCTCTTTTGCAATAAGTTAAAAAGAAACACAAAAGTTTCCTGTTTCCAGCCAGTTTTGTTACCAAACAGGACATTAAGTAGAAAGTAAACAACACTAATATTTGGTCTTAATTAGGGCTGTAAACGAACCAGACGAACATGAACGAAGCTTTGTTCTTGTTCGTTCGTTTAATTTTAACCGGACAAATAAACGGACAGGAACGCTTAAACGGACGAATTTTCTTGTCCATGTTCGTTTATTAAGAAAATGAGTTGTTAATGTTCATTTATGTTCGTTTATTAAGACACTAAACGAACATAAACGATCGAGCATAAATGAACATACACAAACAAACATAAACTTTATTAAATTATGCACAATATATTATTTTATAAGTGTTGTTTTATTTAAACAAACCAATTTTAGAATTATACAATTAAAATATATGATATAAGAACATAAATAAATAAATGAACATAAACAAACATTAACGAATATATAATTGGACGTTCACGAACATAATTAAACGGACGCGACTTTTGTTCATGTTCGTTCATTTAACTAAACGAACGTAAAATATTGTTCATGTTCGTTCATTTAGTAAATAAACGAACTTTTTACCGAACGGTTCATGAAATGTTCACTGAACGTTCAGTTCGTTTACGGCTCTAGTCTATATCAAAAGGCACATATCCATTAGTCCCATCATGATTGTCTCTTCTATTGTATTTTACTATGGGATATGATATCCTAAACACCCGTGTAGGAGGTGTCTCAATGATTAGGTACAGGATTATACATTTGACTAAAAATAAGAGGGTCCCACATGTAGAGGGTGTTCCCATAGTATGACCCTTTACTATTTGACTGGCCTTTGTGTCCCTACTATACAAGCTCCCCCTACATTCCCCCTACCCCAAGCCCCCCTAGTTTTTTGTCCCGGTTTGTATTTTTTTTTTTTTTTATTTTTTTTTTCTATGATTTTTACAAGGTTTTTATGTGTAAGTTTTTTGTCTAAGTTTTTTAAAAAGATATAAATAAGTTTTTTTTTTTTTTTTTTTTTTTTTTTTTTTTTTTTTTTTTTTTTTACAAGTTTAAAGTTTTTTTTAACAAGTTAACAGTTTTTTGTATAGTTTTTTAACACAAGTTTTTTAAGACAAGTTTTGTAACTTATTTTATTAGTTTTGACACGTTTTTTGGTGCATTCGCGGGTTTCTTAAAGGGACAATGCATTCACGGGTTAATCGACATGGATGAAAAGATGGGAGTCCAGTCCTGTCCTGTCCTTTTGATTCCTTTTTTTTATATAAACATCATCGAGAACATCACCAGAAGCACAACAACATAAGCAGGCAAACCATCAAGAACATCACCAGAAGCACAACAACATAAGCAGGCAAACCATCAAGAACATCACTAGAAGCACAACAACATAAGCAGACAAACCATCAAGAACATCACCAGAAGCACAACAACATAAGCAGGCAAACCATCAAGTACATCACCAAAAGCACAACAACATAAGCAACAAACATAACCAGAAACCACAACATAACCAGAAGCCACATCACAATTGCAACATAAGCAGGCAAACCATCAAGAACATCACCAGAAGCAGCAAACATAACCACAAACATAACCAGAAGCAAAAACATAAGCAGCATAACAAGGTATAACGTTTATAAAAAAAATGATAAATCGAGATTTTTAAAAGGCTCAGATTATTATTGTTTTATCATTTTGGCTGCAAATTTGAAGGTTGCAAAGTGGAATAAACTCACTTTACCGTCCATTCGGTTATGCCACGCCAATCAAAAACAAATTTTTTTTCATCATTGCCATATCTCGGTTTTTTTTAAGAAACCATTTTACAATTTCATTCACATTTGCAGCACAACATAAGCAGCAAACATAAGCAGGCAAACCATCAAGAACATCACCAGAAGCACAACAACATAAGCAGCAAACATAACCAGAAGCCACATCACCATTGCAACATAAGCAGGCAAACAAACGATGAATAATACATCACCGTTTTTCACTACTGAGGTACAATTTTACGGTATTACACAGTAGTCCTTTTTATTGTTTTTTTTTTCGTTATAAACATCACATAAGCAGCAAATAGAACCAGAAAACATGGGATTAGACCAGAAAACAACTGCTTATCTTAAAAAACATCACATAAGCAGCAAATAGAACCAGAAAACAACTGCTTATCTTAAAAAACATAAGCATGAAACATCAAGAAAATAGGGGGGCTCAAATAACTCGATCCAACCACATATTTTTTAGATCTAAAAAGATCTAACAAAGATCCAACCATCAGAACCACAAAGATCCAACCATCTGAACCACAAAGATATAACAAAGATCCAACCATCAGAACCACAAAGTGGAAAAAACATACTCACATCTTTTTTAGATCTAAAAAGATCTAGCAAAGATCCAACCATCAGAACCACAAAGATCCAACCATCTGTTTTAGATCTAAAAAGATCTAAAAAAAAGAATTAAAACCGCGTCTATACCACCCAAGCCCACAGACTTAAACCCACCCACCCATCCCATCTATCTTCTCACAGGGACGAGTTATCATAACCCCCCTCTAAGTGAGGCAGAGAATAACTCAGAACCACAAAGATCCAACGATCTGTTTTTGATAAGACCACCATAAGGTGGTAAAAGTGAGGCAGAGAATAACTCAGAAGGATGGGATGGGGGTGGGTTAGGGTTTGAGTGAGAGAGAGAAAAGGGGAAGGGGAAGAAGTAGTATGGGACGCGTTTGTCAGTAAAGGGATAAGGGGTGGGTGGGTTTAAAAGTCTGTGGGTGTGGGTGGTTTAAGGACGCGGTTTTAATTCTATTTATATTATTATTATTATTATTATTATTATTATTATTATTATTATTATTATTATTATTATTATTATTATTATTATTATTATTATTATTATTATTATTATTTCTAAGACAATGTATGGTTATTAAAAAAAAGAAACACAAAAGTTGTATGGTTAGTATTGACGAGGGTTTAATTCTTTTATTTTATTTTTTTTTTTTTACTTTTTTTTTTAAGTTGTAAAAAAATAAGAGTTATAAAAAAATAAAAGTAGTAAAAGTTATAAAGAAATAAAGTAATTTGTTAAAAAAAATAAAAGTTTTAAAAGTTGTAATGTATTTTCAGGTGTTCAGTTCTCACGAACAACTAACTGATTTGGTGCAAAATATAGCTCGAATGATCGGTTTTGTTATTGTTAAGTATAAAACCAAATCAGAAAAGGGGTATTTGTATTCAATCATTTATGGGTGTTCAAAGGGTGGGGTGTATCGACGTGACGGTTTAGAAGATGAAGTTAAACGGCAAACCAGTACCTCTAAAACCAATTGTCCATTCAAATTAGTGGCGAAATATTCAAAAACACAAGATTTTTGGAGGTTGAGGGTGAAGTGTGATAGTCATAATCATGATTTAGCAGAGTCGTTGCATGGTTTCCCATATGCAATGAGATTAAAGGATGATGAGTTCAGTTTGGTCCAACAACTGACAGAGTATCACGTACCACCGCGTCATAATAAGATCCGTGGAGCCCTAATAGGTCATAGAACTCCAATCCAAGTCCTTTACTCACATTTGCAGCATTCGGGGTATACATATTACGAGAGGGTAAATGAGCTCACTAATGAGCTTGAGGAACTATTTTTTGTTCACCCCACGTCATATGCTCTATGGTGTACATTCCCTGAAATCATGCTAATGGACTCAACATACAATACCACATTGTTTAAATTGCCATTTTTTGAAATTGTCGGATTAACTTCAACAAACAAAACATTTTCAATGGCGTTTTGTTTTTTGGACAAAGAAAAGGGGCCTAATTTTCAATGGGTATTGCAATGTGTGAAGGAGGTGATAGAGGAAAGATATTACCCGCGTGTTATCATCACTGACAGAGATTTAGCGTTGGTTGGGGCATGTAGACAAGAATTCCCGAACGCACACAAATTACTCTGTCAGTGGCACATTAACCAAAATGTGCTTCAGTATTGCAGAAATAGATGCAATTCGCTAAAGGAGTATGAGTCCATTAAAGGAACATGGGATTGGATGGTTAAAGCTCCGACACGCGCCATATTCATGCATTACTATCAACACCTACAACATTTGTTGGTCGAACATGCAGGTACTAAATTATTGATTCATTGTTTCTTTTATTCAATAAATAAGCCACCGAATGACTTTTTATTAATTCACTGTTCTTTTCAGATATTTCTTCGTATCTGAATAACTGGCTGAATGGTTATTCAGGAATGTTTATCTCGTTTATTACCGATCAATATCGTTGCTTCGGCCAGTCAACAACATGCAGAGTTGAGGGTCAACACGTGTTGTTGAAATTATACTTGGGCAACACAATGTCCAACTTAGACACGTTGTTGAGTTCGGTCGATAAGATTCTCGTTGCGCAAGAAACTGCGATAAAAGAATCTTTTAACAGAAGCAAAAACGAGAGAATGAATAAATGTAATATACTACTATTTCAAGAATTGTGGTATAAAGTTTCCAAATATGCTTTGGAACTCATGTTCAAGGAACTCCAACTGACGATCGACGGCAAAGATTGTACTCATCAGTTGCGGTCAGTTTATGGGCTACCGTGCTTTCACGAAATGCTTTACTATCGGATTCATAGTAAGTATATTAAATTTAGTACTATTAAGTTATTTTCCCCATTAATATCAGTAATTTATATAAGTCACTTTTAATGAATGCAGATATGGCCATTCTGTTAATACAAATATCGTCCTAAAAACATTATTTATATTTTACGATCTTTACTTAGTTTTGTTAATGACAATTACAAAGTATATCCTTTAGCAAATTATAAATGCTAGCTAAAGTCTCTTTAAAACATATTTTACATTTCATAAGTATACTTAGAATTACATTTTACACTACATTTTGACTGTTTAAAGTCAACTAGATTATCATTCTTATTCGAATGAACATATCATATGCATTATGCTTCTCCATTTGAGGCTATTCACAACTAACATTTCTTTTGCAACATCTCATACCCTTTTAATGTATACGTTGGGACTCTTGTAATGGGGAGAATACATCGAGGGGGAGCACGTCATTTTTCTAATCATTTTTTTTAGGCTCATGCATCATTACCTTGTTACTCCATTTAGGGGGAGCTCTTAAAGTTCTCAAAATCGCTTTCCGCTACGCAACTCTTCTTTTTGTTTCGACAAAAAGGGGGAGAAAGGATTAAGTTTGTATAACTGTGAATCATCACAGTACATACACTTTTGCATAAAAAGAGTTTTTAAACTCAAATAAAACAAACTTAATGATGCATGGTTTTGCGACCTTACAACAGGTTTTACCTCTCGAGGGATCTCAAGAGGCTTACAACCCCACCAGGCAGTGTACCTGACCGATGTAGTATAGTGTAGTGGTAAGTATGGGGGATTGATCGTTCTCCACAGGGAATAGTGTCGTTAGGATTGAAAAACTACTCTAATTAGGTCTAAGGGTGAGAGAAGATTCTTTTTTGTGTTTTTATATTTTTATGAAAACAAGTAAAATCTCGGGTTTGAAGGAGTGGGCGGAATTAGTTGCTAGTCAACTAACCCAAGTAACTACGAATGCAATTAAAATAAAATAACAGAAAATGAAAATGTTGTGAAACTTATGTGGAGAGAAATGTGTTTACTTAGATTTCCTTACTCCCTAACTATCTTTTACCGGTTGATTAGTGTGTATTAATCGCGTGGATGACGGGTGTATTCCTTAATACCAATCGTGGGGTGGCGTACGTACTTCCCCAACTCTATGAGCTCCTACTTCACTCCTATGTCGATCCGGCTAGGAAGCTCCTAACATGGGATCACTAGAATTCGCTCATGCATTAAATACAACCATAAAAACCGTAGTACGCATTGGTTCATGTTTCTTAAGACGTTCAAGCAAGTTACCGAATAGGAAGTTAGCCAGTTTTCTTAAGCCTAACATCGATGAACAATCATCCAATACAATTAATAACACACTAATAACCAATAATCAATAGCTATGTTTCATTAGATCTAAGCAAACACAAGATAAATCTAGCCTAGCATGTTAATCAAAAGACAAGAACAAGATGTAATCAAACAACACATAGACATATTGAATGATTAAACAATCACTTATCTTCAATTAAACATGGGAGATCCAAGGGTATGAAAACCCTTAAAAATGGCAGAAATTCGTCCTAGGGTTTCTCCTCCAAAGTTACACACAATAAGTTCCACCCAATGACAAAAAATTGCAAAACTATATATAGAGTTTAAGGGCTGACGGCGTCACGTTGTAGATCCTGACGCCGTCACCTCGCCGCTTTTAGGGTTCCCGGATGGACTTCCTGACGCCGTCCCTCTTTAGACCTCCAAAATCCGCTCTGGCTTATCAAAGCTTGACGCCGTCAGAATATGGCTTGACGCCGTCCCTCTTTAAGTTAAACCGTGATGGCCTTGATCTCCTTAAAGCTTGACGCCGTCAGATTTTCCATGCAAAATTCTCTGGCTTATCATGTGTATTTTTTCATATCCACCTTTTTTGCCAAGCCATGACGCCGTCTGGACCAATCCCTGACGCCGTCAAAGGTACTTTCCAGCATAATTTTGAGACTTTGTCGTTTTCTTCACTTTTATGCTCCAAAAACGTCCAAAATGCTTCCTTTTCCAGATTTCTTCTCCAAAGTACCTAAAATGACAAAAGGAACGATTTAGGGCAATATTTGATCAAATAAATACGATTTAGGGCTTAAATGACCCCCTAAAAGCGGTACACTTTTCGCTTCATCAAATACCCTTACACTTGAGATTTGCTTGTCCTCAAGCAAATGCGCTTTTATTCTAATCAAAATACAAGTTAGGGGTCATTTAATGCTAATATAAAAGTGATTACAGCAAATAGTCGTTCCACTTTAATCATAATAAGCACGGAGATTACAAACTAGCACCTCACAAGTAGTGTTTAGATACTCACATCTCTCAAGTGTCATCAAAATAAATCTCATAAATGAAAACGGATAATATCTCTCACTACCTGTCATAGCAAATAGATTACCATAGGCTTAGGCAAGGATCGAAAACCTCCTCTACTAGGCGTAAGCACCTAAGATAAACTATCAAAGAGGGCTTTTAAATGGGTTATAACATGAGGTGTAGGGATATGATAAACACGATTTTGTTGGATAAGGGATATTTTACTGGTGGCGAGTTAAATATCTTGATCAATTACATGTACAATATGGCGTTGCTAAGCCAAGACTAGACTCGACTTAAGCTAATGAAAGAAAATAAAAAAAACATAAAATAAACATAAAATGAAACGGGATGGTAGTCCGTATGTTTTTTCTATTTTTCTTTTTCTCATTTTTTTGTATTTTTCTTGATTTTTTTTTTTTTTTTTTTTTTTTTTTTTTTTTTTTTTTTTTTTTTTTATACACTCTTGCCCTACCATCCAAAATAATACATCATAGGGGCGTTGCATTCCCCTTACACTCGAACTTTTACATAACTTTACAAATAACTACTCTAATGACTCGAATTAAGATAATCAAAACACTTGGAGTACTTTTAAAATATTTAGCACATATGGGGGTAATAATGATGTTCTTCCCCATTACTCCATTACACTAGTACTTTACCCATGAGTCCCAATCGTCCCAAAACAATATGTACAAGGATATGACTCGACTTAGCAACCATGTAATCAACTAGATAATTAACTTGGGGTTTGAACAAATGTTGTCATAATAATGCACTAAAAATGAGTGCATACAAGATAGGCTAAGGCGATTTGGGTGTACATTTAAGTGGGGTGTAACAAATTATTTCTTTAAGTAAAATGCTTAAAGGTCGAAACGAAAAGATAGGCTGTGAGGGGTGTACTAGGGTATCGTGTACTAAAAATGAGTACAACGCAAAGGGTGTGGGAGAATTACTTGACCAATGTAGCCAATGTAATTATAACAAAAACACAGGTGTAAAACAATGGGTTAATCCTAATACCTCTTATCATGTAGTAAATCTAACTACACGAATGTAGTCTCACTTGTGGCCTCGGAATGGTCCTAACGCAAGTTCTAGAATCTAAGTGCTACCGGTACACACATCATAGCATAAATGCTTTTCCTACCAATTCTAGGGGCGAACCTCACATATTTGGGGGTGGAAAATTTTTTAGTGGTACGGTTTTTGTGCTAGTCATATAACTCCTATCCGTGAGACGCTCATTAAGATCAAAGTTTCACTCCTAAATGTTGTAAAAAATTTTAAATTTGGCACTAAAATTGCCCTAACAGGTATTTCTCTCAGTTTTATTACACATCTACTACTAAACAAACAAAAATCAAGCGCAATAGCATTCTCTAATCGTACTTTACCCCCCCCCTCTTACACTTAAGATGAACATTGTCCCCAATGTTCAAATAACAAGATGTAGAAGTAATAATGTAAAAGAATGAAATCAAATACTCCCCTGATTCGCTCGGTGGATAATGTAGTAACATGGTTAGATCTTCTTCCAAGAGCATGTAGAAGCTCCAAGACTAATGCATCGCCATAAGCTTGATCCAACAAACATTTCCTTGTCCAAAATAACCTGTTAAACCTGAGAAAACAAACACGAAAACCTGCATAACATCGGCGGGATAAATTCTATATATAAGGATATAATGCTTGTGGAATGATAATTTTGCAGATTCCTGGAGTTTATAAGTTATAGATTTAATAAAAACTTTTTATGAAAACAAAACTTTCAAAATTTTCAGAAAATTAAAACCTGACGCCGTCAGGTTGTAAATCCTGACGCCGTCAGAAATAATCTGACAGAATTCTCATGTTAAGTTTCCGGAAAATTTCTGGAAAAACCTATACCTTACTTCCTGGAAATCCTGCAAAATATCATTATGACTCGATACAAGCATTTGACTCAAACAAATACTAATATGTATGTTAATTTATTATTATTATTATTCATGTTTATTTGTGTTCTAATAAACCGATTTGGATTTCCCTTACACTTATCTTTTTGCAAAATACCTTTATATGTAGTTAAGACGAAGTTAAAAACAAAATAAAGCATTTTCACAAATTAGTTTTGAACATGAATCAATAATAATAAAAATTAAACACACATACGGAAACAAATAAAATCAAACAAACAAATAAATAAACACACAGAAACAAATAAAGCTTGCATGCAATAAAGAAAACCAATGTCACAAATGTTTAAAGGCCAATAGATGCCTAATCCTAAACTATTACAGACCAAATTGTTCCAAAACATACAACCATAGATTAAATTGTTCAAACATCATAACATCAAATCAAATCATCACTGGGGTGGGGGACCTTGGCGATAGTCGTAGCCTGGAGGGAGGTGCCCGTAGTACCCATATGGTGGGTAATCCTGCTCACGTCCCGGGAAAGGGTCAATCTGCAGGTGTGGGTCCAACTGATCACGCGTAGATAAATGCTGCATCTGACGAACAGTGTGATCATACATCCAGTCGAACCTCTCGTCCACCCGGGTTCTCCAAGTATCAACCTGGCCCATCCATGCCCCCTGGTGAGCCTGCCAATCCCCCTGCTCATGTACCGGTAGTAATCTGCCGTACCAGCCTCATAACCCCCATGCTATTGCTGCTGATGCTCCTCCTCCTCATCATCCCCACCATCATCATCCTCAGCTCCGTCTGGATGATACCACATAAAGGTCCCATCATGCATCTCCATAACCACCTCCATCTGCTTCAGGGACCTAACCTTCACTGTCCTGCATGCATCACCACCACTCAAATACCTCATGACCTCGGGCCGGAGGACTCCATAAGATCGGGCCAGCCGGGTGATAAACATCCCACCATAAATCCTGTCTCCTTCCCTTTCCCCAACTCCACCATGCAGAAAACTAGCAACCCAAAATGGGATGTTGCAGTAAACCTCATCAGAGTAAATGGTGTACAAATAGAAGAGGTCTGAAGCAGTGACACGGTGGTGAGAGGCGTGGCGCCCTGTCAAGCTGTAGGTGAGACATCTATGGGTCAACCTAACTCTAGGCTCCCTGATTTGAGATGCCACAGTAGTCGAGGTGTACACCCCATCCCCAATAGTCGGCCAGAACATGGAACATCTAAAATCATTCCTCATCGACTCCCCATGCAACAACCTAGTCATGAACCCTACTTGAGTGGTTTCATGCTGACTATACAACCCCAGTCTCCATCCAAACTCAGTAACCGAGCATGTCCTAAGCTCACCCCCCAGCCTAAAATAGATTGTGGTCCTACCCACATCGGTCCTTGCCTCGGCCATGTCAAAGTGAAAAGTGGCAAAGAATTCACGTACCAATTCGTCATAGACCGGCTCTTGAATTCTAAACAGGTTTTCCCACTGAGGGCCGGTAAATTCATCGGTCTGAAAGCTTTGGAGAAAGGTTTGCTCAAGACCTTCCCTCCTCAAAAAGCTCCAATCAACCACGGCCCCATTTTCAACTTTATGTTGTAGCAATTGGGTGTATTTAGTTGTGGCAGCATCGTCATCGAAGACACCCCAACTGAGGACCGTGTCGCCAAAGTTCTCTTGTTGAGATCTAGAAGAACTCCCTCTGCTAGGTCTTTGACGCTTACTCATTACCACGTGGAGATTGGTAACGAAAGTCGGTGAATTTGACCTTGAAAATTCGTGGGTGGGGTTGGAGTGGATATGGTTTGTGGGGTTTGTGATGAAAGTGATGGAAGTAAAGTTATTATTGCTGTGCAGACGGGGTGACGGCGTCACGTTCATAGTCTGACGCCGTCAGACCAGCGTAATTTACCACTTTGTGCCAGTTTACAAATGAGCCCCTTGTACTTTAAGGGAGCAGCTAGTCAGGGTCAATAACCCTGATAGCTAGTCTCGTTAACAAGTTCCTCCTGGGTCAAATGTTTTGTTACTGTCACGGGATGTAGTAAAATGTTGGAAAGGGCCGGTTGACGTCTCATTCAGGTTCCAATTTCCATCACGGCAGGTATTCAGGGAGTGAGAGGAACTTTTCCAGGGGGTTTTCGAAATGAGGGTGTGCTTTAATTGAGTTCTTCTCACACCTGGCTTAAAGCCAAAAGATCGTTTCCTAGCTTCATGAAAGTTAGGGAGCGTGACAACCATGCTTCCCACGAAAATGCTATGATCTTGAGAATTCTTTTTCTCATGAGGGGATCTCAATGGATAAGAGGGTTTTTGATGCGCGTGTATGTCGTTGCGGTTTAGCAGTATTAATGCCTACTCAAGTTTTAAATTTATATTTAGCCGACTTATCAATAACACACACACACTTAACGAGCAGTGTACCCGGTCAATATGAATATAATGGTAAGTAGAGTGTCGATCACTAAGAGTGGAACGTATTATCTCGTTATCCTAATCAGTATTTTAATATATTAAGTTAGCTATACAACCTAATCTATCGCAAGGGGGGTCAGCCTGAGAGACTGGCACGATTTGGTTGCAATTAAATAATAAACTAAACCAATAGGCACGAATCAGCGAATAGCACACACGTACACAGATAAATACTCGAGACAATAAGAAGGCTGTCCTGATAGATAAGTAGTTTGTCACTTGTTTTATTGTTAGTTTTATATGAAGTGTATAGTTCGATGCAACGCACCGAGATTAAGTCCTTTCTCGTTGGTTCTAATCTTATCGGCGAGTAAACCCTTAATGATTACTTATGACTATCCTATTTATCTTTCTTCCTACTTTTCTACAGACGATAGAATGCATAGGCGATCTAATAAATAGGCGAGGGCAGAGGCATGGCGACCCGATCAATGCTCAGCTAGACACAGAGGTTATCAATGCACTAATAAAAGTCACCAAAGACATCAACATATAAACTTTAATTAATGAGAAAGCAGTTTTAAGGGAGTGCAATCTTTCCGTTGTCACATTACACAAGCCACCAATCTTGATGAATTAAAGTTTACTAACACAATAAAACAAAACTACTTAATGAATTAAACACATGCAGCACCTTCTTACAGCTCTTGTATCTTCGTTTGGGTGTGTCTTGTGCTGCCTTAATCGACTGAATTCGTCCTAGGTTTCTGTACTTCGGTCTTCGGATATAATATTATGCCTCTCGAATTCGTCTGGTCTTGGGGTATTTATATTTTCTGTCTGAGGGTAAGATGCGGTGCATCTAGTAAGTGGATGCGGCGCATTGACTTAACTTCGCGTGGGGTCCAAGATTATAATATTCAGGAATATTCGTACACCGCCAGAAGATGCGGCGTAACTCCATAAGTAGATGCGGCGCATGTCCTCTTGTATCTTGGATCGTATCTGGTGAAATATTGATAGTGATGCGCCGTATGTAATAAGTGAGATGCGGCGCATCTGGAGCAGATTCGTCTTGATCTTGTCCATTTCAGTAGACTCTTAACTTCTTGCATGTTTTGCTCCATAATAAGTCCAAAATCGCCAAGTTTCACCAAATGCTTGTTTTTACCTGAGAATTACAAAAGTAAACGATTAAGTATCAATCCTCATACATAATATAATAAAACAAGTCAAATAATTAGGATAAATGATAGTAATAAAATGTACTTATTTGAGTTCATCAGTTTTAAAGGTGAAGGCACGGGGAGAGGGGTTTCATTATCCCATTCGTTGTATGGTTCACTAGGGACCGTGAGTTCAAAGATCTTCTCGATCTTTTTGTGTGAAGCTTCTTCCCTAATTTTCTCTTTATTCTCGCGATAAATTTTTCTGCTAGTTCCATGAACATATCTTGGGTGTTTTTCAATTGAGTCTCTAATTCCTGGATCCGTCTCTCTTGGTTGTTCACAAAAGTTAGCATTATCCCTTCAAATTCATCTTGTCGTGAGAATTGATGAAACGTATGTTTACCAATTGTGTTCACGCACTCATCGGGATTTTCATCAGCCGTAGGTGTCTCAGCTTTCATTAATCTCTCAACCTGCCTTTTTATGTTTTCGAACAGCTGTTCTTGGGTTGCACTCATGAAATTTAAAATCCCTTCTTCCGAGAACGTTGAGTCTTTCCATTCTTCTTCTTCGTACTTTGCTAAGTCCTCAATGACTTCCCAGCACTTATCGACACTGAGCCTGCTCAGCCTTCCATTGGCAGCGTAATCTATGGTTCTTCGAGTTTGATGATTTACGCCATCATAAAATTGTTGGATTTGTAGCCAAGGATCCATGCCATGGTGAGGGACTTTTTGGAGTAAGTCCTTGAATCGAGTCCATGCCTCGTAGAGGGTTTCGCCTTGACGTTGTTGGAACATCAAGATATCATTCCTTAGCTTGGTAGTTCTTCCTGGTGGGAAAAACTGAGCAAGGAAACGAGTGGTGAGATCATCCCAAGAGGTGATGGATCCTGCGAGTAGACGCTCTAGCCATTGACTAGCTTGGTCCCGCAAAGAGAATTGAAAGAGACGCAGTCGGGTCGTCTCTCGAGTGGCAACATCAAGGTCTATGGAATCAACGATTTTGAGAAAGTCCTTGAGATGTTGATTAGGATCTTCAGAACGAAGTCCATGGAATGCGCATCCGCTTTGCACCAACCGGATGGTGTCGGATCGCAAGGGAGTGACATTGGCTCCTTGAGTGAGCTCAATGGTGTTTCGATAGCCATGGTGGCTAGGACGAGAGTAGTCTCCTAAGGTACGGGCTCTAGGAGGTGGGTGTTGTTGTGGTGGTGGGTTGTTGGGATCAAGTATATTACCACATTCCATGATGTCGGATGGTAATGGTTACGAACAAAGAAACGAAGAAAAAAGATAGACTAAAGAAAACCTAGAAAAATAAAATAAAAATCTCACTAGAAAGGAATCTAGTGAGTAGACCTATAAAAATAAAAATTCAACCTAAACAATAACTATTCCCCGGCAACGGCGCCAAAAACTTGATGCGTGGTTTTGCGACCTTACAACAGGTTTTACCTCTCGAGGGATCTCAAGAGGCTTACAACCCCACCAGGCAGTGTACCTGACCGATGTAGTATAGTGTAGTGGTAAGTACGGGGGATTGATCGTTCTCCACAGGGAATAGTGTCGTTAGGATTGAAAAACTACTCTAATTAGGTCTAAGGGTGAGAGAAGATTCTTTTTTGTGTTTTTATATTTTTATGAAAGCAAGTAAAATCTCGGGTTTGAAGGAGTGGGCGGAATTAGTTGCTAGTCAACTAACCCAAGTAACTACGAATGCAATTAAAATAAAATAACAGAAAATGAAAATGTTGTGAAACTTATGTGGAGAGAAATGTGTTTACTTAGATTTCCTTACTCCCTAACTATCTTTTACCGGTTGATTAGTGTGTATTAATCGCGTGGATGACGGGTGTATTCCTTAATACCAATCGTGGGGTGGCGTACGTACTTCCCCAACTCTATGAGCTCCTACTTCACTCCTATGTCGAGCCGGCTAGGAAGCTCCTAACATGGGATCACTAGAATTCGCTCATGCATTAAATACAACCATAAAAACCGTAGTACGCATTGGTTCATGTTTCTTAAGACGTTCAAGCAAGTTACCGAATAGGAAGTTAGCCAGTTTTCTTAAGCCTAACATCGATGAACAATCATCCAATACAATTAATAACATACTAATAACCAATAATCAATAGCTAGGTTTCATTAGATCTAAGCAAACACAAGATAAATCTAGCCTAGCATGTTAATCAAAAGACAAGAACAAGATGTAATCAAACAACACATAGACATATTGAATGATTAAATAATCACTTATCTTCAATTAAACATGGGAGATCCAAGGGTATGAAAACCCTTAAAAATGGCAGAAATTCGTCCTAGGGTTTCTCCTCCAAAGTTACACACAATAAGTTCCACCCAATGACAAAAAATTGCAAAACTATATGTAGAGTTTAAGGGCTGACGGCGTCACGTTGTAGATCCTGACGCCGTCACCTCGTCGCTTTTAGGGTTCCCGGATGGCCTTCCTGACGCCGTCCCTCTTTAGACCTCCAAAATCCGCTTTGGCTTATCAAAGCTTGACGCCGTCAGAATATGGCTTGACGCCGTCCCTCTTTAAGTTAAACCGTGATGGCCTTGATCTCCTTAAAGCTTGACGCCGTCAGATTTTCCATGCAAAATTCTCTGGCTTATCATGTGTATTTTTTCATATCCACCTTTTTTGCCAAGCCATGACGCCGTCTAGACCAATCCCTGACGCCGTCAAAGGTACTTTTCAGCATAATTTTGAGACTTTGTCGTTTTCTTCACTTTTATGCTCCAAAAACGTCCAAAATGCTTCCTTTTCCAGATTTCTTCTCCAAAGTACCTAAAATGACAAAAGGAACGATTTAGGGCAATATTTGATCAAATAAATACGATTTAGGGCTTAAATGACCCCCTAAAAGCGGTACACTTTTCGCTTCATCACTTAATCTATATTTTAAAGAACTCATGCTATATTTATTAATTTGCTCAAAAATATACTTTATGTTTCGTCATCAACAAAAAGGGGGAGATTGTTAATACAAATATCGTCCTAAAAACGTTATTTATATTTTACGATCTTTACTTAGTTTTTGTTAATAACAATTACAAAGTATATCCTTTAGCAAATTATAAATGCTAGCTAAAGTCTCTTTAAAACACATTTTACATTTCACAAGTTTACTTAGAATTACATTTTACACATCTATTAGTTTATTTCCTTAAAAGGAAACTTTATCTTTAAAATGATACAATGACATCATGGCATGCATCATACATAATATCTTGGCTAGATCTTCAAGCAAGATAGTTGACTTTGTAAGATCTTGAAATGACATGACAAAGGTGTGGAGGATACAGCTGGATTTGGAAAGATTTCCAAAACTATTAGCTGTCATATTGATGTCAAGTCGGCGGATCCAATCGACATAAAGGACGGATCCCTTTTATGGGATCCGTCGGATCCGTCGGCTGTTCATCAGCTTGCCTATAAATAGCAAGCTGATCATTTGGACACACCATCACTCATAGAGCCTAACATTCATACTCATTCATTTACATATCATCTAACATTTATCATTCATTCATTTCATTGATCTTTCCTTTTGTAGCAAAGGAGATTAAGCATCAAGGTTCAACACAGAAGTGTAAACCTTTAGCATAGTTACTGTGTGATATAGTTGTAGTTCACACGTCATTTGTATCATTTATCTCAGTGAGTGTGGTTAGTGTTTTAGTCCTCAAAACACAAAGAGTGTAGGGAGTGGTTGTACCCTTGTGAAAGAACCAAACGGGAGTGGTTGTACCCTTGTAAAGAACTCGACATCTAGCTTAGTGTTGGTAATCATATAGGCGACGTAAGGTTGGTTCTACCTTGTAATAGAACCCTAAACCCTAAACCCTAAACCCTAAACCCTAAACCCGGTGTTTAGCTTAGTACCGGAAAAGGAAGTAAGCGACGTGTAAAGGTTTTCTCCACCTAGAAGAGAGTTTGTTTCTTAGTGAAGGATAACTCTCGAGTTAGAGGCTCGAGGAGTGGAGTAGGGCAAGGAAGAGAGTCCTTGTAGCCGAACCACTATAAACATCCGTGTTGTGTGGTTTGATCTTTCCTCTCTTTACTTCTCATATATATATTGTGTGAATATTTGTTTGTGCTTGTTTCCTTTGAAATAACATAAAGTAACAAAGTGAATTAATTTTAAAACGGTAAAACTATTCAACCCCCCTTCTAGTTTTCCACAATTGGCATCAAGAGCTACGTTACTTAAGATTTTTAAAACTTAAAACGATCCATGGATTTTGAAAACTTTAAAGAAGGGCAATCTATGCAAAGACCACCTCTATTCGAACCTAATTGTTTTATTTATTGGAAAAATCGCTTTGAGACTTATGTGAAGTCAAAGGATATTGATCTATGGTTTATAATTGTTGAGGGTGATTACAAGGCCATAAGTAATGATATTTCGGGTGGTCGGGATGTAGAAACTTCTCTTACTCGTCACAGTGATGAGCAAAAGAAGTTGATTGCCAAAAATAATGAAGCCAAAATGATGCTTTACAATGCTTTACCTAAGAAAGAATATGAAAGAGTTTTTATGTGTAAAACGGCTAAAGATATTTGGCAATCTCTAATTGTCACTCATCAAGGAAACTCACAAGTCAAAGATAACAAAATTGATCTTCTTGTTCAACAATATGAACAATTTGTTATCTCTGAAGATGAGATCATTGATTGTGCGTTTGCTAGGTTTAATACTATTATTACATCACTTAAAGCACTTGACGAATCTTTTTCTAGTAAGAATTTTGTCAGGAAATTTCTAAGAGCACTCCACCCAAAGTGGAGAGCAAAAGTGACAGCTATTGAAGAATCCAAGGATCTTTCAAGCATGACACTGGATGAGCTCATAGGAAATCTCAAAGTTCACGAAATGGTGATGGAAAAAGATTCAGAAATAGTTAAAGGCAAGAAGGAGAAAATGAAGTCCATTGCCTTGAAAGCTAGAGCTAAGTCAAGTGATGATGAAGAATCTTGTTCTTGTAGTGAAGACGAAGAATATGCCATGGCCGTAAGAGATTTCAAGAAATTCTTCAGGAGACGAGGAAAGTTCGTAAGATCACCTCGTGAAGAAAAGAAATCCCTTCGTAAAGACCGTGATGATAGAAAAGGCAAGTTAGAGAGGAAGTGCTATAGGTGTGGAGATTATGGTCATTTTATAAGTGACTGTCCAAAGCCTCCAAAGAACAAGTCTCAAAAAGCATTTGTTAGTGGAGCTTGGAGTGATAGTGAAGGAGATGATGATGAGCATAAGAACAACGAAGTTGCCCTTATGGCTCATGACACAGAAGAGGTACATTCTGACTCATACTCCTCTATAGATGATGAAACCTTAGAAGTAGAATATAACAAACTATGTGATATAACATTAAAAATCATCAATAAAAACAAATTCTTGAAAACTAAAACAACACTTTTAGAAAATGAAGTGTTTTGGCTTAAAGAAAAAGAGATACGAATAGAAAAAGGCAAAAATAGTAAAGATACATGTGTCTCTTGTCAAGAACTAAAATTAGAATTAGATGCACTAAAAACCACACAGGAAGATCTCATTAAGCAAAACTCTAAGTTTAAAAAGTTTGATAAAAACATAAGTTGTGCAGATGAGATAATGAAGATGCAAAAATTTCCTCATGATAAAACTGGACTAGGTTTTATGAAACAAGGAACTTTAGGTGACTTTAAGAAACAAACTGTGAATGAAAAAGAAACTGTTTCAACTATGTCAGAAGCCCACGGATCTGACGGATCCAAAGTTTTGGATCCGCCAGTTGTACCCAAGGGATCCACGGGTACAGAAGTTGAACAGAAGGATCTCAAAATGAACCGTACTGAATTCGTTAAGGTCACTAGAAAACCTAGCACTAGTATAACTAACAACAAACTAAAACCAGCTGTTTCTGTAGGAAGAGGTCAAGCTAGGAACGAGTATAGAGTTAAAACAACTCAACAGAGACCTCAGACTAGGTTTCCCAAACACCCATTTCCTAAGAGTAATGTTAACTCACAACATAATTATCAAAACAATTGGAATCAAAATATGCCTAGAAACTTCCAAGTTCCCAATTACATGTCATGGAACAACTATCCTCCATTTGCTTATATAAACTGTAAAACCCAAAAATTTGAAAGCATGGTAAAAGACTAAAATGCCCCTATGAATTTAAAAATTTAATAAAAGGTTTATAAAGTACCGAATCGATCCCAAACTTCTAGAAACGAACAAGATATGATACAAAATAAATTTGACAACTTCGATTAATATTTATACAAGTTGTGAAATGACCAAAATACCCCTTAAGAACCGAAAATTATAATATGCACATTAGTTATGTAAATTAAAGTTTATCATGAAATTTAAAAGTTTAAAATGCATAATTAAATTAAGGAAAGTATGTCAAATTAATTAGGCCTTATTTTTCTGAGTTATGCCAGCCCATTCCCCCCCTATTCGGCCATATCAATATTAAATCAAGCAAATCCTAACTAACCCTATTTTACCTTGCTGACAAAAACAAAAACACACAAATAATTCTCCCATCTTTCATCCGATTTTCTGGAGGTGCAAGCTTATTTTTCTGGTGTTATACACGACCTAAGGAGGCTAGGAAAAATTATTATAGGTCGTAGGAAGCTGTGGTTTGATCGCTAGCTAATTTCTTGTCTCTAAAATCTCATTCGAAGGTAAATACCAAAACAATTCATTCGATCTATATAAAATTCGTTTCCTATTTTTATCAAGGTCCTCACATCATGTACACTCTGTTAAAAATGTATACAAGGTGTGTTGGTCGAGTTTGAAGGCGTGGTGATTTACTTGTGTCGAATTGTTCTAGCCGTGTAACACAAATCACAATCAATCCATCCGATCGTTCTAAAATTATCCTGGTATTTTTCTCAGCTTCTAATGATCATATCTAACGTGGGAAAAATGATAAAAACAGCCCATGCATCATATATAATTCGTATGGAAATTATTGTGTTATAAACCCTAGAATCGAAATAAATCTATAATACATATATGCGATTTTTCCAGACCTGGTGATAAATTTTCGTGGGCTCTATTATCATCATATAACCTCAGAAAAATGCTCATTTGAATTATAGAGACCTAAAACTATTTTTGGTGAAATTAGTTGTAATCGGCTAAATGGGAAATAAAAGGAAAAATTGTGAAAACCCTAATACCAAATCGACCTAGGGTTTATGTGAGTGAATCTAGAAATTTAATGTGTATAAATGATGTGGTCATGATGATTTAATGATTGGTGAAGTTAGAGTTTTGATTTTGTTATTTAAATGTGTACCGATTTGAAGAAATAAATGGAAGGGTGTGTTTTGTAACTTTTAAAACTCAAGGGACAATTTTATAAATTATGTTAGACCTGCTAGAAATGGTATAAAATATAAAAGGAGGGTCTCATGTGTTAATTTTACATTTTAAGGGTTTATTTTGATTTAATAATTAAAGTAAGGATCGATTTGGAAAATAAATAAAAATAGGGATTAAATATGTAATTCCTGGAAAGTTAAGGTCGATTTGAGTAATGTGTTATATTCAGGGGCTAATGTGTAAATTTGGATATTTATTGGACTAATGTGTAATTATTATTAATTAAAGATTGAAATGTAGACTTTAAGGTTAAATATGTAAATTAGTTAAATGGAGGGACCTATTGTGTAAATTATGGAAACTTAAAGGGACATTCGTATAACTTATTAAATGAAGTACTAATTGTGTAATTTTGATAAACAAAGGGTTTAAAGTGTAACTTTTGTAATAAAGGGGTGTAAAGTGTAAATTATGAAACCCTAAGGACCAAATGTGTAAATCTGATCAAAGATACCTTATTTCCATTTAATGATGATCTAACTAAGTCATGTTAATCCGTACTTCTAAAATTGGAAACTTACTAAATAAGGAAACTTGCTAATTATGGAAACCTGCTAAAAATAGAAAGTTACTAAAATGGAAAGACAGTTAAGTAAGAATGATTGTAATCCCCTTCTACTCCTTTAGGTGTGGAGAAGGAGAGACCTTGAGCTGTTCCCATATCCTGTGTTTATTTCTGTTTGTGCTTTCGTCATAAGGTACAGATACTCTGCCTTTTTCAGTAAGGGTTCTTATATTCTATACATTGATTTTGAGTTATGATCCAGTTAAGATTTCCCAAGCCATTGCTATGTTCCCTTTGAGTGAACCTTTGATATTCCTCTGGGTTATGATCTGAGCTTCGTTTATCTGACCTATGCCTTTGCCAAGTTGCTCTAAAGTTCTGAACTATCCTTGTGAGAAACTAAGATTTTGAAATGGTTTACTAAACTAAGGTTTTGAACTACTTGTTTTGAACTATCTTTTACGAAGACTATTTTAAATGATTATCTTTATGAAACCAATTTAAAGACCATTTTAATTAAATACCTTGATTAAGTTTTCTAAAATGAATCTGTTGAATAAAGACTTTGAAGATGGACCCTTTGATACAGACTTTGAACTTTAATTATGATTTCCCTTTGTTTTTAAAACTATGATATGAATTTTGGAAGACCTTGGTGAACCACTCTATTATGAACTATTCGATATGAACCCTTTTCTATGGACCTTGTGATATGACTTTGAGATGCACCTTTTGATATATGATCTTTTGTGATAACTTTGAGACCTGACTCTTAGTTTGATACCCGAGCCATTTTATGTTACCTAGCCAGGAAGGTAACCTGGCCATGTCCGTGATGCACCACTGGCATGACTCCCGTGTGGGGGAGTGATTTCTCACACCGTCCCTTTTATGATTATCTGCCATGGCTACTATGATTTTGGGATGACTTTGAGTTTGGGGGCGTATGGGTTGCAATCCTAGATTTGTATGTTTAGTGGATTTAACTATGACTTTGAGGTGACTGGTACTGTGTGCAATACATGCCTTTCACACCCCTGGGAGCTGATCACTCCACTATTATGATACATGAGGACACCCCTCATATTATCTGGTTGCCTGAGAGGTATCCCCTCTGATTGTGAGATTATGACTTGAGATTATGATGTTGAGATTATGACTTTGAGTTCTGGGCTCGTGGTAGATGACTATCCTATATTTCCTTTATTACTCTTTTGCTTTGATTATACCTTATGACATTCCCAGTACTTCACTATATTCTGTTTCGTTATCTTTGCTTGTATTATGTATCTGTTCACTGAGCTTTGTAAGCTCAGCCGCACGTTTTCTTTTCGTGTGCGGCAGGTTTTAGTTGGAAGATGGGTATGAGTGAAGAGACTTTTGGACTTAGAAGACTTGATAATTATTTTGGCCTAGAGACGATTGGAAGTAACTACATTGTTAGAATTCGTATTCGCTTTTGTAACCTTGTAATTTCAGTATTTTCTTCTGTAACCTTGGGAATCTTTGTATTACTTTTGAATGTATGCGTTGTTATATCTGATATGAAACCATTTGCGTGATATCTTTACCCTTGTCGGGTTGGGGTGTTACAATTATGGTATCAGAGAGACAGGCTGCGATTTCGTAATACATTTACCCTTGACCTGTGTAAGTTAGGACCACTAAGCTTTCCCTGTAGGCACTCGTAAGTCAACCTTTGAAAATTGCTTTAGGATTTTCCCATAGGAACCTAAGTTTTGACCGGTGAGGAATGGGTAGACTATAAGGCATTTGTTTAAGCATCATTGCTTCCGTATCACTCTGATTCATGCTTTGCTTTTGGTTAGATCCTGTTGATACCACTTCTGGAAGGTGAAAGCTTATGCTTTGCACCACCTAAGTTTTGAATCTGATTAAATCTTGAAGGCATTGAGAATTTCATAATGATGGCCTAATACTATTTGATCCTTATCTTCAAATCCCTTTTGTTAATCATTTTGATAATGACCCGCATTTCACTCTGATTCTTTTGTTAATCACTTTGACGCCTCTTCAGGCATTCTGAGAACCTCTATGGCGATGACGTACTGGATATGTTTTGCTATTTGATAAGTATCTATGAAGTTTCCGACGCTATTGATTTCGTTTTACCCATCTCTGTCCTTATGAGAAGTCTCGTGGTGTGTAACCATGAGTATAAGAATGTTTTCTTCTTCACTTCTAATGATATAACTTTGATTTGCGAACCGTCTTCCCTTGAAGAGTTAACTTTGATTTTATTCTGACAAGGAAAATTGTGGAATGATCAGTCAAATATTGACAACTACCCTTCTATGTCTCACCTTCAACGTTTGCAACAATTTTGAACTCTCCACTACGATTTCGGATTGTTAAACCCTTTGCTATCTCTATTACTCTGGAGACGCGTGTGTTACTTTCACGGTTATGAAGTTTTCCTATAAACCATTTCGTACACCAATAAATGAACCTCATCGTAGAAGCCTTTTGGCACCTTGAGTTTTCTGAACATGAACCTTGTATTGAACGTTATTTGCCACCTGAACTTTGATTATAATCCCTGTTGGACCACCAAGTTTTCCACCGGAGTATGAAGTAAGATTTGACATGATACCGAGAGATTCTAGTCACTAAACGAAGATGTCTTTCGGATCATACTAATTGACTGGAGCAACCGGGAAGAGCAGCAACCGAAGACCAGGAAGTGAGTTTACTTAAGTGTATCTTCTGAGCATGTTTTAGTTTTGTTCGCGATAAAGAGGAATGATGACTGGAGATATGTATGGAAGCTGAACCGTATTGCTGTAAGAGCCAGTATTCCTCCACCCTGGAACGATTATGTATTTTGTTTAAATTCAGAGCGCGAAGTTTCCTTTCTGATGAATTGATACTATTCTTGAAATCGCCTTCCGTATTCGTAAACGACCGCCATGACGGTTAATGACGCTAATAGTATTAGCTAAAGCTCTGACGAGCTTGGTGAATTTGATAGATGATATTTTCCATGAGTACTGGGCATATGGTCATTGTATGACTTAATGGTACATGCGGAGACGAGGAAGAACATGAAAATCATTTTGCACCTTGTTAGAGATTTGAGGATCAATTGTGTATTATGAGAGATTGATGTTGTTGAGACAGCGGTGTTCCTTGCCTGACCTGGAGTTGACAACAACGGAGACTACCCCGAAGAGTGGAGACATTCCTTACAAGACAGAAGTGTTGGCGATGCAGAAGAAGAAATTCTAGTCAAGATGGCGAACCTAGAGCTGATGAAGACATGCAGTCCCACTTCCCTATTCATCTTAGTTGTACTGAGATGAATTGAGAGCGGAAGCAGACTGGATGATGGAGAGATTTAAAGACCGTGCCAGAAATCCACGTTGCTCCATCACATTCCAAAAAGAACTGCAGGAGGCTCGACGACCCAGACACAAGTTTCCGACCTTGGTTTCATTTCCCGATTGAGGGACAGCCGAAGACAGATCAACCGGACTTGAAGAGATTAGATGTGTTAAATGAGCAGTTTTTGAAACAGACCCTCTATACTTGGAATAATTGATTATATGAAGGCAGAAGTTTGGCGACTAACTTTCATTTCCGTTGACCCTCTTAAGTTTCGTTATCTAGTATCAAGTTCCTCTTATGATTTAAGTTCCCTAGAAGCACTTCTATTCGTGTTTACCTTTCGTATGATTCGGTGATGACCTTGTTTTGAGAGATTTTGGCAACTCGTGGAAGATATGATGCTTGTGACAGCGTACCCACTTCTGCTAGATAATCTGGGATTTGATACTCTTGCGAATAGTTTTGTTTTCTCTCTTGACTATGGCATTCGTTTTTGTTGACCTCTGGGACTGAAGAAGTACTAGGTGGATTAAGATAGGTGGTTTTGAATACGATTTGAGATAAAGTATGACCATCATGAGAGCATATTTATATGATGCCAGTATTATGACGTCTGGCCAACGTGATAATACTTACATCATATAACGTGCACTTGTTGTGGGCATAGGATATCTTGGGGAGTACCAAAGAAGTTAGAATTTGATCTCAGTTGGATTATCCATGATTAATGAGACTTTAGGTTCATTCTACCTATGCGTTTAATCTGCTTTCATCGTTATACGACTGGATACGTTTGGATACTCGACACGCGTTTGTTGACCTTTGTGCTTCCGATAAGAATCTTAGGTTCTGTGTAGAACTTTCTACCGTCTGTTTTCTGTCAGTATGAATCCGATCTGTTACTATTAAATAGTACACCTACATTTTTGCTATATGTACGTTTCGCATCCGTTGATTATATTTCATTATGACCTGCTATGAGTTGTTTGAGGCTTTTGATTTTGAGGAGCAAGACCTGTTTGTTTATGAGAACACCTATGAAAGGTTATACAGAAGCCGAGACTATTTGAGAATCTGAAGAGTTTTGAACTCATATACTACTCCCATGTCCGCTGCAATTCGATACGTTTTCATCTGATTTGACTATTTCTATTCCACGGACGAAAATCCGTCAATCCTACATCTTCCCTGAACCCCTTCTGATGAGATACGTTTATCATCCATTACGTTTAGTATATCTTTCTTTTGATGTGAATCCTGAGCGTTAGGTCTTTTGAGAAAACCGAAATTATTTGATCGGCAAGATTGAGTCATGAGAAAATACTTGGTTTGGAAGAACCTGCTCGAGCGTGAGAATGTTTTGTCGATCGTTTGCAATTTGCCACGACTTCGTTTAACTTTGCGACTTCAAATTTCGAGGACGAAATTTTTCTGTTAGAGGGGAAGAGTTGTAAAACCCAAAAATTTGAAAGCATGGTAAAAGACTAAAATGCCCCTATGAATTTAAAAATTTAATAAAAGGTTTATAAAGTACCGAATCGATCCCAAACTTCTAGAAACGAACAAGATATGATACAAAATAATTTTGACGACTTCGATTAATATTTATACAAGTTGTGAAATGACCAAAATACCCCTTAAGAACCGAAAATTATAATATGCACATTAGTTATGTAAATTAAAGTTTATCATGAAATTTAAAAGTTTAAAATGCATAATTAAATTAAGGAAAGTATGTCAAATTAATTAGGCCTTATTTTTCTGAGTTATGCCAGCCCATTCCCCCCCCCCCCCTATTCGGCCATATCAATATTAAATCAAGCAAATCCTAACAAACCCTATTTTACCTTGCCGACAAAAACAAAAACACACAAATAATTCTCCCATCTTTCATCCAATTTTCTGGAGGTGCAAGCTTATTTTTCTGGTGTTATACACGACCTAAGGAGGCTAGGAAAAATTGGTATAGGTCGTAGGAAGCTGTGGTTTGATCGCTAGCTAATTTCTTGTCTCTAAAATCTCATTCGAAGGTAAATACCAAAACAATTCATTCGATCTATATAAAATTCATTTCCTATTTTTCTCAAGGTCCTCACATTATGTACACTCTGTGAAAAATGTATACAAGGTGTGTTGGTCGCGTTTGAAGGCGTGGTGATTTACTTGTGTCGAATTGTTCTAGCCGTGTAACACAAATCACAATCAATCCATCCGATCGTTCTAAAATTATCCTGGTATTTTTCTCAGCTTCTAATGATCATATCTAACGTGGGAAAAATGATAAAAACAGCCCATGCATCATATATAATTCGTATGGAAATTATTGTGTTATAAACCCTAGAATCAAAATAAATCTATAATACATATATGCGATTTTTCCAGACCTGGTGATAAATTTTCGTGGGCTCTATTATCATCATATAACCTCAGAAAAATGCTCATTTGAATTATATTGACCTAAAACTATTTTTGGTGAAATTAGTTGTAATCGGCTAAATGGGAAATAAAAGGAAAAATTGTGAAAACCCTAATACCAAATCGACCTAGGGTTTATGTGAGTGAATCTGGAAATTTAATGTGTATAAATGATGTGGTCATGATGATTTAATGATTGGTGAAGTTAGAGTTTTGATTTTGTTATTTAAATGTGTACCGATTTGAAGAAATAAATGGAAGGGTGTGTTTTGTAACTTTTAAAACTCAAGGGACAATTTTATAAATTATGTTAGACCTGCTAGAAATGGTATAAAATATAAAAGGAGGGTCTCATGTGTTAATTTTACATTTTAAGGGTTTATTTTGATTTAATAATTAAAGTAAGGATCGATTTGAAAAATAAATAAAAATAGGGATTAAATATGTAATTTCTGGAAAGTTAAGGTCAATTTGAGTAATGAATTATATTCAGGGGCTAATGTGTAAATTTGGATATTTATTGGACTAATGTGTAATTATTATTAATTAAAGATTGAAATGTAGACTTTAAGGTTAAATATGTAAATTAGTTAAATGGAGGGACCTATTGTGTAAATTATGGAAACTTAAAGGGACATTCGTATAACTTATTAAATGAAGTACTAATTGTGTAATTTTGATAAACAAAGGGTTTAAAGTGTAACTTTTGTAATAAAGGGGTGTAAAGTGTAAATTATGAAACCCTAAGGACCAAATGTGTAAATCTGATCAAAGATACCTTATTTCCATTTAATGATGATCTAACTAAGTCATGTTACTCCGTACTTCTAAAATTGGAAACTTACTAAATAAGGAAACTTGCTAATTATGGAAACCTGCTAAAAATAGAAAGTTACTAAAATGGAAAGACAGTTAAGTAAGAATGATTGTAATCCCCTTCTACTCCTTTAGGTGTGGAGAAGGAGAGACCTTGAGCTGTTCCCATATCCTGTGTTTATTTCTGTTTGTGCTTTCGTCATAAGGTACAGATACTCTGCCTTTTTCAGTAAGGGTTCTTATATTCTATACATTGATTTTGAGTTATGATCCAGTTAAGATTTCCCAAGCCATTGCTATGTTCCCTTTGAGTGAACCTTTGATATTCCTCTGGGTTATGATCTGAGCTTCGTTTATCTGACCTATGCCTTTGCCAAGTTGCTCTAAAGTTCTGAACTATCCTTGTGAGAAACTAAGATTTGGAAATGGTTTACTAAACTAAGGTTTTGAACTACTTGTTTTGAACTATCTTTTACGAAGACTATTTTAAATGATTATCTTTATGAAACCAATTTAAAGACCATTTTAATTAAATACCTTGATTAAGTTTTCTAAAATGAATCTGTTGAATAAAGACTTTGAAGATGGACCCTTTGATACAGACTTTGAACTTTAATTATGATTTCCCTTTGTTTTTAAAACTATGATATGAATTTTGGAAGACCTTGGTGAACCACTCTATTATGAACTATTCGATATGAACCCTTTTCTATGGACCTTGTGATATGACTTTGAGATGCACCTTTTGATATATGATCTTTTGTGATAACTTTGAGACCTGACTCTTAGTTTGATACCCGAGCCATTTTATGTTACCTAGCCAGGAAGGTAACCTGGCCATGTCCGTGATGCACCACTGGCATGACTCCCGTGTGGGGGAGTGATTTCTCACACCGTCCCTTTTATGATTATCTGCCATGGCTACTATGATTTTGGGATGACTTTGAGTTTGGGGGCGTATGGGTTGCAATCCTAGATTTGTATGTTTAGTGGATTTAACTATGACTTTGAGGTGACTGGTACTGTGTGCAATACATGCCTTTCACACCCCTGGGAGCTGATCACTCCACTATTATGATACATGAGGACACCCCTCATATTATCTGGTTGCCTGAGAGGTATCCCCTCTGATTGTGAGATTATGACTTGAGATTATGATGTTGAGATTATGACTTTGAGTTCTGGGCTCGTGGTAGATGACTATCCTATATTTCCTTTATTACTCTTTTGCTTTGATTATACCTTATGACATTCCCAGTACCTCACTATATTCTGTTTCGTTATCTTTGCTTGTATTATGTATCTGTTCACTGAGCTTTGTAAGCTCAGCCGCACGTTTTCTTTTCGTGTGCGGCAGGTTTTAGTTGGAAGATGGGTATGAGTGAAGAGACTTTTGGACTTAGAAGACTTGATAATTATTTTGGCCTAGAGACGATTGGAAGTAACTACATTGTTAGAATTCGTATTCGCTTTTGTAACCTTGTAATTTCAGTATTTTCTTCTGTAACCTTGGGAATCTTTGTATTACTTTTGAATGTATGCGTTGTTATATCTGATATGAAACCATTTGAGTGATATCTTTACCCTTGTCGGGTTGGGGTGTTACATAAACCATGATAATGTTATGTTTAACCCAAACGGACCCATGAGATATTGGGGACCAAACGCTTGAGTCTTTCTTGAACTTAGGTATGCTTAAAGGTTGATCTAGAACCTGATGAGTGGATCAAGGATAGTGGGTGTTCAAGACATATGACGGGAAACAAAAGCCTTTTCTCAACTTACCAAGTGTACGACGGAGGTAATGTCACATTCGGTAGCAAACTTAAAAGTAAAATCATTGGAAAAGGTACGATCTCTCATGACTCTCTCTCTATTGATAATGTTGCTCATGTAGATAATTTAGGATTTAACTTGCTTAGTATAAGTCAATTATGTCGCAAAAAGTATAACGTCCTTTTCAGTGAAAATGGAAGTAAAATACTTAAAGACGGCATAACCGTAGGAAGAGGTGTTTTAAAGAATAACGTATATGTTATGAAATTAGATAAAACACCTAAAGACAAGCTTTGTCTTACATCTCTGGACGAAAAATCTACTCTATGGCATCGACGTTTAGGTCATGCCAATATGAGGCTTATTCAATCCTTATCTTCTAAGGAACTCGTTAGGAACCTACCCAAGTTGAAATATGACCAACACTTTTGTGATGCTTGCAAAATTGGGAAACAAGTGCATAATAGCCATAAGGCTAAAAACATGGTATCTACATCTAGGTGTCTAGAATTATTGCATATGGATTTGTTTGGCCCGTCGGCTATACAAAGTTATGGAGGAAATTTTTACACTTTAGTTATAGTAGATGATTACTCTAGATATACGTGGACTAAATTTTTGAAAACTAAAAATGAGGCCTTTGATAAATTTGAAATTCTAAGCAAGAAAATTCAAAATCAAATAGGAAGTAACATAGTATCTATTAGAACCGATCATGGGCGAGAATTTGAAAACGAAATCCAATTTGGAACTTTTTGTGATAATAATGGAATAACACATAATTTCTCGGCTCCCCGAACTCCACAATCTAATGGTGTAGTAGAACGGAAAAATAGGACAATTCAAGAAATGAGTAGAACTATGTTAAATGAACAAAACATACCTCAAAAGTTTTGGTGTCACGCTGTAGATACATCTACATATATTCTAAATCGAGTTCTAATTAGACCATTTTTAGGAAAAACTCCATATGAGCTATATAGAGGCAAAAAGCCTACTTTAGGGTATTTTAGAGTTTTTGGAAGCAAATGCTTCATTCTTAACACAAAAGATTATCTCACCAAGTTCGACCCAAAGTCGTATGTAGGTGTGTTTCTCGGGTATTCGCAAAATAGTAAAGCATACATAGTGTTGAACAAAGAAACCTCAAGAGTCGAGGAATCATTGAACATAACATTCGATGAAAGTCCACCTCCCTCTAAGACATCACCTTTGGTAGATGATGACTTAGTTGAAGACCAAATGGTTGAAAATTTAGAGGATGAACCAGAAAATAAAGAAATTATCAACATTAAAGAATCTAAAAGTCATCCATTAGAAAACGTCATCGGAAAACTTAATGAAAGAACATTAAGATCTCAAGCTCAAAATGAAAGTAATTACTTTTGTTTTGTTTCAACAGTTGAGCCTAAAAATATAAATGAGGCTATAAAGGATGAATCATGGGTTATTGCTATGCAAGAGGAATTAAACCAATTTATTAGAAATGATGTCTGGACATTAGTTCCACAACCTAAAAATCAAACCATAATTGGTACAAAATGGGTATTTAGAAATACAATGGATGAAAATGGCATAGTATCTAGAAACAAAGCTAGGCTAGTAGCTCAAGGCTACAATCAACAAGAAGGTATAGATTACGATGAGACATTTGCACCCGTAGCTAGACTAGAGTCTATTAGGATACTACTTTCATATGCATGTGCACATGATTTTAAATTATTTCAAATGGATGTCAAAAGTGCCTTTTTAAACGGATTTATAAATAAAGAAGTATATGTTGCACAACCTCCCGGCTTTGCCAATTTTGAAAAACCAAATCATGTTTACAAACTTAAGAAAGCATTATACGGACTTAAGCAAGCACCAAAAGCTTGGTATGATCGACTTAAAACCTTCCTAGTTGACCATAAGTATACCATGGGCCTATGTGACAAATGGTCATTTTCACGTTGATAATTAATATTATATGAGTATTAATTATTTTAAGCTAAGCATTTCTATGCGCATTTGCATGTTTCTGAATATTTTAAGCATTTTCGGGAGCTGTCCCAGCACACTGTAGCTTACAGTCACTGCAGAAAAAGTTTATTTTTGTCAGTAAAGTTAAATCATCACATTTCTGATAGTTACTAACAAGTATTATAATTAACTGAGAGCTTTCTCGCATTTTTCTGAAAAACAACCGCACGCGCGTACCTACAGCACAGTACATATGGTAATAGTCAAATAAATATATTTTTGAGTCAGTAATGACATTTTATTATATTTTTGACGAAAACGTGGTTAAAAACTTTATTTTACATTATCGGGTCCAAAAACGTCAAACCGGGACTTTACGGTAACTTTTTAACTTAAACCGACACACTATACACCAAAGCGGGATCAAAACTATTTTTGCCCTCCCCATTTTAGCCATAACCGGCCATATACACTCACACACCCACATGGGACAAATCTAATACCCTATCTTAAATGTAATCTTAAGATTACTAAATATAGTTATATACTTTTGAGATTTTCATGGACTTATCCTTTAATACTACCTAAAATAACTTCTCATCCTCTTTATTTTGGTTTCATCCCTACGCCTACTATATCACACACAAACTTCATTTACAAAATTTTCTCTACAAAAGATCAAGAACATAAGTGTTTGCTAAAGGTTTTGGGTACTTTGGAGCTTGATTTGGGCAAAACTAGCAAAGTTTTGGGTGTTCCTTGTTCTTCCATCACACGTACCACCTTAACAACATTGTGAGGATTCTTAAAACTTTTCTAAATTTGTTAATCTCTTGTTTATATAGTGTATAGTGATGTTTAAAAGTGTTAAATGTGTATGTTTTGATAATATGATAAAAGCTAGGGGTTGATCTTGTACATATTGTGCTCGACATTTTATGAAGTTTATGAACTAGTTTGTAGATTTCTTGCTTGTGTGGTAAATCTTGTTACATATGGTGCTAGTTTGAGGATACAAACACTAGTTATGGTTTTTACACTAATTTAAGCACTATATTGAATTTTTGGCTTATGTATGGATCGGCTACTTTTAAAAATATGAGATTATTGGGGTTTTAAAAAACATAAAATTTTGGCTCAAATGGTGAAAAGGTGGAAAAATAAAGTGAAGTGCTTATTTAGATGGCTTATTTAATAAGTTATAAGTTACTAAAAATAGTTAGTAAAAAGGTGAAAATAAGTTGAGGTGCATAAAATGGTTCGAATGAACAGTAGTATGGTCAAGGTTGACTTTTTGACAAAAGTGCTTATTTATTAGAGCTTATTTGATAACTAAAAAGTATGTTTGGTAACTAAAAATAACTAATAAGTACCAAATAAATACAAATTGGACTAAATGGCTTTTTGGGCCAAAAAGCCCACGATTTTACTGTTGGGCCGAAGCCCATGGACATTTTTGATGTTTTGACTTTTTGACCAAACGGACCCAATGAGCGAGTAAAATGGTTTTTAGTAACGTGTCGATATATACGATATAACTAAAAATGTGTTTTGGACTAAAATGAAGTTATTGGGCTTTTTGATAAGTGTTCGGCCCAATAAGCAAATAAAATGACGAAACTGATTTTTGGAATATTTTCCGACTCGCCGTGGTTATAAATGTTTAACGAAACGATAAATATAACGATAACTATTTTTGGACTTGTTTTGAGACGCTTAGTCTCCGAAAGGGTAATGTTAATACAAATATCGTCCCAAAAACGTTATTTATATTTTTGATCTTTACTTAGTTTTGTTAATGACAATTACAAGGTATATCTTTAAGCAAATTATAAATACTAGCTTAAGTCTCTTAAGTACACATTTTACATTTCACAAAATAACCAAGAATTACAAGTTTGCTTATTTAGTAACTTGTTTCCTTAAAAGGAAACTTTAATTCTAAAAACATTCCATGACATCATTGCATACATCACATATAATATCTTTGTTAGATTGTGATATATCTTGTTTAGATTTACAAGTTACATAGTTGACATTTGAGGATTTTGGATGATTTGGTAAGATATGAAAGATTTGGAAAGATACACCAAATCTATTAGCTGTCAACACCCACGGATCCAAGTCCAATGAAGGACGGATCCATATTGTGGGATCCGTGGGATCCGTCAGCTGGATATCAGCTTGTCTATAAATAGCAAGCTGGTCATTTAGCTTTCTCATCACTCATATAGCTTAAACACACATATTCATTCAGTATATATCTTACTAACATCATTCATACTTGCATTTCACTTTGATCTTCCTTTTTGTAGAAAAGAGATCAAGCTGTCAAGGATCTACAGAACCGTAATCCTTTAGTTTCATTACTGTGTGATATTGTAGTTTGTTTCACACATCATTATCTATCATTTGTATCAGTTAGATCAGTGAGTGTGGTTAGTGCTTTAGTCCTCAAAGCACAAAAAGAGTAGGGAGTGGTTGTACCCTTGTAAAGAACTCGACATCTAGCTTAGTGTCGGTAAAGTATATAGGCGACGTCAGGATTGGTTCTACCTAGTAAAAGAACCCGGTGTTTAGCTTAGTACCGGAAAAAGAAGTAAGCGACGTGTAAAGGTTTTCTCCGCCTAGAAAAGGAGTTTGTTTCTTAGTGAAGGATAAACTCTCGAGTTGGAAGCTCGGGGAGTGGAGTAGGGCAAGGAAGAGAGTCCTTGTAGCCGAACCACTATAAACAACAGTGTTGTGTGGTTTGATATTTCCTCTCTTTATCTTTTGTTTATATTGTGTGATTATTTGTTTGTGATTGTTTCCTTTGAATTAACATATAGTAACAAAGCAAACAAAACTCGAAAAACAGTAAAAACTATTCAACCCCCCTTCTAGTTTCCACAGGTAAAAATTGACATTTTTACTAAATTGATATTGAGATTGACTTTATTGACTTTTTGACAAAAATATTGACTTTACGTCAAAACCAAATGTTATTACTTAAAGGTTAAGATAACGAACAATATAACTACGAATATATATTCACGACACTTGACATATGTCATTAAAAGCATTTTGCACTTATAACTAGTTAGCGAAGTATTTGAAGTAAAGTTTGCAACACGTGAGATAAATGAAAACGTTGTATAAACGAATTGGTCATGCCCAAATTTTCTAAAAATCCAACACTTAGAGTATTTTGAGAAAATCCACAACTTAAGAATACTTTATGGAATTACTTAACAGAACTTGTTTTCTTATAATGAAAATAATAAACGATGTTTCTAAGCATAATGATTTTCACTAACTATATTTTATTAACCAATCTTCAAAACGTATTTAATTAATCTTCATAATTAAATATATGAGAAATGAATTTATAAAGTATATATTTATATATATATGTAAAGTATGAGTAAATATATATATATATATATATATATATATATATATATATATATATATATATATATATATATATATATATATATATATGTAACAGTTGCACGTTAAGTTGCGAATACTAGCACGGATGTTCCGTTACGTATTCCCACCATGCACTTTCACCATGAGCTACCCCCAAAGAGTTATAAAAATAAATCGTTTCGAAATATACTTTACCACACAGCAAGTAAGAAATACACGAGCACAGGTCAAACGTAAAACTTTTCAAATAAAATAAAGACACTTGAGACACGAACGTTTTGCTAAGACTTACCGTACTAATTTAGGGTGCTGATCGGCGCGGTTGCATTATTTTGATTGATTGCTGAATTGCTGTATTTGAAAGGTGAGTTTATAGCCCCACATTTTTATACGATTTTTTATTTATAAGCTTGGGGTGAGAAACATACAAAATTGTTTTCATGGACCAGAAATGAAATTGTTTTTAAGATCACACTAGTATGCAGAAACCTAAGTTTGCTGAATCCCATTTTGTGCCCACTATCATCTGCCGTTAATTCCTGTTGGGAAGCCGTTTGTTATAAATAGATCTATTGGGAGTGACGTCCCCGTTCGGTTGGCTCGGCATAGCCAAGGCGAACGTATACCAAGTCGGGTTTTTGGCCGAGTGTCTGGGGATTAACAATCGCGGGAAACCTTTATTATTTTGCTAACGCTAGTCGTGCTGCATTGTCTTAGTTTCGGTAGGATGAGGCTTAGTGTTTGCATAACGGATAGTGTGTATCTGCTGAATTGTTTTTATGATATTGCTATTGGTCCATATGTGCTATTTACTTAAACCTATGAACTCACCAGCGTTAGCTGACTTTTAGCATGTTTTTCTCAGGAAACTTATGTGCGTTTAGCCGGGAGCAGTGCATGGCGTCGGTCACAATAAATGATGGAAATGTTTTTAAATGCGTTTACTCTGACAACTGGACCTTTTGTTTAAATGGGCTTCATTTTCATCTGAAATGGATTTTATGTATTGCAACATGACTTGACTTATGTAATATATTTTAAAACGGATTTTTAATCCGTTCCCTATATCTTGTGTTGTGATTATCAACCTCGTAGCACCCCAAAGTGTATGCTTCCGCGAATATTGTGATTTTGGGGGTGTTACAGATTGGTATTCAGAGCCTAGGTTATAGAGAACGTGGTTTATAAAAACCCTTAAACTATAACCGATTTTGAGAAAAAAAACTTTCCATCATGACCGCCGGATGCCTGCCAGTTTAGCTTGCTATGATTTGAGCATTAGTTGCTTATTTGATTTGAGCATTGTTTGCTTTATTTGATTAAGTGTTTTTGGCATGCTATTTGAGTATAATATACTAAGCATATATGATATAAGTAATTTCTATATACTTATACGTGTCGCACTATATTTGTCACAGACCATGTCTCTCCCATTCGGCACACACTCTGAGGTAGATGCTACTGGATTCACTTCTCAGACACAGCAGCCAGTTCCGTTCATGGATGACCCACTGATGGAGGTTATTCGTGCTGCTGCTCAACCATCTATTCCAGTTCAGCCTGCACACATCACTTCAGTATCCACCTCACCGTATTTACACAGATCTACCACAGCACACCGTTCATCCCTAGCTCAGTTGTACACGTTACTCAGCATGATCCTGATGCCCCACTTGTCCGCCGACGCACTGCTCGCATGTCGGTATATTCTGGACCTTACCAGCGACTCTCAGATTTCCCAGTTTTACCACCTAGGAAGAGGGTTATATCGGATTTTGAGGATACTCCTACTGATTCACCACCTCAGTCACCTATGCTATCTCCAGATGATTCCCCACCTAGTCAGAGATGTAGGAGATCAGTGGAGACTTATTCGGATGAGGATGAGGATCCAGTGAAGGATCCAGAGCAGGTTCAGGATGAGCCTACTCCTACTGTGACTGCACCTGCTGAGCACACTTCTATGGGTTTAGAGGATTATAGGGATAGGGATACTCCTATGGACATAGATCAGGTTATGATGCCGAGGGATGGCAAGGGTATTATGGAGGATGTTCAGGGATTGTTTGAGGTTGGACAGAGCTCGAGAGATGCACAGTTTCAAGGTATGTTTGAGATTGGACAGAGCTCCAGAGACGCTGAGATTCAGGGTTTAGATGATAGTCAGTGGTTGGACATTGCTTGAGATGTTAGCACGGGTGTACGTGCAGCTAGCCCAGAGTACACACCGTCATCTCCTTCTTTTATACCACCATCTCCGATGCCTACTCCACTCCCTTCACCAGTAGGTTCCCCACTTACAGATCCTGAGCTTACCGAGATGGATCGGATCTGGATTCAGTTGACGAACCAGGCGAGCTTACTTGACGTTCATTCTGATCGGCTTGGGAGATTGGAGCAGTCTGAGCGTATTCAGACTGTGGAGAGGCGGATTGGGACTATTGATCAGGCAGCTTGTGTTTTGTTTGAAGAGTTGTATTCTGACCGTAGAGTGATGATTGGATTGAGGGCTAGATTGGATGCTTTAGAGAGATTACATGGTAGGGAGCTTAGAGGTTTGGACTTTAGGGCCATTGGTTTAGGTAGAGGCCAGCAGAGGATTCAGGGTATGTTGCGACGAGCTAGAGGAGTCGATCGTACCCAGTGGCAGAGGATTGTGACCGCTGAGATTATCATTGGTTCAGTGATGAGGGAGAACCAAGAGCTTAGAGACCGGGTAGCCCAGCTAGAGACCACCATTGGAGGATTGACCCGAGCATTTGAGGAGCTACGCATTGCTAGGACCGACCACTAGATGTAGTAGCAGTGATGATGTATTCCTAGAGTAGTAGTAGTGATGATGTATTCCTAGGACTAATAGTATCTCCGTAGTATCTTAGAACTATCTATTGACGAGCTTGTAATTTTGTGAACCTTCATCTTTCGATATATATAACAAGCTTAGTCTTCCTATCCGATTTATATTTTTCTTTCCTTCTTTCGTTGTTCCTCTGTGGTTGACTTTATTCTTGTATTTTGTTTTCGCTATTCACGTATCCGTATAACTTATTTTCCCATAACCAAAGATCTCATTTATCGCCATCTTTTGTGATGCAGATAAATGGCACCAAAACGAAAGTCAACCGGAGTCACACGAGGACAACCCGCTAACACACCCATTCAGACAAGGTCAGTGAGGGGAAGGACTGCTGAACCTGCTGCCCCGATCAGAGTCACACGAGGACGACCTGCTAGCACACCGGTTCTGACAGCAGAGGAAGAGGCACCAACTAGGGCCGCAACTGCTACCCCAGCAATGAATCAAGCAATACTGGATCAACTTGTTGCTGACCGTGTGGCAGCCGCTCTCGCAGCTGTGATCAATTCGACCACCAACACCGGAACATCTAGACCAGTAACCAACAACCGAGGTTGAACTTACGCTGAGTTCCGAAAAAATCATGGATGGAGGATTTGGAGGAACAGAAGGAGCCGTTGGTTTGACTAGATGGATTGAGAAGCTTGAGACCGTATTTCATATCAGTGGATGTCATGAGAATGACAGGGTTAAGTTTGCGTCATTTACTTTCATGGATTCCGCTTTGACCTGGTGGAACAACTACATGAAGTCTGCTAATATGGAGGTTGCTTATGCCATGCTTTGGGAAGATTTTAAGGAACTAGTGATTAGGAAGTATTGCCCACGAAATGAGATTAAGAAGTTAGAAATTGAGTTTTGGAATTTGAAGGTGCAAGACAACAACATCGCAGCTTACAACCAGAGATTTCAGGAGTTGGCTTTGCTATGTCCAGAAATGGTTCGGACGGAAGCCAGATTGATTGAGAGGTATATCGGTGGTTTTCCGAAATCCATAAGAGGTGATGTGATTACCTCGAGAGCTGTAGATCTTCATGAGACCATGGAGACGGCAAACAAGTTAATGGATCGGGAACTGGAGGATATTCCAGAGAAGAGTACTGACCACAAAAGGAAGTGGGAAGATCACTCCAAGGGTAACAACAACAGCTCTCAAAACAAAAAGCAGAATAGAGGCAAGGTTTATGCAATTGGTTCAGGAGACAAGAAGGGTTATGATAAGAATACGCCTTTTTGTAACCGCTGTAAATTACATCACAGGGGACAGTGCACTGTGAAGTGTAACAATTGCCAGAGGATAGGGCACATAGCAAAGAACTGCAGATCAAGACCACTAGCCACAGCACAAGCAGCACCAGCCTACAATCGTAAGGCGGATGTCACCTGCTTTGGGTGTGGTGAAAAAGGTCATTATCGGAATGAGTGCAATAAGCCCCGAAACCAAGGAAACGGTGGTAGACCAGGGAACCAAGTGGCAATGATTAACAATGGGAATCTGGGAAATGAAGGAAGAGCTCGTGGAAGAGTTTATGCCGTAGGCCGAAGAGAAGCACAGGACGACCCGAATGTGGTGACGGGTACATTTCTCTTAAATACTCGTTATGCTTCAGTACTTTTCGTCTTTTCGATACGGGAGCAGATAGAAGTTTTGTATCAACCAATTTTAGTCCTTTACTTGACATAGCCCCGACCACCTTAGATAATGCCTTCAACGTAGAATTAGCAAACGGAAACCTAGAAAGAGTAGGTACCATCATCAGGGGTTGCACTCTAAACTTGTTGAATCGTCCTTTCAACATTGATCTGATGCCAGTGGAATTAGGTAGTTTTGACGTCATCATAGGAATGGATTGGTTATCGAAATATCATGCCGTCATCGTTTGTGATGAGAAAATTGTTAGAGTTCCCTATGGGAACGAAGTTCTGATTGTTGAAGGTGACCGTTCTGATCGTGCGCGTTCGTCAAGATTGGCAATCATCTCGTGTACGAAGGTGCAGAAGTACATCGAGAAGGGATGTTATCTCTTTTTAGCTCATGTCACGGAAAAGAAAGAAAAGGAACCTGGAGAGAAAAGGTTGGAAGATGTGCCAATCGTAAGGGATTTTCCAGAGGTCTTTCCAGAAGACTTACCGGGACTTCCACCGGCCAGACAAATCGAATTCCACATCGAATTAGTGCCAGGAGCCGCGCCTGTAGCGCGAGCACCCTATCGTTTAGCACCTACGGAATTACAAGAATTGTCAGATCAATTAGCTGAATTATCTGGAAAAGGTTTCATTAGACCGAGTTCATCGCCTTGGGGAGCTCCTGTTTTGTTTGTTAAGAAGAAGGATGGATCCTTCAGGATGTGTATAGACTATCGGGAACTGAATAAGCTAACCATTAAGAATAGATACCCACTCCCGAGGATAGACGATTTGTTTGATCAGTTGCAGGGATCATCGGTTTATTCTAAGATAGACTTGAGATCGGGTTATCACCAACTTCGAGTCCGGGAAGAGGATATCCCGAAGACCGCATTTCGAACCCGATATGGCCATTATGAATTTCAAGTTATGCCATTCGGCTTGACAAATGCACCAGCAGTATTCATGGATCTCATGAATCGTGTGTGTAAGCCGTATTTGGACAAATTTGTGATAGTGTTCATTGACGATATCTTGATATATTCCAAGAATGAGCAAGAGCATGAGGAACATCTCAAGCTAATTCTGGAATTATTGAAAAGGGAAGAGTTATATGCTAAGTTTTCGAAGTGTGAATTTTGGATATCGACCGTGCAATTTCTTGGTCATGTGATCGATAAGCAAGGAATTCACGTAGATCCTGCTAAGATTGAGGCCATTAAGGATTGGGCAACGCCCACAACGCCGACGGAAATCCGACAATTTTTAGGACTTGCCGGTTTTTACAGAAGATTTATAGAGGGATTCTCTAAGAGAGCTAAACCGTTGGCGAAATTGACTCAAAAGAATGTGAAATACGACTGGGGAAATGATGAGGAAGAAGCTTTTCAACTCCTTAAGGAAAAATTATGTAGTGCGCCTATTTTAGCTTTACCCGAGGGTAGCGAAGATTTCGTTGTGTATTGTGACGCATCACACAAAGGTTTGGGAGCCGTGTTGATGCAAAGAGAGAAGGTAATAGCATACGCTTCTCGACAGGTGAAAACCCATGAGAAAAACTACACGACCCACGACCTAGAATTAGGATCAGTCGTGTTTGCACTAAGAATTTGGAGACACTACCTTTATGGAACTAAGTGCATAGTGTATACTGATCACAAGAGTCTACAGCATATATTGAACCAGAAGGAGCTGAACATGAGACAGCACCGATGGTTGGGGTTGCTTAGCGACTATGATTGTGAAATCCGTTATCACCTAGGCAAGGCAAATGTTGTTGCCGACGCCCTTAGCAGAAAAGAACGGATCAAGCCTCTTAGGGTTAGATCGTTAGGGATAACGATTAATTCGCCGCTTCCAGCAAAAATTCTTGAGGCTCAGGATGAGGCACTCAAAGATGAAAACCGACCTAGTGAAAAGATTCACAGAATGCCAGAACTTGAGAATGGATTAGTAAGAAGATCCGATGGGATTTTGCGTTATGGAGACAGGTATTGGATTCCATTGTATGGAGGAATTTGTGATTTTATTATGCACGAATCTCATAAGTCCAAGTACTCCATTCACCCAGGATCTGACAAGATGTATTTAGACCTGAAAAAGTTGTATTGGTGGCCAAACATGAAGGCCGATATAGCAGAATATGTCAGCAAGTGCTTAACGTGCTCGAAGGTTAAGGCAGAACACCAAAGACCGTCTGGTCTGCTTGTTCAACCTGAGATTCCGGAATGGAAATGGGAGCGCATTACTATGGATTTTATAACGAAATTGCCTAGGACATCGAGTGGTTATGACACGATTTGGGTAATCGTTGACCGTCTCACAAAATCAGCGCATTTTCTTCCTATAGCGGAGAAAATTGAGATGGATAAACTCGCGCGTTTATATGTTAAGGAAATTGTTGCAAGGCATGGTGTGCCTGTTTCTATTATCTCTGATTGAGACAGTCGATTCACGTCAAATTTTTGGAAGTCGCTTCAGGATGCATTAGGAACCAAACTCGATATGAGTACGACATATCATCCCCAAACGGATTGGTCAGAGTGAAAGGACCATTCAGACATTAGAAGACATGTTAAGAGCCTGTGTAATTGATTTCGGAAACGGCTGGGACAGGCATTTGCCTTTAGTCGAATTTTCCTATAACAACAGCTATCACACCAGTATTAAAGTTGCACCGTATGAAGCACTTTATGGACGTAAGTGCAGATCGCCGATTTGTTGGGCGGAAGTTGGAGAGAGCCAACTTACCGGGCCAGAGCTAGTCCACGAGACTACTGAGAAGATTGTACAGATTAAGAACCGAATGCAGGCGGCTCGTGACCGTCAGAAGAGCTATGCTGATAAGAGGCGAAAACCCCTTGAGTTTTAAGTGGGAGATAAAGTGTTGTTGAAGGTCTCGCCATGGAAAGGCGTGATCAGATTTGGCAAGCGTGGTAAATTGAACCCTCGCTATATAGGACCTTTTGAGATCCTTTACAAGATCGGGCCGGTAGCCTACCGACTCGAACTGCCGTCTGAGCTCAGTGCTGTGCATGACGTTTTTCACGTCAGTAATTTGAAGAAGTGTTTATCCGATGAAAGCGCAGTTATTCCTTTGGATGAAATCCAGCTTGATGAGAGGTTAAATTTTATTGAAGAACCGATTGAAATCATGGACCGGGAAGTGAAACGACTAAAGCAGAGTCGTATCCCAATTGTGAAGGTCCGATGGAACTCTCGCAGAGGCCCCGAATACACCTGGGAGCGAGAGGACGAGATCAAGCGAAAATACCCTCATCTTTTTCCGAAAACCAAGAGTGGCGTCAATTGAAATCCGGGACGGATTTCCCGATTAGATGGGGAGACTGTGACACGTTGATAATTAATATTATATGAGTATTAATTATTTTAAGCTAAGCATTTCTGTGCGCATTTGCATGTTTCTGAGTATTTTAAGCATTTTCGGGAGCTGTCCCAGCATACTGTAGCTTACAGTCACTGCAGAAAAAGTTTATTTTTGTCAGTAAAGTTAAATTATCACATTTCTGATAGTTACTGACAAGTATTATAATTTACTGAGAGCTTTCTCGCATTTTTCTGAAAAACAACCGCACGCGCGTACCGACAGCACAGTACACATGGTAAAGGTCAAATAAATATATTTTTGAGTCAGTAATGACATTTTATTATATTTCTGACGAAAACGTGGTTAAAAACTTTATTTTACGTTATCGGGTCCAAAAGGGTCAAACCGGAACTTATATACTCACACACCCACATGGGACAAATCTAATACCCTATCTTAAATGTAATCTTTGCCCTCCCCATGGGACAAATCTAATACCCTATCTTAAACGTGGTTAAAAACTTTTTAACTTAAACCGACACACTATACACCAAAGCGGGATCAAAACTATTTTTGCCCTCCCCGTTTAAGCCATAACCGGCCATATACACTCACACACCCACATGGGACAAATCTAATACCCTATCTTAAATGTAATCTTAAGATTACTAAATATAGTTATATACTTTTGAGATTTTCATGGACTTATCCTTTAATACTACCTAAAATAACTTCTCATCCTCTTTATTTTGGCTTCATTCCTACGCCTACTATATCACACACAAACTTCATTTACAAAATTTTCTCTACAAAAGATCAAGAACATAAGTGTTTGCTAAAGGTTTTGGGTACTTTGGAGCTTGATTTTGGCAAAACTAGCAAAGTTTTGGGTGTTCCTTGTTCTTCCATCACACGTACCACCTTAACAACATTGTGAGGATACTTAAAACTTTTCTAAATTTGTTAATCTCTTGTTTATATGGTGTATAGTGATGTTTAAAAGTGTTAAATGTGTATGTTTTGATAATATGATAAAAGCTAGGGTTTGATCTTGTACATATTGTGCTCGACATTTTATGAAGTTTATGAACTAGTTTGTAGATTTCTTGCTTGTGTGGTAAATCTTGTTACATATGGTGCTAGTTTGAGGATACAAACACTAGTTATGGTTTTTACACTAATTTAAGCACTATATTGAATTTTTGAGCTTATGTATGGATCGGCTACTATTAAAAATATGAGATTATTGGGGTTTTGAAAAACATAAAATTTTGGCTCAAATGGTGAAAAGGTGGAAAAATAAAGTGAAGTGCTTATTTAGATTGGCTTATTTAATAAGTTATAAGTTACTAAAAATAATTAGTAAAAAGGTGAAAATAAGTTGAGGTGCATAAAATGGTTCGAATGAACAGTAGTATGGTCAAGGTTGACTTTTTGACAAAAGAGCTTATTTGATAAGTAAAAAGTATGTTTGGTAACTAAAAATAACTAATAAGTACCAAATAAATACAAATTGGACTAAATGGCTTTTTGGGCCAAAAAGCCCACGATTTTACTGTTGGGCCGAAGCCCATGGACATTTTTGATGTTTTGACTTTTTGACCAAACGGACGTATTGAACGAGTAAAATGATTTTTAGTAACGTGTCGATATATACGATATAACTAAAAATGTGTTTTGGACTAAAATGAAGTTATTGGGCTTTTTGATAAGTGTTCGGCCCAATAAGCAAATAAAATGACGAAATTGATTTTTGGAATATTTTCCGACTCGCCGTGGTTATAAATGTTTAACGAAACGATAAATATAACGATAACTATTTTTGGACTTGTTTTGAGACGCTTAGTCTCCGAAAGGGTAAAAATTGACATTTTTACTAAATTGATATTGAGATTGACTTTATTGACTTTTTGACAAAAATATTGACTTTACGTCAAAACCAAATGTTATTACTTAAAGGTTAAGATAACGAACAATATAACTACGAATATATATTCACGACACTTGAAATATGTCATTAAAAGTATTTTGCACTTATAACTAGTTAGCGAAGCATTTGAAGTAAAGTTTGCAACACGTGAGATAAATGGAAACGTTGTATAAACGAATGGGTCATGCCCAAATTTTCTAAAAATCCAACACTTAGAGTATTTTGAGAAAATCCACAACTTAAGAATACTTTATGTAATTACTTAACAGAACTTGTTTTCTTATAATGAAAATAATAAACGATGTTTCTAAGCATAATGATTTTCACTAACTATATTTTATTTACCAATCTTCAAAACGTATTTAATTAATCTTCATAATTAAATATATGAGAAATGAATTTATAAAGTATATATGTATATATATATATGTAAAGTATGATTAAATATATATATATATATATATATATATATATATATATATTATATATATATATATATATATATATATATATATATATATATATATATATATATATATAACAATATGCGTATGACGTCATCAAATACAGGATTGCCCAGTAATGCCATGTCATAATGCCACCTAAGCAAACTTTGATTGAAATTTTGTTTTTTTCAATTAAAATTTATGTGTTAATCCGAAATTAAAATTTAATTAAAATTGTCCTTTGCAAGATTCGAACCTGGGCCATTCAATCCACATACAAATGCTTCAACCACTAGACCAAGCCATTTTTTTGTGATTTACAATACAAAATAAGTAAGTCATGCTTAAAAAATTGATATTGTTAGGCTATATTTAAGGAATAGATTATGCATATAATCGGTTGACAATAATCTCAAAACCCTAATATGATTCATCACGGTTCATTCATACACCACACAAAGATCGACTTCTTTTGCTCACTCTTGAATATATGCATGGATTAATCAAAATACCAGGTTAGTTTCTTAGTGATTTTTTATAATGGATCATTATTTATTAAATCGACATTTTATTATTTTGATGGTTTGTTGATTGTTTACTGTTAGTGGTTCATTTGAATGTTATTACTGTTATGATCATTTACTGCATGTAACTTGGCAGATGATTAAGCCGGATATTAGAGCTACACTTATAAAGTTCATGCAATCATGAACTTCTGCAACCCTAAATCAAATCCGCCTATACCACTCTCTCATAGCGTTCTTCATTGCTAGGGTAAGTTTACTAAATAGGTATTATATATCTGATAAATAATTGAACAATTCTCTTAGTGTTAGTGTGACACATGTTATTTTTTCATTGTTAAGCATGATTATCAAACTTTTTATGTCTTATTCTGGGTCTTTCTGTGCAGTTATATATCAGTGTTGTCACAGGACCAGGAGCAACCGAGTTTACAAACTGCAATTTCATCAGGTTGGCCTGCTTCACTGCACTTGATTGGCAAGGTATTATGGGCACCAGGCCATACAAGGTAACATGTTTTCTTATTGAGCCTTTAGTCTCTAAATGGTTGTTTACCATTACAGGTTGAATGTAATAATGAAAATTAGTTGCAACAGAACAAGCTAAATGATTAGAGCAGGTAGGGAATTTAACAAAAGAATCAAAATATGCCTGTTGGTAATTGTTCTCTTTGATTCGTTGTTGTTAAGCGTCAATTCACATTGGTTTTAATTTTAGTGGTGTGGATTATGATACCTTTGATTCACTTTTTATATTGTTAACCAGGTTTGTGATTTGAAGGTTTCATGGAAGATGTTGCATGGTAGATGGTCAACTATATAATATTGAATAGACTGCATGACAGGAATGTGACCTTATGCTACAACATATGTTCACTAACAAAGATTGTGCTATTAGTATGTCTTATTAAGCCGATTGTAATAATAATATGTTGGATGTTGGCTTTTGTTCTTTAATTAGGTATTGATTGTTAACATTCAAATATTTTGCTCCTGTAATCTATACTTCTACAGTAGGCTTGATATGCCAAAACTATTCAGAATTGTACGACGTCCACGTGGAACGTATGTACTTGGTGCAAAAGATAAAGGATAGGTGACGTCGATAGACATATTTTAAATGGTTATTGAATGATATTATATTTAATGCAGAAACCCATAGTTCCTACAAATCTTTACAAAGGAGTACGCGATTCAAAGCTGATAGGCGTGTTTGACTATACAAGAGAGGGGAACATTGACAACCCGTATTTCTCATTCATTAGTATCTTATTTCTATCTCACACATATGTTATCATGATATAATGATACGGCCTTCCTGTCTTTGCCATAGGTGTAGGTCTCAGCACATTTGACAAAGCATCTGTAAGACTTTAATATATACTATTTATGGTGATTCCTTCTTCACAATACAACAAGTGCTATTATATTCGAAGCTACATAAAATGGCATCAGTTTACCCGATAAGATATTAGTCAGATAGAATATTATTTCAGGTATATCAGTTCCCTAACATCTTTATGATCATAATTTTGTCATGAATGCATTGAAATTCTTTTGTTTAATTACCTTTGTCTGGAATTATAGGTAACAAGGTATTGACAAGATGGTACTTTGTCTGATTGAGGAGCTCGATAAGAGAGCTACACCTGTTAAAGGCCGTGATGATACAACAAGTATTTAAGATTACCTTTCTGGTGTGATAACTTTATTAGTCAAGCTAAACCAAGAATCGAAGTTTTAGTACGTTTGTATATGTTCAGTAGCCATTCGGCAAATTTTAAGTGTGTTGATCACCATTTCTAACTAACTCGCTACTCATTTTGGTATAGACTGGTTGACTGTTGCTTGCATACCCAAACTTATTACAACGATCTTTATTTACATGCCTAATTGTTCTTGTGAAATCTTCTTCTTTATACTGGGATGGCAACATGCAATTAGAAAGCGGTTTTGTTTATAAACTTATTTACCATTTAATGGTCAGTGGCAGATGGCTCTTAATGGAAATCAGCATTATGAAAGCACATCAAACCACAAAAGACATTGTTGAAGAAACTATAAGTCCCTGATTATAGATGGGATCATCACATATGGTGCCTTTTTTCATGAAACTAATTATATCAGTTGTGTTTATAAAGGCAGGTTTCCCAATCTCTTAAAATCCCTCATACGACTAAAGTATAAGAATCTGAGGTATGGTTAAGTTTTTTTGATTAAAATCGGATATTTGTATATTGCATAATACCAAAAGGAAAAAACCATGCCTAAAGCTTTAAAAAGAACAAACGATGGCACCGAAGGTTATGAAATTGATTTGCGAAAGGAGAAATCCAAGGTTGAGGTAAATTTGAGGTAAATTCTAAATTAGCAGTCTTTAAAATGTCATCATATGCTTTGCTTCTAACTTTGAGTATTGTACTTCATTGTAGTTTTCCATAATGGTATTGGATAAAGTGGGCAACCAGGCAAAATGAATCACAGGTCTCGAGTTCCGCGTGGAGTTGCTCTTTGGTCAGGATAACCCTAATCATGGCAAAGATGGTTGCAGTTCTGACTATTGATGTAGCCCTGGTTCGACATTATTTTTAGACCTCGCGGAAAATCATCTCTCAGGATCCATTCCTATATCAACTAACAACGAACCAGGCCTGGATAAGCTAAAACACGCTAAGCGTTTGTGAGTACAGTTTATTTACTGTAATTTATGAGAGTGGAGTCACTAGAAGCATAAATGTTTGAAAATTATTCATGTAAAATATTTAGTAATGGAATAAAAAATATTTAGTAAAGCATATCCCATTTAAGATTCAACTCTTTATAATTGGTAGCCATTTCAATAAAGCAATTATGGCTGAAATGTGTCAAGTAATAAAAAACTTAGACACCTTCTATACAGTAATACAGATAAAGCAACAAGGTTTGTAGCCCAACTTTTTTTTGCAAAGTTATGTTTTTTTATCTAAAAAGTCCGGGCTTAAAATATGAGTTGATGCGTCTTTATATATAGGCAAGGAATCTTGAAGCACAATTGAATGATGAAATGCATTTATATGGTAGATTAGTTTCAACAAAAGCTGATGGTGACAAAAGTGATCTTGGATTGTGTATATAACAACTACATCATGTAATTTCCCATATGCAATCATTGGTGTCATCCAGTGGATCACGAATATTTTCTCACACATTTAATCGTTTTTAAGAAATTCATCGTCATCTCAGGTAACTTTATTTTTGTTTTGACGCTTCATCATATAATTGGCTCAATATAGACATAGATCATATGTAGTTTTTTTGTTCATCTGTATAACATATCGATAAAATTAGTGTTCAAATATTCTTGGTTTATCTAATATTGAGCTTAATTGATTTCGTAATGCCGTAAGCGTTCTGAAAAAATACATTGCTTTCCTTTAAACCTCGAAATGCTTGGCTTCCTTTCATATGACATACTCGAATTATACATATAATAGTGTGTATCGGATAACCAAGAATGAAAATAGAATATGAGCTTTTATTTTAGTGGTACTTCGATTTTACAACTTATGTAATCATACTATTATAACTTGATAAATAATACGCGTTGTCGTGCAACGGTTCCCAAGTGTATGAGTTACCTTCTACCTATACATATAATACGCAGTTAATAATTTGCATACCTTGAAAAAAAATTCCTCTCATATTCGATAACTGTTTATTGCTTTTCGAGTTTGGTTCATTGGAAGATTTTGATCATGATTCATAGAAGGTACCTTATTATTGTTTTTATGATGTTTTTGTTACAGGTACCTATATCATAAAACCATAATACCATAAAAAATAACACACTATGTGGGAATGAACATGCGAGATCACAACAGGTGATGTAGATTTTTAACTTAATTTGATATATGTATACGACATCTTTAAACAAAAACCAATCTTCACAGACGAAAACTATATCAACATGCAGCCACAAAGAAAACAGCTGATTGTATTTGAGGACAGTGGCAAGAACCGTAAGGTATCATTCTTTTCTTCCCATTTGTCGCTCATTATAATATATTGTTATTATGAAATGCTAGATATCTGATAAAGTGTTTCACCAACACAGATTGATATGTTAGATATGCTCGAATATATTAGGGCATCAAGGTGTTCTGTCTGCCATTGAGAACGTTTCTGAACCCAGCGAGGGAACTACACACGAGTTAGAAAAGATGATGATGGTCTTCAAGGTATTTACTTTTTATTATTATCATTTGTGTTTTAACTATATAATGCTTTTTTTGGTGTTTTTAGTTATGATATTTTGATGCCTTTTAATGTTGTTAGTAGTTGTTGATTGATAATTGAAGGCCATTGTCTGTTAAAGTAATTGACCCGTGCCCAAGCTATATAATACCTAACCACTTTCTCTGAGGCAGTTCGCCACGTTTTATATTTGAGAGATTAAGTTTGACTAATAATCCTTGAAGTTTTTATATATATATTTTTTGTGAGGCTGTCTATCCTGAACCCGTCTTTATTTGCTGAATTGCAGCTGTATATTTCAAGAGCTGAATCAAACTTCAGCTATAGCTAATCTAACATTATCATGATCAAATTCTATCTTCTTACTAATTTAACTGGTAATTTGCCTTTCATAGTGTAAAGTTTTAATCAGTTACTAGGATAATAAAGAATAAATTTCAAAATGAAACTAAAGCCAATTAACATGAACAGATTTGTTTAGCATTCTAACATGAGTACAACTGATCATGCCTAGATGTTATTACCACCTTTATAAGTATAGTTAAGTTATAAGTTTGTTTGAGAACTTGAATGATCTTTTAGAAAGCTAATATAAGTGATTAGATGTTATCCTTAAAAAAATAAACGTTATACTGAGAACGTGTTTGCAGCGGTGTTACACTTCAGAAACTGCGTTTCACTCTCTAACTAACTGCTATGTCATCTGAACACTTATTATACGAGTGAATATATGCCTGAGACAAGTTGTTATCATGATTTAACAGTAAAAAAGATCAAACAAAAACCTGTTAACGATGGATTAGAGATTAGTATAGTATATTCTATTAACTTGAAAATAAATAGGCATCACCTGTCACATCTACTCTTCCCTTGGCTAAACTGTGAATGAAATCAAGAATCACAGGCATAAGTCAACACCTTGGTACAGTGGCCATCACTCTAATATGATCGACCAACTTGAATAGATCTATAAATCCACAGGAGTAGTTGGAGAACGCTGGTCCGTAACTACTAACCTTTCTCACAATATATTGAACTTAGTAGGCTTAAAACATAGAATAACAGTCAAATCATGTAGCCTTATTAGAGGTGTTGTTGAACTTGGGAGGACTTCTTCATATTTCGAATTTTATATGCTTTGTATAACGTTAACTCTTTATGTAGTCTATATGTGCACAAGTGGTCAGGAACTTTTAATTGTTGTGTGCGTCGTATTTTAGATGAGCAGGGGCAGTGGGGCAGCGACTTTCAATCAATATCTGATGACAGAAGCAGTTACAACGGGTGATTGATAGAGAGCGAATATGGTCACGACTGACAACCTGTGAAAGCATTCAGGTAATAACATTGACGTTTTCACCCCTCTTACAGTATAGCTCCACTACCATATAGCTGTTGCGTTTAAGTCACTTACATATCTTTGGGTCCTGGATGCATTTTTAATTGATAGCTTGGTTAATGTGTTTAGTTTGTACCAATTAAGGGTGTTTGGGATTGTATTTTGTATAATCAGTTGTTGAGTTCGGTACAGTGAAACTGGATATGATTATATAGGGTCAATTACAGATTCTAGGTGATCGTTAGGAGTAAGAGTAGGAATATCTGCAACAAAGGTGGTTAGGGTTAACACGCAGATCCCATAAAAATAATCAAATTTTGTGTGGAAATGAGTATGAAAATATAGTGATGTAATGGTGGTGGTGCGTGCATAAAACTAATCAAAGTTAGTAACTTGAACAGTAACCATGGACTCGCAGGGAGTGATTAAATGGTCAAATGATATGAACATTAATATAAATGTTCAGCGGTTGAGTTTGAGCAGAAGTGCGCACATGAATTGCAACCGACAATTACACTCAACTTCTCAAGGTACTTTACATTTGAAGCTTCTATGTGTATGGATATAGTGAGTGCGGTATACAAATAATACTATTGCCTGTCTTAGTTGTTAACAGATTCTTATTTACATAGGCATTCCTGAGGGCACACAAAACAAATGTGAAGGTCGCATACGCGTACCGAGCGCTTACACTTTAATGGGACAAAATTTACGATCAGTTACTGAAGGTATATTCAAGTGTCACCATGTTTGTGTTATGGTATTTGCACAGACGCTATACATAATTGTTGATAGGTACGTCCATTTAACTATCTAACAATCGTAGGCGTTCTGAAAATAAACATTGTTTTCCTTTAAACCTCGGAATGCTTAGCTTCCTTTCATATGACATACTCGAATTATACATATAATAGTGTGTATCGGATAACCAAGAATGCAAATAGAATATGAGATTTTCTTTTAGTGGCACTTCGATTTTACAACTTATGTTATTATACTATATATGTATAGGTAGAAGGTAACTCATATATACATGGTGCAAACCTGGATGCCAAACAGTGATGAGACATGTGTTTTAAGGTTCGATTATCGTGTGAGGTTTATGGGTATTATATTTCTTCCTTACATGTTCTTCGTATGTTATGTGTTATAAGACTATTATGTAATTTGATGTGTTTGGGCAATGTGCAAAGGTTATCAGATATAGTTTTAGTATGCATAGGTTCACTATAGACTTTGAGTAGTAATGATTAAGATACACTATATTGATTATGAAATACATATTTTTAAACAAAAAAAAACATCAAAATAAAAAATGTATACATCAAACCATATTCAAATAATTATTATATTAAAATATACAATAAAACAAATGTCCTTAAAAATTATTTTAGAATAACTAAAACCATTCAAATTATAATTACAAGTCATGCCCGCCCATCGGGCGGGCTTTGCGGGCGGCCTTATATGCCCGGTAGGGCTTATAAGTCATGCCCGCCCATCGGGCGGGCCATGAAGTCTAGTGTATATATATATATATATATATATATATTATATATATATATATATATATATATATATATATATATATATATATATATATAACGGTTGCACGTTAAGTTGCGAATACTAGCACGGATGTTCCGTTACGTATTCCCACCATGCACTTTCAACATGAGCTACCCCCAAAGAGTTATAAAAATAAATCGTTTCGAAATATACTTTACCACACAGCAAGCAAGAAATACACGAGCACAGGTCAAACGTAAAACTTTTCAAATAAAATAAAGACACTTGAGACACGAACGTTTTGCTAAGACTTACCGTACTGATTTAGGGTGCTGATCGGCGCGGTTGCATTATTTTGATTGATTGCTGAATTGCTATATTTGAAAGGTGAGTTTATAGCCCACATTTTTATACGATTTTTGATTTATAAGCTTGGGGTGAGAAACATGCAAAATTGTTTTCATGGACCAGAAATGAAATTGCTTTTAAGATCACACTAGTATGCAGAAACCTAAGTTTGCTGAATCCCATTTTGTGCCCACTATCATCTGCCGTTAATTCCTGTTGGGAAGCCGTTTGTTATAAATAGATCTATTGGGAGTGACGTCCCCGTTCGGTTGGCTCGGCATAGCCAAGGCGAACGTATACCAAGTCGGGTTTTTGGCCGAGTGTCTGGGGATTAACACTCACGGGCAACCTTTATTATTTTGCTAACGCTAGTCGTGCTGCATTGTCTTAGTTTCGGTAGGATGAGGCTTAGTGTTTGCATAACGGATAGTGTGTATCTGCTGAATTATTTTTATGATATTGCTATTGGTCCATATGTGCTATTTACTTAAACCTATGAACTCACCAGCGTTAGCTGACTTTTAGCATGTTTTTCTCAGGAAACTGAGGTGCGTTTAGCCGGGAGCAGTGCATGGCATCGGTCACAATAAATGATGGAAATGTTTTTAAATGCGTTTACTCTGACAACTGGACCTTTTGTTTAAATGGGCTTCATTTTCATCTGAAATGGATTTTATGTATTGCAACATGACTTGACTTATGTAATATATTTTAAAACGGATTTTTAATCCGTTCCCTATATCTTGTGTTGTGATTATCAACCTCGTAGCACCCCAAAGTGTATGCTTCCGCGAATATTATGATTTTGGGGGTGTTATAGCCTAGTAGACAATACTCTCTTCACCAAGAAAAAGGGATCACATATCATCATCGTCCAGATATATGTGGATGACATCATATTCGGCTCAACTTGTCAAGAGCTATGCAACGATTTTTCAAAAATCATGCATGATGAGTTTGAAATGAGTATGATGGGCGGACTAAACTTTTTCTTAGGTCTCCAAATTAAACAATTTGAAGATGGGATATTCTTCAACCAATCAAAGTATATCAAAGATATGCTTAAGAAGTTTGGTCTTGAAGACTCAAAACCCATGAAAACACCCATGTCCTCCGAAACAAAACTCACAAAAGATGAAGAAAATGAATCCGTAGATAGCACTAAATATAGGGGAATGATTGGTAGTTTACTCTATCTTACAGCTAGTAGGCCGGACATTATGTTTAGTGTTTGTCTATGTGCACGGTTTCAAGAAGATCTCAAAATATCCCATCTTGAAGCTGTTAAAAGGATATTTAGGTACATTAAAGGCACTACACATTTAGGATTATGGTATCCCAAAGGAACAGGTATAGAAACCATAGTGTATGCCAACTCAGACCATGCCGGTGACTATGTTGATAGAAAAAGTACTAGCGGTATTTGTACTTTTGTAGGACATTGTCTCACCTCATGGTTTGCTAAGAAACAAACAGCCCTCGCAATCTCAACAACAGAGGCAGAATATGTGTCTGCAGGAAAGGCGTGTCAACAAGCACTGTGGATGAAACAAGCTCTCGTTGACTATGGAATTGAACTTAACGACATCCCCATTCTTTGTGACAACAAAGGAGCAATCGACCTCAGCAAAAATACGGTCCAACACGCAAGAACCAAACACATTGAAATACGTCATCATTTCCTACGCGAAAATGTTCAGAAGGGAAACATCTCAATTGAGAAAGTTTCCTCAGATGACAACATTGCCGACATCCTCACAAAACCTCTTAAAAGAGAACCTTTTAACTACCTTAGACTTGGATTAGGATTAATGGAACATAGTGATTAGATAATACAGTAGCGTAAATCTTAGTTTAACCAAACTCGACACTAAACCAAAAATCGTGTTCTGATCCCGCGGATCCAAACGATAACAAAGGCGGATCCTTTGTTTTGGATCCGCCGGATCCGTCACATGCACAGGTTGTTTTATTATATAATAAACAACACCAAGTACTATTCATCACTCTCCTAAAACTTATCACCTACTGAATTCGTCCCATACTTCACCAAACTCACAAATTAAGCCATTGTTCTCAACCAAATTGTGCTCCAAACATCACTGTAAGTATCCTTATCATGTTTAAACTCCTGATATGCGTCTAGGATTTCTATTTCATGCACAAAACCAAAACTTGGGGGTTATGCATAATTCTTGAAAAATCATGAAGCATACTTTCTAAATTGCATAACAAATCATGTTTTTCATAGTTAGGAATTGCATCTTATAGTACATTGTCATCATTCATCAAAAACCCCACGAGAAATTTTTGCTAAAATCTTCTCACGACTAGGAAAAACGGTTTTTGGACATTGTTCATACAAATACAAAAACGTTAGGTTTTAAGCATCACTTGCATCATGTCTCTTGAATGCTAAAGGGAATACATAACTAATATGTATTCTCGGGTACATTCAAATGTAGCTACATTGAAGTAGGAGCGTTTGGATTATCTCTTGTTTTATTATAAAACTTGCATAAACATAATTTTCATGCATCAAAATGAGTCGGGATAATCGCACCTCCACATTGTCCCCATGTAGGCACACACTATATATATATATATATATATATATATATATATATATATATATATATATATATATATATATATATATATATATATATATATTGATAATTTCAACTAAACTATATATATTTTTCGTGTCTAGGATAATCATGCCTCCCGTCACCAACTATGATCACAAACACACCGTCAATTACCTACCTAAACACCATAAAACCAAAGGACTTTGTAGAGTCGTCATTCTATGAAGGAACCAATTAGGGAACAACTAGCGGCCATTCACTTTGATTCCCTCCTAGATATCGATGAACCATTAGTTCCACGATTCATTTTAGAATTCTATGCTAGTATCAATCTAGAGTCAAATGATCAAGGTTACATGAACATTCGCTTCAGTGTCAATGGAACACAATACAACATCCCTTTAAATCAATTCGGTGAGGTCCTAGGAGTTCCAAGTTATGGAACGAGTGTCTATACCGATAAATGGTCATTAACCATTCTTGAGTCAAATCTTGAACGAACGGCACCATATGCCACTCCTTTAGCCTCAAAAGAAGTCATTCGTGAGCACCTCTTCATTCCTAGGAACAACCCCACTAGGATGTATTGAGGTAAAGAAGTAGCTAGAGATCCGTTTGCTATGGAGCAAAATGAGCTTAAGCCCGAATTTAGGAAAATGGAAGAAGTATTAAGGGCAATGTTATATGCACGGTAGGAAACCGCGATCATATCTGTGGAAACTTATTTTAGAGATTACTAACAATAAGTTTTTGTGATCGTTTATGGGCTCTAGGGTTTTAAGCCTTTGATCTAGGATTTCTACGTTTAAAGAACAATGATAATATTGGCGGAATATTCAATGAACGAATACAATACTATCACAACAAGGTTTTGCCAAACTTTCTCTTTTGTTATTAAACTCAGCCCCAATACTACTTGATCATTAGTAATACGGTTACACTCTAACAGGGATCAATGATCCTTGAGGCTTAACAAAAATAAACAACATTAGACCCCATGTCTAATGTTTCCACACACACACTTTGATGTTCACTTTGTTTCACTGTGAAGCATCATGGTGTTGATTGTCTAATCTACAACCAAGACACACTTTTATCTAAGGGGTATGATCTTCCTTTTATAACATAAGGAGATCATTACAAACTTGATAAGTCTTTAGTCATCCACTTGCTTTTACATGTGTCAAGTCAATAAGATACAACTTGTATCTTGAGTGTTCAACTTGATGACTTGATAAAATATCTAGATATTATATTTGTATAAACATGACTCATACAAAATAATATCTTCTTCGTTCTTATCTTTGTAGCAGCAGAGTGACTCATTGATTCAGCAGCACCTTCGTTTGAACTAGCAGCAGGTTGTTACACTAGCAGCAGTCTCATTTTGTACTAGCAGTACCTTTGTGTTGAACTAGCAGTACCTTGCTTGTGAATCAGCAGTACCTTGTTGGTCTAGCAGTACCTTGCTCTTGGACCAGCAGTACCTTGCTTGTGAATCAGTAGTACCTTGTTGGTCTAACAGTACCTTGCTCTTGGACCAGCAGTACCATAAAATACACTAACAGTACCTTTCTTGAACTGGCAGTACCATGTATTTTGCTTATCATTCAGTATTCTATATGTTTCATTCTTCTTGTTTTTGATCATCAAATCTATGGAATATTTAATTCCTTACAATATCAATGCTTGTCTTTGCCACATGATGTACAATGTGTCAACCCGTCAACCTTTCAACCTTGCTTACTATATCGCCAAGAGAATGGCCGATATTCCAATTCAAGGGAAAATGGCATTGCCTTATGGAATGCTCTTAACCCGTCTTTATCGAGCATTTGCACCCATCCCTAGAAATGCCTTAGATTTTGTTCCCAACTATGATGAGATCCAACGCACCTTTGTTCCCTTGATCGACCATAGGGTAGCGATTGATAAAGGCAAATGTCCTCGTGCTCAAACTTCATCATCTTCATCATCCATGAGTGACGATGACGGATTGCCAAATTCTAGACTTCCTCCACCCGAGTACTTGAGACAACTTCCACCAATTCAGAATGAATCACCTGAGCATCGTCAAATGAGGGGAATGGTGAAGAATTTAGGACGATGGATCATGAAGCTTCACAAGGGTATGAAGAAGTTGAAGAAGAAGTTGAGTTGATAGGAGTGTTTGGAACTAATCGTTACTAGACAATGTTATATTGAATGGTTACGTTATCAACTTGTTATGATGCTACTTGAATTGTATGTCAACTAACTAATACTTGCAGGTCGATAACACTTAGTGTTATCAATTTTCCATGTTTAAGCCTATGATTGGCTTAACTCCTATTAAGGTAAGTTTACATGAACGGATTAATCTATGATTAAACATGTGTTAGTATCATCATATTTAGTTGTTTTGCATTACATATTAGATGATAGATATACTCCAAGAGAATTTTTGGGTTTTCGTCGAAAAACACAAAATATGACATACTCTCTGTGAAGTTTTAGTATTTTTGCCAGACGGATCTGGCGGATCCCATAATTTAGATCCGCCCAGTGTTAGGGTTGGCTCCGCCATTCAACAACCTGCGGATCAGGCGGATCCAAAATTTTGGATCCGCATGCCTTGTCGATTGGCTCCGCAGGTATATCAGTTAATTTCCTAAAACTTTTCGACTCATCCCGATTCATAAATTCTAGTTTCTTATGTTCTTTAGAATAGGTTCACTGATCACTATACATCTTAGAATGATTAAGAAACTCTTAGAAACTTAAGAACAAAATTTCCCACCAAAATTTGAATTTTCAAATTTTAGGAGTGGGTTACCTTTTTGATACAAGCAAGGAACCTTTTTTAGGGATCCTTCAAATCCGTGGGAACATCACATCACAGGATTTTCCACTATCCCTTTGCATTTACTGCATATCTTCCTCCTATTACTCAAGATAAGTTCTATGGATTGACTTATGTTATATGATTTGCACAAATTTTTGTTCCAAATCATTAGGAACCAACATTCTCTATTGGATTCACATCAAATCCAAACACACAGACTCATAAACCTTCTGCTTATAAATTAGTACTGTAGGATCATCACTAAACTCACACAACAACCATTTCTTCTCCTGTACATCTTAGCTATCATACTTAACCATGACCAAATCAACCAACTCCTCCACCTCTAGACCTCCCAAACGCACTGCTCGCATAAGTGTGAAACCCTGTTGCTTCATAAATCTTGCTAACTCATCATCAGAGGAATCATCTCCTCTTAATATCTCATCTCCTATAGCAAGTGAAAATTTCCTTACTTTATCCACACCTACACCATCCAATGTTGTCATACAAACTCCACCTCCATCCATAACTCCAATAGCAACCACACCACCACCCGCTCCATCACAGACTGTCAAATCTCAATCACAACCAAAATCACCCAAACTCCAACCCATGGAACTATTTAGGACTCCACCTACATCACCTCATCCATACCTTGATGACTTGGAGGATCTCCCACCAAGATCAAACAATCCTCCACCCATGACCTTTGAAGGTCAAGAGCCTAGGCTTTTTCATCCAATTTTCCCGGATATCCATGGTCCTTTATACCATGATGCACCATCATCCCAACCTCAAATACCACCTCTCTCACCCACATCAACTCTCATTGCCATAGACGAGGCAATGTGGATCAATCAACCTCAAACCCAAGAGGAGATTAGTGAAGAGCTCAACCGTCTCTACACTCTCTCGGGTATGGTAGATCACCGCCTCAATGAAGCCATGGACCTCCAAAACATCCTCATGAACTCCCTCCAAACACCACCACCAACCAATGAACAAGCACAATCACCACCACCTAACAACCAATCACAACCACCACCACCACAACCAAATGAGTCTACTCTTCCGCCCGATTTTGTTCGCCATGATTGCAACATGTGTGAAAGAACCGCTCACATAGCTCAAAGGGCAAACATTTTGGTGCACGAGCTCCAAAATGAAATGAGGTTCATTTTGAACCACATTCTTGAGCGTCTAAACGCCATCTCTCATCCTCCTCAATAAGAGAATTTTAGTCTCATTATATAGGACCTTCTAGATGTTGTTGTGAGACTTTTTATTTTTTTTAGGATGTATTTTTCATTATTATGTAAACATCATATTATGTTTGTGACTTTTGTCACATAATTTTTCATGAATGAATGTGATGTTTTTATGCTTATGAGTGATCAACATAAAGCATATTATCATTAGTTAGGTAACTAACATCATTATATAGCTACTTGGAATCTACATTCTAGTTTGATCACTTGTACTTTAGGTACAAAATTTTGATCTGACACTACATTTTGACTGTTTAAAGTCAACTAGATTATCATTCTTATTTGAATGAACATATCATATGCATTATGCTTCTCCATTTGAGGCTATTCACAACTAACATTTCTTTTGCAGCATCTCATACCCTTTTAATGTATACGTTGGGACTCTTGTAATGGGGAGTATACATCGAGGGGGAGCACTTCATTTTTCTAATCATTTTTTTTAGGATCATGCATCATTACCTTGTTACTCCATTTAGGGGGAGTATCAAACAAGGGGGAGCTCTTAAAGTTCTCAAAATCGCTTTCCGCTACGCAACTCTTCTTTTTGTTTCGACAAAAAGGGGGAGAAAGGATTAAGTTTGCATAACTGTGAATCATCACAGTACATACACTTTTGCATAAAAAGAGTTTTTAAACTCAAATAAAACAAACTTAATCTATATTTTAAAGAACTCATGCTATATTTATTAATTTGCTCAAAAATATACTTTATGTTTTGTCATCAACAAAAAGGGGGAGATTGTTAATACAAATATCGTCCTAAAAACGTTATTTATATTTTACGATCTTTACTTAGTTTTGTTAATGATAATTACAAAGTATATCCTTTAGCAAATTATAAATGCTAGCTAAAGTCTCTTTAAAACACATTTTACATTTCACAAGTTTACTTAGAATTACATTTTACACATCTACTAGTTTATTTCCTTAAAAGGAAACTTTATTTTTAAAATGATACAATGACATCATGGCATGCATCATACATAATATCTTGGCTAGATCTTCAAGCAAGATAGTTGACTTTGGAAGATCTTGATATGACATGACAAAGGTGTGGAGGATACAGCTGGATTTGGAAAGATTTCCAAAACTATTAGCTGTCATATTGCTGTCAAGTCGGCGGATCCAATCGACATAAAGGACGGATCCCTTTTATGGGATCCGCCGGCTGTTCATCAGCTTGCCTATAAATAGCAAGCTGATCATTTGGACACACCATCACTCATAGAGCCTAACATTCATACTCATTCATTTACATATCATCTAACATTTATCATTCATTCATTTCATTGATCTTTCCTTTTGTAGCAAAGGAGATTAAGCATCAAGGTTCAACACAGAAGTGTAAACCTTTAGCATAGTTACTGTGTGATATAGTTGTAGTTCACACATCATTTGTATCATTTATCTCAGTGAGTGTGGTTAGTGTTTTAGTCCTCAAAACACAAAGAGTGTAGGGAGTGGTTGTACCCTTGTGAAAGAACCAAACGGGAGTGGTTGTACCCTTGTAAAGAACTCGACATCTAGCTTAGTGTCGGTAATCATATAGGCGACGTAAGGTTGGTTCTACCTTGTAATAGAACCCGGTGTTTAGCTTAGTACTGGAAAAGGAAATAAGCGACGTGTAAAGGTTTTCTCCACCTAGAAGAGAGTTTGTTTCTTATTGAAGGATAACTCTCGAGTTAGAGGCTCAAGGAGTGGAGTAGGGCAAGGAAGAGAGTCCTTGTAGCCGAACCACTATAAACATCCGTGTTGTGTGGTTTGATCTTTCCTTTCTTTACTTCTCATATATATATATATATATATATATATATATATATATATATATATATATATATATATATATATATATATATATATATATATATATATATATATATATATATATATATTGTGTGAATATTTGTTTGTGCTTGTTTCCTTTGAAATAACATAAAGTAACAAAGTGATTTAATTTTAAAACGGTAAAACTATTCAACCCCCTTTCTAGTTTTCCACACATTCCACTGGATAGGGTTGATAATTTTTGGAGAACCCTATCTGTTCCATGGCCTAGTATCAATACTGAAGCTGGTCCTTCTCGTGATCCTGACGATGATCCTGATTGTGAAGATGACATACAACAATTCAGGAGTGTTTTTGGCAAAATGTCGTCGTTTGTGAAGAAAAGTATGTTAAAGAAGGTGAGAGGGATATACAATCCGGAATCTATTGATACACGTCAACCTGCTGTTCACACAAGTACTCGTGGACGTCCGAGCGCAAAGGACAAAAAGTCCCAGGCTACAAAAGTCCCAGACTTGAATAAAGTACCAACCGTAGATCCAAGTCGAAGAAGCACAAATTCAAGATCTACAAAAGTCCCGGACTTGAACAAACAACCTGCGAGACATAGTTCTTACATGGGTCCTAGAGTTGAAAGAAGTCCCAGACACAGGTTATACGTTGGAGATACGGATAGCGAGTATTTCATTAAGCAGCTTCCACAGCTTTTCCGTCGATACATCATAAGTATCTATAATGTGGAAGGTGATGGAAATTGTGGGTACGGTATTGGTCAACACCAAGAAAACTGGCTCAATGTCCGAAGGTGGTTATTGCAAGAGTTGGACATTAATCGTGAGTTTTACGTACGTATGTGGTTGCAAATGGACTATGACAATCTTCGGAGCAGAATAAACTGGTTATATGATAGTCCTTGTCCGGGAGACAACTGGATGCTTATGCCAAACACGGGGTTGGTTATTGCCACAGTGATTAACCGGCCTGTTGTATTTATATCCGGGGGATGCAACACTACGTGTTTTCCGTTTTTTTCCGGTCCAGATTTATCACAAGGAACTGGCCCCCTTGTGATTGCCCGTGTGGGGAGTGGGGAATGTGGTCACTACATTCATCTTACGCTAGACGAAAACTCACCATTTCCGACTATTCACCCACAATGGAGGTACCACAGACTTGCCGCTGCATCCGGATGGGAAACTTTGTATCACGATCAACTACACATGTATAATGAGATTAGACAAACACAAATATAGTACATGATTACTGATTTATGTTGTAAATAATTATACAGACAAAACATTGTAAATGATTACTGATTTATGTTGTAAATAATTATACCGACAAAACATTGTGAATGATTACTGATTTATGTTGTAAATAACTGTTTGTATTATTTAAATTAACAATACATTACTGATTTAGGTTGTAAATAACTGTTTGTATTATTTAAATTAATTCTTTGTCCAGGTGGAACAAAATAATCCTTTCTTGTGTCGCTGTCAGAGAGGATTCATTATAGAGAGGATATCCTGTAAAGAAGCTAGTTATGGTCAACCGTATTACGCATGTCCTCTTTCAGTGGTAAGTAATCATACGTTTGCTTAGTTATGTAAATTATTTGTTTGTTAATAATACATTTCTTATTATTTTCTTAACATGTAACAGCCAGGAACAGATGACTATGGGTGTCGGTACTTTATGTGGAAGGATGCGTTTCAAAAAAAGCACTTTAGTCAAGCCTCTTCTTCAACGCAGTGCTCAAACTGCGTTGCTAAAGATAATAAAATTGACAAGCAAGCTTATAAGATTGACCAGCTTGAAACAAGAAACAAGATGTTAGTGTCTCAAAACAAGATGTTGATGACAAGAAATAAGACGCTCGAGGCATCACTGGAATTGGCAAGGAATCCTGAGGATCACGCATGTCAGTCGAGTGCAATGCTCCATGAGCTTTTAGATGACATTAATAATCTTCACATGTAGTAGGTGTTGTTTTTAAATAATGTGTTAATGTTCTTATTTAATTGAATAATAACAGTTGTTTTTGTAGTTTTTTAATGTGTTAACGTTAACGTGTTATTGTTTAATGTGTTAATTAAACAGAAACACGTCAGACGAATGCATTTTAGTTGTTTAATGTGTTAACGTTAACGTGTACAAAAAACATTACACAAAAAAACATTACACAAAATAAACATTACCAAAAAAAAAAAAAAAAAAAAAAAAAACACAAAATACAAAAAATGACACACTACAAATAGGGCTTGAATAACTCGCCCCATCTTTTATTTTGGGTGGGCCTTTTGAAGTTTTTTATACAATTGCACTTTAAAATATTCATACTACTACTACTTATTAAAAATTTGGGGTTGGCCTTGGCCCATCCTACTAACAATGTGCCTCCGTCCCTGATTTGGTAGTCGTAAAATCAAAATCAATATTTTGATTATTTTTTCATATTTTGTGGTTGAAAAGAAAAATCAGTAAAATATTAAATTTAACAGGGTTATTACATAAAAACAGAAAGGTCGATTCTTTACAATTGACAAACTATGTATGTTAACTTCCTTGAACTCCACTCCATCCCATCACGTCTTGTAGTCTTGTACCATCTTTAAAGATGACATCTCGAATAATCCAACTATCGAACATTCGAGCCCAAAGATTACTATGTACCAACGTATCTCCGTTCTAAATACTCAGCTTAAAATAAGAGATGCATTTGCACACTCTTATATACAACCAGTTAAAGCAGGATATACACATTATACACAATATAACAGTTTAATGCATATGTTAAAATGTCTCAATCAAAAGTTGAGTGTGTAAATCATTTCACTTTTCAAATTGATCATTAACTCAAAATTTCTAATTCGCTCAATTTTATTTCTTACAACTCTTCAATTTATTTTAACAAAAATTATTGAACGATTTCATAATATGAAGGAACCAAATCTTCAAACAAAACTAAATGTGAAAAACAGATTCTGTGTAAAACCTAAACACAAACAAACCAAATTCAATTGTCTAAACAAAATATGGTTTACAAATAAGGTTTTTATTTTTTCTTATATCAAGTGGTTCTAGAAAGAATGTCTTATTTAGCCTCTTAAAAGGGAGAGATAGACTTTTTCGACTCTTCCAAATAAAAGGGAGTATAAGTTTGGGACCCTTACTCATCTCCAATAAAAGGAAAGTAAACAACCCCTCAGAGTGCATTTGGTTCACAAAATGTTTTTGCACTGAATGGAATCTGTCAAATGGATTGGAATCTGGCGAAATTGGAATATGAATAAATTAGAATCTGTTTTGTGTTTGGATGTGAGGAATTGAATTCAACTCCTTTCTTTATTACTGCTTGGATTGTGGTTATTTTGGCGGAAATGGAATGCAATTACATTCAAATGACCAATGTACCCTTTCACCAAACTAATTAATTAGTACTACGTAATAGATATACATAGTTGTTTTTTGTTCATGCATGTAGCGATTATAATGCAAGTATGCAACCATCATATTCACTTATAAAATATATATAAAATGAAGACATTTTGTGGAGATAACATGGATCGATCAAGCAACACTTATATAGCATACTTTAAATCAAAGATAAAATGATGAGAGTAGAAAAAAAAGAGTATAAAATACATTATATGAAAACTTTTGATGTAAATTACCTAATACAAAGAGATTGGCAGTGAAAGATGCTTCACAATTTCTTCAATGGCGTATGAGTTTTTGTAGCGTGTTGTTGTTTTATTAAGGTTAACAAGGATATATTTGTCATTGGCATAATTAAGGATACGTAGGAATTAAAATCCTCCCACCCCCATATGAAATGTTAAATTATGTAAATGAAGGAATGTTGACTTTCCAAAGGAATTTAAAGAATTTATAATTTACAACCAAACACATTTTTTTGATGGAATTCCATATTCCATTCCCTCAAATTCCTACGGAATCTGCGAAACAAACACGCCCTTAGAGTCTTTGTACTCTAAATTTGCACCAATTAAATTCACTGTATATGTAACCAATTCCACCAACCCACTGACTAGCCATATCAAGCAACCAGTCATAGGCTAGCAAGAAAAACAAAATCAACTTTAATAAATTGAATTATGCTTACTTGATGAGACAATCTCAACGACAAATAACAAACACCCGACAAAAACAAACCGGTAACAACGAACGAGGCACTTCGAACGAATATATTTATCATATTAAACCTGAAACAACAAAGTACTCTGATACTATGTAGAAACTTGTATTACTTGATAAATTAAAAGAGCGTATACAAGCGTATATATACAAACAAAATAAAAAAGCTCTAATTTGCTAGACCATCTCCAACGGAGAGGTTTTTTTTGTTTCAAACCAACTTGCCTTGTTTGTAACCATTGGAGGGCTTTGTTTGAACCACCTTGGTTTGGAAATCCAAACCACCAAAAACCAATAAAGTGGGCCCCTTCCAATTTTCACTCTCACACAAATATATATATACATATATTTATATATATAAATATATTAAAATAATAGGGTTTGAGAAGGGATATTGTTGGAGTAAAAAATGAGGTTTTTAAGAAATCTGATGTGGCAGTAACGTGGCTGGTTTTTGGTGGTTTTTGTTATTTTCCGTTGGAGATGCTCTAATTTGCTAGACGGGCTAAATAGGCATAAATTTGGCTATGTTTTTTAGGGCGATGAGCGGTAAGCAATAAGCTTTTTTATTTTTATTGTTCGTTTGGCAAAGGAGCAGTGAGCTTTGCGATTTTTTAGAAATGCTCATTTTTCCAATGCTTCTTTAAGAAGCTGTGAGCGGTGGGCTGTGAGTTGTGGCTACTGCTCACCGCTCACAACTTACTGCTACTGCTCACTAATACTTTTAACAAACACAAAGAGTGTGCCTTTATTAACTAAACGGGCTAAAAAATATGAAAATGGACATGATATTCGGACTTAAGTAATTAGATATTTTTTGTTTTTATATAGTATCCAAATGTAATTAAATTGTACTCAATCAAAAGGTGCTTGCAATAATTCAAATCTTGTCTCGAACACAAGTGTAATATAGGTATCACACACACGATTATTCGGTATAAATTACACAAACTCAACATTGAAAGTTTTATTAGTTTTTAGTTACATTTTATCTATAAATCAAAAGGTAGCAAACGGGTAAAGATCCTTGTATTTTATTATTATTTTTGTTGTATACTATGTCGACGATATAATATATAAATTTTATCAGGAAAATAAAAATAGAATATTCTTGTAAGCATAATTGAAATACCAAAAAGAGTCTATATCATATGACCCAATCACTGTTGTGTGTATTTACATTTATTTATTTTTTTATTTATTTATTTATTTTTTTTTTATTTAAAAAATAAATTAAACTTAAATAAAAAAAAAGGATTTTTTAACATATGCCCTAAAGGCACATGTAAGCACATCAAAAAAGACGGCGGGTCTCATGAAAAAGGACACCCGGACCCACAAAAAGGTACACTTCTCAAATAAAAGATTTGGGTCCAGACGTCCTTTTTTATAGGACCCGTTGTCCTTTTGATATGCTTACATGTGCCCTTAGGGCACATGTTAGAAAATCCCATAAAAAAAATACTAGAACTATCTTTTGATATCATGAGAATAGTACTTTCTATTAAAATACTACTGTAGCATAAACTTCTTTTAGGACACGTATACATAAAATGGGAATAAAGAAATTGCATTTTTGGTCCCTAATGTTTGGCCAAATTGCAGGTTTGGTCCCTAAACTTTCGAAAGTGCAAAGATGATCCTCATTTTGAAGTTTCAGCTGCATGTTTAGTCCCTAGCCTTCATCAAAAGACAGAAATACCCCTGTCCTTTTATTTTAATATATTCCTTTTCAGTTTTTAAGACAAATAGTCCTTGTATTGCGCAAGGCTTTACAAATTTAGTCATTTTTTTTCACAAATGGTCCTTCTTACACAAAATCGTCCTTGTGTTGCGCAAGGCTTACACAAATGGTCCTTGAGTCCGTTTTCGTCCGTTTTTCTTACGTTTTTTCCGTTTTGGTCCGTTTTTATCTGTTTTTCTTAAGTTTTTGTTCGTTTTTTACATTTTCGTCCGTTATTCTTACGTTTTTTCCGTTTTCATACGTTTTTGTCCATTTTTCTTACGTTTTTTTCCGTTTTTTATCCGTTTTTCTTACGTTTTTTACGTTTTCGTCCGTTATTCTTACGTTTTTTCCGTTTTCATACGTTTTTGTCCGTTTTTTCTTACGTTTTTTTTCCGCTTTTATCAGTTTTTCTTACGTTTTCGTCCGTTATTCTTACGTTTTTTTTCCGTTTTCATATGTTTTTGTCCGTTTTTATTACATTTTTTCAGTTTTTGTCCGTTTTTTATCCGTTTTTGTCCGTTTTTCTTACGTTTTCGCCCGTTATTCTTACGTTTTTTTTCCGTTTTCATACGTTTTTCTTACGTTTTTTTTTTCCGTTTTTGTCCGTTTTTCTTACGTTTTTTACGTTTTCGTCCGTTATTCTTACGTTTTTTTTTTCGTTTTTGTTCATTTTCCTTACGTTTTTTTACGTTTTTGTCCGTTTTTCTTACATTTTTTTTCCCGTTTTCTTTTTTTTTGTCCGAATTTTTTATTTAGTCCAAATTTTTTGTCCGATTTTTTTTTACCAAATTTTTTTTAAAAATAAATAAAATTAAAAAATTAAAAAAAAAAAAACAAAATTTTTGTCCGAATTTTTTGTCCCATTTTTTTTCTTTTTGGTCCGAATTTTTTTAAAAAATAAAAATAAAAATAAAAAAAGTTCAAAAATTTTGTCCGATTTTTTTTTCTTTTTTTCCAATTAAAAAATTAAAAAAACTAAAAAAAATTCGGACAAAAACGAAAAAAAAATGGGACAAAAAATTCGGACAAAAATTTTGATTTTTTTTTTTTTTTTTTTTTAATTTTATTTATTTTTTTAAAAAAATTTGGTCAAAAAAAAATTCGGACAAAAAAAAGAAAACGGAAAAAAAGGTAAAAAACGTAAGGAAAATGAACAAAAACGATTAAAACGGAAAAAAAAAACGTAAGAATAACGGACGAAAACGTAAAAAAACGTAAAAAAAAACGGACAAAAACGTATGAAAACGAAAAAAAAACGTAAGAAATAACGGGCGAAAACGTAAAAAACGTAAGAAAAACGGACAAAAACGGAAAAAAAACGTAAGAAAAACGGACAAAAACATATGAAAACGGAAAAAAAACGTAAGAATAACGGACGAAAACGTAAAAAACGTAAGAAAAACGGACAAAAACGGATAAAAGCGGAAAAAACGTAAGAAAAAACGGACAAAAACTTATGAAAACGGATAAAACGTAAGAATAACGGACGAAAACGGATAAAACGTAAGAAAAACGGACAAAACCGTAAGAAAACGGAAAAAAACGTAAGAATAACGGACGAAAACGTAAAAAACGTAAGAAAAACGGACAAAAACGGATAAAAGCGGAAAAAACGTAAGAAAAACGGACAAAAACGTATGAAAACGGAAAAAACGTAAGAATAACGGACGAAAACGTAAAAAACCGTAAGAAAAACGGACAAAAACGTATGAAAAGGGAAAAAACGTAAGAATAACGGACGAAAACGTAAAAAACGTAAGAAAAACGGACAAAAACGTAAGAAAAACGGACCAAAACGGAAAAAACGTAAGAAAAACGGACTCAAGGACCATTTGTGTAAGCCTTGCGCAACACAAGGACGATTTTGTGTAAGAAGGACCATTTGTGAAGAAAAAAAAGGACTAAATTTGTAAAGCCTTGCGCAACACAAGGACCATTTGTCTTAAAAACTGAAAAGGAATATATTAAAATAAAAGGACAGGGGTATTTCTGTCTTTTGATGGAGGCCATGGACCAAACATGCAACTGAAACTTCAAAATGGGGACCATCCTTGCACTTTCGAAAGTTTAGGGACCAAACCTGCAATTTGGCCAAATATTAGGGACCAAAAATGCAATTAACTCGAAAATTTGAAAGGACAAAATTAGTATTATATCATAAAGTGGCAATATATTCAAAATTCCTTGGTACCAAATGTCATCAATCGATTTGTTGTTTAACTTTATTCTTAATAATGAAGATGATTATGCATCTAATGTGGCCCATTGCCATTTTTTTTTTGTTGCTATTTAATTATTTCTTGCTAATTCTCTAAGATTGTCATAACAAAAGTTAAAAATAAAATTACGAAAATGGTCCATCTAATGAATCTAACATACAATCAGTGATGGACCTACATAGAAGTAGGATGTGACACGAGTCACGGTTGATTTTAAATCACAAAGTGTAATTTTTTATTAATAAAAAAATAATTTTTTCATAATCATAAAAAAATAAATTTATGTAACACCTTCATAAAATTCTTGAGTCCGTCTCTGCATACATTTCTGAGTAGCGCAACCAACTATTTTCCATTGCTAACTTATTATACGTATAAAAACAAAGGAAATAATACTAATGTGCTATTAGGATTAGCACACCGCAATTTAAATAATTACAGAATAAAGTATATGCTCTTTTAAAATATAATATCTCAATTATATTCTTACCCCACTCAAAGCTCAATAATTCACCCAAAAAAGAAGAGTATTATTACCAAACACTTTGTTTATGACCATTTTGTTTTGTTTATTTTTTTATTAACAATTAACTTTTAGATTTACATATAGGTGGAAGGTAAACGGGCAACAAGCTGCGCCGCTAGTTCTTTTTGGATTGCAAAACTTATTTTTTTGAAAATTACATCTGCGGATCTAGGTGTCATAACATTACTATGCATAATACGTTGGACTCTGTTGAGGAACTCCACTGCCTCAGTTGCAAGGAAACCAAAAATATCAAACGTGAAAGGAATAAAAACATGTTGATTTTCAATGCACGCTTTCTCGTGTTTTGCCACTTTGAACAAGGCGGCTTTCAAAGCAGTCTGTCCTACTGTAAAACCCCGGCTACTCAAACCCACAAGAGGAGAAACCCCGGTTAAATCCACACACGCATGTTTCCCTCCAACCCATCCAAACACCAAAACGTCTGTCGGTCTGAGTGTGGATCTTCCATCCATCGGGTCAGTCAAAAAGTTAACAGGTGCTTCTTTCTTGGTGGAGATCTCAGCACGCTTACAAACGTCAAAAAGGACATCCCTAACCGAATTGTATCTGTACTTGAAGCCCGTGAGCTCTTTGTTTATTAGTTGGGAAATGTACAAACATAATAAAAATATTTATATATAAATTAAGTCCTATAAAATTATTTCCTTGTATCTTACGCTAGTGAGAATATTTTTATCGTAAATTAACGGGAAAATACCACCAAAATGCACTAAACTTGACACATTTTGTAATTCTGTGTAGTGATATTTTTTTTTCTCTAATAAATTAAGAAACTTTCTAATTCCGACTTTTTGTGCACTTGTTGGCTGCCCAACTTGCCCGTACCACGTGGTATATACACGCTAGTTTTTTAATTTTTCTAAATTCCACCAACATTTTCAGATATACATTCCACCTTAACACAGATAATATAAGATTTACTGGTCCCCAAATTGGACCACAACTTTTCCCGAAATCCTCAAAAAAACCCTAACCACGAAATTAGACCACCATTGTCGATTGAATGTCGTTTTCAGTGCAATCTATAAATTAATTGATGCAAAAGGTACAATATATGATATACTACTAGTTTCCCACTTTGAATTGTCCAAAAATAATGTTTGTTTATGTATTTTTTTAGGGTTCTGTTTAAATAATAGTATTTATATAAATTTATTGTTTAATTTAGGGTTTTGTCTAACTTTTTGCAGTATGGCACCTTTGTTTACAATGCCTTTGATGTTTGATGTACACTTCGGTGGTACTCTTGAGTTCTTGCCACTCAGGTATGTTAATGGAGTTGTTTGTCAATGGAGAGTTGAAAGGGACAACAAAATGGACTTTCAAATTGCTTGTAACTATTTAAATAAACGAACAGATGAGCCCTGATGAGGCGAAAAGTGTACCGCTTTTAAGGGGTCATTTAAGCCCGAAATCGTATTTATTTGATCAAATATTGCCCTAAATCGTTCCTTTTGTCATTTTAGGTACTTTTGAGGAGAAATCTGGAAAAGGAGGCATTTTGGACGTTTTTGGAGCATTAAAGTGAAGAAAACGGCAAAGTCTCAAGAATCGGCTAAAAGTTACTCTTGACGGCGTCACAATTAACATGGGACGGCGTCATACCTTGGCAAGAAAAGTTGGATGTGAAATTTACTCATGACGGGCCAGTGAGTTTGCATGAGAATTCTGACGGCGTCACGCTTTAACTAAATCAAGGGCGTCACGGCTTAAATCATAAGGGGACGGCGTCACGTTATAGGTCCGACGGCGTCAAGCCTTGATAAGCCAGAATGGATTTTTGAAGAGCTAAAGAGGGACGGCGTCAAGATGGTCATCCGGGAACCCTAAAAGCGGCGAGGTGACGGCGTCACAATGCATAATGTGACGCCGTCAGATGTCAAAGTCTATATATAGTTTTCTAATTTTTTGTCATTAGGGGAGAGCTTAGTGTGTGGAATTTTGGGATAAAACCCTAAGACGATTTTAGCTACTTTTTCAGGGCTTTTTGCCCTGAGATCTTCCATGTTTCATTGAAAGATAAGTTATCAATTAATCATTCAATATGTCTATGTGTTGTTTGATTCTATCTTATGCTTGTCTTTTGTTTAACATGTTAGGCTAATTTTATCTTGTGTTTGCTTAGATCTAATGAAACCTAGCTATTGATTATTGGTTGTTAGTGTGTTGTTAGTTGTATTGGATGATTGTTTATCTATGTTAGGCTTAAGAAAACTGGCTAACTTCCTATTCGGTAACTTGCTTGAACGTCTTAAGAAACATGAACCAAACGCGTACTAAAGGTTTTTATGGTTGTATTTAATGCACAAGCGAATTCTAGTGATCCCATGTTAGGAGCTTCCTAGCCGGCTCGACATAGGAGTGAAGTAGGAGCTTGTAGAGTTTGGGGAAGTAAGTACGCCACCCCACGAATGGTATTAAGGAATACACCCGTCATCCACGCGACTAATACACACTAATTAACCGGTAAAAGATAGTTAGGGAGTAAGGAAATCTAAGTAAACACATTTCTCTACACATAAGTTTCTCACCACTTTTCATTTTTGTTATTTTATTTTATTTGCATTTGTAGTAATTTGGGTTAGTTGACTAGCAACTAATTCCGCCCACTCCTTCAAAACCCGAGATTTTACTTGCTTTCATAAAATTATAAAAACATAAAAAGAATCTTCCTCAACCCTTAGACCTAAATAGAGTAGCCTTTCACACCTAACGAACACTATTCCCTGTGGAGAACGATCAATCCCCCGTACTTACCACTACACTATACTACATCGGTCAGGTACACTGCCTGGTGGGGTTGTAAGCCTCTTGAGATCCCTCGAGAGGTAAAACCTGTTGTAAGGTTGCAAAACCCACGCATCAAGTTTTTGGCGCCGTTGCCGGGGAATAGTTATTGTTTAGGTTGAATTTTTATTTCTATTAGGTCTACTCACTAGATTCCTTTCTAGTGAGATTTTTATTTTATTTTTCTAGGTTTTCTTTAGTCTATCTATTTTCTTCGTGTCTTTGTTCGTAACCATTACCGTCCGACATCATGGAAGATGGTAATATCCTTAACCCACACAACCCACCACCACAACAACCACCACCACCTCCTAGAGCCCGTACTTTAGGAGAGTATTCCCGTCCTAGCCACCATGGCTATCGAAATACCATTGAGCTCACTCAAGGAGCCAATATCACACCCTTGCGATCCGACACCATCCGGTTGGTGCAAAGCGGATGCGCATTCCATGGACTTCGTTCTGAAGATCCTAATCAACATCTCAAGGACTTTCTTAAAATCGTTGATTCTATAGACCTTGATGTTGCCACTCGAGAGACGACCCGATTGCGTCTCTTCCAATTCTCTTTGCGGGACCAAGCTAGTCAGTGGCTAGAACGTCAACCCGCAGGATCCATTACCTCTTGGGATGATCTCACCACTCGTTTCCTTGCTCAGTTTTTCCCACCGGGAAGAACTACCAAGCTAAGGAATGATATCTTGATGTTCCAACAACGTCAAGGCGAAACTCTCTACGAGGCATGGACTCGATTCAAGGACTTACTCTAAAAAGTCCCTCACCATGGCATAGAACTTTGGCTCCAAGTCCAAATCTTCTATGACCATATCAATCTCTCCACGAGGCAAACCATTGACCAATCGGCCGGTGGCAAGCTACGTGATCTAAGTGCGGAACAATCATGGGCTCTCCTAGAGGATCTTGCTCTTTATGACAACGAAAGTTGGAGTGATCCCCGTGATTTGAATAAAACGGTCAAGGCAATATCTTTACCTTTGAACAATTCAAGCACTTCCGACCGTAGGATCGTAGAACTTGAAGACCAAGTCAAGTTTCTCATGAAATCCTACGAGGCTCCTAAACCTTCAAGCCAAGTGAACAAAATCACTTCTTCATGTGAATTATGTAGTGGTCCCCACGACACTCGTGATTGCATGGAACTCCCCGAACAAGCTTTTGTGGACTACGCATCCTCGCGTACCGACGGAGCGGGAGACAAGTGGTACACTTTCAAGCCCGAGCCAAACCATTATGGTGATTCATACAACCCCTCATGGAAAAATCACCCGAACCTTAGGTGGAAACAAAACCAAAACTCACAACAAATCAATTCTTCCAACCCACCTAATCGTTTCCAGTCAAGCGGTTCCAACTCGAACCGTACTTTCAACAACAATCCTTCCGGCAATGGTAGTACCAATAACTTTGAAGGATTGATGTCTCAATTTATGGCATCTCAAGAAGCTCGGATAGCTAGATTCGAGACCGAATTCAATCAACAACAAACTGAGATGACCAATAAAATTGACAACTTGTTGAAAGCCCTCCATAACCAAGTGTTATCACCTCCACATAAGGACGCTAGGAACACAAATAGCGGACCCCAAGTCAAAGACCCTTCTTCATCCAAACACGTCCACTTTGTCAACATTGTCACTATTAAACCAATTGATAGGAATGAGGATAATAGTGAACCTAAGGATGAGGATAGGAAAGTCGAGGTTGATAAGGAAGTTAGGACAAGTGTGATTGAAGAAGTAGATGATGATGAGGACTACTTCAATAGGCTACCCACTAAGGAAGAGCGCGCATATCATACAAACTTATTCGATGACCCCGAAACACCATACTTCCTAGGTAAACCAATCATTGAAATAGGCGACCCTTCTAATCTCAACATACCATGCAACATCGGACATCTACATGTGTGGAAAGCTTACATCGACCTTAGATCACCCATAAACATCATGACTAGAGCCCACTACAACTTGATAATGAAAAATCAACTTGGGTATAGGATGTTCCCTGACAAGGGTTGGATGAGTAACTTCACGGGAAGAGTTAAGGGATTACCGGTTTATGTAGGAAACTTCACTTATGTCACCGACTTTGTAATTGTAGAAGATATCCGTCCAAGAGTCGATGCATCCTTAACTCAAGTGGTTTTTGGAAAACCATTTGTTGAGGTCTCTAGAATGACTTATGAACCTTCCTTAGGGATAGTTAGATTTAAGGATGAGACCGATGAAGTAAGCTACCAAATGCCATATAAGATAGAACAATTCCAAAACTTGTCAAATGTTGAGAAGGAGCTTAAACAAGCGGTCTACTATAGGAATGATAAGGATAGAAGTAAAGGAGTAGACTATGTTATGGAAAGGATATTCGGTTTCTACAAGGATTGTTTGAAATTAGGACCGGAATATAAAACCGGGAAGGAGAATGGCCTAGGAACCGTGACCGATGATGGAGTCACGTAATGTACGTGACTTTGAGTCTAGCTACAAGACTCGTTAATAAAGAAAGGCGCTTCTTGGGAGGCAACCCAAGCTTTATTTATTTTATTTGCTTTGTGTGTTCATTTGTTTATGTGTTTGTTTTATTTGCTTCGTATGTGTGTTTAATTTTTATTCTTATTGATTCATGTTCAAAACTAATTTGTGAAAATGCTTTATTTTGTTTTTAACTTCGTCTTAACTACATATAAAGGTATTTTGCAAAAGATAAGTGTAAGGGAAATCTAAATCGGTTTATTAGAACACAAATAAACATGAATCGTAATAATAATAAATTAACATACATATCCGTATTTGTTTGAGTCAAATGCTTGTATCGAGTCATAATGATGTTTTGCAGGATTTCCAGGAAGTAAGGTAAAGGTTTTTCCAGAAATTTTCCGGAAACTTAAAATGAAAATTTTTGTCAGGCCATTTCTGACGGCGTCAGGGGTTATAACCTGACGGCGTCATATTTAATTTCCAGAAATTTTTGAAAATTTTGTTTTCATAAAAAGTTTTTATTAAAATCTCCAACTTATAATCTCCAGGAATCTGCAAAGTTATCATTCCACAAGCATTATATCCTTATATATAGATTTTATCCCGCCGATGTTATGCAGGTTTTCGTGTTTGTTTTCTCAGGTTTAACAGGTTATTTTGGACAAGGAGATGTTTTTTGGAATCAAGCTTATGGCGATGCATTAGTCATGGAGCTTCAACATTCTCTTTGGAGGACGATTTAACCGTGTAATTTCATTATCCAACGAGCGAATCAGGGGAGTATTTGATTTCATTCTTTTACTTTATGCTTTTACATCTTGTTATTTGAACATTGGGGACAATGTTCATCTTAAGTGTAAGGGGAGGGTAAAAGTACGATTTTTGAGAATACAATTGCGCTTGATTTTTGTTTGTTTGATGGTAGATGTGTAATAAAACTGAGAGAAATACTTGTTAAGGTAATTTTAGTGCCAAATTTAAAATTTTTTACAACATATAGGAGTGAAACTTTGATCTTAATGAGCGTCTCACGGATAGGAGTTATATGACTAGCACAAAAACCGTACCACTAAAAAATTTTTCCACCCCCAAATATGTGAGGTTCACCCCTAGAATTGGTAGGAAAAGCATTTATGCTATGATGTGTGTACCGGTAGCACTTAGATTCTAGAACTTGCGTTAGGACCATTCCAAGGCCACAAGTGAGACTACATTCGTGTAGTTAGATTTACTACATGATAAGAGGCATTAGGATTAACCCATTGTTTTACACCTGTGTTTTTGTTATAATTACTTTGGCTACATTGGTCAAGTAATTCTCCCACACCCTTTGCGTTGTACTCATTTTTAGTACACGATACCCCTAGTACACCCCTCAGAGCCTATCTTTTCGTTTCGACCTTTAAGCATTTTACTTAAAGGAAGAATTTGGTTACACCCCACTAAAATGTACACCCAAATCGCCTTAGCCTACCTTGTATGCACTCATTTTTAGTGCATTATTGTTACAACATTTGTTTAAACCCAAGTTAATTATCTAGTTGATTACATGGTTGCTAAGTCGAGTCATATCCTTGTACATATTGTTTTGGGACGATTGGGACTCATGGGTAAAGTACTAGTGTAATGGAGTAATGGGGAAGAACATCATTTATTACCCCCATATGTGCTAAATGTTTTAAAAGTACTCCAAGTTTTTCAATTATCTTAATTCGAGTCATTAGAATAGTTATTTTGTAAAGTTATGTAAAAGTTCAAGTGTAAGGGGATGCAACGCCCCTATGATGTATTATTTTGGATGGTAGGGCAAGAGTGTATGCAAAAAAAAAAAAAAAAAAAAAAAAAAATCGAAAAAATCAATGAAAAATACAAAAAAATGAGAAAAAGAAAAGTAGAAAAAAAAAACATACGGACTACCATCCCGTTTCATTTTATGTTTATTTTATGTTTATGTTTTGTTATTTTCTTTCATTAGCTTAAGATCGAGTCTAGTCTTGGCTTAGCAACGTTGTATAGTACATGTAATTGATCAAGATTTTTAACTCGCCACCAGTAAAATATCCTTTATCCAACCAAACCGTGTTTTCCTTTTCCCTACACCTAACGTTATAACCCATTTAAAAGCCCTCTTTGATATTTTATCTTAGGTGCTTACGCCTAGTGGAGGAGGTTTTCGATCCTTTCCCAAGCCTATGGTAATCTATTTGCTATGACAGGTAGTGAGAGATATTTTCCGTTTTCATTTATGAGATTTATTTTGATGACACTTGAGAGATGTGAGTATCTAAACACTACTTGTGAGGTGCTAGTATGTAATCTCCGTGCTTATTATGATTGAAGTGGAACGAATAATTGTTGTAATTACTTTTATGTTTGCATTAAATGACCCCTAACTTGTATTTTGATTAGAATAAAAGCGCATTTGCTTGAGGACAAGCAAATCTCAAGTGTAAGGGTATTTGATGAGGCGAAAAGTGTACCGCTTTTAAGGGGTCATTTAAGCCCGAAATCGTATTTATTTGATCAAATATTGCCCTAAATCGTTCCTTTTGTCATTTTAGGTACTTTTGAGGAGAAATCTGGAAAAGGAGGCATTTTGGACGTTTTTGGAGCATTAAAGTGAAGAAAACGGCAAAGTCTCAAGAATCGGCTAAAAGTTACTCTTGACGGCGTCACAATTAACATGGGACGGCGTCATACCTTGGCAAGAAAAGTTGGATGTGAAATTTACTCATGACGGGCCAGTGAGTTTGCATGAGAATTCTGACGGCGTCACGCTTTAACTAAATCAAGGGCGTCACGGCTTAAATCATAAGGGGACGGCGTCACGTTATAGGTCCGACGGCGTCAAGCCTTGATAAGCCAGAATGGATTTTTGAAGAGCTAAAGAGGGACGGCGTCAAGATGGTCATCCGGGAACCCTAAAAGCGGCGAGGTGACGGCGTCACAATGCATAATGTGACGCCGTCAGATGTCAAAGTCTATATATAGTTTTCTAATTTTTTGTCATTAGGGGAGAGCTTAGTGTGTGGAATTTTGGGATAAAACCCTAAGACGATTTTAGCTACTTTTTCAGGGCTTTTTGCCCTGAGATCTTCCATGTTTCATTGAAAGATAAGTTATCAATTAATCATTCAATATGTCTATGTGTTGTTTGATTCTATCTTATGCTTGTCTTTTGTTTAACATGTTAGGCTAATTTTATCTTGTGTTTGCTTAGATCTAATGAAACCTAGCTATTGATTATTGGTTGTTAGTGTGTTGTTAGTTGTATTGGATGATTGTTTATCTATGTTAGGCTTAAGAAAACTGGCTAACTTCCTATTCGGTAACTTGCTTGAACGTCTTAAGAAACATGAACCAAACGCGTACTAAAGGTTTTTATGGTTGTATTTAATGCACAAGCGAATTCTAGTGATCCCATGTTAGGAGCTTCCTAGCCGGCTCGACATAGGAGTGAAGTAGGAGCTTGTAGAGTTTGGGGAAGTAAGTACGCCACCCCACGAATGGTATTAAGGAATACACCCGTCATCCACGCGACTAATACACACTAATTAACCGGTAAAAGATAGTTAGGGAGTAAGGAAATCTAAGTAAACACATTTCTCTACACATAAGTTTCTCACCACTTTTCATTTTTGTTATTTTATTTTATTTGCATTTGTAGTAATTTGGGTTAGTTGACTAGCAACTAATTCCGCCCACTCCTTCAAAACCCGAGATTTTACTTGCTTTCATAAAATTATAAAAACATAAAAAGAATCTTCCTCAACCCTTAGACCTAAATAGAGTAGCCTTTCACACCTAACGAACACTATTCCCTGTGGAGAACGATCAATCCCCCGTACTTACCACTACACTATACTACATCGGTCAGGTACACTGCCTGGTGGGGTTGTAAGCCTCTTGAGATCCCTCGAGAGGTAAAACCTGTTGTAAGGTTGCAAAACCCACGCATCAAGCCCCTTTATCAGTTGTTCTTTAAGCTGCCACAATGTGAACTTGACAGGGGTTTGAAAGTAATAGAAAATGACAAAGATTTATTTGCTATGTATGACTATGTTGAATCTTATGGGATTATACATGTGTACATAGCACATGGTCCTCAGGAGTTAGATGTTTATTATGTTGAGAATATGTTTGTAGATGGTTCTGATGACGAGGTTCAGTTTAGGAAAACATTAGTAAAAGATGCTGGTAATATGAGTGTAGAAGAGTTAATTGCTTGGGCTGAGGATGAGGCAAGTATGAATAAGGTAGTTGAGCATGATATAGGAAATGGTCTTAGTGGTAATGTGAGTGTTGACAAGGGTAGAAGGAGTCTAGATAAGGGTAAAGGGAGTCTTGACAAGGGTAATGGGTGTGTTGACAAGGATAAAGGGATTGTGGACAAAGAAAAATGTATTGAGGTGTAGGCCTATAATTGCATTAGATGGTTGCTTTTTAAAGAAACCAAATGTTGGTGAAATTTTAACTGCAATTGGAAGGGATGGCAACAATCACATTTTTTCTATTGCTTGGGCAATTGTGAATGTTGAGAATAAGGATAACTGGACATGGTTTTTAGAGTTACTTGGGGAAGATATTGGCATGCCCAATGGGAATGGATTGACACTTATGTCAGATCAGCACAAGGTATATTCACACATTCTTTGTCATACTCATTTATTTGTAATAATTGTCTTTGTTTCTAATTTCACTTTGATTGATTATTTGTATATGCAGGGTTTGATTGAGGCTGTCAAGGATGTGATGCCATTGGCTGAGCACAGACAGTGTGCTAGGCACATCTATGAGGGTTTCAGAAAGCAATACAGTGGTGTAGAATTCAGAAGTTTATTTTGGGCTGCATCAAAGGCAAGTTATCCAGAACTTTTCAATAAGATCATGCTTAGAATTAAGAAAGCCAATCCTGGTGCACATGAGTATTTAGTTAAAAAGGATCCTAAAACCTGGTCAAGAGCTTTCTTTAAGCTAGGTACTAACTGTGAAGCTGTTGAGAATGGTTTTAGTGAGTGCTTCAACTCAGTGCTGTTAAGTGTCAGGAATAAGCCTTTGATAACCATGTTGGAGTCCATGAGGGTTATTGTAATGGAAAGGTTAAATACTATGAGGAATATTATGGATAAATGGGATGGTGCCATTTGCCCAAATATTCAGAAAAGGCTTGAGTTAAACAAAGATGAACACAGGTATGTAAATATTAGTTTTTGTTTACTCATGCATAGTTAGGAATGGCTGTTTATTACAATTACTTATATAGTTAATGTTAAACTGTAGGTTTTGGCATGTTATTCCTGCTGGAGGGGACATATATGAGGTTAGGAATGGTTGTGATGCATTCAGAGTTGATGAGAATGTGGGAACCTGCTCATGCAGAATGTGGCAACTCTCAGGTGTGCCATGCTCTCATGCAATTGCTGTCATGTTTAAAATAAACAAGAGGCCAGAAGATTATCTTCCACCATGTTTTAGGGTACACACCAACCATGAAATATACCATCAATACATGAATCCTGTGGGTGGGATGACCTTTTGGCCAGACTCTAGCCAATACTCTAAAGTCTTACCTTCAAAACCTAAAAAAATGCCAGGCAGGCCTAGGAAACAAAGAATCAAGGCAGCACATGAAAGAAAAAACCCTAATAAAGTATCTAAGGCTGGTGTGGAGATGACATGTAGTAATTGTTTAAAAAAAGGCCACAACATGCTATCTTGTTCTAATCCAACTGTATTGAAACCACCAAAGCAACCTGCTAAAAAAGGGAGACCAAGGAAGAATAACAATGGAACAGCTGAAACAGTAGGTGTTGGAAGTGCTGGGAGCACAATAAATGTCAATGAACCTGCAAGAGTACCTGCTAGAGCAGCAAGTGAGGGTGCAAGAATTGAGGTACCTTTGAGAGATCCTAGTAGTTTGTGTTACACCCCGTGCCCGCTTAGACCAAAAACTTTGAACTTTACACGCGGAAATACTTGAACTAAAACTGACCTGCTGCTACTCTTTTGAAACCTGACAAAAATCAATAAATATAAGGAACTTGAGACTATTTTTATATAAAACTAGACTCAATTACCTTCAAAACGACGGGTGGCACGACCCGTAACGACTTACGGTTCAAAATATATGATTTTCCAAAGTTTACCGAAAATCTACCAACACCCACACTCATAACCAAGATGAACAATTTCACAACCAAGATGAACAAACTCAGAACCAAGATGAATAAACTCAGGTGCACAATTCCTAACCAAGATGAACAAACTCAGAACCAAGATATACAATTCTGGTGCACGAATCAAAACTAAGATGCACAATCCAGAACCAAGATGTATAATTTGGCGGGTTATGCATTAAACCCATTTTGACCCATTTTCATAACAAATCATCTATATGATGCGTGGTTTTGCAACCTTACAACAGGTTTTACCTCTCGAGGGATCTCAAGAGGCTTGCAATCCCCACCAGGTAGTGTACCTGACCGATGTAGTATAGTGAAGTGGCAAGTACCGGGGGATTGATCGTTCTCTAGGGGAATAGTGTCGTTAGGATTGAAAAACTACTCTAATAGGTCTAAGGGTGAGGGAAGATTCTTTTTGTATTTTTATATTTTTTATGAAAGCAAATAAAATCTCGGGTTTGAAGGAGTGGGCAGAATTAGTTGCTAGTCAACTAACCCAAATAACTACAAATGCAAATAAAATAAAATAACTGAAAATGAAAAGGTTGTGAAACTTATATGGAGAGAAATGTGTTTACTTAGATTTCCTTACTCCATAACTATCTTTTACCGGTTGATTAGTGTGTATTAATTGCGTGGATGACGGGTGTATTCCTTAATACCAATCGTGGGGTGGCGTACGTACTTCCCCAACTCTACAAGCTCCTACTTCACTCCTATGTCGAGCCGGCTAAGAAGCTCCTAACATGGGATCACTAGAATTCGCTCATGCATTAAATACAACCATAAAAACCTAGTACGCATTGGTTCATGTTTCTTAAGACGTTCAAGCAAGTTACCGTATAGGAGGTTAGCCAGTTTTCTTAAGCCTAACATCGATAAACAATCATCCAATACAATTAATAACACACTAACAACCAATAATCAATAGTTAGGTTTCATTAGATCTAAGCAAACACAAGATAAATCTAGCCTAGCATGTTAATTAAAAGACAAGAACAAGATATAATCAAACAACACATAGACATATTGATTGATTAAATGATTACTTATCTTCAATTAAACATGGAAGATCCAAGGGTATAAAAACCCTTAAAAATGGCAGAAATTCGTCTTAGGGTTTCTCCTCACAAAGTTGCACACAATGAATAAAAATTGCAAAACTATATATAGAGTTTAGTGGCTGACGGCGTCACGTTATAGATCTTGACGCCGTCACCTCGCCGTGGCTAGGGTTCCCGGATGGTCTTCCTGACGCCGTCCCTCTTTAATCCTCCAAAATCATCCCTGGCTTATCAAGGCTTGACGACCTTCTTGACGCCGTCCCCCTTTAATCTTCCAAAATTTCTCTGGCTTATCAAGGGCTGACGGCGTCACAATAGAGCTTGACGCCGTCACATGTACTTTCCAGCATATTTTTGAGACTTTGTCATTTTCTTCACTTTTATGCTCAAAACTCCAAATAATCTTCCCCGTACCAAATGAATGCTATTCCTTTCTTTCCCTAGGTATTTCTTCTTCCCAATAGCTGACCTCAAGAAAGGGACAAAATAAGAGATAACGATTAGTATTAGGGCAAGTATTATGATCAAATATTAATACCCATTCTAGGGCTTAAAGTGTATCCCATAAAGCGGTAATTTTCGCTCATCAATACCTTCATGAGAATTAGATGTCTCAACAAGCGCTTGGGAAAATCAAAAACCATTCTCCATTAAACCTAATATAAAATATTACACAAAAGTCGTCCTCTTTAAACTATAATAGCACGAGATTACAAACTACACTAAATTGTTTGGATACACATCTCTCATGGTGTCATAAAAGATCATTCATTAAACGATATCTCTACCTGCAACAAGCACTAGCTGGAAAGATAAAAACATCAACTACACCAAAAAACTATAAAAGTTAAACGTAAAATGGGAAACTGATTATCCGATTTGTTATAAATTTTACTCTGCGTTTTGTAAATATCTTTTGAATTATTACATTACAATAGCTTGCGCCAACTAACTCGACTCTAAAAAACAAAATAACAAAAACATAAAATAAACATAAAATGAAACGGGATGGTAGTCCGTATGTTTTTTCTACTTTTCTTTTTCTCATTTTTTTGTATTTTTCTTTTATTTTTTGAATTTTTTTTTCATACACTCTTGCCCTACCATCCAAAATAATACATCGCAGGGGCGTTGCATTCCCCTTACACTTGAACTTTTACATAACTTTACAAATAACTATTCTAATGACTCGAATTAAGATAATCGAAACACTTGGAGTACTTTTAAAATATTTAGCACATATGGTGGTAATAATGTTGTTCTTCCCCATTACTCCATTACACTAGTACTTTACCCATGAGTCCCAATCGTCCCAAAACAATATGTACAAGGATATGACTCGACTTAGCAACCATGTAATCAATTAGATAATTAACTTGGGGTTTAAACAAATGTTGTCACAATAATGCACTAAAAATGAGTGCATACAAGGTAGGCTAAGGCGATATGGGTGTACATTTAAGTGGGGTGTAACAAATTCTTCCTTTAAGTAAAATGCTTAAAGGTCGAAATGAAAAGATAGGCTCTGAGGGGTGTACTAGGGGTATCGTGTACTAAAAATGAGTACAACGCAAAGGGTGTGGGAGAATTACTTGACCAATGTAGCCAACGTAATTATAACAAAAACACAGGTGTAAAACAATGGGTTAATCCTAATGTCTCTTATCATGTAGTAAATCTAACTACACGAATGTAGTCTCACTTGTGGCCTCGGAATGGTCCTAACGCAAGTTCTAGAATCTAAGTGCTACCGGTACACACATCATAGCATAAATGCTTTTCCTACCAATTCTAGGGGCGAACCTCACATATTTGGGGTGGAAAATTTTTTAGTGGTACGGTTTTGTGCTAGTCATATAACTCCTATCCGTGAGACGCTCATTAAGATCAAAGTTTCACTCCTATATGTTGTAAAAAAATTTAAATTTGGCACTAAAATTGCCCTAACAGGTATTTCTCTCAGTTTTATTACACATTTACCATTAAACAAACAAAAATCAAGCGTAATAGCATTCTCTAAAGTATCGTACTTTACCCCCCCTTACACTTAAGATGAACATTGTCCCCAATGTTCAAATAACAAGATGTAAAAGTAAATAAGGTAAAAGAATAAAATCAAATACGCCCTTGATTCGTTCGCTGGATAAAGAGGTAACATGGTTAGATCTTCTTCCAAGAGAATGTAGAAGCTTCAAGACTAAAGCATCGCCAAAAGCTTGATTCCACACACATTTCCTTGTCCAAAATAACCTGTTAAACATGAGAAAACAAACACGATAACCTGCATAACATCGGCGGGATAAATCTATATAAGGATATAATGCTTGTGGAATGATTATTTTGCAGATTCCTGGAGTTTATAGGTTAGAGATTTAATAAAAACTTTTTATGAAAACAAAACTTTCAAAAATTTCAGAAAATTAAAACCTGACGCCGTCAGGTTGTAATGCCTGACGCCGTCAGAAATGATCTGACAAAATTCTCATGTTAAGTTTCCGGAAAATTTCTGGAAAAACCTCTACCCTACTTCCTGGAAATCCTGCAAAACATCATTATGACTCGATACAAGCATTTGACTCAAACAATTACTAATATGTATGTTAATTTAATATTGTTATGATTCATGTTCATTTGTTCTAATAAACCGATTTGGATTCCCTTACACTTATCTTTTGCAAAATACCTTTATATGTAGTTAAGACGAAGTTAAAAACAAGATAAAGCATTTTCACAATTTAGCTTTGAACATGAATCAATAATAATAAAAATTAAACACACATACGGAAGCAAATAAAATCAAACAAACACATAAATAAACACACAAAGCAAATAAAGCTTGGGTTGCCTCCCAAGAAGCGCTTTTCTTTATTAATGAGTCTTGTAGCTAGACTCAAAGTCCTTCTACCCTATGTAAGTGAGTTCGTCATCGAGGACGTCTTTAGGGTTAAGCTTTGATTGAAGTTTCCTATTGGTCCGCTTAGTACGATATATCTTTTCAAACTTCTCTCCATCCGGATCATATAATGTCATCTTAATATGCCATGACCCATCTCCATCTTTGGGTGGTTTGTCCCAATCCCACTTATGATCATCGTTCTCACAAGTCCACTTATTCATCCCTAGGTTAATTGGCAAAACTCCTAGGAACTCAATCATCTTCCTAAAAACTAGAGGGTCTTCAAATGGATCCAATTCGGTGTCCCTAGCCAAGAGTTGCTCTACCGTATGTGTTCGGTTCACAAAGTCCTCTTCTAGGTAAAATGGGTGTTGGGGTCCTATGAAGTCTCTATCGATCCAAGGTCCATATCTAGATGGTCTCCTATTTAATTCTAACCAATGGGGTGTTGGTTCATCACTAGTATCATAAGCATGTTTCTTCACATCATAGACTGACCAAGTATCACCTTCTCCTACCGCTACCTTAGATTCCTTACAATCAATCATAGCACTAGCGGTTGCCAAAAATCTTCTACCTATCAACAAAGGGCATATAGGGTCGCTAACCATATCAAGGACGTGGAAATCGGCTAAAATGGTTAGTTTTCCTATGTGTACTAACACGTCCTTGACTACTCCAACTGGGTAAGCAACACTCCCATCCGCTAAGCCTATTATCACCTCGGTTTCTTCAAGTTTTCCTAGTTTTAGAGAGGTGTAGAGAGGTAACGGAAGTAGGTTAAGGCTTGATCCAAGATCGGCTAATGTGTCATAAGCCTCCGAATTACCGATCTTGCAAGGTAGAACAAATAAGCCCGGATCATCTAACTTCTTAGGTAGCTTGTTTTGAACGAAGGCGGTCCCTTTTTCGCCTAACTTGAGCTTCTTCTCATCCAACACATCAATAACCGGACTTTCAAGGTGGAGCTCCTTGAATTCATTGTCAAGGTTTTGAGTGGGAGGTGTTTCAACTATGTTGTTGACCAATTTGGATATCATAACTTCTTGGTCATTTTGAACGACTTGGGTTTGTTTGAAACACGTGCTCATGGAATTGACCGAATAATATTGTGGACAAGAACTAGGAGACGAAACTGACGAGATGGCGTTGACGTTTAGTTTCGGGTTCTTGACTGTGTTGCTAGGGAGTGCTCCCATTTCTCGGTCATTGAGGGCTTTCAACAAAGTGTCAATCTTATTGGTCATCTCGCTTTGTTTTTGTTTGAAATCGGCTTCAAACTTGGCCAAACGAGCTTCTTGAGATGCCATAAATTGGGACATCAATCCTTCAAAGTTATTGGTACTACCATTGCTGGAAGGATTGTTGTTGAAAGTACGGTTCGAGTTGGAACCGCTTGATTGGAAACGATTAGGTGGGTTGGAAGAATTGGTTTGTTGTGCGTTTTGGTTTTGTTTCCACCTAAGGTTTGGGTGATTTTTCCATGAGGGGTTGTATGAATCACCGTAGGGGTTTGGCTCGGGTTTAAAAGTGTACCACTTGTCTCCCGCTCCGTCGGTACGCGAGGATGCATAGTCCGCAAAAGCTTGTTCGGGGAGTTCCACGCAATCACGAGTGTCGTGGGGACCACTACATAATTCACATGAAGAAGTGATTTTGTTCACTTGGCTTGAAGGTTTAGGAGTCTCGTAGGATTTCATAAGAAACTTGACTTGGTCTTCAAGTTCTATGATCCTACGGTCGGAAGTGCTTGAATTGTTCGAAGGCAAAGATATTGCCTTGACCGTTTTATTCAAATCACGGGGATCACTCCAACTTTCGTTGTCATAAAGAGCAAGATCTTCTAGGAGAGCCTATGATTGTTCCGCACTTAGATCACGTAGCTTACCACCGGCCGATTGGTCAATGGTTTGCCTCGTGGAGAGATTGATATGGTCATAGAAGATTTGGACTTGGAGCCAAAGTTCTATGCCATGGTGAGGGACTTTTTGGAGTAAGTCCTTGAATCGAGTCCATGCCTCGTAGAGGGTTTCGCCTTGACGTTGTTGGAACATCAAGATATCATTCCTTAGCTTGGTAGTTCTTCCTGGTGGGAAAAACTGAGCAAGGAAACGAGTGGTGAGATCATCCCAAGAGGTGATGGATCCTGCAGGTAGACGCTCTAGGCATTGACTAGCTTGGTCCCGCAGAGAGAATTGAAAGAGACGCAGTCGGGTCGTCTCTCGAGTGGCAACATCAAGGTCTATGGAATCAACGATTTTGAGAAAGTCCTTGAGATGTTGATTAGGATCTTCGGAACGAAGTCCATGGAATGCGCATCCGCTTTGCACCAACCGGATGGTGTCGGATAGCAAGGGAGTGACATTGGCTCCTTGAGTGAGCTCAATGGTGTTTCGATAGCCATGGTGGCTAGGACAGGAGTAGTCTCCTAAGGTACGGGCTCTAGGAGGTGGGTGTTGTTGTGGTGGTGGGTTGTTGGGATCGAGGATATTACCACCTTCCATGATGTCGGATGGTAATGGTTACGAACAAAGAAACTAAGAAGAAAGATAGACTAAAGAAATCCTAGAAAAATAAAATAAAAATCTCACTAGAAAGGAATCTAGTGAGTAGACCTAATAAAATAAAAATTCAACCTAAACAATAACTATTCCCCGGCAGCGGCGCCAAAAACTTGATGCGTGGTTTTGCGACCTTACAACAGGTTTTACCTCTCGAGGGATCTCAAGAGGCTTGCAATCCCCACCAGGAAGTGTACCTGACCGATGTAGTATAGTGAAATGGCAAGTACCGGGGGATTGATCGTTCTCTAGGGGAATAGTGTCGTTAGGATTGAAAAACTACTCTAATAGGTCTAAGGGTGAGGGAAGATTCTTTTTGTATTTTTATATTTTTTATGAAAGCAAGTAAAATCTCAGGTTTGAAGGAGTGGGCGGAATTAGTTGCTAGTCAACTAACCCAAATAACTACAAATGCAAATAAAATAAAATAACTGAAAATGAAAAGGTTGTGAAACTTATATGGAGAGAAATGTGTTTACTTAGATTTCCTTACTCCCTAACTATCTTTTACCGGTTGATTAGTGTGCATTAATTGCGTGGATGACGGGTGTATTCCTTAATACCAATCGTGGGGTGGCGTACGTACTTCCCCAACTCTACAAGCTCCTACTTCACTCCTATGTCGAGCCGGCTAAGAAGCTCCTAACATGGGATCACTAGAATTCGCTCATGCATTAAATACAACCATAAAAACCTAGTACGCATTGGTTCATGTTTCTTAAGACGTTCAAGCAAGTTACCGTATAGGAGGTTAGCCAGTTTTCTTAAGCCTAACATCGATAAACAATCATCCAATACAATTAATAACACACTAACAACCAATAATCAATAGTTAGGTTTCATTAGATCTAAGCAAACACAAGATAAATCTAGCCTAGCATGTTAATTAAAAGACAAGAACAAGATATAATCAAACAACACATAGACATATTGATTGATTAAATGATTACTTATCTTCAATTAAACATGGGAGATCCAAGGGTATAAAAACCCTTAAAAATGGCAGAAATTCGTCTTAGGGTTTCTCCTCACAAAGTTGCACTCAATGAATAAAAATTGCAAAACTATATATAGAGTTTAGTGGCTGACGGCGTCACGTTATAGATCTTGACGCCGTCACCTCGCCGTGGCTAGGGTTCCCGGATGGTCTTCCTGACGCCGTCCCTCTTTAATCCTCCAAAATCATCCCTGGCTTATCAAGGCTTGACGACCTTCTTGACGCCGTCCCCCTTTAATCTTCCAAAATTTCTCTGGCTTATCAAGGGCTGACGGCGTCACAATAGAGCTTGACGTCGTCACATGTACTTTCCAGCATATTTTTGAGACTTTGTCGTTTTCTTCACTTTTATGCTCCAAAAACGTCCAAAATGCTTCCTTTTCCAGATTTCTTCTCCAAAGTACCTAAAATAACAAAAGGAACGATTTAGGGCAATATTTGATCAAATAAATACGATTTAGGGCTTAAATGACCCCCTAAAAGCGGTACACTTTTCGCTTCATCATTATAACACCTCATTTGTCCACCAAACTTGACCAACGTCATTACTTTAACATATAAGACATGTTCTATAAAAACTTGACCCGTTCACAACCCAAAATGGGTAAAAACACTCTTATACCAAACACCCTCTTAAGCTAGTTGCCAAAACACACTTTTTACCCAAAAACACATAACTACTATATATCCATTTGGACTTACACATATTTTAATATTTCTAATATATTGAAAGAGTGTTAGTACACAGTTATGACCCGTAACTTCCCAAAATGGGTTGATTTGGTTATTTGCCAAACACCCCCTTATCTTTGACCCTAAACACATAAAACACACCTTGACACAACGGTTGACCACCAAATCGTTAGGACAACCTTGACATACATTTTGCCACTTGGCTACACTTTACAAAACATGAAAAGACCAACGGGGGTACAAACTTACACATGAGCCCGGTATTCTATCTGGGCATACCCAAATCTCGCTACACTTTACACATACTACCTTAATCTCGCATACCCAAATCCTTAATCCTTACATCCAAGCCGCCCATATAAACATGTCAACCTACAAAACGGTTAGACAATTAAACCGTAAGCACAAGGCTTAGTAAGTAAAACGACCATAACATATCATTATACTTCAATCAACACATAAGCATCATATACATAAAACACTTACTTTATGGGCTTACTACCCAAGTCTCATCTAACACATAACATCAACATATCCCATAGCATCAACGCATCACATAAGCCACATTCATAGCATCACATAAGCATATTCCAAGTCCATATACTTGACACCAAACATACATAATACACATGTGTTAGAAATCCATATAACACATGTTACTATCATTTTACTTACCTTAATCCAAGCTAGATAATATCAAGAACATCATCATCATCACAATCTTCCATCATCATCATCATCCTTACAATAACCAAAACCTAATAACATAATAATCAAATACATAAACAAGGGTTAACATAACCCATTAAACATGCTCATCTTTCATTCTACATCATCATATGATCATATCTTGATCATATGATGAAAACCCACTTTACTCATAATCTATAACTTCATTAATCATCAAGAACATAGATACTTACTTGTGGGAAGATCATTGCTAGGGAGAACTATTAACATTAAATCTTCATCTTCATCCTCCTAAGCTACCAACTAGTTTCTTCCCTCTCTTTTTCTCCCTATAGAACCGGACCATCACAACCTTATCTAATAATGGAGGGAATCCTCTAGAAAATCCTGGATAAAGATAGTTAGGTGGCATCTTTGGGCAAATGGCAAGAATGGCCCCTCAAGTTCCTTTCCTTCTTATTTAGCCTCAACTAACTTTATCACATGTTTAATACTTGGCAACCTAGGCCCCTTTAGTTATGCAACACATTTTATATACTTCATTAGTCATACCTTGACTATTAAATTTGACTAAAATGCAACATTCGTTGACCGGCCAATCCCGAAAGGCCTTAATCCATTTTCATCCAGGGTGGGGTCCCAGTACCCGGGAAACGGGTCTAACAATTCTACCCCCTTATTTAGATTTCGTCCCCGAAATCTCTCGTCTAATGCTACCCAAAACCAATTCACAACACATACATGGCCTTATTCTCATGCTTTCGAAGCCATTACTTTGCAACGATCTAAGTGATCTTGCAAATCCTAAACTCGCTATACATAAACATAACTCATAATTCACTTAGAACACACTTCTCATCGCAAACTTTTCTAAAATTTTCCACGATTGACGGCGAGTCATATGGAAATTTTACTATTTTGACTTTATATAAGTCAAACTTCGGCACTATTTTCACGTCATAAGCCCATGCACTTACATGACATAACATCTTATACCGGCCAAATTCGCACTTTACATAATACCAATACTTATCTACTTCAAAAACCGGTAACTTAATTCAATTTTATATCGAGTACCATCTAAATGGCACTTTCAAAATCTTTTCTCACGCATCACTTAAGCAATCTTATTGCTACATTTCGGGAATGCTCACCAATTAACTTATCAACTTAATGCATAACTCATTCTAGGCGTCTATCTTAAGGTTCTCACACATTACCTTAACGCCGCTATAATTTTTATTCATATCTATCTTTTCTTATGACGTCTAACATATTTTAGTTTTCACTTTCTCATATCACTATCCGTACTCATGTCATATCGGCTACACATAAGTCCACTCATTTATAACTCTTTATTTACATAAAAAGGCATCCCAGTCTATGTAAATAAGGAATTATAAACTCATGGTTCGGCGATTTACAATTCTTCATTTAAATGAAAAGGCGTCCCAATCCATTTAAATCAAGAAACCATAAACCATCCTACTTATATGCTTCCAACATAACCTTTGTACTTGTTTTACTTTCCATCTTTACTAGCCTTGGATCCAATCTCACTAACTTTCATCCATGCCATAAAGGCAAGCTATCACCATGCCATAAAGGCAAGCTATCATACATGCCATAAAGGCAAGCTAGGCCATCTCAAAGGATGCCAAACACATGCCATGAAGGCAAGCTAACAACCATGCCCTGAAGGCAAGCTAACAATCCATGCCATGAAGGCAAGCTGACAATCCATGCCATGAAGGCAAGCTGGGCTATCCCGAAGGATACCATAAACACATGCCATAAAGGCAAGCTGGGCTATCCTGAAGGATACCAAAACTAGAGCATTGGATCCAAGCTATATCTGACTTATCATCTTTACTCACTTTATCTTTCATGTACTTTTATAATTAGGCACACACTATCATTTATTCAATTTTCATTGCCTTACGCAATCTCAACATTCACTATCACGCTTACTATCATCTAGACAAGTTTCTATATAACACTTGTCGATTTATTATCTTTGCAATTTCACAATGCAACTTATCATTCATCCGTCAACCCCAAGTTGACTCATACACTCACTATGTGCCATCTTTATTTTAGACAAGTTCCACATGATGCTCGTCCATTACAATTTACATATTTTCTATGTGTTCTTACAACACACTTTTACTATTACCCGTCAACCCCTTGTTGACCATATTCTCAACTCATACTATCACCTCATTTAGTCTATTCAACTTTTACGCATATAAACCTTACATAGGTTTATTCTTTAACACTATCACAAATCTCATCATACACATCTCAATATATTAACATGATTATATTCATGTTTTACAATTCTTTCTAACGCACTTCATATCACTTATAACTTTTAGCGCAATCTGTATCTCATTCATAACTTCTACTCATCACGCTTAGACATCTTTCTTACTAACGCTTTTAACTTATCATGTTTTATATGTAACATAATCTCATCACGTTTTAACTATACACTTAACTTTCTTATTTTAGTTACTCATACAAGAAATCATGCTTCAAGCATCTAATCATTCTTTCCAAGACAACGATCACAATCAAACTCTACACGTCCTTCTAAGCATCAAGCTATAAACACACTTCATTATTCATTTCTTACTTTATATCACGCTTTCAAAGCATCTAAGTTTCATCAAGCACTTACCATGCTTCTTAACTTATTTTACATGACAATGTATTCTCTCAACTTTCTTTCGACACTAAATCATCACATAACATGCATTCCAATGCATCTATCTCAACTCATACACTTCTATGCAAATGTGCTCTCAAGCACACCTCATAAAACTTAGACATATAATAAACTACCATAGACTTAACATCATATAAGCAATCATATCATAACACTTAACACTTATCCGACAAGTGTTAAAACATTCATAATCAAAATCAAAGCATGAAGTCTATGGCTCATATATCACATCGCATAATCAATCTATGTCTAAGCATCAACCTTCTAATTAACCGCAAGCACTAGTCTACCATATAACTAAGGCATCACAAAACTATAATTCACTTACTAACCCGTCTCTAATACCACTTAGCATTTCTACTCGCATTCCATAACTATTACTCTATCAAACATCACATAATTGCAATACAATCACCGGCACCAACTGAGGTGCTCTGCCAACTAATCACTTAAGCATCTCAAGTCCTCATGGACTTGTATCTCATACACAACAACACTATTATAAACATACATCACCTATCATCAATAAGCTCAACTAGCACAAAACATAATCCGCCTAACACACAGCAATTACTTTCCGCGCGACTAACACTTACGTCAAATGCTTCTACGAGTGGTTTAAGTCTAGGCAATCCTAAAGAAAACCTAATTCACTTAAACCGAGGCTCTGATACCAATTTGTTACACCCCGTGCCCGCTTAGACCAAAAACTTTGAACTTTACACGCGGAAATACTTGAACTAAAACTGACCCGCTGCTACTCTTTTGAAATCTGACAAAAATCAATAAATATAAAGAACTTGAGATTATTTTTATATGAAACTAGACTCAATTACCTTCAAAACGACGGGTGGCACGACCCGTAACGACTTACGGTTCAAAATATATGATTTTCCAAAGTTTACCGAAAATCTGCCAACACCCACACTCATAACCAAGATGAACAATTTCACAACCAAGATGAACAAACTCAGAACCAATATGAATAAACTCAGGTGCACAATTCATAACCAAGATGAACAAACTCAGAACCAAGATGTACAATTCTGGTGCACGAATCAAAACTAAGATGCACAATCCAGAACCAAGATGTACAATTTGGCGGGTTATGCATTAAACCCATTTTGACCCATTTTCATAACAAATCATCTATAACACCTCATTTGTCCACCAAACTTGACCAACGTCATTACTTTAACATATAAGACATGTTCCATAAAAACTTGACCCGTTCACAACCCAAAATGGGTAAAAACACTCTTATACCAAACACCCTCTTAAGCTAGTTGCCAAAACACACTTTTTACCCAAAAACACATAACTACTACATATCCATTTGTACTTACACATATTTTAACATTTCTAATATATTGAAAGAGTGTTAGTACACAGTTATGACCCGTAACTTCCCAAAATGGGTAGATTTGGTTATTTGCCAAACACCCCCTTAACTTTGACCCTAAACACATAAAACACACCTTGACACAACGGTTGACCACCAAATCGTTAGGACAACCTTGACATACATTTTGCCACTTGGCTACACTTTACAAAACATGAAAAGACCAACGGGGGTACAAACTTACACATGAGCCCGGTATTCTATCTAGGCTCCTACACATACTACCTTAATCTCGCATACCCAAATCCTTAATCCTTACATCCAAGCCGCCCATATAAACATGCCAACCTACAAAACGGTTAGACAACTAAACCGTAAGCACAAGGCTTAGTAAGTAAAACGACCATAACATATCATTATACTTCAATCAACACATAAGCATCATATACATAAAACACTTACTTTATGGGCTTACTACCCAAGTCTCATCTAACACATAACATCAACATATCCCATAGCATCAACGCATCACATAAGCCACATTCATAGCATCACATAAGCATATTCCAAGTCCATATACTTGACACCAAACATACATAATACACATGTGTTAGAAATCCATATAACACATGTTACTATCATTTTACTTACCTTAATCCAAGCTAGATAATATCAAGAACATCATCATCATCACAATCTTCCATCATCATCATCATCCTTACAATAACCAAAACCTAATAACATAATAATCAAATACATAAACAAGGGTTAACATAACCCATTAAACATGCTCATCTTTCATTCTACATCATCATATGATCATATCTTGATCATATGATGAAAACCCACTTTACTCATAATCTATAACTTCATTAATCATTAAGAACATAGATACTTACTTGTGGGAAGATCATTGCTAGGGAGAACTATTAACATTAAATCTTCATCTTCATCCTCCTAAGCTACCAACTAGTTTCTTCCCTCTCTTTTTCTCCCTATAGAACCGGACCATCACAACCTTATCTAATAATGGAGGGAATCCTCTAGAAAATCCTGGATAAAGATAGTTAGGTGGCATCTTTGGGCAAATGGCAAGAATGGCCCCTCAAGTTCATTTCCTTCTTATTTAGCCTCAACTAACTTTATAACATGTTTAATACTTGGCAACCTAGGCCCCTTTAGTTATGCAAAATATTTTATATACTTCATTAGTCATACCTTGACTATTAAATTTGACTACAATGCAACATTCGTTGACTGGCCAATCCCGAAAGACCTTAATCCATTTTCATCCAGGGTGGGGTCCCAGTACCGGGGAAACGGGTCTAACAGTTTGGGTGTCAAGAGATCTTTGTTTGGAAGTTTGTCAAGTACAGGTCCATCTACTTTAGGAACATTAAGGAAGAGAATTAGAAAGGGTATGTTGTCAAATATAGTTGTAGCAAGGAAGGTACAATCTCAAGCTGTTTCAGACCCCATTGAAGAAAGCCAAGATCCTGCCACACAACCAATACAACAAACTGAACCAGCAACTCAACAATCTCAAGTGAACAATGGAATGCAACAAGCTGTAAACCATGGAAGAGAAGCACAAGCTGGCCAAATCAGACCAAGACGTAACTTTTTAAGACCAAGGCCACCAAGTGAAAGGATTTTAAAGAAGAAACTTGCCAAGATCATTCCAGGGATTGGTTCATCACAGACCAATTCAGTTGATGTGGATTAACTTTGTTACCACTAAGTTACCACTTTGTTATATTATGTAGTAAGTATGAAACATTAGCTAAACTTGATGTCTTTTGTGAATTTGTATGTTGTAATACAGATGTAGGAAACTCTTGATGGTGTGCACATCTTTTGTCTATATTTTGTGAATCTGTATGTGGTGCACATACCTAACTCTAGTATGTAATCAACTTATGACTTTTAATGTTATTAATCTAGTTATGACTTGTGCAAAATTTGTGTTTGTAACATGTGTTTACAACCTGGAAAGGCAAACTTACTTCAACACACTTGAAAATTGACTTCAGAAAGTCAAATAAAGTAGTACAAAAGGGTTACAACATGATTATTCAGGTTACAACAGGTTTATTCAAATAAAGTACTTCCTAAATCAACTAAAACATTTTTTTTACCCTTCCCTTTTGAACAAACTTTGGGAATTTTTGGAGCAAATGGTTTTATACCATTGTCTTCACAAGTCTGAGCATTGGGAAGGCCTAGCACTTGCTCTTTGTCAGTCTTTTTAGGAGTTTGAATCTTCCTAGCATCATCCTTTTTTGTCTTTGATCCAGAATAACCCTTTGGAAAGTAGTCTTCCCATGGCATAGGATTTTCAGGACCTTCAGAACTGCTTGAGGTGTTAATGGAACTTGAGTCACTGCTGTTAATATAAATGATTTCTGCAAAAAAATTAAAAAAATATTAAAATTAAAAAAAAATAAAAAAATGAAAAACAAGACAATGTTGGAAGTCAGGGTGTGTTTGAAACAACCTTTGTTCTTGGAACTCATTGTTTCAGTAGCTAGAATGGGGTGGTGGGAGCTTGCTTGGTGTGTTTGGTTTTTATAGAGGAAAATGTATGCTTGGTTAGTGTTTCAAAACTGCAAAAGTAGTCAATTGACAGTCAAGAAAAAAAAAGTGTTTGGTACCCTTCTTGCAGGCATGAAAATGTGCAGTCATGACATTACTTTTTCATGTGTGTAGACATGAGAAAAAAATAGTGTTTGCAAGACCAAGGCCAAAACAGTCAATTTACAAGACCAAGGCCAAAACAGTCAATTGATGTGGACAAAAATAGGCAATTTGCAAGGCCAAGTCCAAAACAACAGGTGTGCAAATAATCTCATTTCACTTGTGCAAATTTTGGTATTAACCTGTGTATTTTAAAACTTTCATTACCACATGTTGGTTAAACTTCACCATTTTCATTAAACAAAACCTACTTGCAATCAACAATGAAACTGATATACATTCAAGAAACCAACACAAAAGACTGATAGAAACAATCTACAACATTAAACTGATAGTTCATTAAACTGATAGTGCAGGTTTACAACCAAAAACAACCACATACAAAAGTCTTATAGAAACCATTAAAAAGCTACATTTGCTTAAGCTACAACAAGGTACCCAATTACAACACATAGGAACAGCAAACACATACAAACCACAAACATTAGCCTATCATTGGCATTCAATTTTGACTTTATAGAAGTCAAATCATCCTTCAAATCATAAAGCATAACCATTTGCTTGTTTGACTCATTCAGCATAACCATCTGGTTGTTTGAATCAATAACCATCTGCTTGTTACAATCATCCATACCTCTAGTTTTGTTGTACATGTTCCTCAATGCTTTGTTCTCCTCATGCAAATCAAAGAACAACTGTTTGTAGTAATCACTCGAAAGTTCTTTTGTTCTCCTCATGCAAATCAAAGAACAACTGTTTGTAGTAATCACTAGGAAGTTCTTCATCAAGAAAACCGTACACTTCACACTTCCTCCTTTTATCTCGTATTGGACATCCCTTGAAACGTCTTCCTGGATTATCGAGTGTCCATGATACCTGAACTGGAATGGGATATGGACATTTACAGTGTGTCAAATTGGCGACATCTTGGTTGTATCGACGGTAAGAAGTTGAAGAAGATGATGATCTCATATTTTTGGTTAGTTTTCGGGTTAGGGTTAGGTTTTGAAATTGATAAAGGTGTGGTGGGGATGTGTTTTATAATAGAGGGGGGGGGGGGGGGGGGGGGGGCTAACGGTCCTATTTTTAGGTAAAATAAAAACGAATTTGCAATTACACGTGGAACGGGCAAGCTGAGTTGGACTGGGCAGCCAACGAGTGCACAAAAACAGTCGGAATTAGAAAGTTTCTTACTTTATTAGAAAAAAAAAACATCACTACACAGAATTACAAAAGGTGTCAAGTTCAGTGCATTTTGGTGGTATTTTCCCTAAATTAACTACTAAACGTTTTCCTAATATAAGTTAGACATGCCCCTCAAAATTTGTGTTAATACAAAGATACACACTTTATTTGTCTAACTTGTGCCCTCATAAAGTTAGACATCAAAAGTTATTGATGCTAAACATCAAAATATATCCGTGATTTACTAATTTTAAGAGTGTTTTCCGTTAGACACTACAAGCTTCTATGTATTTATCAATTTATCTACATTCATCCTCTATAAGTAGACAATTCCCAAAACAAGTAATTCGAATAACTTTTTTTTTATCATTATATATAAGCTCTTTTTCAATACTATGATATAAAAATACTCCAACTTGTAATAAGTTTTCGAATAGTAAAAGAAAACAAAGAATTTACGAAATTTTTTTTCTGTGATTTTTATTATTTTGTCCCGTATTTGTGCTGAAATAAATTTGAGAGCATTTGAATAATCTTTTTGACTTTCCTCTTTTACTTTTTACACGTTAAAATATAAAATTTGTACTCTCATTGCTTACGTGTTTATATAGTTTATCTTCTTTAGAATAAGATTTTCGTAAAATTCTACACCATCAACTCTTTAAAAAGGGTGTACTGTAACTAGATGATAAGTTTAAACCCGTTGAATTAGTCGGGCAAAAGATCAAAAATCATGGTTATATTAAAAAAAACAATTAGAAGATTTTTTTTTTTTTTTTTTTTTTTTTTCTATATCTGGAAAAAACATATAATGCTGTGTGTAATAGGGTACTTGACGACACGTCTCCCCATTTCGACAATGTGTCTTGCCTAAAACAAGACTGACTAACGACGCGTCTTAAGACGAAAAAAAGAGACAATGGTTTTGTGAACGATCGACTTATCATGTTGGTTGTGCGTGTGAGTTGGAATGTGGTGTATATTTGTGTCTATGAGCACACTGTATGGCAAGTTATAGCCCCAAAAACTCAGCCTTATGGCTTGACACCACACCTCCCATCACGTTATAAGGCCTTGTGCCAAATTTTACCAGCCGAGTTATGGGGCATTTTTGTGTGTATTTTATTTGTGTTTCGTTGGGTTAATGTGTGAAATAACAGGTGTCCTATAACATTAGTGATAGAGTGATGATACTTTTGAGTTAAATTATAGGTTCTGATTTATAAAGAAAAATTGTTGATATAAGTGCTATACAAGTACAACGAGCCATATGACTCATAAACACATAGTGCTTTAGGTGGGGTATTTTGAATAATAAAGTTGGTGGTATTATTAGAGGGCTCGGTACCATAACGTTTGACGCGCGTTATGTTCTACATGACATGCGCTGTTGTGCGTTTCCCACTCCGAGGTCCATGGCGTTAAGGCAGCGTTGAAGATTACGTTGGTTTTGCAACGCACGTTGCAACGTAACATTTGACAAGAAAATCCCTCCAACATATAGATTTGGTAGTATTTAAAAAAAAAAAAAAAAAAAAAAAAAAAAAAAAAAAAAAAAAAAAATACAAGCCAACGGCTAGTTTTATCTCTCAATTCCCCCCTCCCTTTAAAAATCACCTATATAAACCCCCACTATCTAACCATTTTTCACACATAAAATTAAAACCCTCTTTATATATAAAAAAAATTCTTTCACAATGAATCCGCATCCAACTTACGCCGCACATATGACCCTTTCCGATATCGAAGACGAAGCCGACACTTTAACAATTGTGGCCGCCTATGTGTACCAACGAATACAAGAAGAATAAGTGCAATCATCTTTCCGGTTAACCCGTAACCCAATTCACCGTGAACGTGAGCTTGCAGAGGAGCGTTTGATGGCCGACTATTTTAATCCAGGTAAATGGAGTTGTGTTTGAAAAGGGGTATTACTTAAACGATGGAATTTACCTACTGTGGGTTACTTTCGTCAAATCGTTCACAAATACCTTAGACGATAAACACACTTTCTTTAAAAGGCGACAAGAAAGTGCACGAAAGGATATCGAACGTGCTTTTGGTGTTCTCCAAGGACGCTGGGGAATAATACAACAACCAGCACGTGCTTACCAGGTTACCAGTATACGTAGAATCATGTATTCTTGCATCATATTGCACGTGACGATTTTATTGAAGTAGATGACGACTAGTCATGTTTCTTTAGTTTATGTATTAGTTTTTAAATTTGCGCATGTTTTTTAAATTTAAGTATGTTTTTTAAGTATTTGTAATTTGCATTAGTATTTAATGAATGAAATGTTAGTGAAAGGTTTATTTAATGATTGAAATATTAGTTAAGAGGTTAATTTGTAGATTGTATTTTTTTATTTTATTTAATATTTTTTATAAATGTAGGTCACAAAAGATGGTGTTATTTGGTGTTATAATAACGTGTGATTTTTTGGTGTTATGTTATTTGATGTTGAAATGACGTGTCGCTGACATGGCACAAAAACATATGGTGTTAACATGTTATGACTCATTTTGCTCTTACATTTGTTTTTTGATGTTAAAAATAAGGGTGCTACTATTAATACCTTTTATATCGCTTTTTGCATTTTATACCTCTGGTCTATTCCTTTTACAGTACAATAAAGTTGTTTATTAGTTTCTGTTTCGTATTTTTGTTTAATATTTTTGACTTATTAAATTTTAAGGATAATGAGTTTTAAATGTATTCAACTTTCCACTTTTTAATGAGTTGTGTATCAAACTTTTAATTTTACTAAGTTAGGTACTGAACTTGCTAATCCTTGCTATCTCATGTATGAAAAGATGATTACGGTTTTTCGGTTAGAGCTATTTACATAAATCGTACTTGTGGTTAGGACCAAATTGCAAAGACAGTCCTTATTGTCAGTTAGAGTTATTTATATAAATCTTCCTTATTGTCGGGTCAGGGTTTGAAAACATATATTGCATACATGTGAAATTATATTGAAAATATGTTTGTTACGTGTTATTATGCATTGCAGGTACAAGGGTTTGAAAACAAAGCAAAATCGGTGACTTTTGGATGAGTTTCGATGACCTTTTCGCGTTTATCGAGATTCAAACGAAGTCAAAAAAATTCTCCGAGCACTCAATTGGAAAGAGCACAAAAAAAACGAGTCCAACGGTATTTTTCTCTCCTTTTGAACCCTCCTAAAACTCTTAAAATGAACCGGTCAAAATCTATTTAAACCTTTAATAAAACGGACAGGATCTATTAGACCTTAAAAGGAACCATGCGCATAATATTAATGAAGGTATGCTCTAGCCCAGTTGGAGCGTGCCTTCACTCCCAAACGGGAGGTCCCAAATTCGAGCCTTGGCTTGAACGGGTCTTGGTTATTATTAAGTCATGCCACGTGGCACCATTCAGGTGGTGACACGTGGCAACCCGACCCGGTATCCGACCCGACTTGACCTGTTAACCGACCCGACCCGATGCCACGTGACACCACTCAGGTGGTGACATGTGACGATCCAACAATAAAGACGATTTATGTAAATAACTCTAACTGACAATAAGGACTGTCGTTGCAATTTGGTCTTAATCACAAAGACGATTTATGTAAATAACTCTAACTGAAAAACCTTAATCACTTTTTTATATGAAATAGCAAAAATTAGTAAGTTCAGTACCTGTAAAATTAAAAGTTTATACCGGTCATTATCAAATAACCCATGCTCATGGTCACCTTTACGCACAACCTATGCCACATCATCCTGACACGTATACAAACAAATAGTATATTCCACCCCAATTTTGCGTGGACCAAATACATTTAACAAATTCAATTCCGTTTATAAAAACACTAAACAGTTACTTGCTGTCAACAAAATCAACCAACCAACCAATAAAAAAAAAAATAAAAAAGAAAATCAGCGGTTATTCTTCCCCTATATTCCAGCTCTCTCTCCAAAACAAAAAAAAAATAAAAAATAAAACCTCCTTCCTTCCTTCCTTCATTCATCACACATTCATCATCTCAAACAAATAAAAAAACACACACACACAGAGTAAGAGCGAAAAAAGAATTATGGCGGGAAACGATTGGATAAACAGTTACTTAGAAGCGATACTAGACGTGGGGCCAGGGCTGGACGATGCCAAAACGAGTTTACTGTTACGTGAAAGAGGACGCTTTAGTCCGACTAGATATTTTGTTGATAATGTTATTGGTTTCGATGAGACTGATCTTCATCGCTCTTGGGTTAAAGTACTTTTTTTTTTTTTTTTTTTTTTTTATTATTTTTTTTTTTAAATTTTTATTGGGTTACAAGTGTATTTTTCATTCGTATAATTTTTCATCAAGTATTATATAAACAAAAAAAAAAAATGTTTAAGGTCAAAGTCGAACCAGTTTCACTCTGAAAAGTCAAACTGGCATTCGACACTGGACGGAGGGAGTACTAGAAACATATTTTTTTTTCATTTAAGAGAAATCGAGATTTTTTAAAAAATATGTTAGATATTAGAAATATAGTTAGATATTTTAAAAAATTTACACTACAATTTGTTTCGCTAAGTGTGCCCACCCTGCAAAAATCCATGGGGGACCCACTCTGGTTGCATTCCTTGTGAGTGATTATTGGAATTGAATTTTATGTAAATTCATCAAGTTTTACGCGTTTGATATGTTGAACTAAATTGAATTTAATTAAAATTAACCATATTTGATAGTAATTTTTGTATGTTTTTTTAAGTTCATTTTTATGGAGTTTAATTGAATTGATTTTGTGTGTATTGCTCTGTTTTAGTTTTGCTGATAAAAAGACTTCATTCGTTAATGTGTGGCTAATATGCGTGTCTCTGAGTATGTAGTATGGATTCCATGTAATCATGCACGTGTTGTGTTGTGTGAGTCTGTATATCTGTTTATGTTCTGTGTTTTAACTTGTCGAAAATTTCGAATGAATGATTAGGCACAAGCGACGAGGAGTCCGCAGGAGAGGAATACCAGGCTTGAGAATATGTGTTGGAGGATTTGGAATTTAGCTCGTCAGAAAAAACAGGTACCTTTTTAATTGTTATATTTTGTTTTTATGCAATTATATGTGCTGGTTCAGTTGGTGAATATTATCGTAAAGAATCTTACTTTTACAAGCAGATTCTATTTCTGAACATATTCTCAACATTGATGTTGACTTATGATTTATGTTACACCGTTGATTTTTTATTTTTATAAAAGATAATACTTATTTTCAGAAGGTTGAATTGAGGTAATTGTTTCCATGGAAGTTAGACGGTAAACGTTTGGGTAGATTTGGCCGATATAGACATATAAAGGGTGTTTGTGATTGCTTATTTTTTTCTGCGAATGCTTCTGCAATAGAATAAGTACTTATGGAACTGGTGTTTGGATTTGTTTAATGTATAAAAAAGGCAATAATACTTGAACGATAATTACTTGCTGACAATTTTCAATCAGTTTCATATATAAAATATTTTTAGTTCAATATGTTTGTGAAAAAGTAATCCCAAACACCTCCTAAGTTAAAAAAAGTAATCACAAAACTGTTTCTGCTTGAAAATTACCAGATAAGCAGAAAAAATAAGCAATCCCAAACACTCCCTATGTTAAAAAAAGTAACCACAAAACTGTTTTGGCTTGAAAATAACCAGATAAGCCAAGAAATACGTAATCCCAAACACCCCCTAAATTAGAAAAAACTTGATTTTGAGGGTGGAATATGTTGTTCTTGCAGTTTAAAACTTTGAACACTCTATGTTAAGTGGTCTGTTTGGAATGAAATTTACTTGTGCAAAAGGGTCATGGGAGCATGTGACTTTTCCAAGCGTTGGACATGGTCTATTTGAAATTAGGCTGAAGAATCGTTCATACCATGATTTTTGTTAATGTTGTTATTCTGTGAATCAGCTTGAGAATGATGAAGCTCACAGAGCGTCCAAACGTCGCATGGAGCGTGAAAAGGGTCGCAGAGAAGCGGTTGCTGATATGTCAGAAGACTTATCAGAGGGCGAGAAAGGAGACACCATCAGTGATGTATCTGCTCATGGTGAAAGCCATAGAGGTCGTTTGCCCAGAATGAGTTCTGTTGATGCCATGGAGGCATGGGTTAATCAGCAAAAGGGGAAAAAACTGTATCTTGTACTGATAAGGTTTGTTCTTTACAGCCTGTTATTTTTTTTTTCTTTCTTACTAGTTGAATAGCTGTGTGGGATAGCTACTATGCTTTCTAACATACACTCCAATATCTGTATTCTCATAATCAAATTTCTTACAGCCTTCACGGGTTAATACGTGGTGAAAATATGGAGCTTGGCCGTGATTCTGATACAGGCGGTCAGGTATGGACTCTAGCCTGCATTCGTGTTGTTGCTCATTTGAAGTAATTCATAATTTTTGGATATTGTATTTTCTAGGTTGTTTTTGATGATTTGCCTTATTTGTTCTTTCTTTGTTTCTAGGTTAAGTATGTTGTAGAACTTGCAAGAGCTTTAGCTTCAATGCCAGGTGTCTATCGAGTTGATTTACTCACTAGACAAGTAGCCTGTCCTGATGTCGAGTGGAGTTACGGCCAACCAACAGAAATGCTATCTCCACGGAATTCTGATGGTATGACAGAGGAGATAGGAGAGAGTAGCGGCGCTTACATAATTCGTATACCATTTGGGCAAAAAGACAAATATATCCCTGAAGAGCTTCTTTGGCCTCACATCCCTGAATTCGTTGATGGTGCAATTGGCCACATAATACAAATGTCTAAAGTTTTGGGCGAGCAAGTTGGTGGTGGGCACCCGGTGTGGCCTGTTGCCATCCATAGTCATTATGCTGATGCTGGTGACTCAGCGGCTCGTCTGTCTGGTGCTCTGAATGTGCCAATGCTTTTCACTGGTCACTCGCTTGGACGTGATAAGTTGGAGCAACTTCTGAGACAAGGAAGATTAACTAAAGAGGAAATTAATAGTACATACAAAATAATGCGTAGGATAGAGGCTGAGGAGACGAGTCTTGATGCATCTGAGGTGGTTATAACTAGCACCAGACAGGAAATAGATGAACAGTGGCGGTTATATGATGGGTTTGACCCGGTGCTAGAGAAAAAACTTCGGGCTAGAATCAGGCGGAATGTGAGCTGTTATGGCAGGTTCATGCCTCGCATGTTTGTAAGTACCCAAACTTTCCACTATCTTTTTGGTTTATGTGGTTTCATTCTGGGTGAGACCTGTTTACTTGGAAAACCAAATTTGATGCATGAGGGAGGGTAACACATGGTTTCAACCTCCTTCACTTTTTTTTAAGTAGGATTTCGCATCCAGAATGATATTTTCGGTTGGCTCGAGCATCTTATATTTATTGGTCAGCGTTGAGTCAATGTTCTAAGTTCTAACAGTATGAGATGTATTCATCCTGGTGGGACAAAAATATTAGGACACTTTATGGATTTTTTATGTTTTTTTTTTTCTGGGTAGATTATCCATACAAGACGAATATTCTTATGTCTTTACTTTTGTATATATAATTAATCACTTTAATTACTGGCAGGTAATTCCTCCTGGGATGGAGTTCAATCATATTATTCCAAATGAGGGTGATATGGACGGTGAAACAGAAGGTGGAGAAGATCATCAGGCTTCTCCAGACCCACCTATCTGGACAGAGGTTCAAGTTTATTTTCCATTTTCGATTAATTATTTATAAATTTAAGAGTTAAGGCTCCTAGCTATTTCATGTTAAAAGAAGCACAAGTCTCTAACTTCATTCTATGCAGATAATGCGCTTCTTTACCAACCCGCGCAAGCCCATGATACTTGCTCTTGCTAGGCCAGATCCTAAAAAGAACCTTACAACTTTGGTTAAAGCATTCGGGGAGTGTCGTCCACTAAGGGAGCTTGCTAATCTTGTATGATGGCTTACGTTGTTTGTGTAGTCATATTCTTTTCTGGCAAGTCATGATTGGATCTGTTCCGTTACTAAGGAATATTTTTCACTTACTTTTGCAGACATTAATTATGGGTAACCGAGATAACATTGACGAGATGTCAAGCACCAGTGCATCAATGCTTATGTCAATTATTAAGCTGATTGATAAGTATGATCTTTATGGGCAAGTGGCATATCCTAAACATCATAAGCAGAATGAAGTCCCTGACATCTACAGGCTAGCAGCAAAGACCAAGGTACACTTGAATAAATATATACGGAGTATTGCTTTTGATGTATTGATAACTGATAATTTGATTCTATCAGTTTCTGTTTCCCTTTGTTGTATCTAGATAATTGTTAAAAATACGATTTTGTATCGCTATTTTATTCTAATATCAGTAATGATGCAAGATAAGTGTATTATTAATTGTTGCTTTAATCTTTGAATGACGTTTTGACAGGGAGTTTTCATTAATCCAGCTTTCATAGAGCCATTTGGACTCACTTTGATTGAGGTAAAGTCTTCAGACATTTTTAGCAATCAAAGGCATTAGTCGGTTTTGTACCATTTCCCAACTCATCAGATTTTATTAAACAGGCGGCTGCTCATGGGTTACCAATGGTTGCTACAAAAAATGGAGGTCCTGTGGATATACATCGGGTGAGTTATGTTTCTTTAATTTAGAGGTGCAAATTCTAACTCATTTGGGTTTTGTTTTGTATTTTATGGATGAAATTATTAGCTTAAAATGAAACTGGTCAAATGAGTTGAAAGTTGGTCAAAGTGCATCAAAATACATAAAACCTACTAAATTATATTATTAGAAGTTAGATATTCATTGGAATAGCGTGTCTTGTAATCATACTTGACACACCAATTATTCACAAGAAAATTATAGGTAGTCAACAGTAATTGTTTTGTCAATCTGACTTGACCCACACAAATATTACCCGTTTTGACCTGGTTATTGAATCTCTAGATATATTAAGTGCATCTTGCCACCTTATATAGGACTAGGTCAGAACTGATAATTTCTTCATTGCAGGTACTAGACAATGGTTTGCTTATTGATCCCCATGATCAACAGTCAATTGCAGATGCTTTATTAAAGCTTGTTGCGGATAAGCAACTTTGGGCCAAATGCAGGGCAAATGGGCTGAGAAACATTCATCTGTTTTCATGGACTGAACATTGCAAAACTTATCTTTCACGAATAGCAAGTTGTAAACCGAGGCAGCCAGGGTGGCTAAAAAATGACGATGATGATGAAAATTCTGAATCTGACTCACCAAGCGATTCCTTAAGAGACATGCAGGATATATCTCTAAATTTAAAGTTTTCAATGGATTCAGAAGATCGGAATAGTAAATTAGAAAATGCTGTTTTGTCATATGCGAAGGGTGTCGGGAAAGGAGCACAAAAGGCAGTTTCAGGAGATAAAAATGAACAACATAAATTCCCTGCATTGAGAAGGAGAACACATATTTTTGTGGTTGCAATTGATGACGATGATATTGAATCTCTTTTCAATAATGTTAGGAAAATATTTGAGGCTGTAGATAAGGAGAAAAGTGAAGGGTCTATTGGATTTATATTGGCAACAAGTTTACGAATGGCTGAAGTTCACAATTTTCTGGTTTCAAAGGGTGTGAATCCTTCGGATTTTGATGCTTTCATTTGCAATAGTGGTGCTGATCTTTATTATTCATCTTCACATTCTGAAGATAACCCATTTGTGTTTGACCTGTATTACCATTCACATATTGAGTACCGTTGGGGTGGTGAAGGGCTCAGGAAGACTTTGGTAAAATGGGCATCTTCTATAATTGATAAGAAGGCTGAGAATAAAAATGAAGAACATGTTGTTACAGAAGATGAAGAAGTCTCAACCAACTATTGTTATGCTTTCAACATTCACAAGCCTGAACTGGTTAGTTCAACTTTGCTATAGTACCTCTTTTTCTGTCTCTTGATATACTGGTATAATCTGAATGGTGACACAGGGATGGGTAATGGGCTCGGGTAGGTAATACTTTGGTACCGTTCCGGTTGACCTGAAATACTCGTTCAATAATCTGAAATTTCAAATAAATCTGTTTAGGAGGTTTTAGATTAAAAAAAACCAGACAGTTTGAAGGGTTTCAACCCGTCTTACATTAGAGATAAAAGTAACCCGAAATGTATTCTTAACGATTATATCCAAATGTATTTTTAACGATTATATACATTTGAAAGGTTTCTTCACATCCAAATGTAAGCAGCATATCCATTGAATTGGTCTATTTGGCCCATTAGAGGTAAAAGTAACCCGAGTCTGACACATTTGTCCATCTCTAGATTTGATGGTACATAATTAACTCGCTTTCAGTATGTGTGCATGTGGTATTTGTTAAATAATGTATCATATAATATATTATTGGTTCATTTTTTAGGTTCCTCCTGTTAAGGAGCTTCGGAAGTTAATGAGGATTCAAGCTCTTCGTTGTCATGTTATTTATTGTCAAAATGGAAAGAAAATTAATGTCATTCCAGTGTCAGCATCTCGTTCTCAAGCCCTCAGGTACTAAAATTTTCCCCTCATACATGTCCTGGTCTATGGTTTAAAATAGTACATAACAAAAAATAGGGTTCATTCCATATATACCCAATTAAAACCTTTAAATGTCATATTTACCCACCTAAATGTTATAATGACATATATATCCAATTCAAACATCATATTTGTCATATTTGCCCAATTTAATTATAAACTCAATTAATTGTAAACTTATATCATTGAATTCCTGTTATACCCTTAATAATACGAAAATCAATTCTCATCTTTACATATTACGAGGCCAAGAAACATGAATAAACCTTGAGATGATACCCTACCAATTCGACTGATATCTACATATGTTGAATACCAATCAAACAAACGGACGCATGTTAACCTCGTCAAAACCCGGGAGTAATAAACAACATTCTACTACAAACAAAATACATAAATATAACACGTGGAACATGATCACAATAGACACTCATAAACATCAAAATAACAAACTATACATGTTTTCTGATGTTCATCCAGGACTTGTTCTATAGATATTTAGATTGAAAATGTAAGCAAATGAAACAAGAAACTGATTGATTTTCAGAAATTACTAAGGGCATAACAGGCATTTAAGGATGTAAATTTACTTTTAATTGATTTTATAATGAATTGGGTAGATATGACAAATATGATGTTCATATTGGGTATATATGTCATTATAATATTTTGGTGGGTAAATATGACATTTAAATATTTAAATTGGGTATATATGGAATTAACCCCAAAAAATAAAACTAAATGAGGAAACTGTTGCTATAAATTATCAAATACTCTAAAATGTAATACTTGGAAATAAGAAAAAAACTAGGAAATGAGACTTGACACATTATAACATCAGGTACTTGTATCTCCGATGGGGTATGGACTTGTCGAAAGTGGTTGTTTTTGTTGGAGAAAGTGGTGACACAGATTATGAAGGGTTTCTGGGTGGTATTCACAAGTCCGTCATATTGAAGGGTATTGGCAGCGGTAGCAACAACCAGCTCCATGCAAACAGGGTGTACCCGCTTTCGGATGTTACACCTACGGAAAGCCCCAACATTATCCAGACACCCGAAGCATGTAGCATTGCTGATATTCGTACTTCATTAGCAAAGCTTAGTGTTCTGAAATCATAAACAGTTACATTATCGCGCCTTCTCGACACATGACACTTGGCTCAGGCTGGGCATGTTCTGAACCACACTCAGGCGAAATGTTTTTCATTTTATTTTTGTTGCTCATTCAATCTGCATATACATGAATGCTTGTTTATGAAACGATAAGAATAATACCATATTCTGTACAGAATTTATATAAATGAGGGTATTGTATCCCATTGTCTCTTGCAACACGCTGGCAATCCTTGTTGGTCTCGAAATTTGAGTAAAACGAGAATATGTTTTGAAGTTTAAACAAGGTTTTACACAAGAATTATTTAACGACTAATAACACCATTCGTATATTTCGATGTAAAATTTTATTAGAAATGAATCGAAGATTTACGAGGATAGTTGCGGAATACTATCTCAATAGAATTACAAATGAAACGCTCCTAGACTTTAATTACAATCAAGGGGAAGTTGAAGTTTATGAGTGCACAACACAAGCTTCTTTCACTATACATTTAGTATTATTTTTGTGTAAAAAATCTCCTCTCTCTCTTCCAAACAATCACTCTGTGAGTGAGGATGTGAGGGTAACATGTTAGGTCTTCAATGTGTGTCAAATATTCTTTTTGGGTAAAGAGTTTCCCCGGTAAAAGTAATACACCAAAAATCGTTGAAGTACAAAAGGTGTAGGTGAAGTCCTACAACCCAGCCCGTTACATGGGCAATAAGAGTGCACCGTAGTGCAACAAACCAAATGGCATAAGAATGAAAAACCAAACTCATGCATAAGCTTACAACAAGCTACTAACCAAACCACTAATAAAGAATGACACAACCATTCTTATTACTAACAAAGAAATAAGCAGTAATCAACTTTCTAGACAGCCAATAGCAGGCCAGGAACTCACCAACCGAATAGGCACTCCATCCCCGTAGCTGGTATGAATAGGCCAAACAATTGCTCCGGTTCACTTGAGTCTGAAATTCGACATTGAAGCCAATTCCAAATAGCCTTCGCGGCTAACTTCCATAAAGACGAACAAAGAGTCAATACCTGTAGGAGATTTGTAATATGCATTCCATACATCCAAACACATGCACAAGACCAACCAGGGCCTAGAGTATGCATGATCAGACCTCACCCCTAACAACTGACGAACAAATCCAGTCGATCCAATAGATCTAGGGTAAAACAAACGATCAAAACCCTAAATCATAACGATCTAGGGCTAATACGCATGAAACCCTAACAGCAGTAAGGATCTTGATAATAACAGCAGCTGAAACAAGCCGCGCCTCCAATCGAATCTATAAGAAACAAGATTCGAAAACATGATTGGATAAATTAATCAAACAGATCAATCAATCCAAATCCCTAAAACAAAAAGTGATAAGGTTCCAATAGCAGCAAGACATGCCGTCTCACCAAACAAATCAGCCACAAGATAAAGAGGGTGTCAATAGACAAAGCATTCCGACCGTAATCCCATAAAATCCTCAAGAAAACTCAAAACGCAATTGTTTAAGCCCCTAAAAACGATCATAGATGATAGATCTAGGAGTAATGAACAAGAGGAATCGAGTTATATGGAATGAACGGTTAGGGATTTGATGGCGTTCGGAATCTCCTTTTTCTCTCCCAAGGGGAGAGAAAAAACCCTAATGTGTTCGGAACAGATATTGTATTACTAGTCTAACTAAACAATACCCCGTATGTGTGTCAAATATTCAATAGACAAATACAGATTCCATCAAATGCTTTTATTTATTTATTTATTTTTGATTGAACAAATGCTTTTATTTTTAGAATAAAAATGTTGACAACTATTTTCGCGATTATACCTAACTCTTCGTAATTGTTTGACTTCATTTTAGTTGCTTTTTTTATTTTTTACTTTTAGAAAGTTGCCACCCACAATTCATGTTTGGTTCAAAGAGAGAGAGAGAGAGAATCAGTGAGACTTTGTCGGATCTCATTGACTCAAATGTTGTTTCTAGCTCATGTACTTTACTCACTCATACATCATCACGTCTCTCAAGCTAGTTGTTGATAAAGCTATATACAACACTCACTGATTCATATTAGGGATTAAGCTTACTCTTGTTTTATGTTCATATCATGTAAGAGACCATTGGGCAAATATTTGGCCCAACAATTTCCTTCTATTAGAATATACAAATAGCCAAAGTTATCACATGTTTTGGTTCTTGGAATATAGTTGTTGACTTTGTTTTGTCGTGAACTCTAAAAAGGACTTAATGAGAATTTTTTCATTGACTAAATTATAAGGGGTTTTTGCATATATATTCTTCTGAAAATGCATAATTGCATATATATCCAAAGCATACATGAAAACCATTGTATTATAATTAGGCTATTTTATGTTTAAATATAGTAGGAGGCAGTTGGTCAAATCTTTGACCCTAACACTTGTGCAAGGCGTTTCCCTTTTAAATGACATTTTTCATGGGCTTGATGAGCCTATTGGTTAGTCATAATTGTTTTCGTTGTTCAAAATAATCGTGCACGTGATTACTTTTAATCTTGGTTCCGCCACCACTGTTGCACAACTATTGCCATATAAGCATTTTTCTCTACCACTACCCAAGCACTTTTACCCCGCTATGACTTCACAATCAACAGTAACCAATTTGCAAAAAACATGCGTCTCGAACATATACTTCTAAAAAATAACTGAAAAGGAAGAAGCAAGAAGGATGGAGATCGTGGTAAAAATCACGATCTAATGCATAAACTAAAAGAAAACACGAAATTTGGTGTAAAAGATCAATCCTATTTTCAACCAAAATTTTATGTTATTAATTTATTATTTAAGTCATAATAAATTTAAGAGTTTTGCTAAAGATAGCTTTAAGAGCAAGCGGTGAATGGGGATTATAGACACGTTATAAGGGTGCCTTGGTGCCTATAACGGCGCCATGGGCTCCATGGCTACACCGTCTTCACACATTTCAGTCGTATCGCCATCCTTGTGGCGAGCGTTTTCTTTAATAGTAATTGGGTTTTTTTATGGTGTGTAGAATGTTCTTGGAGAGCGTGTTTTAATGGTTTAGTGTTATACAAATGGTATAGGGCAAAATCCTGCCATTGTGGCGCTTATAACGTGTGCCTATGGCCAAGTGCACCTAACACTAAGGACTATGTTAAAAAAAAAAAACAAGTGGTTGAGGGAAGTTAAATTCAAAGCGTGGTTTATTATTATCGAAGGTATAGACGTTTAATATGCATGTAGAATACCTTAAACATATGAGTCGAGCTCGTAAACCCATATATAGAGTGACGCATGACGCGCGGAAGCGAATTTAGATAAACCCTAATCCAAGGGTGATAACCATGGCGCACATTGCGGGAATAAAACCCAAAACAAGAGATAAACTCTAAACACAATTTTATTAATGATTTTCAGGAATACAAAACAATAAACCCAAGCCCTATTTATAGGGAAGCCAAACTTGGGGAGAAAGTAAATAAATTACATCTAGAACCGTCTTAAACCAAAATAAGGAAACTGACTCTCGACATGGTTACGGCGTAAATGGAAATTTTAGTTACGGCGTAACCGACCTAAAACTGAAATAAGGAAACTTGACACGACCTAGTTACGGCGTAACTGAAGAATTCAGTTACAGCGTAACTTCGACACAGTAACATTACATGACATGAAACTAAGTTACGGCGTAATTTGGCTTTAAACTTACGGCGTAACCATGGGTTGGCCCTATGCCGTAGTTAAAACAATATTCGTGTTTTGATCACGAATCTCGTCCCTATCATTCCCCCTTACTTAAAAAGAACTCGCCCTCGAGTTCTCACTATCAAGGGCTTCATCTACCTCGAACATCTTCTCACGACGAACCTTATCTTGGGTAGACTTTTGCTTCACATTAACTCGAGTGCTCCCCCAACGATTACCCATAACCTCAAATGTTGGATTACATGCCTCTTGTCAACGATCACAAAATCTCCAATTGCAACAAAATTAATTTCTTTGTTCCACATTGAAAATTTTGATTGGTTTCTTTAATTCAAATTTCTCGATCAACCCAAAATCAAGATTAAGACCCATTGTACCTTTAATAACGTTGGAATCGGTAGCTTCATCTTCAAGATTCTTCAAAACCCTAGATTCGTTTGTCTTCTCCTGTTCTTCGGTCGATACCTCCATATTAGTCGTATCAACTTCAAAATCACATTGATTATCAACTTCAACAATGATATCGGATTTCAATAACTTTTCTTCAACTTTAACCTCGGTCTTTGGTAATTTTGCTTCTTTTTTAAAATTGATCATTGGTACATGTAATTTGTCTTCGGAAGGAATCATCGCAATTCTCTTTCCTTCCCATAAGAAAAAGTAGAGATTTTGCTTCAAATCATAAAAACCTTTAACTTCTTGTCGCCATGATTTCCCTAACCGAACATGACAATCCTCCATATCATCCAAATAACAAAACACTTCACGTTTATAAGATTTACCAATAGATATTGGAACCCAACAAACTTGTGTTTTTCTAATCGGACAAAACTCAATTGGTAAATTTAAATAACTAACCAAATTTCTTGAAACCAAATTCTTAACACCATAGTTGTCAATAATCAAAGAAAATACCTTATTATTGATCAAAACCTTTGAATGAAACAATTTGATTGTTGGTAGTCGAATCTCCATCTTCATCTTTTCATCCCATTCATCCACCTTCCTATTGTTGAACGGGGATTGGTTGCTCCTACGGTTGTCAATAGATCCGCCTATGGTTGGACGAATTCTTGAACCTCCATAATTGCTACCCTCGTGATTCTTGTGGATTGATGCCCCACCTACGATCACGGAACGTAGTTCTTCAAGCATAGTGTAACAACTGTCAAGTGTTTTCATGGATTTGGTAAAACCATGATCCATGTACTCTCTAGACCATACCCCACCAACAGTTTGAGTTTTTGAATCATCTACACAATTCATCATCTCGGATGCTAACAAGCTCTAGACATTAATTGAAGTAGAACCTTCTACACCAATGACCACCAGGATGCTAAGAAGCTCTGATGCCAACTGACGCAGGACGCGCGGAAGCGAATTTAGATAAACCCTAATCCAAGGGTGATAACCAAGGCGCACCTTGCGGGAATAAAACCCAAAACAAGAGATAAACTCTAAACACAATTTTATTAATGATTTCTAGGAATACAAAATAATAAACCCAAACTCTATTTATAGGGAAGCCGAACTTGGGGAGAAAGTAAATAAATTACATCTAGAACCGTCTTAAACTAAAATAAGGAAACTGACTCTCGACATGGTTACGACGTAAATGGAAATTTCAGTTACGGCGTAACCGACCTAAAACTGAAATAAGGAAACTTGACACGACCTAGTTACGGCGTAACTGAAGTCACAGTAACATTACATGATATGAAACTAAGTTACGGCGTAATTTGGTTTTAAACTTACGGCGTAACCATGGGGTTGGCCCTATGCCGTAGTTAAAATGATATTCGTGTTTTGATCACGAATCTTGTCCCTATTATAAAGTTAAACAAACACTCCCAAATACATTTACCTTCACCCTAACACGTACGTCCAACCAAAACCATCAATTTTAAACCGTCTCCATGAAACCAAGATCTTCAAAGTGCTCCCACTCACCCACTAACCGTCATAAAGTCACCACTACAAGAAAAAAAGGCCTTTAGTGACCAGAATTTAGTGCCGACTTTTTTTTGGTTCACTATTTTAGCAATATATTGACCATATAATACATGGGCACTAATATTTGGTCATAGAGTGCTCTGTTTTGTTGTCCGAGAACCTTTTTAACGCAACTAAACATCTAAAGACTTAGTTCTCAGTTATCAAATATATAGTAGGCATCCTATAGTTCCCTTAAAGGCAGTATAAAGCAGTTTTAAACTACTAGAACTAGTTTCGCCAAAATTTTATAAAACTAAGAAAAAAATTAAAAATGTCTTAAGATTTTCCAAAATGTAGTGTAAATTCTTCTAAAACATCATAGGCCATCAAAACAAATGTTGATCAACTTATATACCTAGAACAGTGTTCTAAGATTATGTGACAATCCCTAAATTCCAATGATAAACAGATATGTGCAAATAATCATGGGGGAAACATAAATCATCAAGTAATCATATACCATGTATCATAATTCAGAAATTTATAGCAAACCCTAGAATTATGATCATAATAAACCCTAAAATTTTAGAAAGATTAAACACAAGTGTAAAGACTTACCCTTATTGTGTTTATCAGTAAGGTCTTAATGTAGAAATGTGTTCGTGGAAATTTTTGGCAGTGAAACCGTAGGTTTCTTAACTTGTGCGTTTCTAGTATTATGTTTTGTGTTTTGTGAAAATGACACTTGTTTAAGTTTTATAGGCATTCCCTCGCTAAAAAGAGCAGCGAACTTTGGTGTAAGGTCGGTGTTTTTGTCTGCAATTTTCTTAACACTATAAATTTCTAGAAAATGATAAAAAGAAAAACTAAAAGCTAAAACAAACATCTAATCATCATAATAAACATTCATTCATCTCATAAAGAGGCATAAACATCATCAAAAATCATCAAGCATAGCTATAGATACAGTTTTATTCAAAGGGACAAAATAAACATAGAAAGAAAATTTTAAGAAAGGAGCATTGTTTCAACTCTGTTAATACAAATTTCGTCCTAAAAACGTTATTTATATTTTACGATCTTTTCTTAATTTTGTTAATGACAATTATAAGGTTTATCTTTAGCAAAGCATAAGTATATGCTAAAGTCTTTTACATTTTAGTAACAAGCTTTTAAAAACTCATTTACATATCATATGATCACTAGAAATTACACATTACATACATATATACATTTACATGTTTATTTTTATTTCTTAAAAATGAAAATACACATGACATCATGCCATGCATTATTTACATATCTTAGTTGACTTTACAATATATTTTGGAAAGATCTTGAAGCTAAAAAGTTGACTTTGGAAGATCTTGACAAGACTTGACAATATATGGAAAGATTTGGAAATCCCTTAGCTGGCTTGTCCCCGCGGAACCAAACCAGTATAAGGGCGGAACCAATTTTTGGGATCCGCCAAATCCGCGGGTTGTCTGGTCAGTTTTGCCTATAAATAGCAAGCTGATCATTCAAGCACAATCATCACTCATATAGCTTAAATTATATATTCATTCATTTGTACATTACTAACCCATTACATTCATTCATTTCATTCTTGGTGATCTCTCTTTTGTAGCAAAGAAGATCAAGCATACAAGCTTCAACACTGTGTTGCAAGTCTTGATATTTAGTTACTGTGTGATTAGTTAGTATTCACACATCATTGTCTATACCATTCATTCAGTAGTGTTCGGTTAGTGTTTTAGTCCTCAAAACACATAGAGTGTCGGGAGTGGTTGTACCCTTGTTAAAGAACCAACGGGAGTGGTTGTACCCTTGTAAAGAACTCGGTGTTTAGCTTAGTACCGGATAAAGAGTAAGCGACGTGTAAAGGTTTTCTCCACCTAGAAGGGAGCTTGTTTCTTAGTGAAGAAAAACTCTTGAGTTAGAGGCTTGAGGAGTGGAGTAGGGCAAGGAAGAGAGTCCTTGTAGCCGAACCACTATAAACATCCGTGTTGTGTGGTTTGATCATTTCTTTCCTTACTTACCTTATATATTGCTTGATTGTTTGCTTTACTTTGAAATCACGTTAAGTATACAAAGCGAATTAATTTTAAAACGGTAAAAACTATTCAACCCCCTTATAGTTTTCCACAATTTGCATCAGAGCTACGTTACTCAAGATTTTCAAATATATTGTATTTTAAAACTTGAAACGATCAATGGATTTTGAAAACTTCAAAGAAGGGCAATCTATGCAAAGACCACCACTATTTGAACCAAATAGTTTTATATATTGGAAAAATCGCTTTGAAACTTATGTGAAGTCAAAGGATGTATATTTGTGGTATATTATTGTAGAAGGTGATAATAAACCTATATCAAATATATTAGATGGTCGGGATGAGGGTACTTCTCTTACTCGTCATAGTAATGAGCAAAAGAAGCTGATTGCCAAAAATAATGAAGCCAAAATGATGCTTTATAATGCCTTACCTAAGAAAGAATATGAAAGAGTTTTTATGTGTAAAACGGCTAAGGATATTTGGCAATCATTGATTATCACTCATCAAGGGAACTCACTAGTCAAAGATAACAAAATTGATCTTCTTGTTCAACAATATGAACAATTTGTTATCTCTGAAGATGAGACCATTGATAGTGCTTTTGCTAGGTTTAATACTATAATTACTTCTCTTAAAGCACTTGATGAATCTTTTTCTAGCAAGAACTTTGTCAGGAAATTTCTTAGAGCACTTCATCCGAAGTGGAGAGCAAAGGTGACGGCTATTGAAGAATCCAAGGATCTTTCAAGCATGACACTTGACGAGCTCATCGGAAATCTCAAAGTTCACGAAATGGTAATGGAAAAAGACTCAGAAATAGTTAAAGGCAAAAAGGAGAAGATGAAGTCCATTGCCTTAAAAGCTAAAGTAGAATCAAGAAGTTCTTTAGGAGACGAGGAAAGTTCGTAAGACAACCTCGTGAAGAAAAGAAATCCTTCCGGAAAGACCGTGATGATAGGAAAGGAAAAATAGATAGGAAGTGTTTTAGGTGCGGGGATTCCGGTCACCTAATAGGAGATTGTCCAAAGCCTCCAAAGAACAAGTCTCAAAAAGCATTTGTTAGTGGAGCTTGGAGTGACAGTGATGGTGATGACGACGAGCCTAAGAACGACGAAGTTGCTCTCATGGCTCATAACTCAGAAGAGGTGTGCTTGAAAGTCGGGTTAGAACCTGACGAGTGGATCAAAGATAGTGGGTGTTCAAGACACATGATGGGAAACAAAAGCCTTTTCTCAACCTACCAAGTGTACGACGGAGGTAATGTCACATTCGGTAGCAAGCTTAAAAGTAAAATCATCAGAAAAGGTACGATCTCTCATGACTCTCTCACTATTGATGATGTTGCTCATGTAGATAACTTAGGATTTAACTTGCTTAGTATTAGTCAATTATGCCGCAAAAAGTATAACGTCCTTTTCAGTGAAAATGGAAGTAAAATACTTAAGGATGGCATAACCGTAGGAAAAGGTGTTTTGAAGAATAACGTTTACATTATGAAATTAGACAAAAAACCTAAAGACAAACTTTGTCTCACTTCTTTGGACGAAAACTCAACTCTATGGCATAGACGTTTAGGTCACGCCAATATGAGACTAATCCAATCCTTATCATCTAAGGAACTCGTTAGGAACCTACCCAAGTTGAAATACGACCAACACTTTTGTGATGCTTGCAAAATTGGGAAACAAGTTCATAATAGCCATAAGGCTAAAAACATGGTGTCTACATCTAGGTGTCTAGAATTGTTACATATGAATTTGTTTGGTCCATCCGCTATACAAAGTTACGGGGGAAACTTCTATACTTTGGTAATAGTAGATGATTACTCTAGGTATACTTGGGCTAAGTTTTTGAAAACTAAAAACGAGGCATTTGATAAATTTGAAATTTTAAGTAAGAAAATTCAAAATCAAATAGGAAATAACATTGTGTCTATTAGAACCGACCACGGTCATGAATTTGATAACGAAATCCAATTCGGAGCTTTTTGTGATGCTAATGGCATAACACATGATTTCTCGGCTCCTCGAACTCCTCAATCTAACGGTGTAGTAGAATGCAAAAATAGGACAATTCAAGAAATGAGTAGAACTATGTTAAATGAACAAAACATACCACAAAAGTTTTGGTGTCACGCCGTAGATACATCCACGTACATCTTAAACAGAGTATTAATTAGATCATTTTTGAAAAAGACTCCATATGAGTTGTATAGAGGCAAAAAGCCTACTTTAAGATATTTTAAATTTTTTGGAAGCAAGTGCTTCATTTTAAACACTAAGGACTATCTCACCAAGTTCGACCCAAAGTCGTATGAAGGTGTATTTCTTGGGTATTCACAAAATAGTAAAGCCTACATAGTTTTGAACAGAGAAACCTCAAGAGTCGAGGAATCGTTGAACGTAACATTCGACGAAAGTCCACCTCCATCTAAGACATCACCTTTGGTAGATGATGACTTAGTTGAAAGTAAAATGGTTGAAAACCAAGAAAACATAGAAAATGACAATGAAGACGAACCGGTAAAAAGAGAAATAGTCAACATCAAAGAATCTAAAAGTCATCCATTAGACAATGTCATAGGAAAAATTAACGAAAGAACCTTAAGGTCAAAAGTCCAAAACGAAAGCAATTTCTTTTGTTTTGTTTCAACTATTGAACCTGAAAATGTTAATGAAGCCATAAAAGATGAATCTTGGGTCATAGCGATGCAAGAAGAATTAAATCAATTTGTTAGAAATGACGTTTGGACATTAGTCCCTCAACCTCAAAATCAAACCATAATTGGAACTAAATGGGTGTTTAGGAACAAAATGGATGAAAATGGAGTAGTGTCTAGAAACAAAGCTAGGCTAGTAGCTCAAGGCTACAATCAACAAGAAGGTATAGATTACGATGAGACATTTGCACCCGTCGCTAGGCTTGAGTCAATTAGAATATTACTTGCATATGCATGTGCACATGACTTTAAATTATTTCAAATGGATGTTAAAAGTGCTTTTCCAAAAGCTTGGTATGATCGACTTAAGACTTTCCTAGTTGACCATAAGTATACCATGGGCCTAGTAGACAACACTCTTTTCACCAAGAAAAAGGGATCACATATTATCATAGTCCAGATATATGTGGATGACATTATATTCGGTTCAACTTGTCAAGAGTTATGCGATGAATTTTCGAAAATCATGCATGATGAGTTTGAAATGAGTATGATGGGGGAACTAAACTTTTTCTTAGGTCTCCAAATAAAACAATTAGAAGATGGGATATTCTTCAACCAATCTAAGTATATCAAGGATATGCTTAAGAAATTTGGTCTTGAAGATTCAAAACCTATTAAAACACCAATGTCCCCGGAAACTAAACTCACTAAGGATGAAGAAAGTGAATCCGTAGATAGCACTAAATATAGGGGAATGATTGGTAGTTTACTCTACCTAACGGCTAGTAGACCGGACATTATGTTTAGTGTTTGTCTATGTGCACGCTTTCAAGAAGATCCTAAAATATCCCATCTTGAAGCCGTTAAACGGATCTTTAGGTATATTAAAGGCACTACACATTTAGGATTATAGTATCCCAAAGGAACGGGAATGGAAACCATAGTGTATGCCGACTCAGACCATGCCGGTGACTATGTCGATAGAAAAAGTACAAGTGGTATTTGCACTTTTGTTGGGCATTGTCTCATCTCATGGTTTGCCAAGAAACAAACGGCCCTAGCAATATCAACAACTGAAGCCGAGTACGTGTCTGCAGGAAAGGCGTGTCAACAAGCACTATGGATGAAACAAGCTCTCGTCGACTATGGAATTGAACTCAACGACATTCCCATTCTTTGCGACAACAAAGGAGCTATCGACCTTAGCAAAAATCCAGTCCAACACGCTAGAACCAAACACATAGAAATACGCCACCATTTCCTACGAGACAATGTTCAGAAGGGAAACATCTCAATAGAGAAAGTTTCCTCAGAGGAAAACATTGCCGACATCCTCACAAAACCTCTTAAGAGAGAACCTTTCAACTTTCTTAGACTTGGTTTAGGATTAATGGAACCTAGTGAGTAGATAAAACATTAGCTTAAACCTTAGAATTTAACCAAACACCACAATAACCAAAAACCCAGGCTGATCCCGCAGAACCAACCGACAACAAGGACGGAACCCTTGTTTTGGTTCCGCCAGATCCGCGGCCTGCTGAGCAATTTTTTTAGTATATTAAACAAACACCCTGTACTATTCATCACACTTCCCAAAAACGTACAAGCTACTGGAATTCGACCCTTATCACACCAAACTCACAATTTAGATCATCTTCTACAACCAATTTGTGCTCTAAACATCTCTGTAAGTATCCTAATCACATCTACATTCCTGATCTGTGTCTAGGATTTCTATTTCATGCACAAAATCAAAACTTGGGGTTTATGCATATTTTTAGCAAAATCATGAAACATATTTAATGAATTGCATCACAAACCATGTTTTCCTTAGTTAGGAATTGCATCTTGTAGTACATTATCATAATTCATCAAAAACCCCATGAGAAATTTTTATCAAAATCTTCTCACGACTAGGAAAAACGGTTTTTGTACATTGTTCATACAAATACAAAAACGTTATGTTTTTAAACATCACTTGCATAATATCTCTTGAATGCTAAAGGAAATACATAATTAATATGTATTTTCGGGTACATTCAATCGTAGAAACATTGAAATAGGAGCGTTTGGGTTATCTCTAATTTTTCTATAAAACTTGTATTAACAAAATTTTCATGCATAAAAAGGAGTCGAGATAACCGCACCTCCACATTGTCCCCATATAGGCACACACTAGAAATTTATATGCGTATTTTCAATACTTTAACTAAACTATGTAATTTTCGTGTCTAGGAAAATCATGCCTCCCGCGAACTATTATGATCACAAAGAAACCGTCAAATACCTACCTAAACATCACAAAACCAAAGGACTTAGTGAGGAACAAGTTGAAATATTCAAAGCCTTAGAAAAACGATATGTACATGAGGGTAGAACCATAGACCCTTCATTCCTAGAAGGAACCGTTCTTAGAGAACAACTTGCTGTCATTCGATTCGATGGTCTCCTAGACATCGATGAACCCATAATCCCCAGATTCATACTTGAATTCTATGCAACTGTAGGTCTCACCACAAATGATTATGGTTACATGAGTGTTCATTTCAAAATAAACCAAGCTCAGTTCAACATCCCTCTAGATCAATTTGGAGATGTTTTAGGTGTTCCAAGTCATGGAGATTGTTTCTATTCGGACAAATGGTCATTGTCCATTCTCGATTCCAATCTTGATCATATGCATCCATACGACACACCTCTAATCTCAAAAGAGGACATATGTGCTCACCTTTTTGTTCCTAGAACCTCCCACACTAGGACTAGTCGAGGAAAGGAGGTAAATCGTGATCCGTTTGGCATGGAGCTAAACGAACTTAGGCCCCAATTCAAGAAGCTCGAAGAAGTTCTTAGGGCAAACGGGATTAGCACCATAGGGAATAGAGACCATGTCAATGCAAGTCTTTGCTATATGCTCTATTGTGTGTCAAACCACCGACCATTCAACCTCGCCTACTATATTGCCAAAAGAATGGCCGATATTCCGGTTCAAGGCACCACCGCCATGCCCTACGGGATGCTTCTCACCCGTCTTTATAGAGCCTTTGCACCCATCCCTCGAAATGCTTTAGGTTTTGTTCCCGACTACACCGAGATTAAGCACACCTTGTTCCACTTAGTGATCATAGGGTAGCCGTAGCAAAGGGAAAACGAGCTCATCCACCCACCTCATCATCATCATCATCATTGGTTAGCGAGGATGATGGTTTACCTAATTCTAGGATTCCTTCACCCGAGTATATGAGTCAACTACCTCCCATCGACAACCAATTTGAGGAGTTTCATCAAACTCGAGGAATGATGAAGAATCTTGGAAGGTGGGTCATGAAGCTCCACAAGAAGCTTAGCAAGAAGTGAGGGCTAGGGGATGTTTGGTATTAGACAATTCCAAGACAATGATGTGTTGAATTCTTATATTCTTAGAATACTATGTTTGTATGATATATTTATGTGAACTAACATAACTTTTCAGGAGGATAACACGTGATGTTATTAATTTTTCATGCTTAAGCCACCGTTTGGCTTAACCTACTATTATGGTAAGTTATCATCATCGAATTAATCCATGTGTAAATGTGTGTTAGAACCTATGTTTTTAGTTTTATTCTATCACATATTAGTAGTTACATATGTTTTAGGAGAATTTTTGGGATTTGAACGAGTAACGCAAAATTTAACATGTTCTCTATTTAAATTAGCACATTTGAATGGCGGATTTGGCAGAACCAAATTCTGGGTTCCGTCAGTTGAAATCTTTGGCTCCGCCAAAATACAACCTGTGGATTCCGCGGAACCAAAATTTTGGTTTCGCCTTTGTTATCGTTTGGATCCGCAAACTCCGACAATAACTTTTCAAAAATTTCCGACTAATCCCGATCCATAGATTATTGATTCTAGTTTTTAGAATTCTTCTACTGATCATTAGACTCATTAGGATGATTTATGAACACTTAGAATCATAAGAAATCCATTTCCCACCAAAATTTGAATATTCAAATTTTCCATGTGAGTTACCTTTCTGTAACAAGCAAGAAACCCTCAAATTGGTTCCTTGAAATCCGTGGGAACATCACATCAACAGATTTTCCACTCACTCCTTGCATTTACTGCAAATCTTCCTTAATTTACTCAACTCCATTTGTATGGATTGACCTTGATGATGTGACAATCTCATTTACTTGCTACAAATCATTAGGAACCAACATTCCTCATTGGATTCACATCAAATCCAAACACAAAGATCAATACTCCTTCTGTCTATAAATTAGGAAGATCAGGATCATTACAACTCGCACCTTCACCATCAACTCTAAGTATCATCTCTGTACTTGTTTGCAATCCTTCACATTTTAACCATGACAAAATCCAACAACTCTTCCACCAACGGACCACCACGCAGAACTGCTCGCATAAGTGTTAAGTAGTGTTGTTTTGTAAACTTGGCAACTTCATCAGAGGAGTCATCACCTCTCAACATTTCTTCACCCATAGCCGATGAGAATTTCCTAACACTCTCCACTCCCACACCATCAAATGTAGTCCTCCATACTCCACCACCAACAATAACCCCCATAGCCACCACACCACCACCCGCTCCATCACAGCCTGCTAGATCTCCATCACCATCACACTCACCCAAACTACAACCAATGGAGTTATTTACTACTCCTCCAACCTCTCCACACCCATATCTTGAAACTTTGGAAGACCTTCCAACAAGAACTACCAATCCTCCTCCTACCTTTGAAGGTCAACAACCTCTTCTCTTCCATCCCATTTATCGGGATATCCACGGTCCTTTATACCATGAACAAGAGCCACCACAACAACAACCTCAACAAACCTCACCAACATCCACACTCAATCCCATTGATGAGACAATGTGGAATGACCAACCCCAATCATAACAAGAAATCAACGAGGAGTTGGACTGCCTCTATGCTTTCTCAAACATGGTGGATTCCCACCTCCATGAGGCTATGGACCTGCAATCTACTTTTATGGCCTCCATTATGTCCCCAAACTACATACCACCACCTCCACCATCAAACACCCAACCACCACCACCTCCAACTCATGAACCAAACCTTCCACCTCCAAGACATGATTGTATCATGTGCGAGAGGACTGCTCATTTGGTGCAACGAACCAACATCTCGGTTCTTGAATTGAAAAATGAAATGCGATTCATTTTGAACCACATTCTCGAGTGCCTTAATGCACTTTCTCATCCTCCACAATAGGAGCTTTTAGTTTCTTCCTCGTTTCCTTTTATAGGAACTTTTAGGAGTTTTTTAGGATTTGTTTAAGTTTTTCTTTTGTTGTAACATCATGTTTTGTGACTTTTGTCACAAACAAATTTTCAATTAATGGATGTTATATTTATGCTTATGGGTGATCACTATTTGGCATAATATCTTGGTTTGTTTGCTTCACTAACATTATTGTATGGTTGGTTTGAATTCTCATAATGATTTGACCACTTGTACTTAGGTGCATTTTTTGATTAGACACGTATTTTTGACTTTTTAAAGTCAACAGGGTTGAACTACATGTTTGGTTGACCTATACATATGCATTATACTACTTGGTTGAATTAACCTTTGTTTTGTAGCTTTTCTCAACCTTATATCATATACGTAGTACCCTAGCAACGGGGACTATAGATCGAGGGGGAGTATATCATATACTAACTCATTATTTTGTAGCATTTCTCATCCTTGAAACGTATACGTTGGTACCCTAGCAATGGGGAGTATACATCGAGGGGGAGCATATCATATTCTAACCATTTGTTTTGTAGGATCATGCATCATAACCTTGGCACTCCAATTAGGGGGAGTATTATCCAAGGGGGAGCTTTTAAAGTTCTCAAAATCATTGAATCATTCTTGGTACTCCAATTTAGGGGGAGTAATAACCAAGAAATGTTCACCACATTCCGCTACGCATATCTTCTTTTTGTTTCAACAAAAAGGGGGAGATTGTTAATACAAATATCGTCCTAAAAACGTTATTTATATTTTACGATCTTTGCTTAATTTTGTTAATGACAATTATAAGGTTTATCTTTAGCAAAGCATAAGTATATGTTAAAGTCTTTTACATTTTAGTAACAAGCTTTTTAAAACACATTTACATATCATATGATCACTAGGAATTACACATTACATACATATATACATTTACATGTTTATTTTTATTTCTTAAAAATGGAAATACACATGACATCATGGCATGCATCATTTACATATCTTAGTTGACTTTACAATATATTTTGGAAAGATCTTGAAGCTAAAAAGTTGACTTTGGAAGATCTTGACAAGACTTGACAATATATGGAAAGATTTGGAAATCCCTTAGCTGGCTTGTCCTCGCGGAACCAAACCAGTATAAGGGCGGAACCAATTTTTGGGATCCGCCAAATCCGCGGGTTGTCTGGTCAGTTTTGCCTATAAATAGCAAGCTGATCATTCAAGCACAATCATCACTCATATAGCTTAAATTATATATTCATTCATTTGTACATTACTAACCTATTACACTCATTCATTTCATTCTTGGTGATCTCTCTTTTGTAGCAAAGAAGATCAAGCATACAAGCTTCAACACTGTGTTGCAAGTCTTGATATTTAGTTACTGTGTGATTAGTTAGTATTCACACATCATTGTCTATACCATTCATTCAGTAGTGTTCGGTTAGTGTTTTAGTCCTCAAAACACATAGAGTGTCGGGAGTGGTTGTACCCTTGTTAAAGAACCAACGGGAGTGGTTGTACCCTTGTAAAGAACTCGGTATTTAGCTTAGTACCGGATAAAGAGTAAGCGACGTGTAAAGGTTTTCTCCACCTAGAAGGGAGCTTGTTTCTTAGTGAAGAAAAACTCTCGAGTTAGAGGCTCGAGGAGTGGAGTAGGGCAAGGAAGAGAGTCCTTGTAGCCGAACCACTATAAACATCCGTGTTGTGTGGTTTGATCATTTATTTCCTTACTTACCTTATATATTGCTTGATTGTTTGCTTTACTTAGAAATCACATTTAGTATACAAAGCAAATTAATTTTAAAACGGTAAAAACTATTCAACCCCCTTTCTAGTTTTCCACAAACTCCATTTTCATAGCATTGGTTTTTTCAGGCATTGAAATGGGATGGTGACATTATGTCACTCAGTTTGTATGATCCAGAAGGTTTCCTTTTGGTGTACTTAGTCTTAAATCCTTTTTCATACCCATTCCCATGTGGGTTAACAATCATGATATTAACATGCCATTTCCTATCTCTTTCTCCTTTTGTGTTTCCTCCTGAGTAATTTGGTGTCCAATCGGTGTTTCTGATTGACAATGGCAAAGAACTAATTAAAGCAGTGACTTTCTTCCAAACACAAATATTATGGAATGGGTGAAGATATTCTTGCTCTACTAGAGCTCGTTTCATAGGGTCTTCACAGTCAAAATACTTAGGACGGATAGGACCATAAATTGGTTTGCCACTTTCATCCCTTTTTGGAGAGTGTTCCTCTTCACTCTCACTATCACTATCATCCTATTTACTTTTCTTAATCTTAGCAACTTCAAAGTGGTGGTGAACATCACCATCAAAAGTTGAAATTCTCTTCCTTCTTATGTCAAGTATAGATCCTAAGGTGTAGATGAAAATCCTTCCCACAACTAGGGGAACATCTTTTTCAATAGGAACATCTAGCAAAAGAAAAGTTGTTAATATGGTATGGGTGCTAACTTGACAAAGAAGATCTAACAATCTTCCCATGGTTTCGGCATTAGAGCTATAAAGCATTCGAATTTTATCAATCTTTGGTTTCACTTTTCCCCTTTCAAGTAACTCATAAATTTTAAATGACATCATGTTGATATTGGAACTGGTATGCACTAGAGAAAAATAGGTGAGATTACCTTCTAGACGAATAGGCAGAACAAAACAACCAGGATCCTCCTTCTCCCTTAGTACCTTATGCCCTCTTACTACATGTTCAGCAACTGCTTCTTCATCCTCATCCTCAACTTCTCCTTCCATCTTAAGTATATCCATTAGAATGCTATCTAGGATCTTCTTGTGTTTCTCTGCATTTTTAGAGTCTCAATTATGAGTCTCTTCTCATATAACAACAGAATCCTAGCATAGACATCCGTTTCCATTTCTTCTTTAGTTAGCTCATCATGGGTTATAGGATGATTTATCACGGGTTATAGGACAATTTATGGTTAGGGAGGGACCTTCATCCCCATACTTCATTTGGTAAATGGGTTGTGGTTTGTTTTTTAGGCGTTTGCTTTTTCCCATTTTGCACACAAAATGAGGTGTGGTTTCATTTTCATGGTCTAAAGGTGGTGGTAAATCTCCTTCACTGATTTCAGAATGTAAAGCATCCAAGTTTCCAAAATCTTCATCTATCACAGTTGCATCCGGCCAAATAGTTAGCAAACCATTAGCAAAGTCCACAATACTCCTAGCAAGTGAAAGGAAAGGCCTCTCAAGAATTACATTAGGTTTCCATTCACTTTCTTCAGGATTGACATAGAACTCAACCAAGAACAATTCTCCATTCAAATTTACCAATAGTTTCTTTGTAATTACTTTACTCTCATCTTCTTTTTCTTCACTGCTCACACCTAATCTGCTGAAGAACTCATTGGATAATAAGTTTTTGCTATAATCTAGGTCAACAAAAACACCATAAGCATACAATTCCTCCACATAACAAGGGGTAATGAATTTCAATAATGTAACACCCCCAAATTACCACAGCGGAACAGTAGTGTCAAGGGGGTATTACTTCATAATATAGATCAAGGTATAGAAAATGACCTCTAAATGAGACGTTTTAAAATGTTACCATTCGAATTATTAAAATCAGAGTTATGACAATAAGTTCCAAAGTAAAGTTACATAAAAGTTTTCAAGATGTATCGAATGGTAATGATAAAGATATAAGTCTTCAAGTATGCAAATGACTCTAGAATCCATGCATCCACTATCGCCTTATAAACCTGAGATAAACATGCTAAAAAGTGTCAACCAACGGTTAGTGAGTTCATAGAGTTGGTTTAATTGTAAAGCATTTGAATAAAGATTTCACAGCAAAGGCCTTGTAAATCCACTCAGTCCCAAGCCCCGCCCATACAAGACTTGCAACCTGTGTGTTTACAATCCACTGCTAAAGTATAAGTATATGAATTTCTGGATTATATTCACCCAAGGTCGCGTCATTTTGGACCCAAGGGCTGGGAACCACCTTCCCAAATAGTACGTGTCACCCAAGGTCACGTGTCCTGGACCCAAGGGTGGGGGTATCATCCCATAATAGTACTATCAATACCTCTCCAATGACTATGAATAGTATGCACAAGAATAGATTAACAAGTAAAAGCATGTAACGTAATAAGACTACACAGCATATCTAGAAGGTATAAAAGAGTAATCGTATCATAAATGTATAAGTGTTTGAGTAATTGTATCACAAAGCAAATCATGTAGTTGTTAGATGAGTAAAGTATTTCTAAGCATGTATCTCCCCAAAGTAGTTTAAACTGAATAAAAGAGTAAAAGTGGGGCTATGACTCACGGTGAACCGTGAAAGTTTCTAAAGTGCTTGTAAGAGTAAATAAATATAGTTGAGCATGTATCTCCCCTCAAAGAATAATTCAAATCGTATAAAAGTAGGGGCTATGAAATCTCACCTTAGCTGTAAAGGTCCAAGTAAAGTTATGTCAAAAAGTATTACAGGAACGGCTCCAACACACGACCTGAATAATAGGGAAGACTGAGATTTCGATGGTTTAAGATTGACAGGATGTGAATAATGATTGTGGAAAAGTGTCGGATAACGGATTGGATTGTGATGTGAATGATTGATATGCTTAAAATGCTTAAAGTTCAAAAATAATATTATACATAATATTATCATGTTTTTATGTTTATTAAATCAGTAATATCGTCTCTTCAAAAGTTGGTGGATGATAAGTTATACTTATTCGTTTAAAAGTTACATTATGTAATTATAAACGTAACGTTTGTTCAATATAAATTGTACGATTTGTAAAAATGGCATTATATGATAGAAATGCATAAAACAATTTATGTAAATTTTTATAAAATTAGGTTACTGGTTGATCCTTGAAGTTTCATGAAATTAAAATTTTTAACCCTAACGGTGTAACATTTGCACCGTTAGTCCTCCGTTAGAAAATAGTTACATTTTAAGTCCAAAAGGTTTAAAACAAGACATATTATGATTTCTAGTTAATGTTTTAACCTTTTCTACCCATAATTTACAGAAATGATAGTTTGTACCCAATTTTTCTGAATGTTACAATTTTAACCCTAATATTAAATATGTGTTGCATTTTTAGTCCAAAATGTACAAAAATAAGGTGTGAAGTATTCCGAAAGTTTTAACAACTTTAAATAGCTTATTCCAACTTATAAAAACTGCTTATTACACCAAAGAGCTTGTATATAGCTTATTGGGCTTTTTATCGAATTAAATCATAGCCCAATAAGAGTTTTAGATCCGTTGGGTTCCAAGTGAGTTTGGGCCTGATTTTGGGCTATTTTTATGGTCTTAAAAATGTATTCCAATTGCTTATTCTACAGCTTATTCGCAATGGCTTATTGGGCTTTAAAATCCACTCGATATTTATGTCAAGTCAAAAACTGTTTCGAGTAGCTATAACTTGGTCGTTTAAAAAGACATTAAATGAGCTTATTAGAAGAACTTATTGACATAGCTTATTAATTGAGATTATAGAGAAACATGTCGAGTAATAAAAACTATGTGTTATGTGTGTATATTTGAATTACGATGACCATTTCTATTCGACAAACTGAGGTGGTCCAAATATATAAACGACTTGTAAATGTGTTAAATGATATATATGATGCAAAACATGAGTCTCGATATGTACATAAATGAAGAAATAAACGTATGAATGACAACCTATCATGATTTCTAGCCTTCCATCAAGGAGGCAATCATGTGCAACGAAAAATAAATATAAGAACCCGTAGGAAAAATGTATAGAAAGTGAACACGTTCGAATAAATGCATAAAAAGTAATATGGATCGAATAAAAACATAGAACAATGCATGGAGCAATAAAATTTAAAGGAAGGAATGGAAATGAGTTTGAGATGACTTACAATACTGTAAGTGGGGAGTTATACGCGAAAGAAGGTTTAGAACTCGAGATATTCGTATATGGCACGTTTGTATGATCACTAGTGATCTGAGAATAATGGTTTTCGACTTGGAATTGGTTCAACCAAAGGGAGGAAGGTCTTGGCTTCTTGAGGACTCTCGACAGTAAGCAAACACTTAGAAAAATATGTGAGTTTTGGAGTGAATGAGTATGTGAGTTTGTACGTATGAATGCATGTATATAACCAATTTTTAATGTATTTTAATGATCAAGTTGGGGCATGTTGAGGTTATATTCGAAGGTGGCAGGGAGGATAAGGGGACAAGGGGAATAAAATCTGCATAAAAAGTCTTGGATGGAAGATCAAGTGGCATGTGATTTGGTTTAGAAAAGAAATAAGGATCGAATTGTATATACCAAATATTGTCGACACAATAAGGGTCCAAAACAAAATTTTAACGTGTGATATTTAGGAAAAAGGTGAGAAATATACTTGGTAACTCTTATTCAATCATAAAACATCAAAAGACTTAGGTGATTTTAAGTTGGATCGATTTTGGTAAAATGGTGTGAAATTTGAACGAATTTGAAATTGTGTCAAGGATGATTTACTTTGGAATTCGTTAGGTGATCAAACATTCGAAATAAAATGTGAGATTCGACACCTTGGTTCTTTGGTGTTTGAGGATTCAAATGGTGTAAAAATTTGGGTGAGTTGTGTGTCGAATTCGAAAAAAATGAGGCCAAGTGTGGAGAGTTTAGTCGAGTGCATAAAAGAGAAAAAGAAAAGTTCGGCTGAAATTTTGTTGCCATGAATAGTAACATGCCAAAATATAATTAAGAGTCCGTTTGGTTATTATTGGTGATATGGTTTATCGTGGTGCGCATGTGAGCTCGTTCCATAGTATTATGAATAATGTAACAACGTTTGAATTATAGAAATGTAATAAACAAAAATTTTGAATTTTGCCTGGAAAATGGTTAAGTGAATAGTAATGACGGGTCAATACTAGATTAATGTTCGCTAACGACTGGGGAATTCTACGGGTTGCTACAGTACCTACCCCTTATCTTGAATCTCATCCCGAGATTCAGTCTGTGTTATCTGTTAAAAGATGCTAATGGATTGTCGATGAGTAAAGTTTAAGGTAATAAGGCAAAAACTTACAAATCTAGGGTAGAATACTACTAATCTAGGGAAAACGTACCCATTATTAGTTAGCTGCATCCAAGTTACCCAAATAGTAAGCTCTACCACGAGGTGGACTAAGATGGACTCCAGGGTTTGGGTTATTTCCTTCAATTGCTAAGGCTAGATTTCCTTGTCTTTGCCAAGGTGCTCTATTCAGCCTAGGACACGCATTCTTAAGGTGATCCGGGATGTTACATTCATAGCATGTTCTTTGATTGTGCTTTATGTTTCCTGCATTCTGTGATGCTTTACATTGATTCGTATAATCAGTTTGTACACTCACGGCAGGGCACCGATCCCTGGTGATGATATGTACATCCAGCACACTTAGGGTGTGGACCTACATATCCTTTCTGCCCTGACCCAGTGGCCATAAAATTTCTTGTTCTCTTGTTGTCCATCAAGGGGACCATCTGCTTGTCTGACTCATTCGTTCCCTTCCTTTTGTTATCATTCCTTTAAACTCCAGTCCTAATCATCTCGTCTGTTAGAGTTCTAGCTCTCAGTATTGCATTCTGAATTATAGACAGCTCAATTGCCTTCACAGTCCCACGAATTTTAGGGACAAGACCGTAGATGTACCTCTCAATCCTCTTTGATTCAGGGGTGACTAAGTGGGGAACTAGTTTCGCTAACTCATGAAATCGATCTGTGTAGGCTGCATGATCAGCCCCTATCATTGTGTGATGCCAAAGTTCACCTTCCAGCTTCTGCATTTCATTATCTGGACAGTATTCCTTTTTCAGTAGTGCCTTGAAGTCGTCCCACGTCATTCCCACAGCTGCTTCTCTGCCTCTAGCTTGAATCTGCGTGTTCCACCATGTTAACGCCTTTCCTGATAGCGAGCATGCCGAATACTTCACTTTCTGATGCATTCCACAACTATTGATGTCGATCACTGACTCCATCTTTTTAATCCAGCGGGTATACTCCAGCGCACCTCCTTTATCGTCAAACTCCATTGGTTTGCATACCGTAAATTCCTTATACGTGCATCTGGTTGTGTGGTTGTTAGTATCATTTCTGCCTACACCATTGGTGTCGTTATTTCTACTTCTGAAAGGATGCTTCGATACACTATAAGGTGGTTAAACCTTTGTTGCTTTGTGTATGTGATATATTGAGTTAATATGATTAAGTATGCGGAATCTACTTAACCACACTTATAAGGTTATTTGGATATGGAAATGGAACAATTATGTTTGTTATAGAACAATGAACAAAGAAAGTTTGTCACCAAATGATTCAATATTATTCACAATAATACGAGTGATCTTCACTATCACTAGGGTTACAAAAACCTTGAATCTTATGTTTTTATGACTTATGCTATATGTGTTTGTTCTATGTTCTTAACAGTTATGATCTAAATTAAGCACTTATAATATCTAGTCTAAGATTTCTATTTTATAGTCCAAGAGAGATCTTTACAATATTGTCAAGTCTAATCGAACACATGCTTGAGAGTGTCAGTCATTAAGATACAACATGTATCTGTGTTTACAACTTGTTACTGAACACTTTGTCTAAAGATATTATCTACCGTGTATTGTTGACTTTAATATACATAATATCTTTGTATACTTATCTACTCAGCAGCAGAATACTTCGATAGTTATCCACTTAGCAGTAGAAAGTTCTTCACCAGCAGCAGAATCATTCAGCAGTAGAATGTTTAACGCTAGCAGTAGAATCAAATGCACTAGCAGTAGAATGATACTTAGAAGTATTTCTTGAGCAGAACCCGATATTAATCTTCTTGAATATTTAATTCCCAACAATCCTCCCCTAAACATGTGAATCCTTTTCAACATGTTTCTGAATTAAATTATGGATTGTGAAGATCTTTCAAACACTTCTGAAGTCAGATTCTTGATCTGAGCTATCTTCTGTTCTTCAAGATTAAATATCTTTCTCAGTAACTCATCTGCCATTTTCTTTTGATTTTGACAATATTAGTACCTATCTTCAAGCTTCAAACAAAGCCTAAAAGATAGTGCAATTTCCTTGGATGGAGGAATTATAAGAGGCAATGATGTTGTGTATCTTGGATGCTTGTTTCAACAAGTGAAATCATCTATCAGCATGCCTTTGTAAGTGATGAACAAACGTAGTGAACTGAAATTGAAACTTTTCTCCGTTTGACCTAGATAGAACTTTCTCCTTTTGAATGCTTCATCCCTTCTGAATATACATAATACTCCAGAATCTTGTTCATGAAGAAGAGATTATCAGCTCTATTCTTGTCATTTTCAACCTCTATGTCATCATCTTGTATGCTCTTGTCTTTTCCTCCCTTTCATTGGTTAATCTTCCTTCTTTGGATTTATTTCCTCCCCTGAGATGCAAATAACATTTTATCCTCCCCTGTTTGGAAGATCTCTCACCATCATCCCATCATCATCTGATCTACCAATGTGAACTTGTTTTCAGACAATGTTGTACATGAAGCCATCAATTCCTTAAGAGTTTATGTGCTGCCCTTATCACTTCTAGGTGTGTTAACTCCTATGAGAGGTGATTCATGGGGCATTGACTCATTATCCATCAATGGATGGTTTTATTGAGTCCCTTTGAAAATCCTTTTTAAGAAACTTTTGACTTAGCAGTATGTTCATGATTTTATTATAGAAAAATCATACTGCTTTCAACCATTTTGAAGGGATTAAGTGTGTAACAGACACTTAATCTAGAATTCGGTTTAAAGCAACCTCTGGTTGTGTGAGAACCAATGTTTTTCAGTTATAAATAACTGCCTGTGTAAAGATAAACCTATTCAAAAGGCTTTCTTGACAGGGTTTCCAGCTCATAGCAATTGTTACCTCTAACACAAGTGTTAGATTCACTTTTACTAGCTGTTCTTTCTATCAGATGTCCTTAGACTTGCTCATTATACTTAAAAGTATAAAATGATAGAAAGTGAGTTGTATCAGTTACTTTCTGATCAACTAAGTCATCAATTCAATGTGAAATTTCATAATCAGGTTTCAAGAAAGAAGTTTTAAGGAGGTGTAAATTCCCAAACTCTTTCTATCATGAACCTATTATGTCAGCAACTGTATTATCATTCTGCTGCTCACACATTTCACTTGAAACATCCTTTGTGTTCACATGTTCATACCTGAAATTGTTGGTCTAAAACCAAAAGAACAATGTACAAAGTACTTGTCTTGTATTAGAATAATCATAGGACTAACTGTATGAATAACACAATTCAAATTTGTACTAATTGATAATACTAGCAGTAGAAATCCATTTCATATATACAAAAACACACAGTTTTAAATCATTGAGGATTAAGCATTCCAATACTTGCTACCAAGTACTGAAACCTTCCAACATCAAAAGCTTTTGTTAGCAGATCTGCAAAGTTGTGTTCTGAAGCAATTTTAAGAACTTGAATTAATCTTTTCTCATTGCAGTCTCTTATAAAGTGATGTCTAATTTCAATGTGTTTTGTTTTAGAATGTTGCACTGGATTTTTAATAATGCAAATAGTACTACTATTATCAATATGAATAACAGTGTTCATGAAATTGTACCCATAGTCAAGAAGTTGGTTTTGAAGCCATAGGACTTGAGCATAACAACTTGCAGCAGCTACATATTCAGCTTCAGTTGTTGAAGTAGCCACAATTGTTTGCTTCTTACACTACCATGAGATAAGTCTACACCCAAGGAATTGACATCCTCCAGTTGTTGACTTTTTGTCCAAGCTAGCACTAGCATAATCACTATCCGAAAATGCTACCAAGTCAAAAGGTGACTCTCTAGAATACCATAGTCCCAACCTAGGTTGACCTTTGAGATATCTAAAAATCCTCTTGACTGCAGTCAAATGAGAAACCTTTGGAGTTACTTGAAATCTTGCACAAGCACAAACAGAGAACATGATGTCAGGTCTTGATGATGTGAGATACATCAAAGAACCTATCATAGATCTGTAAGTGTGTACATCTACATTGTCTCTATCTAAATCTTTAAGAAGTGGATTTTCAAAGTCCATTGGTGTGCTTGCCATTTTTGAATCAGCAAAGTTGAACTTCCTAAGTATCTCAGCAACATATTTATCTTGACTAATAAATATGCCTTCACATGATTGTTTAACTTGCAAACCCAAAAAGAATGTAAGTTCCCCCATGGAACTCATCTAAAACTTATCATGCATAAGCTTCTCAAACTCCAAACACATCTCCTTCCTTGTAGATCCAAAGATGTTATCATCCACATACACCTGTACTAGCAAAATATCACTGTTCTGCTTCTTGATGAAAAGAGTCTGATCAATTTTGCCTCTTTGAAATCCATTCTCTTTTAAATAGGAAGCCAGTGTTTCATACCAAGCTCTTGGTGCCTGATGTAGGCCATATAGAGCTTTTACAACTTTGTACACTTTGTCTGGATTGTCAGGATCAATGAAACCTGGAGGTTGTGAAACATAAACCTCTTCTTCAATAGTACCATATAAAAAAGCACTCTTGACATCCATTTGATAAACTGTGAAGCCTAAAAATGAAGCATAAGCTAAGAAAAGCCTAATTGCCTCAAGTCTTGCTACTGGAGCAAAAATCTCATCATAGTCTATACCTTCTTGTTGTGTGTACCCTTGGGCTACTAATCTAGCCTTATTCCTAATCACTATTCCCCTTTCATCCCTTTTATTCTTGAAAACCCATCTAGTGCCAATTACCTTTTCATCCTTAGGTAAATCAACTAGCACCCATACCTTCTGAATCTTGAACTGAAGAAGCTCCTCTTGCATAGCCTCTACCCAGCTTGAATCATCTAGGGCTTTAAGAATGTTCTTTGGTTCATCTTGTGAGAGAAAACATACAAACAAGCAAGAGTTTGAAAACTCATGCTGTTTTGAAGCATAAAGGGCATCAAGAAGCCCTTGTTGGTCTGAAGACATCAGTTGTTGTCTTGTCTTCACACCTGATTGTACATCTCCAATCACATTTTCTAGGGAGTGGACTTTGTGAATCCTTGTGTGTGGAGTAGAAGGAACTTGATAGTTAGGTGTGATATTGCTCAAATCCACCTCTTTATCTGAGAAATCTGCTTCATTTGAGTCTGAAGGGCCAGCAGTAGAATCATTTGGCCTAGCAGCAGAAAAATTAAGCCTAGCAGTAGAATGCTCTGTCTCAACAGTTCTATCATCAGCAGAAACATTTTGTTGTTCCTTTGTTCCATCTTCCTTGTGTTCATCTTCAATATCTTCTTTAGCTTTACCAGAAGAAGATTCATCATTTGTTGAAGTTGAAGCCACACTGGTACTTATTGGCATCCATACATGATCTTGATTTGTCTCCTTGTCTAACCCTGCCTCATTTGTTGTTTGTGAACCTGAAAAATCATTAGTTTCTGCAACAACAGGCACATAATTCATAGAATGGGTTAATGACTCAAGATCAAATAGCCAATTAGGACCTTGACCTGCTACATTGGTTTTATTCTCTAAAAATTCCACATGTAGGTTCTCATCTACTCTTCTAGTTCTCAAGTTGTATACTCTAAAAGCTTTGCTATTGAGAGAATATCCAACTTAGAATCCTTCATCTGCTTTTCCATCAAACTTTCCAAGATGGTCTAAGGTATTTAGAATTGTCACATGACATCCAAAAGGTCTAAGAAATCCTATTGCAGGAGTTCTACCTCTAAAAAGCTCATATGATGTCTTATTGTGAGACTTGACAACCAAAACCCTATTTTGAACATAGCAAGTAGTGTTGACAGCTTTAGCCCAAAAAGTGATAGGCAACTTAGAGTCGGCTAACATGGTTCTAGCAGCTTCTATGAGTGTTCTATTTCTTCTCTCAGCAACACCATTCTGTTGTGCAGTTCTAGCAACACTAAATTCTCTCCTAATACCTTTTTCTTTGCAGAAATCATCCAAAACTCTATTCTTAAACTCTGTCCCATTATCACATCTAATGACTTTTACACTTTTGCTTACTAGGTTTTCTATCTCCGTAATGAAAGTCTTAAGGATGCTAGAAGTCTCATCCTTAGAGGCTAAAAAGAAAACCCATGTAAATCTGCTATAGTCATCAGTAATAACTAGACAATATCTTTTATGCTGCATACTTCTTGATGCGTGGTTTTGCGACCTTACAACAGGTTTTACCTCTTGAGGGATCTCAAGAGGCTTGCAATCCCCACCAGGCAGTGTACCTGACCGATGTAGTATAGTGAAGTGGCAAGTACCGGGGGATTGATCGTTCTCTAGGGGAATAGTGTCGTTAGGATTAAAAAACTACTCTAATAGGTCTAAGGGTGAGGGAAGATTCTTTTTGTATTTTTATATTTTTTATAAAAGCAAGTAAAATCTCGGGTTTGAAGGAGTGGGCGGAATTAGTTGCTAGTCAACTAACCCAAATAACTACAAATGCAAATAAAATAAAATACTGAAAATGAAAAGGTTGTGAAACTTATATGGAGAGAAATGTGTTTACTTAGATTTCCTTACTCCCTAACTATCTTTTACCGGTTGATTAGTGTGTATTAATTGCGTGGATGACGGGTGTATTCCTTAATACCAATCGTGGGGTGGCGTACGTACTTCCCCAACTCTACAAGCTCCTACTTCACTCCTATGTCGAGCCGGCTAAGAAGCTCCTAACATGGTATCACTAGAATTCGCTCATGCATTAAATACAACCATAAAAACCTTAGTACGCATTGGTTCATGTTTCTCAAGACGTTCAAGCAAGTTGCCGTATAGGAAGTTAGCCAGTTTTCTTAAGCCTAACATCGATAAACAATCATCCAATACAATTAATAACACACTAATAACCAATAATCAATAGTTAGGTTTCATTAGATCTAAGCAAACACAAGATAAATCTAGCCTAGCATGTTAATTAAAAGACAAGAACAAGATATAATCAAACAACACATAGACATATTGAATGATTAAATGATTACTTATCTTCAATTAAACATGGGAGATCCAAGGGTATAAAACCCTTAAAAATGGCAGAAAATTCGTCTTAGGGTTTCTCCTCACAAAGTTGCACACTAATGACTAAAAATTGCAAAACTATATATAGAGTTTAGGGGCTGACGGCGTCATGTTGTAGGATGTGACGCCGTCACCTCGCCGTGGCTAGGGTTCCCGGATGGTCTTCCTGATGCCGTCCCTTTTTAATCCTCCAAAATCCGCTCTGGCCTATCAAGGGTTGACGCCGTCAAAAATGTGCTTGACGCCGTCTCTCTTTAACTTAAACCGTGATGGCCTTGATCACCTTAAAGGGTGACGCCGTCAGACTTTTCATTGCAAAACTCTCTGGCGCGTCACGTGTATTTTTCATATCCACCTCTTTTGCCAAGCCGTGACGCCGTCAGGAGCAATCCATGACGCCGTCATGTGTACTTTTCCAGCAGCTTTGGAGACTTTGTCGTTTTCTTCACTTTTATGCTCCAAAAACGTCCAAAATGCTTCCTTTTCCAAATTTCTTCTCCAAAGTACCTAAAATGACAAAAGGAATGATTTAGGGCAATATTTGATCAAATAAATACGATTTAGGGCTTAAATGACCCCCTAAAAGCGGTACACTTTTCTCTTCATCAAATACCCTTACACTTGAGATTTGCTTGTCCTCAAGCAAATGCGCTTTTATTCTAATCAAAATACAAGTTAGGGGTCATTTAATGCTAATATAAAAGTAATTACAACAAATAGTCGTTCCACTTTAATCATAATAAGCACGGAGATTACAAACTAGCACCTCACAAGTAGTGTTTAGATACTCACATCTCTCAGGTGTCATAAAAGTATATCTCATAAATGAAAACGGATAATATCTCTCACTACCTGTCATAGCAAATAGATTACCATAGGCTTGGGAAAGGATCGAAAACCTTCTCCACTAGGCGTAAGCACCTAAGATAAACTATCAAAGAGGGCTTTTACATGGGTTATAACGTGAGGTGTAGGGATATGATAAACACGGATTTGTTGGATAAAGGATATTTTACTGGTGGCGAGTTAAAGATCTTGATTAATTACATGTACAATATGGCGTTGCTAAGCCAAGACTAGACTCGACTTAAGCTAAAAACAAAATAACAAAAACATAAAATAAACATAAAATGAAACGGGATGGTAGTCCGTATGTTTTTTCTACTTTTTTTTTTTTTTTTTCTTTTTCTTTTTTTTTTTTTTTTTCATACACTCTTGCCCTACCATCCAAAATAATACATCATAGGGGCATTGCATTCCCCTTACACTTGAACTTTTACATAACTTTACAAATAACTATTCTAATGACTCGAATTAAGATAATCGAAACACTTGGAGTACTTTTTAAAATATTTAGCACATATGGGGGTAATAATGTTGTTCTTCCCCATTACTCCATTACACTAGTACTTTACCCATGAGTCCCAATCGTCCCAAAACAATATGTACAAGGATATGACTCGACTTAGCAACCATGTAATCAATTAGATAATTAACTTGGGGTTTAAACAAATGTTGTCACAATAATGCACTAAAGATGAGTGCACACAAGGTAGGCTAAGGCGATTTGGGTGTACATTTAAGTGGGGTGTAAACAAATTCTTACTTTAAGTAAAATGCTTAAAGTTCGAAACGAAAAGATAGGCTCTGAGGGGTGTACTAGGGGTATCGTGTACTAAAAATGAGTACAACGCAAAGGGTGTGGGAGAATTACTTGACCAATGTAGCCAATGTAATTATAATAAAAACACAGGTGTAAAACAATGGGTTAATCCTAATGCCTCTTATCATGTAGTAAATCTAACTACACGAATGTAGTCTCACTTGTGGCCTCGGAATGGTCCTAACGCAAGTTCTAGAATCTAAGTGCTACCGGTACACACATCATAGCATAAATGCTTTTCCTACCAATTCTAGGGGCGAACCTCACATATTTGGGGGTGGAAAATTTTTTAGTGGTACGGTTTCGTGCTAGTCATATAAATCCTATCCGTGAGACGCTCATTAAGACCAAAGTTTCACTCCTATATGTTGTAAAAAAATTTAAATTTGGCACTAAAATTGCCTTAACAGGTATTTCTCTCAGTTTTATTACACATCTACCATTAAACAAACAAAAATCAAGTGCAATTGTATTCTCTAAGGTATCATCATTTACCCTCCCCTTACACTTAAGCTGAACATTGTCCCCAATGTTCATTCAAAGGATGTAAAAGTAAATAAGGTAAAAGAATGAAAACAAATACTCCCCTGATTCGTTCGATGTGGATAATCCGGTAACATGGTTAAATCCTCCTCCAAGAAAATGAACGTTGAAAGCTTCCCTTCCGAAATATAAATCATCTTCTTGTCCAATATAACCTGTTAAACCTGAGAAAACAAACACGAAAACCTGCATAACATCGGCGGGATAAATCTATATAAGGATATAATGCTTGTGGAATGATAATTTTGCAGATTCCTGGAGTTTATAAGTTAGAGATTTAATAAAAACTTTTTATGAAAACAAAACTTTCAAAAATTTCAGAAAATTAAAACCTGACGCCGTCAGGTTGTAAGGCCTGACGCCGTCAGAAATGATCTGACAGAATTCTCATGTTAAGTTTCCGGAAAATTTCTGGAAAAACCTGTACCTTACTTCCTGGAATTCCTGCAAAATATCATTATGACTCGATACAAGCATTTGACTCAAACAAATACTAATATGTATGTTAATTTATTATTGTTATGATTCATGTTCATTTGTTCTAATAAACCGATTTGGATTTCCCTTACACTTATCTTTTGCAAAATACCTTTATATGTAGTTAAGACGAAGTTAAAAACAAGATAAAGCATTTTCACAATTTAATTTTGAACATGAATCAATAATAATAAAAATTAAACATACATACGAAAAAAAATAAAATCAATCAAATAAATAAATAAACACACAAAGCAAATAAAGCTTGGGTTGCCTCCCAAGAAGCGCTTGTTTTTGTTCGAGTCACGAGCCTGACTCTACCCTCATTTAACGAAAATAGGGGAGGTTTTTCCTACACTTAGGATTAAGTGCGGGTGATAGTAGCGATACACATCATCTTGGTGGAAGTATGCCGCGTGAGGAAAGAGTGGTGGATGAATTATATACTCAAAGGGGTGTGCTCCTTTCATCATAACCTTACCTAGTTCACTTTGGTCAATGGGTGAATTAAAGTTTTCTCCTAAAAAGGGATCATCTTCTATCAATTTCGAGAGATTCCTAGTTGGGAATCCATCTTGACCTAATAAACCCGGTTTAAACCCATAATGTTTCTTGTGATCAATCATGAATGGGTGATGTAAGTATGTAAGGTCATGGTTCACTCCTATATTAGCTTCCACTCCACATGGCCTAGAGTCTACTACCTTAATCTTAACATTACCCGGACTACATTGTTTGATGGGTGGATCGGGACCTTTTTTAATTCCTAAATTCACATCTAAAGATGGAAGATTAGGTAACGGTTTTGGTTTAGGCTCCGGTTCATCAAAACTAGGAACTTCCATAGAACTAAAAGAAAGGTTATGACTACAAGTATTCAAACCTATTTCTTCTAGTTTTTTTTGGTCCAAGGGCTCTACCTCTATTGGGGTTCCTATAGTCTCTTCTACTTCTTCCGGGTAAGTCATGGGTGGTGTGTGTGCCTCAAATGATGGTAGGACTTGTGGGGTACTTGGTGGGCTTATGTTACTTACCTCATCATTCCCTATGTCAAGATCACCTATATCCTCATCATGTGTTTTGGTAGGATCTAACCCAAACACATTCCTAAGTATCTCAAATCCTTCTCTAGCCATTTGAAATTCTAAGTCCGATTCATAGTAATATTCAACTTGATTACTATGTTCCAATTGCCTAAAGGATTTCTCATGCGTGTCATATGTTTTGGTGAAATCTATCCCACTCACGCAACTAGGTAGTTCAACACTAACCATCTCACAATCTTGGTCCAATTCAAGGTCCATGTTCTTAAAAACTAGGTCTTCTTGCTCATGGTACCTATAGTCGGATAAATCCTCCTCATTTGTTTCCTCAAGTTGTGATGTATATAAACCCATCAATTCATTCAACTTATGGTTCACGGTTAGGAAGCTTTCCTCAAATTTTTTCCAAAGGGTTTCACTAAAAGGAGTTGATCCTAACAATGATTGTTTAATAGAAGCCGCACATGCACATAATTCATCAAACCTATCAAACTTTACACCCATCTCCTCTTGTATATATCTAAGATCACTTAAAAATTCATTGGAACAACAGGAAGCAAATCTATCCGTGTAAAGTAATTGTTCCTCTATTGTTAATGATCTAAATGGAATTTCATCTGCCATGGTGACAAATGAAAAATGGTTTTACAAACAAAGGGCACAAAGAAAAAGATAGACTAAAGAAATCCTAGAAAAATAAAATAAAAATCTCACTAGAAAGGAATCTAGTGAGTAGACCTAATAAAATAAAAATTCAACCTAAACAATAACTATTCCCCGGCAGCGGCGCCAAAAACTTGATGCGTGGTTTTGCGACCTTACAACAGGTTTTACCTCTCGAGGGATCTTAAGAGGCTTGCAATCCCCACCAGGCAGTGTACCTGACCGATGTAGTATAGTGAAGTGGCAAGTACCGGGGGATTGATCGTTCTCTAGGGGAATAGTATCGTTAGGATTGAAAAACTACTCTAATAGGTCTAAGGGTGAGGGAAGATTCTTTTTGTATTTTTATATTTTTTATAAAAGCAAGTAAAATCTCGGGTTTGAAGGAGTGGGCGGAATTAGTTGCTAGTCAACTAACCCAAATAACTACAAATGCAAATAAAATAATATACTGAAAATGAAAAGGTTGTGAAACTTATATGGAGAGAAATGTGTTTACTTAGATTTCCTTACTCCCTAACTATCTTTTACCGGTTGATTAGTGTGTATTAATTGCGTGGATGACGGGTGTATTCCTTAATACCAATCATGGGGTGGCGTACGTACTTCCCCAACTCTACAAGCTCCTACTTCACTCCTATGTCGAGCCGGCTAAGAAGCTCCTAACATGGGATCACTAGAATTCGCTCATGCATTAAATACAACCATAAAAACCTTAGTACGCATTGGTTCATGTTTCTCAAGACGTTCAAGCAAGTTACCGTATAGGAAGTTAGCCAGTTTTCTTAAGCCTAACATCGATAAACAATCATCCAATACAATTAATAACACACTAATAACCAATAATCAATAGTTAGGTTTCATTAGATCTAAGCAAACACAAGATAAATCTAGCCTAGCATGTTAATTAAAAGACAAGAACAAGATATAATCAAACAACACATAGACATATTGAATGATTAAATGATTACTTATCTTCAATTAAACATGGGAGATCCAAGGGTATAAAACCCTTAAAAATGGCAGAAAATTCGTCTTAGGGTTTCTCCTCACAAAGTTGCACACTAATGACTAAAAATTGCAAAACTATATATAGAGTTTAGGGGCTGACGGCGTCATGTTGTAGGATGTGACGCCGTCACCTCGCCGTGGCTAGGGTTCCCGGATGGTCTTCCTGACGCCGTCCCTTTTTAATCCTCCAAAATCCGATCTGGCCTATCAAGGGTTGACGCCGTCAGAAATGTGCTTGACGCCGTCTCTCTTTAACTTAAACCGTGATGGCCTTGATCACCTTAAAGGGTGACGCCGTCAGACTTTTCATTGCAAAACTCTCTGGCGCGTCACGTGTATTTTTCATATCCACCTCTTTTGCCAAGCCGTGACGCCGTCAGGAGCAATCCATGACGCCGTCATGTGTACTTTTCCAGCAGCTTTGGAGACTTTATCATTTTCTTCACTTTTATGCTCCAAAAACGTCCAAAATGCTTCCTTTTCCAGATTTCTTCTCCAAAGTACCTAAAATGACAAAATGAACGATTTAGGGCAATATTTGATCAAATAAATACGATTTAGGGCTTAAATGACCCCCTAAAAGCGGTACACTTTTCGCTTCATCACTTCTAACATTTGTAGGACCAAATAAGTCCATATGAAGCATAAACAATGATAGATTGATAGAGTTAAAAATTTTCGGCTTAGAAGTGGCTTTGTGTTGTTTGCCTTTAAGACAAGCAATGCATGTTTGGTCATTTTCAAATCGTTTTTGAGGTAAACCTCTTACCAAACCATTCTTAATAATCTGATTTATGGTTTTGAAGTTAATGTGACCAAGCCTTCTATGCCATAACATTGATTCATCCAATGTGGCCTTTGCTACAAGACAAGTTAGATCCTTTTTAGGAACAATGTTCTTCATATCAACACTGTACATATTGCCCTTTCTAGGAATTTTAAGAAGTACTTGACTTTCATCAGGCATCTTAAAATCAGGAGAAAGCACAAGACAATCAGTGTCATAGAAAAGAACTTTGTTCTTTTTATCACACATTTGTGTGACACTAAAAAGATTATACTTAAGCTCTTGTACATAGTACACATCTTCAAAATCTAAATTTCCAGTTTTAATTGTACCTTTACCGGAAATTTTGCCACCAATACCTTCTCCAAAGGTAACATAGCCACCATCTAATATTTGAAAATCAGAAAGATAGGACTTGTTGCCTGTCATGTGCCTTGAACATCCACTATCTGAGTATCCTTGATCCTCTTGTTTATCAGTTGAATGTTCCTGCACAGTAATAAGAAGTATTAGTTTCCTTTGGGGACCCAAGCCATTACTGACTTGGACCTGCCTCTTGCATCAATGAAATGTAATCTTTTGAGAACAGTTGATGCAACATTGGATTTATGGATCCAACATGCTGAGGCCTTAACAGCATTTTCCCTGTTTTCCCTAGCAGTAGTATGAACCACATGCTTAGCAGCAGAAACTGCTAGCTTTGTAGTTGTTCCCTTTGGTTTCCAAACCTGTTTTTGGACCACTGCTTTTGTTTGAATGGGCATTTGAACAGTTTTTGATGCATTTTTGTAAGTTGATTTTGCATTTTTAACTGTTGGTCTTTAATGAGTGAGTAAATACTCATCATTTTATACCCATAATAGACACAAAAATGACCTAAAACACTAGAATAGACCATATTATACTGCAAATATCCTTGGTTTGTGTTTTTATGTGTTTCAGGTACAAAAGGATTGAAAACAGGGCAAAAACAGACAAAACCGAGCACAAGATTGGAATATCGTGAAAAGCCGAGGACGGGGACGGAATTTATGAGTTTGGTCCGGGAAATTGCTCTACTTGTCAAGAATAACCCTTGGAGATGATTTTCAGAAAATACAAGATTGGTCCCTGAAGTTAGAAACTTGACAGCATTGGTCCTTGAATTTTCAAGAAATTACACAAATGGTCCCTAAAGTTAAATCCTATCCTAAACAAACTACACATAACCGGACATAAAACAAAACCCATCCCATTTAACCCAATCCAACCCTTAACCCACCAGCCCACACAAGACATAAACCCAAGCCCACACAAGACTTCGGTCAAACTCTTATCCCCTTCCCCACTTGACCCGCCAAAACCATACCACCATCACCCACCTTATCAGACAATACCACCCCCTCCTAAGCTTCTTCTACACACTCCCTAACAATCCAAAGTGCATTTAATGCACTCCTCCCCCTCACACGTTAAACCGAAGTGTCTAAAACCCACTTGACCATTTTCCCGCCAAAAATGCCATTGGACGGCTAGATTGAATTATGGCTATTTCAATGGTGGGATTTGCTCGAAATTGATCAGAGATACTTTTGGGAATGCTATTTAAAGAAGAGAAGTCACAAAGAAAAGATTGTCACAGTTTTTAGACCATTCGTAGTGTAGATTTTTACTTATTGCTTAGTTTCAGTTTCAAGTTAAGTTTTAATTGTCAATTCAAGGTTGTTTTCAAGTTGTTTGTCCTTAAATACTTCTGTATTGTACTAATTTCCTAAGTTAATAAAATTCCAAGTTTTCAAGTGTCCTGTTAAATCCGAATTAAGCTAAGTGTTAATTAAAAAGCCTAATTTCTGTTTCTACAAGCTCATATAAGCTTAATACAGCTTATGTGAGCCTATTTTAGTTCAAATGAGTTCTATTCCAAGAAAAACAAGAAAAGTCAACAAAAGTCAACATTTCAGTCAAATAAGCTAGCTGGTGGAATTAAGCTGGAGTGGAGTTTAGCTTGGTATTGACAAACCAAGTGTGGTTCTGATCTAGTCCTATCCTGTTTTATTGCCTATCAGTTGTAAGCAATTTTTACAATTTTCATTGTTTTATAAGTTTACTGTTCTACAGCTTAATTTTAGCTTATTATAGTAATTTTCTGCTTAATAATAGTTTATAATTGTATTACATCTGTATTATCAGTATTCAAATAGCCTTTTCTTTATTTCTCTTAAAAACCTTTAAAAAAGGCCAAAAACAGTTAAGATAGCTTTTAGCTTATTAGAGCTTATTTCCTCATTGTAAATTTGCTTATTAGGTGATTTAGAGTCAAATAATAAGTAGTGTATCAGTTTCATAAGGTTATCTCAGTAGTTGTAGTTTATAAGTGCTTATTCAGTTTTATAAAGGGTGTTTGGATAAGTCCTGTTTTAGACCAAATACTCACTGTACTGTTCATTTGCCTTTTCCTAAGTTTAGTTTGAGCTTATTGAAAGCTATATAAGCTGTTGTTGTAAGGAGTTAAGTGCTTTTGAAGCTTTTTGAGGTTTTGAGTTTGTGGGGTAAAACTTGGATGCTCAACTGCTCACATAAGCTTGGAATAAGCTTGAGCTTATTTGTTGTCATATTTTTGTTATTTAGGGTCTATTAATACTGTATCCAGTAGTTAAGTGAAAGTCTTGTGGCTTAGTTTAGATTTGGGCTGAATATCACCATCATACTGCATCAGTATAGACTGAGCAGAACAGCATAAATAGCTGCTGATCTCAGCTTATTTGTGGCTTAACTAGATAAGCTGAGGTCTTGATTTTTGGTTTGCTTTTAGCTAGTAGTATAGGCTTTATGATTCTGAGCTTTGATTTCCATTTGTAGCTTATTAATTGGCTTAAAATCTGTCTGCAAGAACCCTATTAAGCACTGATTCAAACCTGCATCAAATTCAGGTTCACAACCATCTGATCTAGGTTAAAATTGGAGTTCAATTGAGTTGTTAAAATTAGGGCTTTTTGTATTTTAGTGTAGCCTGTAGTACTAGGAAGGTTTTGCCCCCCATAAGTTCCCACTTTTCTGCTTATTTATCAGCTTATTTTGATCTGCAAGTTGGGGATTTTACTGTCATTTCTGCATAATTTTTGATATTGCCCAAGTGCTTAATTGCTTATTCTGGATGCTTCCTTGTGCTTAATCAGTTGTTTTATGCTTAAATAAGTTATTTGAACTGTTTCTGAGCTTGTGGTATTCTTTAGTGCTCAAGTGCTTATTTTAGTGCTTATTTCCAAACTGCTTATTAGCCCATTTGCTTATTAGGGTTTAGATAACTTCTAATTTTATTTTTCCTAGATTAAGAATAATATTTTAGATTTACCTGCAATTTTTCAGAATTTTCCAAAGTCATTTACTATTTTTAAACCTTTTAATTAGTTTCTAATAGTTTTTAATTCATAATAAAAATATAAAAGTCAGAAAAATATAAATCTTTTTTCTAAAATTTTCTTTTATTATTTAGGATTTAAGAAAAATAAAATTACACTTGTAGGATTAGTTTTCTAATATTTTGGTTTTAATCCCGTTTTTTAGAATTCCCGTTTCGCGTTTTTATTATAATTTAATTTAAAACCTTAATTCTCCCGTGAGAATTTGTTTCTCATTTGTTAAATTAAAATAAAAAGCAAAATTCCATATCCCAATCATCAGTCACTCTAATCCCAAACCTTAAACGATTGCCCATTCACACCTCGTTGGGACACGACCCGGGTAATCACTTACCTGGTATCACACATATCACAACGTAAGTTTTTGCAAGTTAGCCTTTTTCCTAAAAGGTTAATTTGTCTTTATTCACGCGTATCCGTCTCAGAATATTTATATATACGTTTTCAGACGAATCAAATTTTGGCGCCGCTGCCGGGGAGGTTGTGTTGCGACAATATCATTGAGATTCTAAACGATTAGTGACTTGAGATCCTTCTTTCAGAAGTTTTCACTTTCATAAAAACATATAAAATACAAAAATATTTTTCTTTTCTTTTATATATAATATCATATAAAAATAAAAACCCAAAAACATTTTTTGTTTTATTGTTAAATAAAAGATAAAAGCAAAATCAATATAATATTCCTCAACTTGGAGTATTATCATAATAAGTTCCCAAACATCAGATTAAAACTTGCCTTTGTGTCGCTTGCGAATTCGGCTCACCTTTGATTGATAAACAAACTCTAACGGAGGTTTCAGGAGGTTTGGCATTAAATTGACAAACCGAAAGGAGCGGGTTTTTAAGGAGCATTTATTGCCCACCTTTGCTTCTCCGCCACTCTGTGCGTTTATCTTTTAGAGAGCTACCGTACGCTTGTTGATTTAAGGTTTAAGTTCCTTGTGTTTTGCTTCGATCTTGTTTTAATTTAATTACTTGATTTAAGGTTTAAGTTTTTTCCAAAAATCTAAAAAAAATTGAAAAACCAAAAAAAAATCTTCTCATCCCACTTACACGTTTAATTCTTTTTATGTCTACATCTTACCACTATGGGTGTGAATGGTGTGGAGGTCCTCATAATGGTGGGAATTGTCCAGGTTGTAGCATTGTAAATTCGGAAAACGGGTTTGTCTATGACCAAAATCCCTACAATGAAACACCCGACTTTTTCAACCAGCCCCCACACCATGAGATGGAAACATATTCTTGTGAACATTGTGGAGGTCCACACCCAAGTTTTGATTGTCAAGCAGGAAATACGTCTGTCTATGAACAAGATCCATGTAATCAAAACTTCGGGTATGACCAATATCCATATGATTCACCGAATCAGTCACAGCAAATGTATTGTTGTGAGTACTGTGGTGGTCCACATTATGAATCCGATTGTCAAACGAGGACCCCGCTTGTCTATGAGCATGTCCCTTGTAACAATTACGACTATTCTTGTCATGACCAACCTCCACAGTATCAAATGATTCAACCTCAGCCATCTCCTCTTGAAGAATCTCTTGAAAATGTATTCCAAAAACTCCAAAATATGATGGATACACTTAATGATTTGGCTGTTAAACATGCCCAAGATGATCGTCATGGTAAATCTATAGAAGATTTACTCGCCGAAGAACAAACAGCGAGAATAAGTTCCAGATATCGTCAAACTTTCATTTGCGATGACGATGATGAAGATTCTATGTGGGGAGTTTGCGAGAATTCATCAGCTGCAATTACACCTGTCCAGAAAAGGCAAGAAGACAAGACTATTGCAGAATTGCTAGCCGACGAGCAAATGGAACGTATAAAAGCCATTTATGCTAGCAATATTGATGAGGAGGACGACGAGGAGAGTGCTATTCCTTTGAATAAATCCATTTTTCAACTCCCTCAGTCTATTGCAATCACATCACTCTTACCATATATGAACTCCGAGGACTCTCTTATTATGGGGGATGAACATATTAGCACTTGATGAAGCGAAAAGTGTACCGCTTTTAGGGGGTCATTTAAGCCCTAAATCGTATTTATTTGATCAAATATTGCCCTAAATCGTTCCTTTTGTCATTTTAGGTACTTTGGAGAAGAAATCTGGAAAAGGAAGCATTTTGGACGTTTTTGGAGCATAAAAGTGAAGAAAACGACAAAGTCTCCAAAGCTGCTGGAAAAGTACCTGTGACGGCGTCAAGCCCCAGTGTGACGCCGTCAACCCTTGACGCGCCAGAGAGGATTTTGGAGGATTAAAAGGGGACGGCGTCAAGAAGGCCATCAAGAAACCCTAACCGCGGCGAGGTGACGGCGTCAGATCTATAACGTGACGCCGTCAGATCTTTTTTCCTATATATATTTTCATAATTTTTAGTCATTAGTGTGCAACTTTGTGAGGAGAAACCCTAAGACGAATTTTCTGCCATTTTTAAGGGTTTTATACCCTTGGATCTCCCATGTTTAATTGAAGATAAGTAATCAATTAATCATTCAATATGTCTATGTGTTGTTTGATTATATCTTGTTCTTGTCTTTTATTTAACATGCTAGGCTAGATTTATCTTGTGTTTGCTTAGATCTAGTGAAACCTAACTATTGATTATTGGTTGTTGGTGTGTTATTAATTGTATTGGATGATTGTTTATCGATGTTAGGCTTAAGAAAACTGGCTAACCTCCTATACAGTAACTTGCTTGAACGTCTTAAGAAACATGAACCAATGCGTACTAAGGTTTTTATGGTTGTATTTAATGCATGAGCGAATTCTAATGATCCCATGTTAGGAGCTTCTTAGCCGGCTCGACATAGGAGTGAAGTAGGAGCTTATAGAGTTGGGGAAGTACGTACGCCACCCCACGATTGGTATTAAGGAATACACCCGTCATCCACGCAATTAATACACACTAATCAACCGGTAAAAGATAGTTAGGGAGTAAGGAAATCTAAGTAAACACATTTCTCTCCATATAAGTTCCACAACCTTTTTATTTTCAGTTATTTTATTTTATTTGCAATTGTAGTTATTTGGGTTAGTTGACTAGCAACTAATTCCGCCCACTCCTTCAAACCCGAGATTTTACTTGCTTTCATAAAAATATAAAAATACAAAAAGAATCTTCCCTCACCCTTAGACCTATTAGAGTAGTTTTTCAATCCTAACGACACTATTCCCCTAGAGAACGATCAATCCCCCGGTACTTGCCACTACACTATACTACATCGGTCAGGTACACTGCCTGGTGGGGATTGCAAGCCTCTTGAGATCCCTCGAGAGGTAAAACCTGTTGTAAGGTCGCAAAACCACGCATCAAGTTTTTGGCGCCGCAGCCCGGGGAATAGTTATTGTTTAGGTTGAATTTTTATTTTATTAGGTCTACTCACTAGATTCCTTTCTAGTGAGATTTTTATTTTATTTTTATAGGTCTTCTTTAGTCTATCTTATTTCTTTGTGTGTTTGTTCGTAATTTCCATTGACTCTTCCGTTCACCATTATGGAGAACGCGAATCCACCATACCACCAACCACGTAATTCACCCACTCCATATGACATCTTGATGTTTAAACAACATAAAGATGAACCTCTCTATGATGCATGGACTCGTTTTAAATATTTACTCCAAAAAGTCCCTCATCATAACTTCGATTTTTGGTCCCTAACTCAAATCTTTTACAATCGTGTCGACCGACATGCCCAAAGGGACATTTACCATTTTGCCGGCAGGGATCTTAGGGAATTAAGTGCAATTTGAATATAGCAGTCAGAATATTGAGGATGATCCTTATGATTCGGATATAGAAGTTGAGATGCCTAGAGAAGCACTTGAGATACTAGGGAAAATGTTAGGGTTAGATTCTACTAAAACACATGATGAGGATATAGGTGATCTTGACACAAGGAATGATGAGGTAAGTAACATAAGCCCACCAAGTACCCCACAAGTCCTACCATCATTTGAGGCACACACACCGCCCGTGACTTACCCGGAAGAAGTAGAAGAGACTATAGGAACCCCAATGGAGGTAGAACCTTTGAACCAAACACAACTAGAGGATATAGGTTTGAATGCTTATAGTGATCACAACCTTACTCTTAGTTCTAGGGGATTTCCTATTTTTGATGAACCAGAGCCTCAACCAAAACCGTTACCTAATCTTCCATCTTTAGATGTGAATTTAGGAATTAAAAAAGGTCCCGATCCACCCATCAAACCATGTAGTCCGGGTAATGTTAAGATTAAGGTAGTAGACTCTAGGCCATGTGAAGTGGAAGCTAATATAGGAGTGAACCATGACCTTACATACTTACATCACCCATTCATGATTGATCACAAGAAACATTATGGGTTTAAACCGGGTTTATTAGGTCAAGGTGGATTCCCAACTAGGAATCTCTCGAAGTTGATAGAAGATGATCCCTTTTTAGGAGAAAACTTTAATTCACCCATTGACCAAAGTGAACTAGGTAAGGTTATGATGAAAGGAGCACACCCCTTTGAGTATATAATTCATCCACCACTCTTTCCTCACGCGGCATACTTCCACCAAGATGGTGTGTATCGCTACTATCACCCGCACTTAATCCTAAGTGTAGGAAAAACCTCTCCTTTATCCGTTAAATAAGGGTAGAGTCAGGCTCGTGACTCGAACAAAAACAAGCGCTTCTTGGGAGGCAACCCAAGCTTTATTTGCTTTGTGTGTTTATTTATTTGTTTGTTTGATTTTATTTGCTTCCGTATGTATGTTTAATTTTTATTATTATTGATTCATGTTCGAAACTAAATTGTGAAAATGCTTTATCTTGTTTTTAACTTCGTCTTAACTACATATAAAGGTATTTTGCAAAAGTTAAGTATAAGGGAAATCCAAATCGGTTTATTAGAACAAATGAACATGAATCGTAACAATAATAAATTAACATACATATTAGTAATTGTTTGAGTCAAATGCTTGTATCGAGTCATAATGATATTCTGCAGGATTTCCAGGAAGTAAGGTATAGGTTTTTCCAGAAATTTTCCGGAAACTTAACATGAAAAATCTGTCAGATCATTTCTGACGGCGTCAGGTTTTAATTTTCTTAAATTTTTGAAAGTTTTATTTTTCTACCGGAATCATAAAAAGTTTTTATTAAATCTCTAACTTATAAACTCCAGGAATCTGCAAAATAATCATTCCACAAGCATTATATCCTTATACAGATTTATCCCGCCGATGTTATGCAGGTTTTCGTGTTTGTTTTCTCAGGTTTAACAGGTTATTTTGGACAAGGAGATGTATGTGGAATCTAGCTTTTGGCGCTGCTTTAATCTTGAAGCTTCAACATTACCTTGGAAGAAGATCTAACCATGTTACCCCTTTATCCACCGAGCGAATCAGGGGAGTATTTGATTTCATTCTTTTACCTTATTACTTTTACATCCTTTGAATGAACATTGGGGACAATGTTCAGCTTAAGTGTAAGGGGAGGGTAAATGATGATACCTTAGAGAATACAATTGCACTTGATTTTTGTTTGTTTGATGGTAGATGTGTAATAAAACTGAGAGAAATACCTGTTGAGGCAATTTTAGTGCCAAATTTAAAATTTTTTACAACATATTGGAGTGAAACTTTGGTCTTAATGAGCGTCTCACGGATAGGAGTTATATGACTAGCACAAAACCGTACCACTAAAAAATTTTCCACCCCCAAATATGTGAGGTTCGCCCCTAGAATTGGTAGGAAAAGCATTTATGCTATGATGTGTGTACCGGTGGCACTTAGATTCTAGAACTTGCGTTAGGACCATTCCGAGGCCACAAGTGAGACTACATTCGTGTAGTTAGATTTACTACATGATAAGAGGCATTAGGATTAACCCATTGTTTTAAACCTGTGTTTTTGTTATAATTACATTGGCTACATTGGTCAAGTAATTCTCCCACACCCTTTGCGTTGTACTCATTTTTAGTACACAATACCCCTAGAACACCCCTCAGAGCCTATCTTTTCGTTTCTAACTTTAAGCATTTTACTTAAAGTAAGAATTTGTTTACACCCCACTTAAATGTACACCCAGATCGCCTTAGCCTACCTTGTATGCACTCATTTTTAGTGCATTATTGTGACAACATTTGTTTAAACCCCAAGTTAATTATCTAATTGATTACATGGTTGCTAAGTCGAGTCATATCCTTGTACATATTGTTTTGGGACAATTGAGACTCATGGGTAAAGTACTAGTGTAATGGAGTAATGGGGAAGAACAACATTATTACCCCCATATGTGCTAAATATTTTAAAAGTACTCCAAGTGTTTCGATTATCTTAATTCGAGTCGATAGAATAGTAATTGTAAAGTTATGTAAAAGTTCAAGTGTAAGGGGGATACAACCCCCCTGCGATGTATTATTTTGGATGGTAGGGCAAGAGTGTATGCAAAAAAAAAAAAAAAAAAAAAAAAAGTAGAAAAAAAAAAACATACGGACTACCATCCCGTTTCATTTTATGTGTATTTTATCTTTTCGTTATTTTCTTTCATTAGCTTAAGTCGAGTCTAGTCTTGGCTTAGCAACACCATATTGTACATGTAATTAATCAAGATCTTTAACTCGCCACCAGTAAAATATCCTTTATCCAACAAAACCGTGTTTATCATATCCCTACACCTAACGTTATAACCCGTTTAAAAGCCCTCTTTGATAGTTTATCTTAGGTGCTTACGCCTAGTGGAGGAGGTTTTTGATCCTTTCCCAAACCTATGGTAATCTATTTGCTATGACAGGTAGTGAGAGATATTATTCATTTTCATTTATGAGATATACTTTTATGACACCTGAGAGATGTGAGTATCTAAACACTACTTGTGAGGTGCTAGTCTGTAATCTCCGTGCTTATTATGATTAAAGTGGAACGACTATTTGTTGTAATTACTTTGATATTAGCGTTAAATGACCCCTAACTTGTATTTTGATTAGAATAAAAGCGCATTTGCTTGAGGACAAGCAAATCTCAAGTGTTAGGGTATTTGATGAAGCGAAAAGTGTACCACTTTTAGGGGGTCATTTAAGCCCTAAATCGTATTTATTTGATCAAATATTGCCCTAAATCGTTCCTTTTGTCATTTTAGGTACTTTGGAGAAGAAATCTAGAAAAGGAAGCATTTTGGACGTTTTTGGAGCATAAAAGTGAAGAAAACGACAAAGTCTCTAAATCTGCTGGAATAGTACCTGTGACGGCGTCAAGCCCCAGTGTGACGCCGTCAACCCTTGATGCGCCAGAGAGGATTTTGGAGGATTAAAAGGGGACGGCGTCAAGAAGGCCATCTAGAAACCCTAACCGCGGTGAGGTGCTGGCGTCAGATCTATAACGTGACGCCGTCAGATCTGTTTTCCTATATATATTTTCATAATTTTTAGTCATTAGTGTGCAACTTTGTGAGGAGAAACCCTAAGATGATTTTTCTGCCATTTTTAAGGGTTTTATACCCTTGGATCTCCCATGTTCAATTGAAGATAAGTAATCAATTAATCATTCAATATGTCTATGTGTTGTTTGATTATATCTTGTTCTTGTCTTTTATTTAACATGCTAGGCTAGATTTATCTTGTGTTTGTTTGGATCTAATGAAACCTAACTATTGATTATTGGTTGTTGGTGTGTTATTAATTGTATTGGATGATTGTTTATCGATGTTAGGCTTAAGAAAACTGGCTAACCTCTTATACGGTAACTTGCTTGAACGTCTTAAGAAACATGAACCAATGCGTACTAAGGTTTTTATGGTTGTATTTAATGCATGAGCGAATTCTAATGATCCCATGTTAGGAGCTTCTTAGCCGGCTCGACATAGGAGTGAAGTAGGAGCTTATAGAGTTGGGGAAGTACGTACGCCACCCCACGATTGGTATTAAGGAATACACCCGTCATTCACGCAATTAATACACACTAATCAACCGGTAAAAGATAGTTAGGGAGTAAGGAAATCTAAGTAAACACATTTCTCTCCATATAAGTTCCACAACCTTTTTATTTTCAGTTATTTTATTTTATTTGCAATTGTAGTTATTTGGGTTAGTTGACTAGCAACTAATTCCGCCCACTCCTTCAAACCCGAGATTTTACTTGCTTTCATAAAAATATAAAAATACAAAAAGAATCTTCCCTCACCCTTAGACCTATTAGAGTAGTTTTTCAATCCTAACGACACTATTCTCCTAGAGAACGATCAATCCCCTGGTACTTGCCACTACACTATACTACATCGGTCAGGTACACTGCCTGGTGGGGATTGCAAGCCTCTTGAAATCCCTTGAGAGGTAAAACCTGTTGTAAGGTCGCAAAACCACGCATCAGCACTATTCCTGAAAAGGAATCGGAAGAATTCATAAAGTCTAGTGCTGAGAACCTTATCCCAATCCCAAGTGAGTCTGAGGATATTTCCGACAGTGGAAGTGATGGTTCTTTTCCTAGTGATCAACCTCTTGACACTACTGATGATTTTTTCGGGACGTTTTCTAACCCTCTTTTCAATTCAAACGATGATTTTTTCGGGATTTTCTCTAATCCCCTTTTCAATTCAAATGATGATTTTTCCTCTAGTGATGACGAATCACTTTCTGATGAGGACGTTCAAAATGGAAGTCTCAAAGTCTATTCGAATTTTCTTTTTGAATTTGATGATGAGTACTTTTCTAGCAAAATAAATCCTCTCTTTGATGAAGAGTTAGAAAACGATGAGGTCAAGGACTCTATTATTCATAAACTTGATGATGTGACCTCTACTCTTAATCCCGATATTGATCTTTCTCCGACATATGTGACATTTCCCGTTGAGGATCGCCATTATATTGACTTCACATATGTCGTTCGAGTTTTTCTACCTTTCTGTGCTTATAAGGTAGCTTGTCCTTTCCCTCACTCGTTTGGGAATGAGAACAAAATTTTTGACCCCGGCATCTCCATTTATCAATCTTTTGAGCCGGGTGTATCTCATCGGTGTGGAACTTTCTTATGTTCAAATGTTTATCTAGACACATTGAATGAAAGTCCGATGGAGATGGTTTCTTCCACTTGCTTCCCCATGAACCAATGAATTCGGGGTCGAGTCAAGCTAGTGACTCGGTTAACAAAAACATTAGCATTGCATGGGTAAACACCCATGTTTCTGACTTCTTTCTCTTTTCTGACACTAAGTGTGGGGGAATCCCACTGTGCTGTGCTCTTTTGTGTTGTTTGCTCTGATTTATAGGTTTCCCTTGGATTGTGATGATTGTCGCGCCTGTTTTCAATCCAGCCGCCCAATATCCTATCCTTTTGCTAACGATTATCTAGGGATATCTTTTTAATCCTTTTTGTGAAAATTGAGATTTCTTTCACACACTTGGCTATTAGTATTACCTTTTTACGTTCTAAGTCTCGGCATAATAGCTGATACTTTGAATATTGAGGGCAATATTCAATTCTAAGTGTGGGGGAGAATTCTCTCGAATTTTGTCACATTGTACCTTCTAGTGCCCTAGTACCCCCGTTTTGGCCAAAATTTTAAATTTTTTTCGTTTTTTAGATAAGAAATTGCAATAAAAAAAGAAGTGTTTAGTCTTGATTAGGTTAGAACAAAGGGAATCTCGACTCTGCCAGAGGATTGATCTGGCTGCTTCCTTAACTATTAGACTAAGGTTTTACGATATGTGCAAATGAAAATGCTAAGCGTAGAATAGTTGGTTTTCTTTAGAGCTTATATAAGTAATCTATGGCTTTTCCTCCCAGGAGATAACTAATCTGACTTAATTAGTGCTTATTTTTCAAACTTTTGAACACACAAAATCATTTTTCTTTACGATTTTGAAAAATACTAGTTCAAAGCTTTATTTAAACTTCGGAACAAGCATATGTCATAATAATGTAAGAGTTAAGTAATAAATGTATGTGCAAAAGCTAAGGTTCAAGATCGGCCCTTGGATCCTTATTTCCGGAAGGCGTTTAGGTCTTGGCTACCCTCTTACACCGGCCCTTGGACCCTTAATTCTGAAAGGCGTTAAGGTCTTGGAACTCTCCATTGTAACGGCCCTTGGATCCTTTATTCCAGGAAGGTTTAAGGTCTTGGTTCCCGTGAAACTCCGTTAGTTTATGTTGCACAAGTATATATAAAAAAAAAAAAAAAAAAAAAAGATGAAAAAATGAAAAAATGTAAAAATAAAATAAAATAAAATGGAATGATATTGCAAAATGCAATGAATTTTGAAGCTTGCTTGTTGTGAATTTTAAATCTATCTTTCAGCTAGTATTAGTCAAAGTTTTATAAAAACGTCGATTTTTTGTTATCAAAAATTTGAAAATCAAGCACTGTCACCTAAACTTGAATATATGCGGGAGTGAAAAGTTAAGTTTCTGCTTACATAGATTATTAGTATAAGTAGTGTTAGCATTTTACAAAAGCATTTGCACATTGAGTTTAAGCTTAGTTGGGAGTATCAAAAAGAGGATGACGATTACAATTCCCTGGAGACACCCAGTTTGTGTGAATCCTGTTCCGTGATACCATTTTTGGAAATCAAGCGTGTTATATATTTTGTTCTAAGTTTAAATTTCTTGCATTGAATAAAAAATCAAAACGGGGTATGCTTGGTATTCTTTTGATCCTATCATTACTTTATATGATCGGATTGCTAGGGACTAGCAATAGCTTAGTGTGGGGGATTGATGAGTGTGTAAATACTCATCATTTTATACCCATAATAGACACAAAAATGACCAAAAACACCAGAATAGACCATATTATACTGCAAATATCCTTGGTTTGTGTTTTTATGTGTTTCAGGTACAAAAGGATCGAAAACAGGGCAAAAACAGACAAAACCGAGCACAAGATTGGAATATCGTGAAAAGCCGAGGACGGGGACGGAATTTATGAGTTTGGTCCGGGAAATTGCTCTACTTGTCAAGAATAACCCTTGGAGATGATTTTCAGAAAATACAAGATTGGTCCCTGAAGTTTGAAACTTGGCAGCATTGGTCCTTGAATTTTCAGGAAATTACACAAATGGTCCCTAAAGTTAAATCCTATCCTAAACAAACTACATATAACCGGACATAAAACAAAATCCATCCCATTTAACCCAATCCAACCCTTAACCCACCAGCCCACACAAGACATAAACCCAAGCCCAATCCAAAAAACACATGACCCGGCCTTTTTATCCCTTAGTTAACCAAAGTTTGACTTCGGTCAAACTCTTATCCCCTTCCTCACTTGACCCGCCAAAACCATACCACCATCACCCACCTTATCAGACAATACCACCCCCTCCTTAGCTTCTTCCACACACTCCCTAACAATCCAAAGCGCATTTAATGCACTCCTCCCCCTCACATGTTAAACCCAAGTAGGTTTTACCCACTTGACCATTTTCCCGCCAAAAATGCCATTGGACGGCTAGATTGAATTATGGCTATTTCAATGGTGGGATTTGCTCGAAATTGATCAGAGATACTTTTGGGAATACTATTTAAAGAAGTGAAGTCACAAAGAAAAGATTGTCACAGTTTTTAGACCATTCGTAGTGTAGATTTTTACTTATTGCTTAGTTTCAGTTTCAAGTTAAGTTTTAATTGTCAATTCAAGGTTGTTTCAAGTTGTTTGTCCTTAAATACTTCTGTATTGTACTAATTTCCTAAGTTAATAAAATTCCAAGTTTTCAAGTGTCCTGTTAAATCCGAATTAAGCTAAGTGTTAATTAAAAAGCCTAATTTCTGTTTCTACAAGCTCATATAAGCTTAATACAGCTTTTGTGAGCCTATTTTAGTTCAAATGAGTTCTATTCCAAGAAAAACAAGAAAAGTCAACAAAAGTCAATGTTTCAGTCAAATAAGCTAGCTGGTGGAATTAAGCTGGAGTGGAGTTTAGCTTGGTGATGCGCGTGATGTGTCGTTGCGGTTTAGCAGTTTTAATGCCTACTCAAGTTTTAAATTTATATTTAGCCGACTTATCAATAACACACACACTTAACGAGCAGTGTACCCGGTCAGTATGAATATAATTGTAAGTAGAGTGTCGATCACTAAGAGTGGAACGTATTATCTCGTTATTCTAATCAGTATTTTAATATCCTAACGCAAGGGGGTTTCAGCCTGAGAGACTGGCACGATTTGTTTGCAATTAAATAATAAAATAAACCGATAGGCACGAATCAACAAGTAGCACACACGTACACAGATAAATACTCGAGACAATAAGAGGGCTGTCCTTATGATTAAGTAGATTGTCACTTGTTTTATTGATAGCTTTATATGAAGTGTATGTAGTTAACCCTTTCTCGTTGGTCCTATTCTTATCGGCGAGTAAACCCTTAATGATTACTTATGTCTAAAAGTTATTCCTAAGTGATCAATTTAGTAATAACCGTGGGAGCCACATTATTTTCCGCAGTCAAATGCCCGCAAGCCACTAATAAACACAGAGGTTATCAATGCACTAATAAGTAGTAACCAAAGACATCAACATATAAACTTTAATTGATGGGAAAGCAAGTATTAAAGGGAGTGCAATCTTTCGTTGTCACATTACACAAGCCACCAATCCTGATGAATTAAAGTTTGCTAACACAATAAAACAAAACTACTTAATGAATTAAACACATGCAGCACCTTCTTACAGCTCTTGTATCTTCGTTTGGTGTGTCTTGTGCTGCCTCCTTGACTGAACTCGTCCTAGGGTTCTGCTGCTTCGGTCTTCGAATCTAATTTATTGCTCCCGAAATTCGTCTGGTCTTGGGGTATTTATAGTTTCTGTCTGAGGGAAGATGCGGCGCATCTAGTAAGTAGATGCGGCGCATTGACTTAACTTCGCGTGGGGTCCAAGATTATAATATTCAGGAATATTCGTACACCGCCAGAAGATGCGGCGTAACTCCATGATTAGATGCGGCGCATGTCCTCTTGTATCTTGGATCGTATCTGGTGGAATCTTAATAGAGATGCGCCGTATGTAATGAGTGAGATGCGGCGCATCTGGAGCAGATTAGTCTTGATCTTCTTCATTTCAGTAGACTCTTAACTTCTTGCATGTTTTACTCCATAATTAGTCCAAAATCGCTAAGTTTCACCAAATGCTTGTTTTTACCTGAGAATTACAAAAGTAAACGATTAAGTATCAATCCTCGTACATAATATAGTAAAACAAGTCAAATTAATAGGATAATTGATAGTAATAAAATGTACTTATTTGAGTTCATCAAATATCCCCCCACTTGAACTTTACTTGTCCCCAAGTAAACCTTAGAATTTCTCTTATGAAAATGTATCCTAAAAGATGTTAGGATTTATTTTTATATTTAAGCATGTATTCGTTTATTTCATAATCACACAACTAAACACTTAACGAATTAGAAGTAAAGTAAAATAAGTTGATAAAAGCAAATCTAATCGTTTAACTGTCCAGTCGTGACGAATATTCTATCATAAGCTTGGCAAGTATACACATCTCCTCCACTAAAGCTAAGGAATAACAAGTCTAAAGCGGTAAAAAGGGTTTTTTAGGCTTAAGGGTTAATTATTCTTGATCACTATCGATCTCAAATTCCAGAAAAGGCGACAAAATCACAAATACATGATCGAATCCACGAACACGATACTTGCAATTGCTCAAATCCTTAACTCGAATAGGCTAAAGATAGGTCCAAACTTCACCAATAATAATATGTCAAAAAGGGCGACAAAATCATAAATACATAGCCGAATCCACGACTACGATACTTAAGATTGCTCAAATCCCTAATCTCAATAAATCAAAGGTTTGGTTGGATAAAGAATAATAAAGGGTATGGATAACATTTGGGATATAAATTGGTGTAAAATGAAAAATAAACAAAACAAATAAATTAAAATCCTAAGTGTGGTTAATCACTATCCCAACCATCCCATGAATAAGACTCATATCATCGAATAACTCATGCTTTAACACTTGAAACACACGCTTTAGGTAGACACGAATTATACTCAACAAGATCTTAATCAAAGAATAAACCTTAATTGGCGTTCCCATAACTGCCAATTCCCATTCAATCCATAGATATAGTACAACAAATAGTAGTGATATCGACCACTTACATAACTTTACATAAGTTGGTTAAAACTAACCTCCAACTTTTCTTTCTTTCTTTTTCTTATTTTTTTCGATTTTTTTTTTTTTTTTTTTTTTTCAAACATAAACATAGATGTATAAAATTTCACCACATCACTATAATGATAATTCTGGATAATTTTTCCATACTTTTCATACTTCAGAAATAACGGTAATAGTGAAAGTAGTAAACACACGAAAAATAAACTCAAAGATATACAATATTTACTTTCACTCCAATTGCATTGTGCAATTTCCCGACCTAACCATAGATAATGAATTACACACGCGAACACAGGTAATGTAAGGAAACACACTTTGCCTATAGCAATTAACCAACCACGGATTTTAATCTACAGGGTAGGCTAAGGTGTAAGGTGTAACGAAACATTTTAAACATAGGTGTAAGAAACGAAAGGAATGGCTCTGAGTGTTTTTCTAGGGGTATCTTACTCTAAAAATGAGAGTAACAAAAGGGTTTATACGGGGGTTAACTAACCAGTGTAGTTAGTTAATAACACATAACGTATAATGGCTATTTGGGTGTAATCCTAGAATTTTACCAATTTAGACAAGTCATTCCAATTATATAAATATAATACTTATTATGGTGGTCTCGAATAGTATACAAGCTAAGTTCTAAAGTTTACAAGTCACCGGCACACTCATAGATTTGTGAATTTTGAAAAATCACAATTTTTGAAAATAACGTCATGTGTGCAGTTATGCAACTTAGATCTTAAACAAAAACATGCTAAAAATTTTTAAGTTTGATATATTAAGCACATTTTAAGCATAATTTTTGAAAAAGTTTAGGACAAGTAATTGTTAAGTGTTCTAATTCTCCAATCCCCCCACTTAAGTTAAACAACGTCCTCGTTGTTTGTATAAAAGGTTAAAAACTGGAAAATAAAAGAATTAGAACAGAAAAACTCCCCTGAGATTTGCTCGGTATGATCCTCCATTAGTATAAGAGCAAAAATCATCTTTCTTGTGGATTAGAACGTTTAAGCTTCATACTTGATGTATCCACAGGAAATCCAGGAAACTATAATACCACCAACACTTTAAAACACACCTAAGATAAGAAAGGTTCAAACTTGCATAATTCATTAGTAGTTAGGAAAAATAAAACTTAAAAATTAAAACTGAAAATCATCAGGTCAGTCGATGCGCCGTATCTTATGGAAGAAGATACGCCGTATCGAGCCTGGAATAAATACGGATCAGAATAAAGATGCGCCGCATCCTTAACCAGGGATGCGCCGCATTAAAATAAACTGATAAAAAGTTTTAAATTCGAAAATAAAAAATGCAGAAAAACAAAGTAAGATATGACCATTTGCAGGAGATGCGTCGCATCTTAGAATTGAGATGCGCCGTATCCTCATGCGGCCTGACTGACTCGACACAGAAAACAGAATAATAAAAATTCTCCGGGTTGTCTCCCGGTAAGCACTTGTCTTTATTCCAGAGTCTTCAAGTTAGACTCACGTTCAGCTCTTCATTTAGTTCTTGTCACAGTCCATCCTTCTTCCTTCATCCGAAAGATTTTCCCGTATATCTCTGCGACGTTTTCTTCCGTTCGACTTAATCTAATATAACTCTTTGTCTTCGCCGCAGTATACTCTTCATCAGGACCTAAAGAATATTTGATGATTTTAAATTTTTCAGAAATAATCATGGGTGGCTCATTGTAAGGAATCCCAAGTAGTCGACACTTCCTTTTGGTAAACTCTTCATTGTCTTTATCAACAAACTCGAAATAAGGATCCTTAATCAAATAATCATCTAGTTCTTCAATTAATGACTTATTGTCTTGAATCGCCTCCCATTCTCTTTCCAAATCCCATTGTAATCGTCGACTAAGCTTCGTAAAATCATCAAATTGTTCATGCACCCATTCCCAGAAAGTAGTATTCGATGTTCCTTTGAGTCCTTTCAAGCGTTCAATTCTACCTTTTTCTTGCAAAGCCTCCGCTTTTTGTGGGCAGTCTTCAACATTATCGTACCACTCATAATCTTCAAAGGTTACATCGTTTCCAACCCGTTTCATCCCAATTATATTTCCCCCATTACAGGTTCCGTCACTTTTATAATCACAGGTCGGCCAAACACTACTCCCGTCCTTGAAAATGAAGGGTGTACAAGTGTGATTAATGTGCTCAGATTCCCATGGTTTATCCCAAACCCATGGTACTTGGTCATTCCATTCATAGTACCAGGTGTTTTTGAAATCGTCATAAGTCTTACATCCTGGTAGATCTCCAGTAAGCACATCATCGTCGACTCGAAGAAGGTAGTTAAATTCCTTGAACTGCTTGCACAAGGGTGTCTCATAATCGAACACATCAATGTCTATTCTGAATAACTCTTCAATGCCTTCATTGATTGTTGAATCATGAAGTGACGACCCATAATCGCTTTCTACTTCTTCATCTTCTCCTCTCATCCAATATACCCATAATGCATCCTTAGTAGCTCGATCCATACTCTTATGGTTATTAAACTTACTAGCCAACCACTCTGAAAAATCAACATCGTTAGGATCGTGGTTAACGTCAAAGCAAGCCTTCCCAATCATATTCCTTCTTATCTCCATGAACTCGTTAAATTGCTTCTTAAAACTCTGTGTCAACCATGAAGTCATAATCTGCTTGACTTCATTTGCAGGGGCGAATTCCGGACTACCATATTTAAGTTCTAGCCAATCATTGAGGGAGAGATCAATCAATCGTACCAACCTGCCATGAAATAGTAACTCCGCCAAAGCATAAATTCCATCATTGTCCAGATAGTTCTCATTTAATCCCCAGTACTGTTCGGAATAAGGCATGTAAGAGATTTGGGTATTGCCTCCACTACAGCAGTTGTTGCTTGAGTCCATGTATGCAAGATAGAATTTCCCATCATCTTCTTCGATAGTAGTCCAGTTCAATCCTTTGGATTCAATGATAGGCCATAAGAGCGACAGTTCATCTCTAGTGTACCTCACAAATACATCATAAGAGAACACCCCTTCGTCAATGTTGCACAAACGCATGAATTCCTTAAAAGCAGCTTCAAGAGGAGTCTCCCAAAAGAATAAATCCGTATCAATCATGAGCACATTGAAGTTGACATCATCAAAAACCTTCACATCGAATGAATCCGAAAGCAAGAGTTCCTTAGCAAGATATCCGTTCACTGAGATGTCTTCCATAGCAAAACCTGTCATCATAGGTAAAATCATCAGTAGGATTTGTTCGCTAGAAGAGAAATTAACGAATATAGAAACGGATATAAGAATACAAATTTCTGATGTCTGCACACGATGCGCCGTATCCAAAAAGTTGGATACGCTGTATCTTATAATCGTTAAAATTTAATCAGACTTTATCCAGAAAATAGATACGCCGCTTAGAATTTACGAATGCGCCGTATCGAATTAATTAATCAAAAATCGATATTTATTTAAAATTAAATACGTCGTATTAACGAAAGTTAATGCGCCGTATTTTCGTTACGTTTAAAAATACGAGATTTTTGATTCAGAAGATGCGCCGTATCGATAGAGATCGATGCGCCGTATCTGTTTAATAATTCGAAAACTGTTTTTAATTAAAATAAAAGATACGCCGTATCTGCTAAAGCAGATGCGTCGTATGGCGTTAACGTTTAGAAAAAAAATTTTTTTTTATCAAAAACAGATACGCCGTATCTGCTAAAGCAGATGCGTCGTATTACTTTATCGCTTAGAAAAAATTTTCTTATTAAAAACAGATACGCCGTATCTTGGGGAAAAGATGCGTCGTATCGAATTAATTAAACGCGTTGTATTTAAAAAAATTAAACGCAATACGCCGTATCTGAGAGATCAGATGCGCCGTATCGTTTGATTTAGCACAGTACAACGATAGCAGAACAGAAAAAATATGAAAAATAAAAACAAAAATTAAAACACACAAACAAAAATAAACACAAAAACAAAAATAAAAGCAAACAAATAACACACAAAACAACAAATATGCAAAATAATACAATGATGCAATTAATCTAATAAAAAGAAAAACCTAATTAAAATACTAATCAAATTAACAGATAATAACAATTCACTCCCCGGCAGCGGCGCCAAAAACTTGATGCGCGTGATGTGTCGTTGCGGTTTAGCAGTTTTAATGCCTACTCAAGTTTTAAATTTATATTTAGCCGACTTATCAATAACACACACACTTAACGAGCAGTGTACCCGGTCAGTATGAATATAATTGTAAACACCCTAGGCAAATCCTACATCGGCTGTGGCCTGGAGAGATGCTGGGTTCATAAGATAACATTCGCCTTACAATGACACAACGCGTTTTGTGGTCTACTGCGAGTGGGGTTCTTAGGAACTGGCAGTTAAGCGTGCTCATGTGAGAGTAGTACTGGCTTGGGTGACCTGCCGGGAAGTCTTCAAATGAGGCCACAAAAACAAAGCCGTGAGCCTGCGGGCAAAGCGGACAATATTGTGGTCTGAGTAGGCGGGATGTTACAAGTGGTATCAGAGCCAGGTTGAGCCGTTCGGGATGGTAGGGCAAACCTCATCGAGGACGATGAGTCCCTAAGGGGGGTGATTGTAAACACCCTAGGCAAATCCTACATCGGCTGTGGCCTGGAGAGATGCTGGGTTCATAAGATAACATTCGCCTTACAATGACACAACGCGTTTTGTGGTCTACTGCGAGTGGGGTTCTTAGGAACTGGCAGTTAAGCGTGCTCATGTGAGAGTAGTACTGGCTTGGGTGACCTGCCGGGAAGTCTTCAAATGAGGCCACAAAAACAAAGCCGTGAGCCTGCGGGCAAAGCGGACAATATTGTGGTCTGAGTAGGCGGGATGTTACAAGGAGTACATTTACCCTTGACCTGTGTAAGTTAGGACCACTAAGCTTTCCCTGTAGGCGCTCGTAAGTCAACCTTTGAATATTGCTTTAGGATTTCCCTATAGGAACGTAAGTTTTGACCGGTAAGGAATGGGTAGACTATAAGGCATTTTTTTTAAGTATCTTTACTTCCGCATCACTCTGATTCGTGCCTTACTTTTGGTTAGATCCTATTGATATCACGTTGGAAAGCGAAAGCTTATGTTTTGCACCACCTAAGATTTGAACCTGATTAAATTTGGAAGGCATTGAGAAATTTCATAAAAATTGCCCGACACTGTTTGGATCCTTATCTTCAGATTCCTTTCATTAATCATTTTGATAAAGGCCCACGTTGCACTCTGATCATTTTGTTAATCACTTTGATGCCTATTCGGGCATTATGAGAACCCCATGGCGATGAAGTACTGTATATGTTTTGTTATATGTCTTTTCTCTTGATAAGTACCTATGAATCCTCCGACACTATTCAATTTCGTTTCGCCCATCTCTGTCCTTATAAGAAGCCTGGTGGTGTGTAACCACGAGGATAAGAGTGTTTTCCCCCTCATTTTTGAATGATAAAGCTATGATTTGCGAACCGTCTTTCTTTGAATAGTTAACTCCGATTTTATTCTGACAAGAAAATTGTGGGATGATCAGTCAAATATTGACAACTACCTTTCTATGTCTCACCTTTAACGTTTGCAATAATTTTGAACTCCCTACCATGAATACCGATTAATAAACCCTCTGCTATCACTATTACTCTGGAGTCTCTTGTGTTAATTTAGCGGGTATGAAGTTTTCCTAGAACCCATTTCGTACAGCAATGAATGAACCCTATCTTGGAAACTATTTGGCACTTTGAGTCGTCTGAGCTTGAACCTTGTATTAAACGTTATTTGGCACCCTGCGTTTCTGAATGCGATTTCTGATTGAACCACCAAGTTTTCCACCGAGGTATGAAGTAAGTTTGCCTAAGTGCATTTCTTGGCGTAATTCAGTTTTGTTTGCGATAAAGAAGAATGATGACAAGAGATATGTATTGATTTCTGGAAGCTGAACCATATTGCTATTTGGAACCAACATTCCTCCACCCTGAGACGACTATGTGTTTGTTTACATTTCAGAGCGCGAAGTTTCCTTCTGATGAATTGAGTCTATTCTTGGAATCAACCCCCCTATTCGTAATCGACTACTATGACGGTTAGTGGCGCTAATGGTATTAGCTAAAGCTCTGACTGTATCGTGAATTTGATAAATAATGTTTTCTCGTGAGTACTTGGACAAGTGGTCATTGTATGACTTAATAGTACGTTCAGAAACGAGGAAGAGCAGGAAAATCCTTTTCTTTGCACTTTCTTAGAAATTTGACGATCATTTGTTCATTCTGGGAGATTGATATTTGTTGATAACTGCGGAGGCTACCCCGAAGAGTGAAGACATTCCTTACAAGACAGAAGTGTTGGCGATGCAGAAGAAGGAATCTAGTCAAGACGGCGAACCTGGAGCTGATGAAGACATGCAGTCTAACTTCCCTATTCATCTTGGTTGTACTAAGATGAATTGAGAGCGGAAGCAGATTGGATGACGAAGAGATTTAAAGATCGTGCCAGAAAGCCACAACACTCCATCACATTACAAGAAGAACTGCAGGAGGCTCGACGAACCAGACACCAGTTCCGGATTTTTGGTTTCACTTCCCAATTGATGGACAGCCGAAGACAGATCAACCAGACTTGAAGAGATTAGATGTGTTGAATGAGCGGATTTTTGAAACAGACCCTCTATTCTTGGAAGAATTGATTCTATGAAGGCAGGAGTTTTGGCGACTAACTTTCATTTCCGTTGACCCTCTTAAGTTTTGTTATACAGTAATAAGTCCCTCTTATGATTTAAGTTCCCTAGAAGCATTTCAGTTCGTGTTTACCTTTCGTATGATTCGGTGATGACTTTGTTTTGAGAGATTTTGGCGACTTGTGGAAGATATGATGCTTGTGACGGCGTACCCCACTTCTGCTAGACAATCTGGGATTTTGATACTCTTGCGAATAGTTTTGTTTTCTCTTTTGACTATGGCATTTGATTTTGTTGAACTCTGAGACTGTAGAAGTACTAGGTGGATTAAGATAGGTGGTTTTGATTACGACTTGAGATAAAATATGACCATCATGAGGGCATATCTATATGATGCCAGTATTATGACGTCTGGCCAACGTGATAATACTTACATCATATAACGTGCACTTGTTGTGGGCATAGAATATCTTGGGGAGTACCTAAGAAGTTTAGAATTTGAACTCCGTTGGATTATCCGCGAATAGTGAGACTGTAGGTTCATCCTATCTATCCGTATAATCTGCTTTCGTTCATTAGGTATCTGATTGAGTTTGAACTCTCGATTTGAATGCTGTTGACCTCAGTTATAAGTCTTGAACTCCTCTTAGAACTTCCTACTGTTGGTGCAATTAATTCAATTTGAAATCTTGTTCGTATTCCATATGAGCTTTCCGGAAGATTCCCTTATCCTCCATTTTTGTTGCATGGCCTTTTGATCGGAATCAACCTAATTTGTCTTCGTCTGAGAAATTTGAACCCACCTCGTTTTGATTTGAGTCATGAGAAACTATTGGTCTGAAGATCTTTGTGGAAGAACCTCCTCGGGCGTGAGAATGTTGTGATGACCTTCTTGCGACTTGCTACGACTTCGTTTAACTGTGCGACTTCAAATTTCGAGGACGAAATTTTTTTTTGTTAGAGGGGAAGAGTTGTAAAACCCTAAAATTTCCATTCTTTGAAATTCCTATTTTGCCCCTCTAACTTTGAATTCATAAGAACATACAATTAATCATGCAAGAGAATTATAAATTATAACCTAAGTGTGACGTTAATATTACTCACATTGAAACTATACATTATACACTTAAATTAAAAAGAAACCTAAACTATATGTTATAAAATACATTTAATAAAGGATTAAACTAAGATATCTACATAATATAAAGTTTGTTACAATTAAAAACCTTCCTAAAAGAGGTACATTTTTTTTGTTCCAACTCACCAAGCGACAAACACAAAATTCAAAAGGATAAGAACTCCAATTCAGCCCATGAATCACGTATCACAGTTATACCATATCAATCACATTTATTCTCTTTATTTATTTCCTATTTGAAAAGAAAGAAAAAAATACGCTCCTCCTTGTTTACCATATGATACGGTCCTTTCTACCTCTCCTCTCTTCACACGACACAAGAAATAAACACACATAAGTTTTCTGTCATCTTTTCTCTCTAGGCTCTAAGGATTCGAAGTTGCTGCTGGGTGTTGTTCGTGAAGTAATAGGGTTCCAGGTTGGGTGTGTAAACACCCTAGGCAAATCCTACATCGGCTGTGGCCTGGAGAGATGCTGGGTTCATAAGATAACATTCGCCTTACAATGACACAACGCGTTTTGTGGTCTACTGCGAGTGGGGTTCTTAGGAACTGGCAGTTAAGCGTGCTCATGTGAGAGTAGTACTGGCTTGGGTGACCTGCCGGGAAGTCTTCAAATGAGGCCACAAAAACAAAGCCGTGAGCCTGCGGGCAAAGCGGACAATATTGTGGTCTGAGTAGGCGGGATGTTACAAGTGGTATCAAAGCCACTCCTGAGCCGTTCGGGATGGTAGGGCAAACCTCATCGAGGACGATGAGTCCCTAAGGGGGGTGATTGTAAGCACCCTAGGCAAATCCTACATTGGCTGTGGCCTGGAGAGATGCTGGGTTCATAAGATAACATTCGCCTTACAATGACACAACGCGTTTTGTGGTCTACTGCGAGTGGGGTTCTTAGGAACTGGTAGTTAAGCGTGCTCATGTGAGAGTAGTACTGGCTTGGGTGACCTGCCGGAAGTCTTCAAATGAGGCCACAAAAACAAAGCCGTGAGCCTGCGGGCAAAGCGGACAATATTGTGGTCTGAGTAGGCGGGATGTTACAATAATGGTAAGTAGAGTGTCGATCACTAAGAGTGGAACGTATTATCTCGTTATTCTAATCAGTATTTTAATATCCTAACGCAAGGGGGCTTCAGCCTGTGAGACTGGCACGATTTGTTTGCAATTAAATAATAAAATAAACCGATAGGCACGAATCAGCAAGTAGCACACACGTACACAGATAAATACTCGAGACAATAAGAGGGCTGTCCTTATGATTAAGTAGATTGTCACTTGTTTTATTGATAGCTTTATATGAAGTGTATGTAGTTAACCCTTTCTCGTTGGTCCTATTCTTATCGGCGAGTAAACCCTTAATGATTACTTATGTCTAAAAGTTATTCCTAAGTGATCAATTTAGTAATAACCGTGGGAGCCACATTATTTTCCGCAGTCAAATGCCCGCAAGCCACTAATAAACACAGAGGTTATCAATGCACTAATAAGTAGTAACCAAAGACATCAATATATAAACTTTAATTGATGGGAAAGCAAGTATTAAAGGGAGTGCAATCTTTCGTTGTCACATTACACAAGCCACCAATCCTGATGAATTAAAGTTTGCTAACACAATAAAACAAAACTACTTAATGAATTAAACACATGCAGCACCTTCTTACAGCTCTTGTATCTTCGTTTGGTGTGTCTTGTGCTGCCTCCTTGACTGAACTCGTCCTAGGGTTCTGCTGCTTCGGTCTTCGAATCTAATTTATTGCTCCCGAAATTCGTCTGGTCTTGGGGTATTTATAGTTTCTGTCTTAGGGAAGATGCAGCGCATCTAGTAAGTAGATGCGGCGCATTGACTTAACTTCGCGTGGGGTCCAAGATTATAATATTCAGGAATATTCGTACACCGCCAGAAGATGCGGCGTAACTCCATGATTAGATGCGGCGCATGTCCTCTTGTATCTTGGATCGTATCTGGTGGAATCTTAATAGAGATGCGCCGTATGTAATGAGTGAGATGCGGCGCATCTGGAGCAGATTAGTCTTGATCTTCTTCATTTCAGTAGACTCTTAACTTCTTGCATGTTTTGCTCCATAATTAGTCCAAAATCGCTAAGTTTCACCAAATGCTTGTTTTTACCTGAGAATTACAAAAGTAAACGATTAAGTATCAATCCTCGTACATAATATAGTAAAACAAGTCAAATTAATAGGATAATTGATAGTAATAAAATGTACTTATTTGAGTTCATCACTTGGTATTAACAAACCAAGTGTGGTTCTGATCTAGTCCTATCCTGTTTTATTGCCTATCAGTTGTAAGCAATTTTTACAATTTTCATTGTTTTATAAGTTTACTGTTCTACAGCTTAATTTTAGCTTATTATAGTAATTTTCTGCTTAATAATAGTTTATAATTGTATTACATCTGTATTATCAGTATTCAAATAGCCTTTTTTTTTATTTCTCTTAAAAACCTTTAAAAAAGGCCAAAAACAGTTAAGATAGCTTTTAGCTTATTAGAGCTTATTTCCTCATTGTAAATTTGCTTATTAGGTGATTTAGAGTCAAATAATAAGTAGTGTATCAGTTTCATAAGGTTATCTCAGTAGTTGTAGTTTATAAGTGCTTATTCAGTTTTATAAAGGGTGTTTGGATAAGTCCTGTTTTAGACCAAATACTCACTGTACTGTTCATTTGCCTTTTCCTAAGTTTAGTTTGAGCTTATTGAAAGCTATATAAGCTGTTGTTGTAAGGAGTTAAGTGCTTTTGAAGCTTTTTGAGGTTTTGAGTTTGTGGGGTAAAACTTGGATGCTCAACTGCTCACATAAGCTTGGAATAAGCTTGAGCTTATTTGTTGTCATATTTTTGTTATTTAGGGTCTATTAATACTGTATCCAGTAGTTAAGTGAAAGTCTTGTGGCTTAGTTTAGATTTGGGCTGAATATCACTATCATACTGCAACAGTATAGACTGAGCAGAACAGCATAAATAGCTGCTGATCTCAGCTTATTTGTGGCTTAACTAGATAAGCTGAGGTCTTGATTTTTGGTTTGCTTTTAGCTAGTAGTATAGGCTTTATGATTCTGAGCTTTGATTTCCATTTGTAGCTTATTAATTGGCTTAAAATCTGTCTGCAAGAACCCTATTAAGCACTGATTCAAACCTGCATCAAATTCAGGTTCACAACCATCTGATCTAGGTTAAAATTGGAGTTCAATTGAGTTGTTAAAATTAGGGCTTTTTGTATTTTAGTGTAGCCTGTAGTACTAGGAAGGTTTTGCCCCTCATAAGTTCCCATTTTTCTGCTTATTTATCAGCTTATTTTGATCTGCAAGTTGGGGATTTTACTGTCATTTCTGCATAATTTTTGATATTGCCCAAGTGCTTAATTGCTTATTCTGGATGCTTCCTTGTGCTTAATCAGTTGTTTTATGCTTAAATAAGTTATTTGAACTGTTTCTGAGCTTGTGGTATTCTTTAGTGCTCAAGTGCTTATTTTAGTGCTTATTTCCAAACTGCTTATTAGCCCATTTGCTTATTAGGGTTTAGATAACTTCTGATTTTATTTTTCCTAGATTAAGAATAATATCTTAGATTTACCTGCAATTTTTCAGAATTTTCCAAAGTCATTTACTATTTTTAAACCTTTTAATTAGTTTCTAATAGTTTTTAATTCATAATAAAAATATAAAAGTCAGAAAATTATAAATCTTTTTTCTAAAATTTTCTTTTATTATTTAGGATTTAAGAAAATTAAAATTACACTTGTAGGATTAGTTTTCTAATATTTTGGTTTTAATCCCGTTTTTTAGAATTCCCGTTTCGCGTTTTTATTATAATTTAGTTTAAACCTTAATTTTCCCGTGAGAATTTGTTTCTCATTTGTTAAAATAGAATTAAAAAAGCAAAATTCCATATCCCAATCATCAGTCACTCTAATCCCAAACCTTAAACGATTGCCCATTCACACCTCGTTGGGACACGACCCGGGTAATCACTTACCTGGTATCACACATATCACAACGTGAGTTTTTGCAAGTTAGCCTTTTTCCTAAAAGGTTAATTTTTCTTTATTTACGCGTATCCGTCTCGGAATATTTATATATACGTTTTCAGACGAATCAGTCTTGGGTTAACAGTCTTGAATGGTCTAGCAGTAGTAACTGCTTTTGTAACTGCTCCGAGTTTTGTTCTCTTTGACTTAGAGTGAAAGAGAGTTTGAGAAGTTTGCCTGTAGAAATTCACCCTATTGTTTTCATACCCAGATACCCATTTGTTACAGAAAGCTGCAAGATGATCAAAACTACCACATGTGTAACAAGCTTTATTATAAAAGAAAAAGTCATCACCTAATTGGTTAGACTTGAGGCCATTCCAATTTCTTTGGTTACCTCTGGGCTTGCTAGTGGATCTATATTGTTTACAATATTTAACTGGTTGCCTAACATGTTTAATGTTTGTTCTAGGCTTAACAATATCCTTTTTGATCACTTTAGGAACCCTTGTTCCTGCTTTCTTAACTACTTCAGGTTTAGACATAACCTGTTCATCTTCATCATTATCAGATACCCAGTCTTCAATGACTACTCTATCTGATCTTCTATCAGAGGACACCTTGTCCTCAGGAAGTGAAGTTTTACATAAACTTCCACTTACCTTCTTAGGTTCATCAACAACTAGCTTTGTTTTTAGCTGTACACCATATTGTAGCTCAGGTTGTTGAAATTCAGGGACACCTGAATTTTCTAGGTCAATCCCTGGGGGTTTAGGTATTCTTCTATAAGGAGGTGGGACACTCTTATATCCAATTCCTGATTTAGCTCTTTTGATCACTTGACATTCAATCATGTTAGTAACACCCCTAGAAGCATGTTCTAGTGTTTGTGTAGTCAAGTGAATGTTTCTATTTTCCTTTTTGACCCTATCAAAAGCCTCTCTTAAAAGCTTAATTTCAGCATCTCTAAAGAATATGTCTTGTCTAAGAAGAGCTTTGTCATCAGAAAAAGCAAGTTCATTTTCTTTTTTGTATATGATTTGCTTTTCTACTGATTCTAAACCACACTTATAGTCTACTAAGTCTTGTTGAGTTCTGCTTAGGACTTTCTTTTGGTCATCATAATGTTTGATTAAAGTTTGTAGTTCTGAAAGAGCTTTGCAAGTATTAGAACAAACTTTATGATTTTGTACCTCAGTAGAGAAAGCCATGAGTGCCATCTGTGAAGAATCTTCTTCTTCATCAGCCATGAAACTCCAATCAAAACCTAGCCCATCAATAGCTACCATAGCTTTTGAGTTTAGCTCAGTAACCTCCCTTGTTTTGGATGTGCTTCCAAAACCTTTGTTCTTGCTATCTTGCTGCCTTGGCCTTCTACATTCTCTTGAGAAGTGCCCCATCATGTGGCAGTTATAGCACTCTATCTTTGACTTGTCAAAACCAGCAGTATCAGTGTTGCTGATTAAGAGCTTCTTCCCCGTCCTTTGATAGAACTTCTTGGCTCTCATGCTAAGAAGAGAAATTTGCCATTTTAGGTCCATTTCCTCTAGATCATCATCATTGATCTCTTGGAGGTCTTCATAAGTGAGCATGGACCCGTCATTTTGACTTGTGAGAAATGCACAACAAGTCTTCTCATCCAAAATACCCATGGTACTGCTTGATGAACTAGCAGCACCAACACCATCAACAACTTTCACCTCTTCACTTGATTTTGAGGTACTAGGAGTTGACATAAATGCCATGTTCCCAGTATTAGAACTAGTACCTCCATTTTTCTTCAAATCTTGCTCCACAATCTTAAAGTTGCTATACAAATCTATCAGTTCCATTGTATCAAGGTCTGGCTTGTTCTTCCAGACAACAACATGTATAGCCCACTCTTCTGGTAAGCTTCTCAGAAATTTTGAGTTCAAATCTTCTTGAGGTATTTCAACCCCAAGAATAGCAAGTTGGCTCACAATATTCTGAAGCCTATTAAACATATGGTCAAGAGATTCATTGTTGGTAGAGGAGAAGTTTTCAAACTGCTGCTTGAGCAGTGTCTTGTGGGTTTTCTTGGTGGCTTCATTTCCACCATATCTGGCAACAATAGCTTCAAATAATGACTTGGCATCTTTGAACTTGCTGAAGTTTAAGAGTTGATCATTGGGTATGGTCATCATCAGCATGCTTCTTGCCTTTAAGTCATTTTTATTCTTTATTCTATCTTCTGCAGATGTTGGGGGTTGTTGCAGAGTTGTCACCACTTTGCCGCACAATGTTGATGTAACGGTTGTAGGCTGGTAAGAGTTTCCATCTTCAATAATTTCCCAAAGTGCATAGTCTTGCACTTGGAAATATTGCTCTATCTTCAGCCTCCACATTTCAAACTCATTCTATTTGAGCATGGGTAATTTTGCAGCAACATTCGTCTGAATAGATTCCATGTCCATTTCTTCTTCTTCTTCTAAATCAACTATATCAGCCTTGCTCTGATACCAATTGAGGGGATGCTTCGATACACCATAAGGTGGTTAAACCTTTGTTGCTTTGTGTATGTGATATATTGAGTTAATATGATTAAGTATGCGGAATCTACTTAACCACACTTAGAAGGTTATTTGGATATGGAAATGGAACAATTATGTTTGTTATAGAATAATGAACAAAGAAAGTTTGTCACCAAACGATTCAATATTATTCATAATAATACGAGTGATCTTCACTATCACTAGGGTTACAAAAACCTTGAATCTTATGTTTTTATGACTTATGCTATATGTGTTTGTTCTATGTTAACAGTTATGATCTAAATTAAGCACTTATAATATCTAGTCTAAGATTTCTCTTTTATAGTCCAAGAGAGATCTTTACAATATTGTCAAGTCTAATCGAACACATGCTTGAGAGTGTCAGTCATTAAGATACAACATGTATCTGTGTTTACAACTTGTTACTGAACACTTTGTCTAAAGATATTATCTACCTTGTATTGTTGACTTTAATACACATAATATCTTTGTATACTTATCTACTCAGCAACAGAATACTTCGATAGTTATCCACTTAGCAGTAGAAAGTTCTTCACCAGCAGTAGAATCATTCAGCAGTAGAATGTTTAACACTAGCAGTAGAATGAAATGCAATAGCAGTAGAATGATACTTAAGAGTATTTCTTGAGCAGAACCCGATATTAATCTTCTTGAATATTTAATTCCCAACAACTTCCGTGGCTTCCCGAGTTGTTGATTTGATTGCCGACTTGGGTGATAATAGTAGGTAGTAAGTTTTGAAGTTGTTGAGCGATGATGGTGGCAAAATCAGGATTTCCACCATCGTTGTCGTCGTTGTTACTAATGCCGCGACCACCTCCTCGACCTCCACGTTCACTAGTCCTTCCACCTCTTAGTGTGGCATTTCCTCGGTTAGCGTTGCGAGCTGATCTCCTTGATGCCATTGTCTCTGCATGGAAAGACATTTAGCGAATGTCAGAGATGAGGGAAAACCCGTTGACTTACCGATCTATACTTAACGTTCTCACAAAACCCCGTCACTAGCTGTTACCTTAGAGGGGTCAATGCCGATTAAAGTATGCATGATTACATATGTCCACGTGTGTTGTGATGCATTTATAATTATGTTGGCCACCATAATTATAACTGCCTCCTTCTACACGTGTACATATCACCAAGCATACATATCTCGACGTTAATTAAATGGTGATGGTGTAGGGTGATTATCTCTCAGAAGATCCTCGAGCGAATTCATCAAATTTTCTGCGGCTAAGTGATAACCTTTATTTAACTTAATCCCATGTCTCATCAAACAAGAACTGTCACAAGATTAAGTAAATAGCCAGTTATCATTGAGCTCCACGCTTCTGATGACCCGACTAAATTATGAGATTTTCCCTATTGGTACAAATACTATAACATCTAACAGCGCGCAAATAAATGGGAAAAGTTCTACGTATGTAAGGTGATAGGGATAAGAGTCTCGACATATATAGTAGTTATAGTCTAGACTCCTAAATGCAACCTAGTTATCTATAACCAAGTCTCTGATACCAATATGTAACACCTCCAAATTACCGCAGCGGAACAGTAGTGTCAAGGGGGTATTACTTCATAATTGTATGATGTTCACAATATATATAACACATATGGGTAAAGATTTAGGCCGAATAGTAGATGAATTCTAGAGAGAGAAATAGAAGGTTGGGAGCCTTTAGTGAGAGAAAGAAGTAGAGATTAGATTTATGTGTGAAAGGTCCAACCCTTCCCTTGTGTGGGAAGGGCTTTATATAGGATTACATATGGTGCCCTGTGTGGGTTGTGGAGTGAGCTGACAGAGGGTAAAGACCCGAACTACTCTATGAATACTTTAATAACTAAACTATTACTAATATTACTAATAATCCTATGAGCTAGTTAATACTAACATATACTCGGGGTGACCGAGTCTTCATATGAATAATTGTATTTCTAACAATCTCCCCCTAAGGGAGGTCACCCCGGAAATAATGTTTTGAATTCTAGCATTTTATCATATGACTATGACTTCCTAGCTCGTAGTTCTTGATTCTTCAAAGTCATTAATCTTTGTGCGTTCAGCAGCGAACTTTTGATGACTGATCTTTTGTCTTGGATGATCTTTGAGGTTTCTTTGAGAATATCATCCAACATATATCTTCAAGTCATCATGCAGCATCTCCTCCATATGAAGTTGTGATCTTTGAGCCTTCCTTGAGATCATCAGCCACCGTAAATCTCCGAGCTCATCAGTTGTAGTATTATTGCCTCCATGTGATTTTTGTGACCTTTGAACTGCATGCTCACACTTTTCTGGATCATGATACCTTCATCAGAGTTGCAGAAGCTATGTTGTAGGTCTTTTAACTATCATGATGTCTTTGATAATGATTTGTAAGTGTGAGCATGGGGTGTGAGTTGACATGTCTCTTCTGGAATCAGGAACCACCATCACCATCTTTATAGTAAATCTGAAATAAAATAGTTAGCAATAAAGTTGGAGAACGAATATGGCTTTGTCATTCGCTCGGTGTGGTTGGATTAACCTTCGGTTCCGTGAGGACCGACCTGTGATCAGGTAGAATTCCCTTTAAAGAGAATTCTCCTTGACAGGAATTTCCAGTTTGTTTTATAGACTCATCCAACGAATTATCATTGGAGTCGTCATAACAAGCATGTTCTCTTACTGGAACGTCTCAAAGCAGACAACACGGTAGAGTGAATCAGTGAATTAAATTAATTGATTAAATGAGACCGTCAATCCATTTCCTGGAACAGGATTGATTCAAAAGTGAATCGCTCCATTGTTTCTTTCCAGTTGTCACAGGTTTGATCCATGAAGGATCTCACATGTTACCCACTAAGAGCTTGTTTGATGTTGGCTCTAGAAGGATTTCCATCTTCATTGTGAATACTTTACGTATCACTCGGATGTTCTGGCAATACCACAAGGATAATGCGTAGGACTCTTTAACATATATTTTCTTACTTTTCACGGTGTATGAAACAGTAAGCATATTGGAAGTATGTCCTAATGAGATTTATGGATGATCTCTTGGCTCTAGACTCAATAGTGCATTTTTGATTTAGTGATCGGAGGCTGGAGAGGACTGCTACCTTTTCAATATCATCTAACTCGGAGTGAGAAAGACAATAGGAATGTATTGATCTCCGTGACAGATGAAACAAGAGTCCTTTGAGGGACCTTGAGTGGCTAGGGAAGGTTGTGCAGCGTATCACTGGGTCCATGATACTTTGTCTTCAATGTCAGCAATCAACTTAGTGATTCTGACAGCATATGTATTGACCCGGTTTCTTCCTAAAGTGTAAGGAGGGCTTCTTTCTTTTCACCCTTTATCTTTACATTTCTTTTTCATTCTTCAACCCCTTCAGTGCTTACCGAGACTTCATCACTAGCACCTTGTTGGGTTTGTTCCAGTACTAGCTCCATCTCAGTCGGCACTCTTCCCTTATTCACTTTTCTCATTTTTAATCATTCCTAAGGACTTCTATTCTAACTAGAGGATTGTCCCTGGGAAGATCCCTCCGGTTCTGGCTGGATCATGGGAACTAATACCTAACCTCACCATCCTTATAACTCCAGTACATTAAAATAAGATTGGTCGGTCTTTGGTATTTTTCCACAATTGCCATCATAAACCATTTGCTCCCCCTCAATATGTGCATCGATATACGAAAGAGTTTAGCACATATTTGGGAGCCTACACATGAGTCCAAAAGATCACATTTTATCAGATTTCATATTTAAATCACATTCTCTCCCCCGATCAAAAATTTCAAACCATTTGAGATTTGTGATCCCAATTGATTTAAATAAGTTAGAAATTATGGGAGAAAATGTGGTCAGTTTTAATATGTGCTGATTATGGAGCATACTATGCTCCCCCTTAAACCAAGAGAGAGTGTCACTGCTGATGTTGCACAAAGTTTAAAAAGGTGTCAGAAATTTTGAACAAAAACTCTCCCCCTCAATCAATGACCCGTTTTCTATTTAAAGAGCTGTAGACATTCAATTGAGCGACAAGTGTTTGTGAAAATTTAAGTCCAGTTACCACCTTGTGAAACACCAAAACTCTCTTGAAGACTTCTCTTCTTATACAAGAAATGATGCACTGAATCGGACATCAAATCGAAGAAACATGGATATAAAGTAATCCATGCCCAGGTGAACTTCACCCAGTTGGAGGAACAGCCGTCTTTTTGGCGACATGCTTTCCCCATAGTAAAGCACGGGTTGCAGAATGAAGTAACTGCAAGCCATTTAGACATGTTTTAACCGGTTAGTTTAACTTCTGCTCGAGCTTCATTTAAAGACCCGTGTCATTATTGAATGACATTTCTAGGACCGTAAATTTTATCGATAAACAGAAGACATGCCTAGAGGAACTATTTTTGGTATTTTTGTGTTTTTCAGATTTTTATGGTTTTTATAAGTTTTATATTTTTCTCTTTTCTTTTTGGTTTAAGATATATACAAATATATACAAGGATATGTGAAGCAAATCCTTTACTCCTCGTTTTCTTCTTGAAGACTCTTGAGTGTTTCTGGAGTCAAACTCTTCATGCTAAGTCGCGGGAGAATAAATTAAAACCGTTCTCTCGGAAGTGCCTTAGTGAAGATATCAGCCAACTGAAACTCTGTCCTCACGAAGTAAAGTTCAACAACCCCTTTTTCCACCTGTTCCCTTATAAAGTGGTGTCGGATGTCGATGTGCTTTGATCTGGAGTGTTGGACGTTGTTGCAGCAAAGAGCTATGGCACTTTTGTTATCACAATACAGAGGGATCTTGTTGTATGCCAAGCCATAGTCTGAAAGTTGTGACCTCATCCAAAGAATCTGAGCACAGCATGCAGACATGGCGATGTATTCAGCCTCTGTTGAAGATATAGACGTACTCATTTGCCTTTTAGATGACCAGCTGACCAACTTATCTCCCAGAAATTGAGCACCTCCCGATGTACTCCGACGAGTGTCTTGACACCCCGCATGATCTGCATCTGCATAGGCCGTGAGTGCCATGGCGGTGTCCTTAGGATACCAGAGACCCATGTGAATAGTCCCTTGAAGGTATCCAAATATGATGTCATCTACGTAGATCTGAACAATAAGTAGATGATTACCAGTCTTCCTAGTGAATAGAGTAGGATCAACAACACCTTTGGAGAAACCTTTAGCCAGAAGAAACTTTGATAGAGTATCATACCACGCCCTAGGTGCTTGCTTTAGCCCATACAGAGCCTTCTTCAAGCGGTAGACATGAGTAGGGCGCTCAGGATCAACAAACCCTTCTGGTTGACTAACATAGACTTCCTCTTTCAGGTCACCATTTAGAAATGCTGTCTTGACATCCATTTGGTAGACAATCATGTTTTGACTGGCAGCATTAGCTAGAAACATTCTGATGGCCTCAATTCTAGCAACTGGTGCGAATGATTCTTCAAAGTCTATGCCCTCTTCTTGACGATATCCTTTTGCAACAAGTCGAGCCTTATTCTTTAGAACGTCACCATGTTCATCAAGTTTCACCTTAAAGATCCACTTGAGAGAGATAATCATTGCACAATCTGGAGCGGGCACTAATTCCCATACTTCAAGTCTATCAAACTCATGAATTTCTTCTTGCATTGCCTGAAACCAACAGTCTTTAGACATTGCATCTTTGAAATCTTTGGGTTCGATTTTGGAGAGTACAGAATTAAAGAAGCACCACAAGGCATTGGTGGCGAGTTGCTTTCATGTGGATACCGGACGAGTGGGATTTCCAATAATGTTGTCAATGGGGTGATCGTTGGTCCACTTTCTGAGATGATCATGTGGTTGAGGTTGGTGAACAGATGTTGCCGTGTTGTGATCTCCTGAATAGGATGTCTCTGTAGAAGATTCAGGAGCAAATACATTCTCAAATGGAACATCATCAATAGGAGCAAAAGGATTCACTTCAAAAGAATTGTCATCTGCAGATCCTTGCTGCACCGAAGAAGATTGAATATTTGATGATGAGGGTGATTGACTGGCAGATGGTGCATCTTGACTGATTGAGACAGATACTGATGGACCTTCTGAGTTTTGTGGAATTTGAGCATCAGCAACAGGAGGTACTGTAATGACCGAACTCCTTTCTTTATCACACACAAACACACGACACAATGAGACACTCAAGAACAATATAAAGATGAGAAATAATGTAAAGTGGATCGTATGGTTTGGATTGAAACCGAATATATATTAGCTTTGAAAGAGATAATACACAAACTAGAAATGTATACACTTACACACACTCTCACCTTTTTCTATGAGGACTAAGAACTAATGTGGTGAGAGTGTGTGATTATATATGTCGACCTAGCCAACACCAAAGGGATTGGTGGGCTTTTACTTGGGCTTTGGAGTGGGCTATACTTTTATCACATACAATACAAATATAACTAATACATATAGCCCACTAATTAGACTAAACATTACACTTGACACTTAAGTTCCATTAGCAAATGACCATCACTTTCACAATTAAATAAATTAATTGCTAACAATCTCCCTGATGAAGCGAAAAGTGTACCGCTTTTAGGGGGTCATTTAAGCCCTAAATCGTATTTATTTGATCAAATATTGCCCTAAATCGTTCCTTTTGTCATTTTAGGTACTTTGGAGAAGAAATCTGGAAAAGGAAGCATTTTGGACGTTTTTGGAGCATAAATGTGAAGAAAACGACAAAGTCTTCAAAGTTGCTGGAAAAGTACACTTGACGGCGTCAAGAATTGTTCCAGACAGCGTCATGGCTTGGCAAAAGAGGTGGATATGAAAAATACACGTGACGCGCCAGAGAGTTTTACAATGGAAAGTCTGACGGCGTCACCCTTTAAGGTGATCAAGGCCATCACGGTTTAAGTTAAAGAGAGACGGCGTCAAGCCCATTTCTGACGGCGTCAACCCTTTATAGGCCAGAGCGGATTTTGGAGGATTAAAAAGGGACGGCGTCAGGAAGACCATCCGGGAACCCTAGCCACGGCGAGGTGACGGCGTCACCTCCTACAACGTGACGCCGTCAGCCACTAAACTCTATATATAGTTTTGCAATTTTTATTCATTAGTGTGCAACTTTGTGAGGAGAAACCCTAGACGATTTTTCTGCCATTTTTAAGGGTTTTATACCCTTGGATCTCCCATGTTTAATTGAAGATAAGTAATCATTTAATCAATTAATATGTCTATGTGTTGTTTGATTATATCTTGTTCTTGTCTTTTAATTAACATGCTAGGCTAGATTTATCTTGTGTTTTCTTAGATCTAATGAAACCTAACTATTGATTATTGGTTATTAATGTGTTATTAATTGTATTGGATGATTGTTTATCGATGTTAGGCTTAATAAAACTGGCTAACTTCCTATACGGTAACTTGCTTGAACGTCTTAAGAAACATGAACCAATGCGTACTAAGGTTTTTATGGTTGTATTTAATGCATGAGCGAATTCTAGTGATCCCATGTTAGGAGCTTCTTAGCCGGCTCGACATAGGAGTGAAGTAGGAGCTTGTAGAGTTGGGTAAGTACGTACGCCACCCCACGATTGGTATTAAGGAATACACCCGTCATCCACGCAATTAATACACACTAATCAACCGGTAAAAGATAGTTAGGGAGTAAGGAAATCTAAGTAAACACATTTCTCTCCATATAAGTTCCACGACCTTTTCATTTTCAGTTATTTTATTTTATTTGCACTTGTAGTCATTTGGGTTAGTTGACTAGCAACTAATTCCGCCCACTCCTTCAAACCCGAGATTTTACTTGCTTTTATAAAAAATATAAAAAAATACAAAAAGAATCTTTCCTCACCCTTAGACCTATTAGAGTAGTTTTTCAATCTTAACGACACTATTCCCCTAGAGAACGATCAATCCCCTGGTACTTGCCACTTCACTATACTACATCGGTCAGGTACACTGCCTGGTGGGGATTGCAAGCCTCTTGAGATCCCTCGAGAGGTAAAACCTGTTGTAAGGTCGCAAAACCACGCATCACTCCCCCTAAGGGATGGTCATTTCAATGATGCCCCTGTGATTGGTCTTTTGCCTTCAATGTCTTGAACTTTGTGTGTCAATGTATAATAGTCTTCATTCATTGTTCCTTCATGCACTGTGATCTTCAAAGAATCGTCTTTTGGTCGTTCTTGCCTTGATCTACTTCTTCTGTCCAGATGCGTCGTCGTAGTAGATGATGATGGTAAAATGGACTTTCGTCGGTACCTGCATAAGACAGTTAGCAATAAATCGTCCAGCGCTTATAGGTGCAGATTTCGAGATTGTTATCAGCATAGTGAGAAAACTTTCTCTAATCTTTACCAAGGCCGTTGAGAGCCTCTGAAGTATACTGAAGTATCACTTCAAGACTGTAGACCGTTTGAAGCGAGTAACCATCATGACATAAGGCAAGATCCTTAGATCTTATTAAGACTCATACAACTTGTATCCTTTAAGGTGAATACAAGTGTATTGCATAGGAAGTGTTCCTAAGAGATCTTTGATGAATCTCATGTCTCTAGACTCAATAAAGTGCGTTTTGGTTTTAGTCATCGGAGGCATGGAGTAGTGTGCCACCTTTTCAATATCAACTCATCTCGGAGTGAGAGGTCGATAAATTATGTAGTGTTCTCCGTGAGAAATGAAACAAATATCTTTTAAGAGATATCTGAGTGGCAAGGAGGGGTGGTGCAACGCGTCACTGGGTCCATGACGTCTTGTCTTCAATATCAGTATCACCTTAGTGAGTACCGATAGCAGATGTATTGACCCGGTTTCTGACCTAAGTTTTCATGGAGGGCTATTTCTTTTCACCCTTTCATTAAACTTTTCTTTTTAATTCTTCAACCCCTTCTTTCTCCTTTCTCATTTACTCCTTTTTTCAATCTTACCTAAGGACTTCTAATTCTAAACTATTGGAATCGTCCTTGGGTAGATCCCTCCGGCTCTGGCGGACCATTGGACATAACCTAATCATAATCACCTTATTTCTCCATGATTATCCTAGATTATCGATCACAAACCATGAAACCTTTTGAAAATCTCTCAAAGTGTTCATGAGTAAACACATTTGGTTAACACATTGAGAGTTTTGCATTTTTGAAATACTCCCCCTTCACATGTGCTCATGCATTTTTGAAATAGTATGCACATGTTGGGTAGAGTTCGCACATTTGAAATGATCGATTTTCAATGAACATGACCTTCGCGAGACACGCTTACATCACTAGTTAGACTAGCTTGAAATTATTACCCGTCCCGGTCATATTCAAAGATCATCTCTCGAATTGGTACATTCTACTCAGACAAGTCCTTTGCGAGACACGCTTACATCACTAGTTAGATTAGCTTGAAATTATTACCCGTCCAGGACATGTCTTTTCGATAACGGACATTTAGTTTCGTCAATTCGAGGGGTAAAACTGAGTCTTTTGATTCAATCCAAAAAACTTGTTTGATCGCATTTTAATCAGGTCCTCTACCCCTTATATCTAATTACCACTTAATCTCCCCCTCAAAAATAGCATGAAGTAATATTTTTGAAAATAGTTGATTAAAATGAAGCGTTTTTGGAGAGACGGACTGATTGTAGCATGAAAGCGGAACATTTTTCTTTTTGAACTCCCCTTAAACAAGGCGTATGTTTAAACATTTGAGTTTAAAAGCATTTAATGATTTAACCGGGGGCGAATCGAGGTTTTTGTGAGCACAAAATTTATAGAAAGACTTTGAAAAATCTTTTTGAAACAATCTTTGTTAAGTGCTCACGGTTTTTGCTTTTTGCCATTAACATTGCGAGTCCTGATCAGAAATAATCAGAAGTCATCAATGTAGCCTTTATATGAAATCTTTTCGAGTTGGAGTACCCGAGCTACAATGAAAGATTTCACGATAAAGCACGGCTTCCGTACTGAAATATACGAAAGCCTTAGTGAAGAAATTTTGAGAAACGACATGTTTTGGAAAATTTTTAAATGAACTCCCGCTCAAGCATCTGTACATGCCCGTATCATTGTTGAATGACATTTCTAGATACGTACAAAATATTGATTAGACGAGAGACATGTCGTGAGAAGAATATTTTTGGTTTTTGTGTTTTATATTTTTTATGTCTTTTTGAAATTTTCTATTTTTATATTTTGTTTTTCTGAAAAATATTTACATGCGAAGCTTCATGAGATAATTCACAAAGATTCGAGAAGACTTTCTAACTCTTCGGGAGTTAGGCTTCGCATTCCAATTCGACGAACTAAGTTTTCAAACCGCTCTTTTGGGAGGGCTTTAGTAAATAGATCGGCGAGTTGGTATTCAGTCTTCACGAAAAATAATTCAACAGTACCCTCTTCGACGTGTTCCTTGATGAAGTGATAGCGGACTCTAATATGCTTGGTCTTCGAGTGTTGCACTGGATTGCACGAGATGGCTATGGCACTTTTCGAGTCGCAATACAGAGGTATGCGGTCGAAAGAGAAACCATAATCTGTTAGTTGTGTCCTCATCCATAGAACTTGGGCGCAACACGCATATAGAGACACATACTCGGCTTCTGCCGTTGATAAAGCAGTACAGTCTTGTTTCCTTGATGACCAGCCTACTAGCTTTTCTCCCAAAAATTGAGCTCCGCCTGATGTACTCTTTGCTGTTACTTGGTGTTAGGAATTAAGCTTAAGCAGTTAAGACTGTTGGAGGTAACAGTTAGGACTGTTGAAGATTGAAGTTAAGACTGCTGAAGAGTGTTGAAGACATGAGCAGTTAAGACTGCAGAGAGAAGAGTTAAGACTGTTTATGATTTGTGTAAAGTAGATAATTATGGAAAATATATTGTGTATATCGTATAAGAATAGATTAATAGTTATCTTGCACAGGAATCCTTGGTCTATAAAAGGATTGCCTAGGTTAAGGTTTAAAAATATGATACACGAACGCATACACAACACATACGTATTAGAAAGATTCAAGGTTGTAAACCCTAGTGATAGGAAGATCACTCATATTATTTGCTAATAATATTGAATCGTTGGAAGTTATTTATTCTGTGTTTCTTTGTTTATTCAATTCATACAAAACACATAAGATCCTCTAAGTGCTAGCTAGTAAATTCCGCGTGCTAGACTAAGTATAATTCTATGATGAAGCGAAAAGTGTACCGCTTTTAAGGGGTCATTTAAGCCCTAAATCGTATTTATTTGATCAAATATTGCCCTAAATCGTTCCTTTTGTCATTTTAGGTACTTTTGAGAAGAAATCTGGAAAAGGAAGCATTTTGGACGTTTTTGGAGCATAAAAGTGAAGAAAACGACAAAGTCTCAAAATCGGCTAAAAAGTACCTTTGACGGCGTCAGGGATTACCCTGGACGGCGTCATGGCTTGGCAAGAAAAAGGTGGATGTGAAAATTACTCATGATAAGCCAGAGAAATTTGCATGGGAATTCTGACGGCGTCACCCTTTGGAGTGATCAAGGTCGTCACGGTATAAGTTAAAGAGGGACGGCGTCAAGCCTTGATAAGCCAGAACGGATTTTGGAGAGCTAAAGAGGGACGGCGTCAAGAAGGCCATCCGGGAACCCTAAAAGCGGCGAGGTGACGGCGTCACACTCCATAACGTGACGCCGTCAGATCTGAAAGTCTATATATAGTTTTGCAATTTTTTGTCATTAGTGTGGAACTTTTGTGGAACTTTGTGTGTGAAAAACCCTAAGACGATTTTAGCAGCTTTTTCAAGGCTTTTTGCCTTGAGATCTTCCATGTTACATTGAAGATAAGTTATCAATTAATCATTCAATATGTCTATGTGTTGTTTGATTCTATCTTGTTCTTGTCTTTTGTTTAACATGCTAGGCTAGATTTATCTTGTGTTTGCTTAGATCTAATGAAACCTAGCTATTGATTATTGGTTATTAGTGTGTTATTAGTTGTATTGGATGATTGTTCATCTATGTTAGGCTTAAGAAAACTGGCTAACTTCCTATTCGGTAACTTGCTTGAACGTCTTAAGAAGCATGAACCAATGCGTACTAAGGTTTTTATGGTTGTATTTAATGCACAAGCGAATTCTAGTGATCCCATGTTAGGAGCTTCCTAGCCGGCTCGACATAGGAGTGAAGTAGGAGCTTGTAGAGTTGGGGAAGTACGTACGCCACCCCACGATTGGTATTAAGGAATACACCCGTCATCCACGCAATTAATACACACTAATCAACCGGTAAAAGATAGTTAGGGAGTAAGGAAATCTAAGTAAACACATTTCTCTCCACATAAGTTTTACCACCTTTTCATTTTCTGTTATTTTATTTTATTTGCATTCGTAGTTACTTGGGTTAGTTGACTAGCAACTAATTCCGCCCACTCTTTCAAACCCGAGATTTTACTTGCTTTCATAAAATTATAAAAACATTAAAAGAATCTTCTCTCACCCTTAGACCTATTAGAGTAGTTTTTCATACCTAACGAACACTATTCCCTGTGGAGAACGATCAATCCCCCGTACTTACCACTACACTATACTACATCGGTCAGGTACACTGCCTGGTGGGGTTGTAAGCCTCTTGAGATCCCTCGAGAGGTAAAACCTGTTGTAAGGTCGCAAAACCACGCATCATTCTACGTATCACATCTAACACAAGGAGTGTGTGTAGATCCGGTCAAGTGGTATCAAAGACAGGTTTTGCTGATACATAGATTTAGAAGATCCGAGAAGAACAAAGATGGACATGGAAACGACACCATCCACAACCAACATTGCTGCTAAGCTTCCTATGCTTAAACCTAATGAGTTCGACATGTGGAGACTTCGTATTGAGCAGTTTTTCCAAGTGCAAGACTATGCACTATGGGAGATCATTGAAGATAGAAACTCTTTTACCCCTGTTGAAACAACAACTGTTGTTGAAGGTAAATCTGAGACTACAGTGCAGACAAAGCCAACTACTAATGAAGAGAAGGCAAGGTACAAGAATGATATTAAGGCTAGAAGTTTGCTTCTGATGTCTATTCCCAATGATCAGTTGCTGAATTTTAGTAAGTTCAAGTGTGCTAAATCTCTTTTCGAAGCTATTGTTGCAAGATATGGTGGGAATGAAGCCACCAAGAAAACTCAGAAGACCCTTCTCAAGAATCAGTTTGAGAACTTTACTGCAACAAATAATGAGTCGTTGGATCATATGTTCAATAGGCTTCAAAAGTTGGTGAGTCAATTGGCTGTTTTAGGGATTGAGACGCCTCAGGAAGATCTCAACTCTAAATTTCTGAGAAGTCTACCTTCTGAATGGGCTATGCATGTGGTAGTATGGAAAAACAAGCCTGATATAGATTCCATGAGCTTAATGGATCTATATAGCAACTTCAAGATAGTTGAACATGAGATTAAGAAGTCTGCTGGATCAAGTTCAAGCTCAAGCTCAGGGAATTTGGCCTTTGTATCAACTCCCAGTTCCTTAAGTCCAGATGAAGAAGTGCAAGTTAGTGGAGCAGTTGGAACTGCTAGTGCAAATATTGGTACTGCTAGCACCTCAAGCAGTACTAGTGGACTTTTGAATGATGATACTTATTGTGCTTTTCTGACTACTCAGCACAATGGAAGTATGTTGACTCATTCAGATCTTCAAGAGATTGATGAAGATGACATTGAAGAGATGGATATTAAGTGGCAGCTCACTTTTCTCAGTTTGAGAGCTAGAAGATTCTTGAAGAAGACTGGCAAGAAGATTGTCATAAACAGTAATGATGTTGTAGGGTATGACAAATCCAAGATTGAGTGCTACAATTTCCACAAGAAAGGCCATTACTCAAGGGAGTGCAGATTGCCAAGTCAACAAGATGGAAAGAGTAGAGCATATGGAAACAAGTCAAGAGTTGTGGAGGTTACTGATTCAAGCTCAAAAGCCATGGTTGCTATTGATGGCTTAGGATTTGACTGGAGCTATATTGCAGAGGAGGAAGCAGAAGCATCTACAGAGGTTGCTCTCATGGCATTTTCTGATTCTGAGGTACAAGTTTCAAAATGTTCTAAATCTTGTGAAGCTTTAAAAGAATTAGAAACACTTAAAACAAGATATGAGAGTCAGTGGAGAGAATTAAAAGAAACTGCTTTTAGCTTAGCAAATCATAAGAGAGCTTTAGCTGTGTTAGAAGAGAAAATTGTTCATTATCAAAAAAATGAGTCTAAGTTTTCTGATGATATGATTATTGTTAAGAGAGACTTAATGTTTAGAGAGAATGAGATCACTGTTTTAAAACAAGAATTAGAACAGGTTAAGAAGGCTAAGGAGAACATACAGATGAGTGTAGAAACTCTTGAATACACATCAAAAGGTGTTAAACAGATAATTGAAAGTCAGATCCAAAATAAAGCTAAGTCAGGTCTAGGATATAAGTCTGTCCCACCTCCTTATAGAGGAATTCCATCACCCAAAGGTATAGACTTAGAACACACAGGACTCCCTGAATTTCAATTACCTGAACTTAACTATGGTCCTCAACCTAAGAAGGAAGTAGTTGATAAACCTGTGTTTGTTAGTGCAAGTGATAAATCACTATCTGAGGACAAGGTGTCTTCTGATAGGTCCTCACCTAAGGACTCAGATGCTCCAACAATTGAGGAATGGACTTCTGATGATGAGGATGATCAGGCTGTGGTTAAGCCTGTTAGTGATAAAGTGGAGGAACCAAAAGTTCCAAAGATGGTTAAACCTGAGACTGTTAGGCCTAGTTCAAATGCCAAACCTTTTAGACCAACAGTTAGGTATGCAGAGATGTATAGAACCACAAACAAGCCAAGAGGTAACCAGAGGAATTGGAATGACCTCAAATCCCACTAATTAGGAAAGGATTTTGTTTGCTATAGGAAAGCTTGTTACTCTTGTGGTAGTTTTGATCATCTTGCAGCTTTTTGTGATAAGTATGTTAGAGGGTATTCAAACAAGAGCATGTGTCTAGAGAGAACTAAAACTCCTCCTAGGAATGATAAGATGATACCCAGATCAGTTCTTTTGAGGTTTGGACCTAGAGCAGTTCCAACTGCTAGACCAGCAGTTCCAACTGTCAGACCTATAAGACCAATTCACTCAAGGCCACCAGTTCAAGGTGCAAAAATGTTTTCCAAATCAGCACCAAAAACTGTTAATAGACCCTTTCATCAGAAAGCAGTGGTAAAAAATCAAGTTTGGAAACCTAAGGTAACAACTGCCAAGCCAGCAGTTCCAACTGCTAGCAGGGTAATTGGTACTGGTGTGAATAAAAACACTGCTAAGGGAAACATGGGTATTGGGGTGAATGCTTCAGCATGTTGGGTATGGAGACCAATTCAACCTAATGGTGCTAAGACTGTTTTGAAAAGAATGAATTATGTTGATGCTAGAGGAAAGCCTAAGTCTATTTTGGCTTGGGTTCGACAAGAAAATTAATTTTTCTTGTTATATGCATTGTTAGTCATATGCTTGTATTTGGTTTCTTTGTTTTTGGACTAACAATTGCAGGATTGGAAAGAAAACACCAAGGGATTATGAATGCTTGATGTTTTGGACTAAATGGTGTTCTGGAGATTAGTATGTGATTCTTGCATACAACAAATGGTAATTGGTTCACCATGTCTTATCCACATAAGAACCAACTAGTCCAGAGCAAACGGTTTCTGGTAAAGACTAATCAAATCCGTTTCTGGTTGACAATTTACCAAAAATTGTATGGTTATCAGCTCACCATATCTTAATGTGAAGAGTTGGCTAGTCCAAAGCAAACGGCTATTGGTAAAGACATATCAAATCCGTTGATAGCTGATAGTTTGCTAAAAACTATGTATGAGCCATGTTATTTTAAAATTCTTATTTCAAAAAGTTAGGACGGCTCAATAAAAATTTTCAACAGTTGAGACGGTTAGTACAAAATATTGGTACGGTTCAACTAGTCGTTATGACTGACGTGTCGGTAATTAATTTTGAGGTAAAAACTAGCCGTTGGCGGTTTGTTGTGATTTTTACTGGATGAATTACGGATTTCGAGGGATCCTCTTATAGATATTTTTAACTTTTATTTTATTATATCCTTATACTAAAATAAATAGTTACCATATTCTTTAAGTCGGTCAACTTGAAACCCTAACTCTCTCCATAAACTCTCAATATTACTTTCATCTTCTATCTTTTCACTCAACATTATTACTATTCACGACTGTTAACTAATATTTACTGCTAAGAATGGCAAGATTGGAGTTTGTTAAACGTCACAACCAGGTTGCGTTTTTAGAGAGAACAGAGCAAGGAGATGGGCCAAAATTTTATGAGGTTGTGGATTTTCTCAATCACTCTCACATAAGGTATGCTCTAACTGTTTCTCCTACTCTTTATGTTTCGCACATCACACAGTTCTGGCAGAATTCATATATCTTAACAAGTGATGATGGAAACTTAGAAATTCATACTAAAGTAGATGGCATTAAATTTGTTGTTACCGAGTCTATACTTAGGAGACATCTTAAATTAAATGACTCAGATGGTATCCACACTATGCTAAATACTGAAATTTGGGAAGAACTTGAAAAAATGGGGTATAATACATCTGAACATAAATTGACTTTTCAAAAGGCATGTTTTTCACCCCAATGGAGATTTTTGATACATACTCTTCTGTGTTGTTTAAGTAATAAAAAGACTGCTTTGGAACAGTTCAGTAGCAATATTACTATTGCTCTCATTTGTTTGTCTACAAACAGGGTTTTTAACTTTTCAAAATATATTTTTGAGGGTATGGCATCAAATGTTGATAGTAAAACAAAGTTTTTAATGTATCCCTGGTTTGTTCAAACAATTTTAAATAAAAAGAAAAACCTGCTTACAGAACCAACTGAAATTTTTCCTACGCCTAGTCTACAATCAAAGGTTTTTCAAAATATGACTATGGCTAGTAAACTTTTTCAAGGGGAACCAGTTCCATTGTTTCCTCAAATGATTCAAACTGAGTTGGGTGAAGGTTCAGCAGTTCCAACTGATCCCCATCACACATCCACTCAAGTATTTGAAACAACCCAACAACCACCTATCACTTATAGGAGAAGGTCTAAACCTAGTCTAACTAGGGTTGTGACTGAATCCTTGCCCAAAGATTCACCTCTCATAGCAAGTAACACAGCTAGAAGTGATGAGGGTAGTTCTTCACAAACTGAATTGACGGCTTTATGTACCAAGTTAGTAAACAAGGTTGATATTTTGGAGAAGGAGCTAAAGCAAACCAAGGAGGAATTCAAAGCTCACAAGGAGACTTTTGCCAAAGTTTATACAAAGCTAACAAAAAGGGTGAAGAAACTTGAAGAACAGTTGAAGAAGAAAAGGGCAAGAGTGGTATTGGATGATGATTCTGATGATGATGATTCAGATGGCTCTGAAGGGGATGATGAAAATTCTTCCAAACAGGGGAGGAAATCTGGTAAAGAGAGGAAATTTGAAGATAAGGATAGATCAGGATCTCAGGGGAGGTATGAAGAAGGTTCTGAACAAGATCAAGGTTTTGATATTGGTTCAGGTTCTGGTCATGTTCATGAAGAAACAGCTGAGACACATCAAGCAGTTCCTAATGAAGAAGCAGTTCAAACTGCTGAGACAGAGCAAGTAACAGTTCAAACTGCTGAGAAAGAACAACAAGCAGTTCCAACTGAAGAAACTTCTGATGAAAAAGATTTCAAGAGAAGAGCAGATAAAGGAAAGAATCCTATGACATCTGAAGAAGTGGCTGCTGTTCAAGAACTTGAAAGGCTTAAAAGGTTGAAACCAAAAACTAAAGAACAGATAGATCATGATGCAGAGGTTGCAAGGAAAATGTTAGAAGAAGATTTGGCTGATAAGGAAGCTGAAAAGGAAGCTAAACAAGCTCAGATGGATCATGATGAAGAATTTGCAAGGAAATTGGCTGCTGATGATATAAGGAATATAGCTGAATTCATGGAAAGAAAAAGATCAAATGAAGTTGATGAAGAAAAATTCAATGAACAGTTGCAATATTTTCTGGATTCTGATGTGATGGTAAGAGCACAAGCTTCTATGGTTCTTAAAGATAAAGAATTGAATGAAGATGAGAAGACAGAGGAGATTAAGGAATTTATACTCAAGAAGAATGGAGTTACAAAGTGGGAAGATCTGATTCATTGAATAAGAGAAAGCCAGAAGTCAGGGTACAAGACAAAGTTACCAACAAAGACGGAACTTGTTGAGGATATGAAGCATTATTTGAAAAACTCAGCAAATTACTTAATGAAAGATTTCAAGGGAATGTCTTATGCTATAATTGAAAAAGAATTCTGTGAAACTTATGCTATTTTGAATTCTCCAAGAAGAAGTGTCAAAACAGGTAAGAAGAGGGAAGCAGAGTCTATGGAATCAGAAGTTGCTAAGAAACAAAAGTCTGATGAAGAAGGATTAACTGATGAGAAGATCTAAAGCATGATGGTGATTATTCCAGAGTATTCTTACATTAAACCTTTGCAGGTCAAACATCCAATTATTGACTGGGAAGTGTTTACTGATGGTAGAATGAAGGGATGGAAAATTATTAGACTTGGAGATATTTCTGAAAGATATTAGTTGTTTGAAGATTTACTTAAAGGCTTTGACAGAGAAGATCTAAATCAGCTTTGGAGTTTAGTGAAAGAGAAGTTCAGAGATATTGATCCAGTTGAAGATAAAGACAAAGAACTATGGGTTCAATTGAAGAGAATATATGAACCAGATGGTGGAGAATCGATTTGGAGATTTCAAGCTCAAGTCAAGGATATCTCTTGGAAGTTATTTGGTACATGTGGAGTACACAGAATATCTACAAAGGAAGGAATAGAGATATATATGCTGGTTGAAAAGAATTATCCACTCAGACCAGGTGTTTCGACAATGATGGTATTTACTAAACTAGAAGCTAATGAAGAGTCTGAGATGGCTAATATGCTGGTAACGAAGATATTCAACCTTGCACAAGAAGTAAAAGCTAGATCGAAGAGATTTGCTTGATGGGTATTTGAAAGAATTTTTAGCATTAAGAAGAAGAAGCTTAATTTGAAGAAACTTAGTGATTGGAGTGAAATCATAAGTTTAGGGGAGGATTGTTAGGAATTAAGCTTAAGCAGTTAAGACTGTTGGAGGTAACAGTTAGGACTGTTGAAGATTGAAGTTAAGACTGCTGAAGAGTGTTGAAGACATGAGCAGTTAAGACTGCTGAGAGAAGAGTTAAGACTGTTTATGATTTATGTAAAGTAGATAATTATGGAAAATATATTGTGTATATCGTATAAGAATAGATTGATAGTTATCTTGTACAGGAATCCTTGGTCTATAAAAGGATTGCCTAGGTTAAGGTTTAGAAATATGATACACGAACGCATACACAACACATATACGTATTAGAAAGATTCAAGGTTGTAAACCCTAGTGATAGGAAGATCACTCGTATTATTTGCTAATAATATTGAATCGTTGGAAGTTATTTATTCTGTGTTTCTTTGTTTATTCAATTCATACAAAACACATAAGATCCTCTAAGTGCTAGCTAGTAAATTCCGCGTGCTTGACTAAGTATAATTCTACGTATCACATCTAACACAAGGAGTGTGTGTAGATCCGGTCACTTGGCAACCGGCATGATCTGCATCTGAAAATGCTATTTGTGTAAACTCCGAATCCTTCGAATACCAAAGTCCCATGTTAATGGTTCTTCATAGGTACCGAAAGATCTGTTTAACCTCTTGGAGGTGAAGTTCGGTAGGCCTTGCCTGAAACCGTGCAAGTAAACAAACAGCAAAATGTATATCTGGTCGACTAGCAGTTAGGTACATAAGAGACCCAATCATGCTCTGATATTTCTTCGCATCCATGGGTTTCCCATATAAATCAGCGCCTATTTTTGGTGAAGTGACCATTGGTGTACCAACAGAGTCACAATTTTCCATTCCATGTTTTTTCAAAATCTCAATTGTGTATTTAGCTTGATTTAGAAAAATTCCATGTGGGGATTGATGAATTTGTAAGCCTAAAAAGAATTTTAATTCACCCATCATGGACATTTCAAATTTGCTTTTCATGAGATTTTCAAAATGTTTTGAATGTTGCGTTTAGTGGACCCAAATATTATGTCGTCCACGTAAATCTGAACAATCAAAATGTCATTTTGTATTTTCTTGTAAACAAGGTAGGATCAATTGTTCCTTTGGTGAAATTATTTTGAAGTAGGAAAGATGATAACTCGTCATACCACGCCTGTGGGGCTTGTTTCAAACCATAGATTGCTTTATTTAGCTTGTAGACGTATTCCGGATGATCTTTGTCAACGAAACCGTCTGGCTGACTCACGTTCACTTCTTCTTTCAGAGTTCCATTCAGGAAAGCTGTCTTGATGTCCATATGATAAACTGTGACGTTCTTGTGAGCGGCATATGCTAAGAAAATCCTGACTGCTTCAAGCCTTGCAACTGGCGCGAATGACTCGTCAAAATCTATCCCTTTTTCCTGTCTGTATCCCTTTGCCACTAGACGAGCTTTGTTGCGAATTACAGTCATTTCTTCATCTTTTTTGTTTTTCCATAACCACTTAAGATCAATGACGAGTTTGTCAATTGGTCTTGGAACTAAATCCCAGGTGTCATGGATTTGAAATTGAAGAAGTTCTTCCTGAATCGCTTCAATCTAGGCATTATCTGCCATTGCTTCCCGAATGTTCTTAGGTTCTATGAAACTGACTGAGCAGACATAGATGCACATGTCGCAATCGGTGTTTAGTTGTTTTCTCGTCTGAATTGGCCTTGAGGGTTCACCAATAACTTGTTCTATTGGATGGTCTTTTGTCCACTGTAACGTAGAAGGGTACCTTGGACTGAACGAATGCGTGTTAGATGGTTCATGTAATCGTGAAGATGATTCAGCAGATTCCGTTCCAAACGGGTTTTCGAATGGTTCTTCCTCTAACACCGCATTATTTTGTTCTTGCTCATCAATTCTTGGTAGAAAAATTTCAATTACTGGAGTTGCTGGAGTAGATGTTGATGATGTGGAGGGAGATGGTGCGTCAGCTTCAAATGTTGTGGATGCATCTGGATTTGGTGGTGGTGGTGGTGGTTGTTGATTTTGAGTGGATGCAGCGGAACGTTGGTTAGATGCATTTGTCGAAGCGCCACCATAGTATTCATCATACATAAACTCCAAAAAGTTATCCAGTTCCTGATTTGTGGGTTGTTCTTTATGAATTGATTGAGCTCCTTGAGGTGCGAGTCCCGAACTGATATGTCCGGAAGTCATCGGGTTAAGCGCGGGTTCTAGAGCGAGTCTCTCAGAAGCCATTTGTGAAATCTCATCAAATTTCACATTCATCGTCTCCATGATCTTTTTCGTTCTCCGGTTATACACCTTGAATGCCCTCGAGTTTTCCGAATAACCAATGAAGATTCCAATATCACCCTTAGCTTTCAACTTCCCTAGATCTTCTCTATCGTTCGTTGGATAGCACAAAGCACCAAATACATGAAGGTAAGAGATATCGGGTTTTCGGTTGTTGACAAGTTCATATGGGGTTTTATTGAATCATGGATGGATTAGGGATCGGTTCTGAGTGAAACAGGCAGTGGCAACAGCATCAACCCATAAGAATAATGGTGCACTGGAATAAATTAGCATTGTGCGAGCAGCTTCCACAAGAGTTCTATTTCTTCTTTCAACTACCCCATTCTGCTGTGGAGTTCTAACAGCTGATGTTTGGTGTGTAATACCAGTTTCTTCAAAAAATGATCTTAACTCCTGATTTACAAATTCCGTGCCATTGTCTGTTCTTACAATCCTAATTGGAGCTTGAAGTAGAACTTGAATACGCTTCAGAAAGGTGATGATTGTGCCTGGTGCTTCGTCTTTTGACCTCAAGAACTTTACCCATGTATATCTTGAATAGTCATCAACAATTACAAGAATATACTTCTTTCCATTTATGCTTTGAACTCTCATTGGGCCACATAAGTCCATATGCAACAAATGTAACCTATCAACCGAACTAGGTACGGGTTTAGGTTTATATGTTGCCCTTTTGCTTTTGCCTTGCTCACAGGATGGACATAAGTGTTCTTTGGTGTATTTGAATTTTGGGAGACCATTGACGATGTTGTCTTTGGCAATCTTGTTGATCGTGTCAAAGTTAAGATGGGACAAACGTCTATGCCACAACCAGGATTTTGTTTCACCTGACTTGGTCATGAGACAAATTGGTGATGAAGAGGCCATTTGGTTTATGTTAATAGCATAGAGATTGGTGCCACGATTCCCAATTAAGAGATCATTTCCAACCAAATTCCTAACATAGCAAGTGTTTCTCCTAAATGCAACCTCTAAATCAGCATCACAAAACTGCCCGACTGAGAACAGATTGTGTCCCAACCCTTCGACATAGTAAACCCAAGTGATCAAGTAATTTCCAAACCGAAGATCTCCATAACCCAGAATAGCTGCAACATGATCATTCCCAAATCATACAGTCCCCATGAATTGCCATACAAAGTTGATCAGCAGCTTCAGATTCCCGGTCATGTGTCTGAAGCAACCCGAGTCGATGATCCAAAGACAAATTTCAATGACCTGCGAAGAACAGATGATTTTGTATCTGGAAACCGTTTAACATTTGGTTCCAGGGGGTTAGATGTAACAGCTGAGTCACACTTAGAGATGGTTTCCAGTGTAGCATTGGGAACTATTTCTAATGTGCCATTCTTAAGTGTAAACATTCTACCCGTTGGTTTCCATGCACAAAACTTAAGGTGATCCTTAGGCAATAGGCTACTAGTGGTTTTCCTAGCTTTTGCAATAAGTCTTCGAATATATCTAGACTTAGCCTTAGTTCTAAAGGAACCTTTTTCTGTTCAGGCATATCATTCACAGTATCAGAAGCAATATCATCACAAGCATTTTTAGACAAAGATTTCTTTTGCATTAAACAAGCAGAGTCATTACATGCATTCAAAACATTGGTCTTAACAATACATCTAGATGATATATGTTTCTTATTTGAAAGCTATAAATTCCTAGGGTGTTCTTCTACTTTCTTGCATGCACTCTCAGAAACAGGCGAGACACTAGTTTTCTTGTTAATGCTCCTAGACTGTCTTCTGCTCCTAGAGATGCTTTCTAATCCTGTAGAAGGTAAGGCACACTCATTAGAATTTGTGTTGTTGTCCTGAGATGTTGTTGTAGCATTCCTAGACTTGTTTGGATTATCCTTTTTACTATTGTCTATCGCCCTATATGTGTTAGATGTAGAGGCAGATGCAGTAGTGGGACTAATCCTATAAAGGCCAGGCGCTATGACATTCGATGTTTGGACAACAGCTTTCTCTTTTTTTTTCTCATTAGGAAAGGGGGTTGATGGTGCTATACCCTTATTTTCCTCACCCTTCCCTTTTTGACTTTCAAGCTGAGATTTCAAAAGATCATTTTTTTTTTGCATGTTGTGGTAGGAACGCTCATACAAAAATTTGTCATACTTGCATTCTTTCTTTTTCTGATCAAGTTGTTTAAAATATGTGACATTTTGTTTTTCGATCTTGGCAAGTGCCTTTTCATATTTTATAACAATTTCAGAAGTCTCAGCCCGAAGTCTTTCATCATCCTCAACAGAATATGTTTGGTAAATAATAGACATAATTTCGGTCGATAAAGCTATTTCAGAGAGTATGTCATTATGTTTTTCCAAAACCTTTATGCGTTCCAAGTATTCATTAGCTTCCTTCACTAAGGATTTGTGGTCCTTAACGAATTCTGCTGATTCTTTCAAAAGATTGTGTTCCACATTTTGAACAACCGCATAGATTGCAGCAATATGAGGATTAATTTCATTTTCAAAAATCTTTTTCAGTTCAATATTAACACTTGGAAACCAGTCTAGCTGTTGACTGTTTTTTTTGGATGCCACAATACGTTGAAGTGTTTCAATTCTCTGTTTAAGATCAAACAAATATAGTCTAGCTGCACTTGTGTCACAAGTGTTTTTAGATGCCATTTGTTCGATGTTAGATAGATGTTTTGAGACAACTATGCGTTTTGCGACAGCCACTGGTCTTTTGAAAAACATTGGTGACTCTTTTTGAACAAGATGAACTCCAGAATCTGTATTAAGCTTGTTATAATCAATTGGTTGAAATTCTCGGTTCATTTGTTTCATTTTAATTCTACTCTCTTTGGAAAGCTCAATCGTTTCATCAGAATCATGAACCTCGGGAGGATCATGTGAAGCATTTAGCACACTACCATTATATAACACATTCTGTTCTTTCTGAGCTTTCTTGAGATAATAAGGGTTTTCACAACCGATAGCCATTTTCTTTATTGTATGTAAAATCGGGTTTGGATCGTTAATTAACAAATTAATTGTTTGTGTAGAATGACCCGTTTTTACAAGTAAATCTTCCAACTTTGCAATGGTTTCCTTTTTTTCAGTGATCTCTTTAAGAAGATCCTTTTCACGTTTTGAAAACCTTTCATTCAACTCTTTCTTTTCTTTTTCAAGATTAGAATAAGTTGATTTCTGTTTTGAAAGCTGGTTTGTTAATTCAGAAATTTCCTTGTTTAAAGATTTGATTTGCACATTCAAATTAACATCTAAGGTGTCAAATTTGATTTGCAAATGTTTTTTCTCTTAACTCAGAAGTTCTTAAACTAACTTCAAGTTCTGACTGTCGTTTGTTATCAAAATCATAAGCTCTTGCATTATCCTTATAACTCTCAAGCTCAGTGGTCAATTTTGCATTCGCGGCCTTAACATCGCGATTGACCTTTTTAACTTTCTCTATTTCAATACTACAATTTTGCAATAATGATTCAAACAAAGCACGTGTTTCCTCAGCATTCTCAGTATGCTGTGACTCGAAGTCTCCATTAGAATCCATGTCTGGAGTTACGAAATTAGTATTGCTACAACTTGGTTCGTCGATATATGTATCGTAAGTGAGATTAGGAGTCGCAGGATGCTGTTCATTTTGAGGTGACTTATCAAACATTTCATTATTGTGACATGTAGCATATGGTTGTTCCTCAGAAACCACATTGGTGTCAAAAGCAGGAGCTGCTTCCGAATCCGTGTCATACTTAGCCTCCTGGAGATTTGCCATGAAAATGCAGTTTGCATCGATGTCCTCGAGATCTTCTGCATCATCCATAAGAGCCATGAAGTCATTCTCTTCAGCACTCAACTATAACCCAGTCGTTTCCTTCTGTGCCAACAATAATGCTTTCTGCAAGTAAGCTGGATCCCTCTTTTTCGGCTTGTCTGGACAGTTCCTAGCCATATGACCAATACCCTGACAGTTGAAGCACTTCATCATATTACCCTGATTCATATTCCCAGCTCCCTGAGCACCAACATTCCCAAACTGATTCCCAGCATTCTGAACCCTTTGATTACCAACAACTGTACCCATCTGATTCCCTGCATACTGACCCATCTGATTACCAACATACTGCCCTGCATTATGATTACCCATCTGATATCTTGGAGCATATCCCTGCTGATTCCCATATCCCCCAACCATCTGTCCTTGCTGTCCCATGTCGAAACTTGGCTGTGCAATTTGCTTGTTGCGAGTGTTCGATGAGATTCTTTGGTTGTTGTTGGTAGGTGTAGAGTAGCGTCCTTGGAATGCTTTTGTTAGGTAAGTAAAAGCTTGAGTCAAAGCAGCAGTTGACTCATCTTGATCATTAAAATTGGGTTCTTGGTGTTGCGGGTATTGTTGTTGTGGGATTACTTGTTGTTGTTGTGGGTAGAATGGTGTTTGTGGAATATGTTGTTGTTGCATGAAGTGTTGGGATGAAGATGAAGAGGGTTGTGTATTTACTGTTGCAGGTGTAGGTGTTTGGACAATGAGTGCAAGAGGATCATGTTGTTTTGCTAGTTTCTCTTTTCTGACTTCATTTGCCTCTGCTTGGTTTTGCTTTAGGAAGTCATAGAGCTGATCATAGTTCACCTCGTGAAGGTTCTTTGTTTGGTTGACAATAGTGACATATCGTCCCCATTCCTCTAGAAGGTTGTTGATGAACTTGATGTTTTGAACAATTTGGGTCGGAGCCAACTTGTTTTTGATCAACTCATTCATTAGAGTACAAAACCGTGTGTAGTAAGATTCAATCTGTTCAGCTAGAGTGGATGTGAACTTCTCCCATTCAGTTAGAAGCTTGTTCTCTATGTCTTGTTTACCAATTTCAGTGCCATGACAAAGCCGTCTAACTCGTTCCCACATATCATAGGCAGTTTCACAACTATCTACAGCACAAAATATGTGTTGTGGTAAACCGAGTTGGATTAAGTGCATTGCCAAGTCATCCGCTTCAATTTGCTTCCAATCTTCTGGCGTATAATCCGATTCCTCTTGGATTCGGTATGTTGCTTCGACGGGAGGTGTTGCATCTGGATTTCCAGCTGTTACTTCAATCTTACGAGGCTTGAATGGACCTTTCTCAATGGATTTAATCAAGAGTCTACCTTGGCCTTGAGGCTTGGTTCTCATATAACGAAGCATACGATTCGTCCATAGAAGATAACCACCTTTTTCTAACATTGGAGGTTGGTTTTCTGCACCGGCGGCATGAATATCTTGTTGTATAGTCATCTTTGAAATTTTGTATGATAAAGTGGATTGAGGATCGTTTCAACAAAATAGGAGTTGAAGGTTAAACTTGGTTGTTGTTGTGAAGCCTTGGTTTGTTGTTGATGATCGTTGAAGTTGTAAGTTAGATAAACGAAATAAATTAAATAAAGTTACGAAATTTGATTAGAGTATAATTAAGACAAAGTCAAAAGTTTACAAGTTCGACAAAGGTTATGTAAATTACAATTTAGATACAATGACAATTTCTATAGAAATTTCGATTTGACCAAAATTTATACAAATTATGGCAAAATGTCAATTTAGATAGAAATATATCTAATTTATATAAAAATGATCTAACACTCTTATACAAGAGGGTAGGTATCCATTTGTCGAAGTATTTTACACACTTATACAAGCGCGAAAATATCGAGCTCACTTTTGGAGTTGATGAAATTACGTTCGAATCAAATCCTTAAAAGTTATTTAACTTTGAAGTCGTTTAAAACAAGTGCGAGGGCCAAAACTGTCAATTCTGAAACTTCCCAAAAACTGCTGAAAAAGACAAGGACTGAATCTGCCAAATCTGAAAAGTAGACTTGTCCGATATCGCAATTGCTTAGTCGTCCGATATCTGAATTGGGATAAAGATCTCGGATAAAACTGAGCTGGTTTGGTTTGCGATAACGTTCTCAGACCTGAATTGCGATAGAATTCATGAATTGCGATAAGATCCTGTTTCTGAATTGCGATAGCTTCCAGTCTTGAATTGCGATAAAGCAGTTAGTTCTCAATTCCGATACTTATCGCAATCTTTACAAGATTGCGATAATTTTGGCGAATTGCGATAGAACGCTGGCAGTTCTGAATTTCGACAAATGGCAGCTTCACCTACTCTACCAACTCTTGACCTTTTGTGCCTTTTCCACTGACTTGTAAGACTTACTTTCACCAACTTTTACTAACTATTACCAACTCAAATCAATAATACACAAAAAAGTACTATTCACAACAAAAAGATCAAAATATTTCCAAGAGCAACTCGTATGAACTTTTGTGAATTATTGTCGATCTAAAATAGCTTAGAACAAACAAAAATCCAACACTTAAACACTAGATTTGAGTGAATAGCACTTATAACTTCACAAACCAAGTCGATAAACACAACCTTACCCTTGATTTTGCGTACGAAGTCCAAGAAAAAACACAAAGTGTAGCGTTTTTAAAGAAAAAAAACGTTACAATGGGTGTTTTTAGAACCGAACACAAATAAAATTCCTACCTTGAAGCCTTGCTCGTTGATACCACTTGTAATGACCGAACTCCTTTCTTTATCACACACAAACACACGACACAATGAGACACTCAAGAACAATATAAAGATGAGAAATAATGTAAAGTGGATCGTATGGTTTGGATTGAAACCGAATGTATATTAGCTTTGAAAGAGATAATACACAAACTAGAAATGTACACACTTACACACACTCTCACCTTTTGCTATGAGGACTAAGAACTAATGTGGTGAGAGTGTGTGATTATATATGTCGACCTAGCCAACACCAAATGGATTGGTGGGCTTTTACTTGGGCTTTGGAGTGGGCTATACTTGTATCACACTTATACACATACAATATAAATATAACTAATACATATAGCCCACTAATTAGACTAAACATTACACTTGACACTTAAGTTCCATTAGCAAATGACCATCACTTTCACAATTAAATAAATTAATTGCTAACAGGTACAAGTGGAGCTTCTGTTGTAGTATTAACCGTTGGTGGCTCAAAATATTCATCATACATTGAATCAAACAACTTCTTCAACTCCTCACTGGTAGGTGGTACATAAGGAACTGCAGGCGTGGGATTCTGTACAAGACCTGAACTGATTGGTCCAGGTGTCAAAAGATTAGGAGCGGGTCCAGAACTAGTTTGTCCAGGAGCCGGTTGCTCAGTCAGCTCATCGAACGTAACGTGAATAGTTTCCATGATTTGTCGGGTTCTTTTGTTGTAGATTATGTATCCCTTGCGATCTGGTGCATACCCAATGAAGAAAAGAGAGGTCTGGCTTCTTGCCATGAATCAGCTCATAGGGTGTTTTGTTGTGAATAGTATGAATCAGGGATCGGTTTTGAGTGTAACATGCAGTTGCAATTGCTTCTGCCCAAAGAAACATCGGTGCTTTGGAAAATATTAGCATGGTTCTTGCAGCTTCCACCAGAGTACGGTTCCTTCTTTCAACCACACCGTTCTGCTGAGGAGTGCGTGGAACACTTTTCTGGTGTGTTATGCCAATACTTTCATAGAAATGACTGAGTTGTTGGTTAACAAACTCAGTTCCATTGTCTGTACGGATGATTCTGACAGTTTTGTTGAGCCTCACTTGCAGCTGTTTGATCAGCTTGATGATAACCTCTGGAGTCTCATCCTTGGTTCTCAAAAACTTCACCCACGTAAACCGAGAGTAGTCATCGACTACCACAAGAATGTATTTCTTCCCATTTATACTTTGCACTCTCATTGGTCCGCACAGATCCATGTGATGGGTGTGAAGAACTTTCAAGATGGTGTTGACAGTTTTGGGTTTGTGGGTATGTTTCTTGCTTTTGCCCAGTTGACAGGCAGAGCAAAGATGGTCTTTCTCAAACTTTAATCTGGGCATGCCTCGTACAAGGTCTTTGCGAGAAAGGTCATTTATGGTGCCGAAGTTTAAATGATTTAAACGACAGTGCCAAAGCCAAGATTTGGTCTTTGAGGCCTTTGAAAGCAAGCAGATAGGAGAGGACCTCATCATTTCTTCAATAGAGATGGTGTATAGATTGGTGCCACGACTGCCTTTAAGAAGATCAACACCATCCAATTCTCTGACGAAACAAGTGTGTTTTCTGAATGTAACTTCAAGATCAGAATCACAAAATTGACCAACAGAAAACAAGTTATGCCCTAGTCCTTCCACATAGTATACCCGGGAGATTACACTGTCACCAAAAACGTAATCTCCATAACCCATGATTGCCCCAAAATGGTCGTTCCCGAATCTAACTGTCCCGATGAACTTTTTTAAGAAGTTCTTGAGCCGTGAGCGATCCCCAGTCATATGTTTTGAGCATCCTGAGTCTAAATACCAAAGGACGATTTGTACGACCTGCATTTGAAAACAGACAATGATGGAAAACTAAAAAATGCGGATCCCCACGTACAACTGAGGTCCGTTTGGTTAGCACACACAAACTCTGGAACTACAGAATTCACAAATGCTACTGCATTTATAGTGGAAACTACACTAGAAGTAGCAATTGACCTAGTAGTAGGGCATTGTGTCACTAAAGACAAAATTCGACCAGTTGGTTTCCATTCCTTAATCTTCACTACTTTATGATTATTTAATCTAGTTAAGGGGCACTGATCTCCTAAAGTGAATTTCCTTCCAGTGGGTCTCCATTGATATCCGACATTAACAAACGTTCTTCCTATTGCTTTCCAAATTTGCCTACTTATTTCAGTTTTCCTAACATTCTTGACTTGGGATAGTACAGTAGACATAAAAAATGACACAACACAATCATCATGATTACCAGAAATTAAACATTCGTTACATGTTTTACAGACAGCATTAGAATTCGAATTAATTACAGTACTTTTAATACTAGAATCAACACGATTCATTCCATTCATTGCAAACTTATTGTTCCTAGGTTGGGCTTCTACTTTCTTCTCGTGAACACTCTTAGCTGGCGCAGTCCTATCTTTCCTTGCATTGTCTCTAGACTTTGACCCGCTAGCTTTGGTGTCACAGTTTACTCCTGTAGAAGTAATGATGGGAACATTAGTTTGTTTTACTGTCATTTGTTTTCCTGATTTTGATGTGCTGGGTTCTGATGTTTTCAGTGGTACATCAAAGGTTACATGCTTAATCCTAGTCGTAGAGGATGATGCAACAAATCTATCTCTTTTGTTCTCAATCTTAGGACCTGTGCCAATGACGTATTCTAACAGTTCCTGAGACCGTTTAGTGAGGAAACATGCATCTACAATTGCACTATCATGTGGTTTATCAATCCTATCCTCTTCTACGATCTCACGAAGGATATCAAGGCTTTCCTTAAGGTGATTGAGATATACTTGATGGGCAGACCTATTGTTCCTAAGGGGAGGTGAAATAGGTACAACATCCACAACATACTTACAACAAGCAGAAACCTTTGAAACAGCATTATCACCAGTGATGATTGGCATTTTCCCTTTCACCTGAGTCTTTAGATTCTCGATTTCATTTAACAAAGAAGTTATCTTTTCATTATGACTGTTACGTGTGACTTTAATTGAGTCATATAACTCTTTGAAATGATGTTTGACTTTTGAATTTTCAGCTCGAAAACACTCATTTTCATGGTGTAACTTATTGATGGTGTCTTGATAGTGAAAATTCTGAGAATCTAAAGACGATGGTTTATTGGTGCCATACACATCACTCTTGTTGGATTTTAATTGGGCAATTTGAGCCCTCAATTGTCGAATCGTGTTAGTGTGAGCTTGAATTTTTTCATCTCGTTTGCTTAATTCAAAATATGCATCAAATTCAGGAGCATCCAAAGATGTCTTGGCATTTGAGATTTTTTCTTTTTCTTCTAAATGTTGATAATTTAATTGCAAATTAAGATGATCAACCTCTAGTTTTGAAAAACGTTTAACCATGTTATCATGGTCATCATTTTGAATTTTTTCATGCAATTTCCAATTCTCCCCCTCAAGCTCAACAACACGATTCTGGGAAGCATTCAGTGCAATAGATAGTTCATGAAATTGACAAGCAGTTAGTGTAGCATCAGTAGAAGTATAAAACACATCCTGGGCAACACATTTAGCAATCAAATTCTCATTGGTGATGAGAATGTTTTTTCCCTCAATCTCACGACTCTTAAGTTCTATCGCACATTGGGACACTTCGTTTTCCATATCTTTAAATACTGCTTTCATCTCATTTACTTCATTTCTAAGGGTTTTTTGCATACCCTCAAAATGTTCCTTAAGAAGCTTAAAGAATGGAATAACCTCAGTTAAGTAGCACTCTTTGGTTAGTTCAAAACCTCTTTCCCCTTCGGTAATTCCCGTTGGTGTTATTCTCTTCTTACATGTTTTATCAAAATCAGCAAATAGTTGACACAGAACATAGATGCTAATTAGAGTATTGCATTCTGTGGGAAGAGTTAAGGGAACTAAGTGCCTAGGTGTATTGGGAGGATACACCGTTGCAGTCGCAATTTTCCTAAGGGGTGGAGTTTTTTCCTTAAGTGCATCAGCCTTTCTCTTTTCTATGTCTAACGACCAAAATATTTGTTCAAGCGTTAACTTAGTTTGAGGTGCAAAGATAGTCAACCGATTTTGCTCATAGTAATTATGGGGTTTGACTATGACTCGTTTGGCTATACATTTTGGGTCCTTCATTTTTTCAGCTAATCTCTCTCTGTTTCTGTCTTCTATCTCATTACTCTCTTCAAATGATGACACATCAGGGGGGGGGGCATGAACAGTCTTAAGCATTTCATTTCCATCATATAACGCAGGTTGGGCTACCTTAGCATTCCTAAGAAGAGCTAATTTAGGTTCACCTACATTATATTCACTATGTTTATCACACAATTTTTTATGCTTTTGCATAATTTGAGCAGTTTGTCTGGTCTGGTCTTGTGTGTACAACTTGTTCTCAATCTTGTTTTTCAGCGTTTTAAGTCTGGAAAAATCATTTAGGAGTTTTGATTCTTTTTCTTTGAAGTCCTGTTTTAGTGTAATTACACTTTCTTGAATCTCCTGTTTTTGCTTAACAGTTTGATTAAGTTGTTTTCTTAAAGAATCTAACTCCTTTTTCAATGTTTCTTCCCTTAAATTACGTTCAGTTACAAGTGTACGCATCTGACTATCCATTTTCTGTTCTCGTGCAGTTAGCTCAAATTTTGCACGTTGTTCATAAATTACTACCTGGTCCTTATATATATTAAGCCTAGTAGTCAAGGTGTCATCTGGGACAAACACAGTGTTTTCATGCCACTCACAAGCATTATCTACCACACAAGCATTATCAACAACACAAACATTATTTATAACAGAAGATGCACCACTTGGTACAACAGACACATCGTCGTGATTCACATATTGTTCATATGAAATAACATTGCTGTTTCCCATATTAACCGTATCTGATTCAACATCGTTTGTCTGTTGTACTTCTGTAGGAATCTTCTGTTCATTTGTCATGTTATATGTATCATATAGCTTTAGTACCTCAAATACGATGGATGGATTGGAAGAACCAGCTTGATGAGGTGATGACACCAAAGAAGATAGGTTGGCCATAAAGATGGTTTGAGCAGTCGGATCATCATCCACATCCGAATCAAATGCATCACAATCTTCGGCTTGGAAGATGTTTGGGTCATTGAGGGCCATATCTTGAACCGGTTGGTCATCTACATCTGCATCAAACGTGTTTCCCTCATCACCAGCAAGGAACAAAAGCTCTTCCTCATCCAGAACTGCACCGTTCTCCTGAGCCTGCATCAGCAACATCTTGTCCTTGAAGTAATCAGAATTCTGAGGACGCTTGGGCTGATTGCAATTCCTAGCTATGTGTCCCAACCCACCACAGTTATAACACGTTGCTTGCTTTCCTTGTCCTTGGTTGACATTTCCAACTCTGTTTTGCATATTCCCCCTACCAACATTCCTTGGATTAACATTTTTTCTCCCCTGAACATTCTGAACAATAATTCTTCCATCTTCCATAGTAGCTTGATTGCGTGGGTTTGAGGAAGTTCGAAGTTGGTTGTTAGTTTGGGGAAGTGTTGCTCGGAATTGTTGAACAAGAAAGGAGACTTGATTGGAAAGATCATCAATCCTTTGATCAGTGAAAGAATACCCTGAATCCAGCTGGGGGTTCATAGCAGTTGGTGGATGCACTGATGATTGTGGAAATGAAGATTGATTCTTTGATGACAAGGGGTGATGATAAACTTGATCAAGTTGTGGTTGATTGTATGACAGAACATGTGAGACCAATGCTAGTGGATCATTTGTTGTTGTTGTGGTTGGATTAAGTTTCTCTCTGAGTAGACGATCATAAAAAGCATGCTTTTCATGCTGTTGAAGGTAAGCATATAGCTGTTCATAATTGGTCTGTCTCAAACCTTTGTTGAGCTTGACTGCAGTGACAAATCTGTCCCATTCAGGTGACATGTTGTTCACGAACTTGGAGTTGAGTTGGATGTTTGGCATAGTCATTTTGATGATTCTCATGTCGTTTACCAGCTTGTGAAACCTCACATAGTAATCAGTGATGTTCTCACCAGGGTTCATTTTGAAATGCTCAAACTCATCATACAGTTGTGACTCATGATCTTCTTTTGTTAATTCTGATCCAGCTAGAAACATTTTGACGTTGTCCCAAACGGCTTTGGCTTCCGTGTTGAAGTTGATGAGTTTGTAAACATCTTTGGGCAAGCCTTGAATTACAATATTGGAAGCTCAGATGTCAGCATCATACCGCTTCTTTTCTTCCTCATTCAGATCATTGTATTCACGTGGCCTATCAATCCCTAGAGTTACCGTTCCATCCTCAGCAGTGGCCACAGCATCACGAGTGGTGCCCATCTAAAATGGTCCTTCATCAATTGATTTGAGAATATTGAACCCATTCTCTTTACCCAAGCAGTAGAGTCAAATTCTTTGAGCCCATGACTCGTAATAAGTCCTATCTAGCATAGGAGGGCGGGTATCGGACCCGACAGCTTGGATGTCATCAGAAGCGGTGCTTGCCATGATATAGACGGGATTTTACAACTCTTGTGATTTAAACCTAGAAATCTAATCTTTTGCGGGATTTTCTAAAATCAACAAAAGAAACCGTAAACGAATAATCAAGAGTAAACTACAATACTGATCTTCAAAAATTCAAGTTACAGAAGTCAAATCACAACCGATCAAATCGCAACAAGTCAAATCACAGTTTGTCAAATCGCAAGAAGTCAAATCGCAACTAACCAAATCGCAATGAGTCAAATCGCAAGTGTCAACTCGCAACGTCAAATCGCAACAGGTCAAATCGCAATCTGTCAAATCGCAACAAGTCAAATCGCAATTGATCAAATCGCAATTAGTCAACGGTAAGTCAAATCGCAAAGATCAAATCGCAGATGTACTCAAATCGCAGGCACCAAAACACACTTCTTCAAATCGCAAAACTTGACCAAATCGCAATAGTCAAATCGCAACCAGAATCAAATCGCAAAGTCCACAAAACGACAGAACAGTCGCTTTCTGGTCAACACGCAACCCACAGAATACGACAAAACGGTCGCTTTCCTAGCGATTTGCCTTTTTTCCTTTTTAAGATAAAAAGTCAAGTCGCAATTCCAATGCACGAAATCGCAACTGCACTTTTCCAAATAAATTCAAATCGCAACGAAGAAAGTCTAGACGAGACTCAAATCGCAACGAAGAAAACTTTGCAAAAACCAAACGAATTGACCTGAAATGCCACAAAGCGACTAGAACAATCTTTCCAAGCACCAAACTAGGCTTATATACTAACCCTAAACAAGAAAGTACAAGCTTTTAACACATCTAGCCACAAACTAAGCACAAGTGAGAGATTTTACAACTTTTTCTATTCGAACCAAAAAGAACCCATAAACCTAAGAGATACGTTAACATGTAATCATATGAACCTAACCATGGCTCTTGATACCAATTGTATGATGTTCACAATATATATAACACGTATGGGTTGAGATTTAGGCCGAATAGTAGATGAATTCTAGAGAGAGAAATAGAAGGTTGGGAGCCTTTAGTGAGAGAAAGAAGTAGAGATTAGATTTATGTGTGAAAGGTCCAACCCTTCCCTTGTGTGGGAAGGGCTTTATATAGGATTACATATGGTGCCCTGTGTGGGCTGTGGAGTGAGCTGACAGATGGTAAAGACCCGACCCACTCCACGAATACTTTAATAACTAAACTATTACTAATATTACTAATAATCCTACGAGCTAGTTAATACTAACATATACTCGGGGTGACCGAGTCTTCATATGAATAATTGTATTTCCAACAATAATATAGATCAAGGTATAGAAAACGACCTCTAAATGAGACGTTTTAAAATGTTACCATTCGAATTATTAAAATCAGAGTTATGACAATAAGTTCCAAAGTAAAGTTACATAAAAGTTTTCAAGATGTATCAAATGATAATGTTAAAGATATAAGTCTTTAAGTATGGAAATGACTATAGAATTCATGCATCCACTATCGCCTTCTAAACCTGAGATAAACATGCTAAAAAGTGTCAACCAACGGTTGGTGAGTTCATAGAGTTGGTTTAATTGTAAAGCATTTGAATAAAGATTTCAAAGCAAAGGCCTTAAAAATCCACTCCGTCCCAAGCCCCGCCCATACAAGACTTGCAACATGTGTGTTTACAATCCACTGCTAAAATATAAGTATATGAATTTCCAGATTATATTCACCTAAGGTCGCGTCATTTTGGACCCAAGGGAGGGGAACCACCTTCCCAAATAGTACGTGTCACCCAAGGTCACGTGTCCTGGACCCAAGGGTGGGGGTATCATCCCATAATAGTACTATCAATACCTCTCCAATGACTATGAATAGTATTCACAAGAATAGATTAACACGTAAAAGCATGTAACGTAATAAGACTACACATCATATCTAGAAGGTATAAAAGAGTAATCGTATCATAAATGTATAAGTGTTTGAGTAATTGTATCACAAAGCAAATCATGTAGTTGTTAGATGAGTAAAGTATTTCTAAGCATGTATCTCCCCCTAGTAGTTTAAACTGAATAAAAGAGTAAAAGTGGGGCTATGACTCACGGTGAACCGTGAAAGTTTCTAGAGTGCTTGTAAAAGTAAATAAATATAGTTGAGCATGTATCTCCCCAAAAGAATAAATCAAATCGTATAAAAGTAGGGGCTATGAAATCTCACCTTAGCTGTAAAGGTCAAAGTAAAGTTATGTCAAAAAGTATTACAGGAACGGCTCCAACACACGAACTGAATAATAGGAAAGTCTGAGATTTCGATGGTTTAAGATTGACAGGATGTGAATAATGATTTTGGAAAAGTGTCGGATAACGGATTGGATTGTGATGTGAATGATTGATATGCTTAAAATGCTTAAAGTTCAAAAATAATATTATACATAATATTATCATGTTTTTATGTTTATTAAATCAGTAATATCGTCTCTTCAAAAGTTGGTGGATGATAAGTTATGCTTATTCGTTTAAAAGTTACATTATGTAATTATAAACGTAACGTTTGTTCAATATAAATTGTACGATTTGTAAAAATGGCATTATATGATAGAAATGCATAAAACAATTTATGTAAATGTTTATAAAATTAGGTTACTGGTTGATCCTTGAAGTTTCATGAAATTAACATTTTTAACCCTAACGGTGTAACATTTGCACCGTTAGTCCTCGGTTAGAAAATAGTTACATTTTAAGTCCAAAAGGTTTAAACAAGACATATTATGATTTATAGTTAATGTTTTAACCTTTTCTACCCATAATTTACAGAAATGACAGTTTGTACCCAATTTTTCTGAATGTTACAATTTTAACCTTAATAGTAAATATGCGTTGCATTTTTAGTCCAAAATGTACAAAAATAAGGTGTGAAGTATTCCAAAAGTTTTAACAACTTTAAATAGCTTATTCCAACTTATAAAAACTGCTTATTACACCAAAGAGCTTGTATATAGCTTATTAGGCTTTTTATCAAACTAAATCAAAGCCCAATAAGAGTTTTAGATCCGTTGGGTTCCAAGTGAGTTTGGGCCTAGTTTTGGGCTATTTTTATGGTCTTAAAAATGTATTCCAATTGATTATTCTATAGCTTATTCGCAAAGGCTTATTGGGCTTTAAAAGCCCACTCGATATTTATGTCAAGTCAAAAACTGTTTCGAGTAGCTATAACTTGGTCGTTTAAAAAGACATTAAATGAGCTTATTAGAAGAACTTATTGACATAGCTTATTAGATGAGATTATAGGGAAACATGTCGAGTAATAAAAACTATGTGTTATGTGTGTATATTTGAATTAAGATGACCATTTCTATTCGAAAAACTGAGGTGGTCCAAATATATAAATGACTTGTAAATGTGTTAAATGATATATATGATGCAAAACATGAGTCTCGATATGTACATAAATGAAGAAATAAACGTACGAATGACAACCTAGCATGATTTCTAGCCTTCCATCAAGGAGGCAATCATGTGCAACGAAAAATAAATATAAGAACTCGTAGGAAAAATGTATAGAAAGTGAACACATTCGAAAAAATGCATAAAAACTAATATGGATCGAATAAAACATAGAACAATGCATGGTGCAATAAAATTCAAAGGAAGAAATGGAAATGAGTTTGAGATGACTTACAATACCATAAGTGGGGAGTTATACGCGAAAGAAGGTTTAGAACTCGAGATATTCGTATATGGCACGTTTGTATGATCACTAGTGATCCGAGAATGATGCTTTTCGACTTGGAATTGGTTCAACCAAAGGGAGGAAGGTCTTGGCTTCTTGAGGACTCTCGATAGTAAGCAAACACTTAGAAAAATATGTGAGTTTTGGAGTGAATGAGTATGTGAGTTTGTACGTATGAATGCATGTATATAACCAATTTTTAATGTATTTTAATGATCAAGTTGGGGCATGTTGAGGTTATATTCGAAGGTGGCAGGGAGGATAAGGGGACAAGGGGAATAAAATCTGCATAAAAAGTCTTGGATGGAAGATCAAGTGGCGTGTGTTTTGGTTTAGAAAAGAAATAAGGATCGAATGGTATATACCAAATATTGTCGACACAATAAGGGTCCGAAACGAAATGTTAACGTGTGATATTTAGGAAAAAGGTGAGAAATATACTTGGTAACTCTTATTCGATCATAAAACATCAAAAGACTTAGGTGATTTTAAGTTGGATCGGTTTTGGTAAAATGGTGTGAAAGTTAAACGAATTTGAAATTGTGTCAAGGACGATTTACTTTGGACTTCGTTAGTTGATCAAACCTTCGAAATAAAATGTGAGATTCGACACCTTGGTTCTTTGGTGTTTGAGGATTCAAATGGTGTAAAAATTTGGGTGAGTTATGTGTCGAATTCGAAAAAATATGAGTCCAAGTGTGGAGAGTTTAGTCAAGTGCATAAAAGAGAAAAAGAAAAGTTCGGCTGAAATTTTGTTGGGCCATGAATAGTAACAGGCCAAAATATAATTGAGAGTCCGTTTGGTTATTATTGGTGATATGGGTTATCGTGGTGTGCATGTGAGCTCGTTCCATAGTATTATGAATAATGTAACAACGTTTGAATTATAGAAATGTAATAAACAAAAATTTTAAATTTTTCCCAGAAAATGGTTAAGTGAATAGTAATGACAGGTTAATACTAGATTAATGTTCACTAACGACCGATGAATTCTACGGGTTGCTACAAATAAACACTCCTCTGATTCCATTTTACTAAAGGTGTGAACCCTTTGTTCATTTTTCAATCCACTGTCTGCAGTGTCAGATTCAGAGGCAACATTACTTTCTCTTACACTTTCCAGTGTTTCATCCAGCCAACCATAGTTGTTCTCCTTAGCTAACTTCTTCCCTAGCCTATTGTTTTGGTCCATGGCTAAAATAGCTAAAATATGCACAAAAAAAAATCAAGTGAAACATTAATAGGTTAGTTAAATAAGTTACAAGCACAAAGTTGAACTCCAACAATCTCATATAACTCATATAAGTTAAGATACGAATCTGTTTTATCATAGTAAAGAAGTTTTGAGTCCTCTGTGAAGATTTTTGCATAAAAGTTCGGCGTACTTTAAGAAAAGTACGGCGGTATCACGGTTTTCTAGCCGTTTTGTTTGAAATTTTCCAAAAGTGCGGCGGTCTTAAGAATAAAACCGGCGTGCTTCTGGGTTTTGACAGATAACCATAAGTTATGTAGCAGCTTATATGTTCAAATAACATTAGAAAACATATTGCAATTAACATATCATTCATCAGAGCATTCCAATATATTGGTTCTAAGTAAATATAAATCAAATAAGAACAAAATATTTTTGTGTTTTTAATTTCAATATGCAATTTATACATATGCAATAATTCAGGTAGCAAAAACAAGAAAAACATAAATCTCATGTTCTCAAAACCTGGAATAAGCATTTTACAAGTTTGTTTGGTTTTTGAAATTAACTCCAACTGATTCTTTTTAAAACTGAACTGACAAGTACGGCGGTTTTGGTGTAAAACTGGCATGCTTTTGAACAAAGAAACGAAATTTTTCCAAATTGTTGCAAGAAAAATTAGTAACAAACGACCATTTTTTCCAAAACTGATTGAAACAACTAAAATAACCGCCCAGGCAACGACGCCAAAAACTTTGATGTGTTTCAAAAGCTTTAAATTTATAATACTAGTTTTACTGATTCCTTAATACACAGAACACACGGGTAAAGTATAACTCCCATTTATAGTAAAGGTTTAGGTAAGACCAGGTCGTCCCAAGGGAGGAAAGTGTTTCTCTAATCAGTGTTGCTTAACAAAGTTAGATTTCAATGATTGTCAATTATCACTAAAACCGTTTTTGTTGGAATTAAGAGTTTTGAAAGTTTTACCAAATTGGTTAAGTATATGTTTGTTTAAGGCCAAGAAACATGAGATAAACCATAGAATAGAATGTAAATGTGCACACAGACAATGCATAAAAGCAATACATGACGGGTAATCCTGGAAGTAATTATATCTACTGGACATGAAAAGGAATCCTTTCGGCCTATAATCCTTAATATATCAAGTGCATAAAGTGTAGTCTGTGGATGAAATATAAATAATATATTTCCTCTAATCAAGTCGTCAGACGTTCGACTAGTCCTTAAGCATATCATAATCCGGGTTATCAAGTGTTTTACTATCCAATTCTCACAAGTATAGCAATGACTCGTTATAGACAGACGATTCATAACTAATCAACACTATTGTATCTTTCTTCTTATGATAATTGAAATGACCAACCAAACAATAGATAGTAAACCGAATCATGATACATCAAATACACAATTTATATATTCAATAACACTTATTCATTTCTCAGGTTCATACCACATGGCTATTATGCCCAAACAAACATAAATAGACTACTCCATATTTGAACTAAAGAAAAGAAAAAGTAACTCCCAATACCGTCTTCCACGGGTTATGGGTCCCAATACCGTCTTCCACGGTGTATGGGGGAGGTTGAGACGTAGACAGCCTTACCCCTACCTAAAGTAGAGAGGCTGCTTCCAGTTCTACCAAAGGTAGAAAAGGACCTCCGGCCTTACAAGGGGTGAGGATCGAACCCTTGAACTAAAGAAACTAGTATGAAATAAACAAATGAATATCATTTTCACAAAAGAAAATAAGATTATACCAAGATTACAGTTGTTGAACCACGTTCACACAAATTACGACTCCAAAGTTACTGCTACTCCAGGCCTCTAGCAAGTGGTTTTGGTGTGAACCACTCCTAAGCTCACTTGTGATTGGTAATGAGATGGTATATGATTGATCCCTTCTCCTCTCTGATTTGGCCACTATTTATAGGTGAAGAAGTGACCTAGGGACGACCCAGGTGAGTTATGATGGTCAAATAATCGGCCCTTTCATTGAAGGGTCTCATTAATGGAGAAGCATAATTGACAGGGGAAATACGCCGCACATTAGCATAAAACCGGCGGGCTTCTCTTCACATATCCGACACTCTTTCAGTATTAAACCGGCGTACTTCAGTGTTGACCCGTAGGTACATAGTTGACCAATGGCGCCAGTAACCAAAGCTTTTTCTCCATAAGATCGGCGTACTTTTGCCAAACCATGTGATTATTTCTTCTAAGTCTTTTGAGTCATTATGTTAGGAATTAAACCAACAGCTAGTACTGCCGGGTATAAAGTTACAACTGCTGAGGAATACACTAACAGTACAAAGTCAGTTAATACTGCTAGACCAGATGGTTAGTACTGATTATGAGATGAAGACAGAAACGTGTGAAGATATATATAGAATAGATATTGTGTATATCTTGTTATTATAGATTGATACGAATGTTTGTTTACTTGTACATGACTCCTTGTGATATAAAAGGAGGTCCTAGGTTAGGTTTTCTATATAACTCATATACGTATTATTGTAAAAGCTTCAAGGTTGTAAAACCCTAGTGATAAGTGAAATCACTTGTATTAATATTGAAGCTATTTGGTTTGTTAAACATTGTGTTCATACTTTCACTGTTACATTCATTCATCACACAAACAATATCTTCTAAGTGCTTTGTAGTAAATTCCGCGTGCTACTTAGCATATACTCAAAGTATCTCTAACACAAGGTGTGTGTTTAGATCCGGTCAAGTGGTATCAGAGCCAGGTTCTGATACTTTGAATTAGAAGATCCAGATGTACTTTCTCTCTTTCAACAAGGAAGATGGACATGGAAACCCCACAAACCTCAATCCTTGCCAAACTCCCAATGCTCAAACAAAACGAATATGATCTCTGGAGGCTCAGAATTGAGCAGTACTTCATGGTGCAAGATTATGCACTATGGGTTATCATTCTCAATGGTGATTCTTTCAAACCTAAAACTTCTGAAGAAACACTTGCTGATGGTTCCAAAACTACAAAGCTCAACACTGAACCACTTACCAATGATGAGAGGATCAAGAAGAAGAATGATGTCAAAGCCAAGAGTTTGTTACTCATGGAACTTCCCAATGATTAGGTGTTGAACTTTAGCCATTATGAGACTGCAAAGACCTTCTTTGCAGCTATTGTAGAGAGATTTGGTGGTAATGAAGCCACCAAGAAGGCACAAAGAACACTGCTGAAGAAAAGCTATGAGAATTTTAGTGCCACAAGCACTGAAACTCTTGATCAAATCTTTAACAGGCTACAGAGGACTGTGAGTCAGCTTGCTGGTTTGAAGATAGTGATTCCACAAGAAGACCTAAACTTAAAGTTTCTCAATAGTTTGTCTGCTGAATGGAACACCCATGTTGTTGTTTGGAGCAACAAGCCTGAACTGGAGAAGATGACACTCAATGAGTTGTACAACAATCTTAAGATTGTTGAACAAAAGGTGAAAAAGGCAGGAAGCACCAGTTCTATGTCTGGAAATATGGCATTTTTGTCATCCCCCCAGCAATAACAGTACTAAGGATGATCCAGATGTTTGTACTGCTAGCCCTAAAGTTAGTACTGCTAGCTTGAGTGATGAAACTATCTATGCTTTTGTATCAGAGCAATCCAGTGGGTCTCAAATCTACAATGAAGACCTTCTTCAAATTGATGAAGATGACTTGGATGCAATGGACTTGAAGTGGCAAATGGCTTTGTTAAGCATTAGGGCAAAGAAGTACTTTCAAAGGACTGGAAAGAAGCTTACTCTCAATGGAGGAGATGTTGCTGGCTATGACAAATCCAAGGTGGAGTGTTATAATTGTCACAAGATGGGACATTTTGCCAGAGAATGTAGAAGCCCCAGACAACAGGACAACAAGGGTAAAGGGTACAAGAGTCAGCAGGGAAACAGGAGAATAGTGAATGTGGAATAGACTTCTTCAAAAGCAATGGTAGCTGTTGATGGAGCTGGCTTTGACTGGAGCTTCATGGAAGAAGAGGAGGAACCAGCCAACTTGGGATTGATGGCCTTCTCTGACTCAGAGGTACATGAGTTTAAAAAGTGTTCTAATACTTGTCCTGCTTTGAAAGAATATGAGTCTCTTAAGAAACAATATGATAATCTTAGGACATATTTTAATGAAGTAAACTTTAGTCTTTCAAATCATAAAAGAGGAATAGCTGTTTTAGAAGAACAACTTAATTTTTATAGAAAGAATGAAGCAAACTTTACTGATGATATAGCTATCTTAAAAAGAGATTTGCAACTTAGAGATGATAAGATGAGTGGGCTTATATATGAACTAGAGAAGCTTAAGAAAGAAAAGGAAAATATACAGTTAAGTGTTGACACTCTTGAATATACATCAAAAGTAGTTCAAAAATAAATAAAGAGTCAACTTGTGAATAAAGCTAAATCTGGTCTAGGATATAAGTCAGTTGCACCCCCAAATAGAGGAATGTTTGTACCTCCAGGAATTGACTTAGCTCATACAGGTTTAGAAGAGTTTAAGGATATTGAATTTCCTGGATATGGTCCTAAAACCAATGAGAGTCCTAAAAAATCTAAGGCTGAGGATTATTTTGAGAGTGCAAGTGATAAATCACTCTCTGAGGACAAGGTGTCCTCTGCTAGGGATTCAGATGCTCCAACCATTGAGGATTGGACATCTGACGATGATGAGGAAAATAAGTCTGAGGTTAAGACCAATAAAGTTGTGTCTGAGAATAAGTCTGAGGTCAAGTTAGATATAAAACAAGTTCCTAACGTGGTCAAAAATGCAAACATAAAACCAGTTAGGAATAATGTTAGATATGCTGAGATGTATAGGTCTACTAATAGATCTTCAGTTCCTAGGGGCAATCAAAGGAACTGGAATAACTTAAAATCTCAACAACTTGATGATGAGTTTGTTATGCAGAATAAAGTTTGTTTTGTGTGTGGTAATTTTGATCATTTGGCTGCATACTGTGACTCAAATCCATGGAAAAAGAAGGTTTTTAGGAACTCAAGGGTGTATGGGAATTCCAATGCTAGGTGAATCAAAACAGTCCTCCTAGATTGACTAACCCTAATGTAAATCATAAGATGACACCCAGAGCTGTCATGTTGAAGTCTGGCATCAAATCAGTTTCTACTGCTAGACCAAACAAGTGGTTTAATTACAAACAAACTATTTCAAGTGCAAAACCATTTTCAAATCATTACAATCATGCACAAACAGTTAACAGACCATTTTTCAAGAAAACAACCTTGTATAATCAAATGCCTAAAGACAGACCTGCTAAGCCAGCAGTTTCTACTGCTAGGCAAGAAATTCCTACTGCTAGGCATATGAATGTTGTTAAGGGTCAATGGGGCAATGTTGTAAAGGCCTCAGCACGTTGGGTTTGGAAACGTACCAAATCTAATGGTGCATCAATGACTTTCAATAAATACTCTTATATTGATGCACGAGGCATATCCAAGTCAGTGATGGCTTCGGTCCCCAAAAGGAACTAATTTCTTTATTTTGTATGCAGGAACATCCTACAAATGATGGAGAAGATAGAGGATACTCAGATAGTTGATGTTCAAGGCACATGACTGATAACATGTCATACCTTTCAGAATTTACACCTCTGGATGGAGGACCTGTTATCTTTGGAGGTGGTATTGGTGGGAAGATTACTGCTAAAGGTATTATTAAAACTGGTAATCTTGACTTTGAAAATGTGTATTTTATACCAGAGCTTAAGTACAACCTTTTTAGTGTGTCACAAATTCGTGACAAACAGAACAAGGTTCTTTTTACTGATACTGACTGTCTTATTCTTTCTCCTGATTTCAAGCTACCTGATGAAAATCAAGTATTGCTTAAGATCCCCAGAAAAGGTAACACATACAGTGTTGAGATGAATAAGCTTGTTCCTAAAGATGGTCTTACTTGCCTTGTTGCAAAAGCCACATTGGATGAGTCAATGTTGTGGCACAGAAGGCTTGGTCATGTAAATTTCAAAACCATTAACAAGATTGCTAAAAATGGTTTGGTAAGAGGTTTACCTAATAAGATTTTTCAAAATGATCAAACCTGTGTTTCTTGCCTTAAGGGTAAGCAACAAAGAGCTTCTTGTAAGCCAAAGGTTCATAACTCTAACAACCAAGCTTTATACATACTCAGATAGTTGATGTTCAAGTGATGGTGAGGATTCTTCCAAACAGGGGAGGAATTCAAGTTTGTTCAAGTTGCTATCAAGATTAGTAAGTGATTCAGGGGAGGATAACAGAGCAGATCAAGAGAAGTTGCTAGAGGTTCATGGAGTTTGATTCAGAGAATATTATTTGTGAAGGTCTTTCTTAATCAGTGTCAAGAAAATTTCAAAGAATAATGAAGTTAATTGCTGGAGTACTTGCTGAAATGTGAAGAAAATTCTGAAGTGATTAAGGATTAAAGATAAGTTAAAAATTGAAGATAAGTGTTTGAAAGAATTCCCCCCCCCCCCATCATCAATGTTGGTGTTTAATTCAAGAAAACTTAGTGATTTGGAGAGAAATCATAAGTTTAGGGGAGGATTGTTGGGAATTAAACCAACAGTTAGTACTGCCGGGTATAAAGTTACAACTGCTGAGGAATACACTAACAGTACAAAGTCAGTTAGTACTGCTAGTCCAGATGGTTAGTACTGATTATGAGATAGAGACAGAAACGTGTGAAGATATATATAGAATAGATATTGTGTATATCTTATTATTATTGATTGATACGAATGTTTGTTTACTTGTACAGGACTCCTTGTGATATAAAAGGAGGTCCTAGGTTAGATTTTCTATATAACTCATATACGTATTATTGTAAAAGCTTAAAGGTTGTAAAACCCTAATGATAAGTGAAGATCACTCGTATTAATATTGAAGCTACTTGGTTTGTTAAACATTGTGTTCATACTTTCACTGTTACATTCATTCATCACACAAACTATATCTTCTAAGTGCTTTGTAGTAAATTCCGCGTTCTACTTAGCATATACTCAAAGTATCTCTAACACAAGGTGTGTGTTTAGATCCGGTCACATTAGTTCCTCATCTCTTTCGTGTCTTTCCTTAGACCATTAGTCATGCATGATTATTCATATATTAAGTACCAAAAGTTCTACAAATAAGAGTAAATAGATATATAATTCACATAATATCGAGGGTATAAATATGTATAATATGAGACTCATCAGTTGTGTATAACATGATCAACATAACAAGCATATAATGAGTAGGAAAAACAAAATAATGAAGAAAAACATAATCATTCTCACAAATTTTGGCCTTAATGAAAAGGGAAATCTAGAATAAGAACTAGGACAAGATTACTAAACCTAATCTTCAACAAAAATCCTAGGTTTCACAACTCTTGCAACTCTTGAATTTCAACTAAGGATCACTTGAAAGAATACTTCTAATCTTCTTCTAATCACCTTATGTAGCTTGCAAAACAATGATGGAATGAAGAAACTTATAACTAGGATCATGTAGAGCTTGATAAGGGCTTCAACAATGATATGTAACTTGTAACTTGGAAATCAAAGATGAGGTGTGTGTGATTTAAGGGTGTGTTCGTTTATGGTTATGGTATAAGTGAGGAGATGAGTTTCCTTTTATACTAAAATGAGGAGGTTAAGTTTCTTTGCTAATGTGGTTAGTAATGGTACACATATGTGCATTTTGGTTCTATTGTTCATCATGATACACATCTTTGCATAAAGGTTCTATGGTTTATCACCAAGCCAACAAAGCTTGGTGATTCTCTATCGTGTCAACCACATAAAAAAATGACTATGTTTAGTTTTGATAATATCTTGATTTACGGAGTGAGTTTTGGTCCCGGTAATTACTAACGTTAAGTATTTAAATCGCGAAGCTTAAAACCGGGTATCTTAAAAATATAAAAACTTCTAAGAAATGTTAAAACTTATCAATATACTCTATAAAAGTATATTAAATGAGTGATAAGTTTAACGGAGCGTGTAAATGCTGTTAAAACCCGAAAATGTAGGTTTAAAACGTGTAAAACATAAAACATACGAAGTTTACGTAAAAATGGAAAAAGTGAAATGTGATATACTAAATATAATCATAATGATCCTAAAAGGCTTATAATGTGTAGATTGGGTCTAGTCTAGTGTCAGTTGGTGTTAAATGTATTTTAAGTATAAAACCGGAAGTGCTAAATAATCAAGGGATGATTTTATGGTCAAATGGGGAGGGAAATAAGTTGACTTTTCTAAAAATATGAAAGTGCTTAAACGTCTTAGAAAATATGGTGCAGGTATAGGTTGAGTCTGTGCATAAGTAAAAACGCTTAAAACGTGAGTTTAGGCTCGTAAAACACAGGGTCTATTTGGTAACATTTGAATAAATTTTAAAATTCTTGATATTGATTTTAAGTGGACTAGCATTTAATCTAAGGTGATAAGAATATTCAGATTCAGTTTTTGTTACGCGCGGGATAACCTAACGGTTATATTTAAAGTACAAAATTGTATGCAATTTTGGATAAAATGTTTATGTTTTGAATAAATATTAACGTGAAATTTTCGAGTTGTTACACTTTTTGTTCTAATTCTTTCTATTTTCTGTATTTAATTTTCATTTACACAACGAGGACGTTGTTTATCTTAAGTGGGGGATGGAGAATTAGAACGTTACTTGTCCTTAATTTTTCAAAAATATGCGTAATTTATGCTTTAATTTAAAAAAATTTAGCATGTTTTTGTGAAATCAAAGTTGCATAACCCGCACACATAACCCTTATTTCTATATTGTGAGAATTAAGCCTTATCCGTTTCCATTATTTTACCCAAATTCCACAAAAATATGAGTGTGCCGGTGAGTTGTAGTAAACTTTAGAACTTGGCTTGGTATACTATTCGAGACCACCAAAATGAGTATTATTGACATAATTGGAGTAACTTGTCTAACTTGGTAAATTTCTAGGATTACACCCAAATAGCCTTTATATGTTATGTTATCTTAACTAACTACACTGGTTAAAGAATATTTTTTGTGTTGAAAGTTCCCATCGATGGATTATAAATATCATATTACTTAGAAGCAATACCGATCAATATGATCATGGATCTTAACTAACTACATTGGTTAGTTAATCCCCGTATAAACCTATTTGTTACTCTCATTTTTAAAGTAAGATACCCCTAGAAAAACCCTCAAAGACATTCCTTTCGTTTCTTACACCAATGTTAAATTATTTCGTTACACCATTACACCTTAGCCTACCCTATAGATTCAAGTCCGTGGTTAGTTGCTTTTGGTAAAGTGTGTATTTCCCACGTTTCCTATGTTCGTGTGCGTAATTATTATCTATGGTTAGGTCGAGAATTGCTCATTGCAATGGGAAGTGAAAGTAGATATTTTATTTTTTTACTTTTCGTGTGTTTACTACTTTCACTATTGTTTTTATTTAAATTATTGAAAAGTATGAAAAAATTATCCAGATTTGTTATTATGGTGAAATAGTAAAATTTTACACCATTAGTTATGTGTTATAAACCAACGATGTAAAGTTATGTATTAGTGGAGATATCGCCACTATTTGTTGTACTATATTTATGGATTGCAAAGGAGTTGGCCGTTATGGGAACACCAACTAAGGTTTATTCTATGATTGAGACATCATTGAGTCTAATTCGTGTCTACCTTTTAAAGCGTGAGTTAGTCAATGATTTATGTCTTTTTCAAGCAAAGGTCGGGAAGTAATTAACCGCATTTGTTTGGATTTAATCTATCTGTTTGTTTATTTTATTTTTACACCAATTTTATGTATGTCTTAAATGTTATCCTTGCCCTTACCAAGTTACTTTATTCGTTGTTAGCTTTCAAGCATCCAGATAAAGTAATGGCTTAGTAAGAATGTCAAATGCAAGAATATTGTAGTGACCATCCGGTTTCTGACTAATTGAATGATGCACTAGCGATCCACCTTAGTGAACATCTATTGTTTTAGGAAATCAGGAATTCACGCCAGCGATTTATTATGTTTGTGTATGCGATGTTTGAACAAAAGATAGGTACAACCCTTAAGCCTTATCATATTAACCCAATTTACCCCTTTATACTTGTTACTCCTTAGCTTTAGTGGGGGAGATGTGTATCCTTGCCAAGCATATGATAGAATACTCATCACGACCGAGCAATTGAGTTAATTACTTAAATGTTACCACATAGATTAGTTGAGTGATTTGAGTGATTCCATTTTCCTATTTCGTGAGGTGTTTGGTTGTGCAATTGAGATTAAATGAATAAATGCTTAACTAGAAAAATCCTAGATGGATGTTTAGGATACATTTTAATAAATTTAATCTAAGGTTTACTTGAGGACAAGTAAAGTTCAAGTGGGGGGATATTTGATGACATCAAATAAGTGGTAATTATTAGCATCATTTATCCTATGTATATTGCTTGTTTTATATCATTATGTATAAGAATTGGTACTTAATCGCTTAAATGTTTATATTTCAGTTATTTACAAGAAATTGGTGAAAGTTAGCTATTTTGGACGTAAATTGGAGCAAAATGGATCAAGTTAAAAAATTCTACTGAACTGATGAAGAATACGCCGTATCATTCTAGATAGATACGCTGTATAACAAGACTTCGACGAATATAAAGACCATTGCCTGACTTTGAAGCATACGTTGTATGGATTTCTCTCATACGCCGTATATGAAACTTTGGTCAACGAGAAGATCTGACTTGTTTTACTCTAGATACGCCGTATGACATCAACAACATACGCCGTATCTATTCTCAAGACTTCACCTGAATTCCTAGATATTGAAGACAAGATGCGCCGTATGAAGATTAGTGATGCGTTGTATCACTATGGCGGTGTATGAATATTCCAGAATATAAAAATCTTGAACCCCACGTGAAGTTACCTCGATATGTCGTATCATATAACTTGATACGTCGTATCGACTCTGTTTCCAGAATGTAATTATAGAAGACTCACAGTCAAATTTTGAGAGACACAATAAAGGCGAACGAGCATATAACCACCAAGTATGAGATCAGAGCAATAAAGAAGACCACGAAGGTCCTGCTAGTGCATAATTACAATTCGTTTTAGTACTCTTTAATCGTTCGGTTAGCGTATTTTTCTCTTTCGATTTATACTTGAATATTTCCGAACATGTTATCTTGTGCTATTACAGAGATTATGGGCTAATACCTGTAGGTATTAGCCATGTTTAATGATTATATGATGTTTTGATATTTTACTAATTCGATAGGTGAGGAGTCTAGGGGTACCTATTCCCAGGAATGATATACGCCAAGTTGTGAGTACCGTCGCTACAGGTCTTAGACTTATCAATCATCATATATGACTAAACAATGGCTAATACGTTTTCCTTACTATCGGCTTGACCTCTTCTTTATTATCTGTATTTCTGCTTGTGTGTGTTATTTGTCTCCTAGCTATTATTTACTGTTTTCATTAAATCTAAATCTTGTGTCAGTCTCTCAAGCTGAAAACCCTTTGTTGCGTTAGATTAGGTTTAATTAGAATAACTCATAGAATTAAAATACGGATAGATATTTAAGTGTTAACGTTCCACTCTTAGTAATCAACACCCTACTTACCAACTAGCTCACCATCGACTGGGTAAGTGCCCGTTAGTCTTTATTATAGGTAAAGTCGGCAAAATATAAATTTAAAACTTGATAAATAATTATATGTACTAAACGACACCATCAACCTATCAAAATCTTGGACCGTGAAGTCAAAAGATTTGAGCAAAGTCGTATCCCTATTGTCAAAGTTCGGTGAACTCTAAGAGAGGTCTTGAGTTCATGTGGGAACGTGAAGATAAAATCAAGCGAAAGTATCCTCATATCCTTTCAACCCTAACGGGTAACTTTAACTGAATCGCGAGGACGCGATTCCTTTTAAGTAGGGTAGACTGTAACACCCTGCAATTTTCCAGACCTAATTTTACAATGAGTTATACTTATTTTTCATTTACGAACTCTTCCGAGCTCATTTGACTTGAAAACGAGAAGTTATCTCTCGAAACGTGAAAACCACACACAACGCTTACCAGCACAAACATAATCTCGATAAATAATTTGATTTGATTATTGTACTATTTACGAGAGACTAGTTGTGTGAATACTCGTTTTTATTGGAAAAATCATTTGGAACACAATGGCGTAATTTTCCGTGTCTTAAATCGATCCTTATCGAGCCTTAACGAGCCCTGAACTTAATTTTACAAAAGATAGCTGAAATTACAAGAATGGTCCCTGTGAAAATTTTCCGCACCACCCCTCAACTTAGTACCACTGGTCACAATTTTTTAATGACTTTTATAATATAAGTGGGATAATATTAGGGTTGGATACATTTGTGAAACCCTAGCAACTAACCTATATCCTCTCTCATTTCTGGCCGTCACCCTCACATGGCCGCCACACCACCACCTCAGCCGCCGCCAACACGGAGAACAATCATCACCACCGTCGTTATTATTGAAGATCCAAGTGTTAGAAGTCGTCTTGTAATTTAGATCGAACATTTTTTGGTTAGATTGAGTGTTTTGTTCGTGTTTCATCCCCTAGCCGCCCCTTTTTTTTGGTTCTCTTCTTGGGTATGTCAATATAAAACGTTTTTATCACTTTTCTTAACCTTTCCTTTTGAGTTGAAAATGAAAACGTGTTTATTAAAAAAATTTAGTAAAAATAACGATTCACACAAACTTGTGTGTGAATCGGTTGGGTTTTTGTGAATCGGTTTGTATAAAACATGGTAAACAAAACGGGTATCATCATTATTCGTGTTTCTTTTCTCTTTTTTTCGGATCTATAACCGTGCGTTGAAAAGCTTGTGTTAAGCTCGTTTAAGTTCTTTGTTGGGAGCTTATTGTCGGACTTATTTGCTTATTCTTTTCTTCTTGGCCTCGTTATGGTTTTGGTTAGCCACATGGCTTGGGCCTTAACCCATGTGGCTTCAGATTTGGATTGGATACTTTGTTTGGATTTAGGTCGTTATATATTTTTAGATCCGATTTGGTAAGGTTTTTGGTGGTGTTGATCTTGAGCCGAGACCGTATGGTCTCGGTTTGATGTGATTTGTATTGGTTATTTGGTTTTGGATCCGTTGGGATTAGCTTTGGTCGTGTTTTGGTTTAGCTGAGACCCCATGGTCTCGGTGTGGTATCATGGGATTTCTTATTATGTTGCTTATTTTCTGGCTTATGTCGTTAGTTTAGCTTTTGGACTTGGGACTTATTATTTTTGGTGACTTATTTGAGACTTTTGAGCTTATTTGGATTTTGATTTGACCCGTAGGACTAGTCGAGAGAGTGTTTGGGTTTATTTGGTTCTCGGTAACATTATTGACCTGAGGGTCGTGCATTTTGGTTGTGACTCGAAAAGGAAAAGACCCGTATCGTGTGTTGTGATTTGGTTTAACGAAAGTATAAGCCCGTAAGGGTGTGTTTGGTTCGTTTGGACAAAAAGAAAACAAATAAAATAAAATTTGTTGAAGTTTATTTAATAAAATTTAATCGACTATTAAATTTATAGAAATATAATGTAAACTTAATAAAAGCGAACGTATGGACTTTTGACTAAAATGGAAACACATGAGGGTTGTCGGACTTTTCGAGACACATTATGCTTTGGATCATTGTATATTGATTTGGACTTGGACTATCGGGCAATTTGGACTTGCATCGATAACTATTGGACATTAGAGATTTTGGATTTATTGGACTCGTAATGGATATAGTACGTTAGACTCGTAATGAATTTAATGTATTCGATTCTCAACGAACATACAATAAGAAAACAATGTCTAATAACCAATAAATAAGTTTTATTTTATAATAAATTGATTTGGGAAATTGAATTGCAACAAAGTCTTTTGACTAGGATTCAACGAATGAACGGGTCATGGCGAAATTTTACAAAATCTCTATACTTAAACGTTATTTTCAAAAACTCTTTTGTTAAAGACTTCGTCAATTGACGAATTTAAAAATCTTTTATTACTAGATCTAAGAGTCAAGCATACATTTACTTATAAAACAATGGTGTTTTATACAATATATTTGGGATTATGGGGTAAATACTGAAACTTACCAATTGACCTACCTTTTATTGACATTTTTCTTTGTCGTTATTTCTTTGACTTTTTTCTTTCATTCTTTCTCGACTCAAGTTCTTGTCAGTACTATTCTCGACTATGTCGTTATCTATTCCTTTTTGGCGTGTGTATTCTTGAGTCTATACTTTCTTACCACTACACGAATGATGATACCAAACGCTTTTATAATGACGATACGAGCCAATTTTGGAAACTAAGACACTTTGTCTTTTGAAAACTCATTTACTTTACGAGACATATTCTGAGATAGATATATACTTATTAGGTTGTGCCGATCCTGTAATGTTATGCCTGTACTTCTTGGCACCGTTGTGCCTGTACACCTTGATACCGTCGTGTTTTGCCACTTGATGCCAGTTGTGAAAGTTGTGATATTTGCGTTGCTTCATACTGAGGTGAGTTCATGGCCCCTACTTTACTCGTTTTATAACTTTTTTGGGGTGAGAATACATGCTCGTTTTTACCAAAAATTTAATGCTGGTTTTGCTTGAACACGCGAATTGTTACTCAAACATTACTATTTTGGCTAAAATACTTGATTGATTACTCGAATGCACTGCTTATTTACTCGATACACATTGCTTATTTTTACATATGGACATAAGTGCTTGAAAACATACGTGCAAAACCTTTTCTTGATTGGACTGGAATTTATACTTGTGCTTTTACTGAATTTGTTACGTAGACGAGGCTAAGGTTTAGTATCCCATTATTTTGCCCATTCGTGAACCATTTATCTTGTTGGTCTAGGGTTGGTAGCCCCAACCGGTTGGACGTATATCTTGTTGGTCTGGATTTGTGGTGGCCCAACTTGCCAGGATTTATATCCGGACTTTGGATGCTCCAACTTTCCAGGACGTATATCATGTCGGAAAGTATGAGTGTATTGGGATAGAAACTACGCTAGAGGCTTTGTGATTGTGTTGGTGCTTAATAGGGTCGAGCTTTGGTTTCATGACTTAGCCAGCATAATAGACACTTTACTTTACTTGTAGGGTTTACACCTTTGATTTTGGTCCTATTTTCTAAGGCTTTATGGTCTACTTTGCGGGTGTCCTTTTGACATTGTTTGTTAGGCAGTGTACCCTTATGCTAAATTTGACATGTATGTGAGCAATGATTTACACTCGAAAATCTTGTGGTCCACATTACTAATTTACTTAAAGGTAAACATTGTTTTCACGACATTGTGGGTGACACAATGATCGAAAAGATCTCTTTGTACTCACAATACTTTTGTGCAAACCTATGAACTCACCAACCTCGTGTTGACACTTTTAGCATATATTTTCAGGTTTAAGGCGATAACTTACTTTTGGAGGCGCTTGGCAATGGTACGGTCATAGACTACTCTGATATATATTTGGGACCACTTTATTATTATGGGCCTGTATTTCTGCACTATTTTTGAATTATCTAAATTTAATACTTTGGATTATGAAATTTCTTATGAAACGGATAAGGTAAATCCGTTTTCTATACTTTATTTTATGATTCCAATTTGGTAGCACCCAAGACTTGTATGCTTCCGCTATACCAATTTTGGGGGTGTTACAGAAACTAACCTTTAACCATTTTGAAGTCAAACTGAAGGCAATGTAACCATTGCGATAATAATGAAATGGAAGGTGTATTAAAGCACTCTATTGTGATAGTGTTTGAGCATGTTTATTTATGGTGGGTTAGATACACAAACTGTCACACCCATGACAAATAATGAATACATAACCGAAAATTGCCTATGATATAGGCTTTCATAAGTTAGATAAAGTGATTGTTTTACACCCATAATACTGATAAACGCAAAGCATAACATAAATCCATAACAAACCATAAATTGTGTCACACATTACATCAATAACCATAACAAAATTTATTCCAAAAATTTCTCAAGCCTTATTATTAACTATTCGGGAAAACCCACAATCCAATGGAATCCGTACAATATCAATGTCAAAAGAAACCTAAGACAAAATTTTTAACAGTAATAACACACATCGCTCGAGCTCTCATTTCCATGACTAGATCGTGTTACTTGCAGTGGACTCCAAGTCTGAATCCACTTCATCTTCCTCGCTAAGCCATCCGTTTCGGTTCCCTTCAGGCTGTGGCAGTGGTTGTCTCGCAAAACCATCCTCAGGGTTTCTTCCTTCATCTCCTACGTCATCCACGAATCCATACAAATTGTGAGGCTCTGCCCGCACTACTCCTCCTTCTTCCACGAACTTGGGACACCTTCCCGGGTACTTAGTCACTACTCCGTCTTTATCAATCACTTTCGTCACATGCACATGTACCTCCGTTCCATTTATATTAACCACGGTCAACTTTTCTTCAATCCGGCAGGGGCACATGCTAGCAGGGATCAGCATTCTTCTGTTAGTCCATCTCAACTTACCAATCTTTTTCTGGCCTGTAGCGAAAACGGTTGTCCAACGATACATGCTGCGTGCTGGAGGTGCCATGCTGAAAATGACACAAATGATACTAAGTACTAGAACTCGATAGGAATCGATAGACTACCCATAACTCAAAAATTTTAAAACACGCGAGATATCACCGTCTGAACGATTTCAAAGACGATTAACGAAATATGGAGAATAAGCACGAATGGAACGACAAAACAAAATCCTAATGTCTACCAAGATCCTCACCGGTCAGAATTTAAATTCCTATAGGGAAAATCCTAAAGCAATTTCTCAAAGGTTGTCCTACGATTACCTACAGTGGAAACTTAGTGGTCCAGATTTCACAGGTCGAGGGTAAATGTATTACGAATCGCAACTTGTCTCTCTGATACCATAAATTGTAACACCCCAACCCGACAAGGGTAAAGATATCGCAACAATGGATTCACATCAGAACAAAACCAAGCATACATTTCCAATAATACAAAAATCTCAAAGGATAACAAATGAAATACTATAATCTATAGGGTTACAAATGAAAACTTCCAAAACATTACGACTAAAGTATATTATCTTCGGTTCAATTCTAAATCCAGCATAGCTATCCAAACTTCTAAGTCCAAAGATACACTCTTCTCTCATTCCCAGCTTCCTACTAAAACCTGCCACAGGAAAAGAAATGCGGCTGAGCTACGAGAGCTCAGTGAGCAGATATAACGGTAACAAAACAATAATAGATAGTAGAACCAAGAAGATCAGGAATACATGTCATACCAATAACTCAAGATGTAGAAATGAGATGACGGAATAAATAAGGAATAAGACTAAAGAAAAGAAAAGGAACAAGTAATAGGGAAAATTCATGAGGTTCAATAGACAAAGAAATCAGGAATCTATCACGAGCCCAGAAACAAGCCATATCATATCATCGCAAATGTAACTAAATAGAGTAGCTAGCTCCCAGATATGTGAAAGATGTGTATCGCACACACCATCAGTCACCCGATAAATATAAAAATAAACATATAACATAACATATACAGATAACAGGTCAAATCTAGAGTGCACCCATACGCCCCACAGACAATTCAATAATCATAATTATAATGGCCATAGCAAATAATAAATAAGGGACGGAACAGGTCATCACTCTCCTGCCCTAGAGTCATGTCAGAGGTGCGTCAATGACATGGACATGAAACCCTCATGCCTAGTGATTGGCTCGTAATATCAAACTGTAGGTCAAAGGTCAAACGTACTATCAAATAATCAAAAGGTCATATCCTAAGGGTACATGGCAAAGGTTCATGTCAAACAGTTCAAGATTATATATCATAGGTTCAACTTAGAATTTATCAGGTTAAGTTTTATATCAAAGTTTAAGTTCAGATTAAAGAACTATATCAAATGGTTCAAAAGTGTGTAGCAAAAGTTTATAATCAAAGTTTTATATCAACAGTTTATCTAAAAAGGTTTCTATTTAAAAGTCCATTTAAACAATCCTTCAAAAATGGTTTTCATAACGACTGATCTTACAAAATAGTTTTCTTCAAAATGGTCTTCCAAAACTTTTAATAACTTTCATTAAAAGTGGTTTCGTTTCTTTTTTTTTTAAAATAACTTTTCCCAAACAGTTTCATATATGGTTTAATAATAGTTCAAAATCATTTAGGTTCAAATAAGGATTTAACAGATTAAGGTTTATATCAAAATCAATTTAGTTTTATAACAAGTCTATTAGATTAAGGTTCAAAACAAGGTTCACAATTCAGGGTTCAGGACAAGAGATCAAATACAAAGTTCATGAAGATTCACAAAACAAGAGATCACATGAAAAGTTCACAACAGCAGGGAACATAGCAATGGTATAGGGAATCCTAATAAGGAAAATGAGAACTGAAGGAAAAGGGAAATGAAAGACCCTTACTGAAAGAGGGCAGAATATCTGTACCTTATTACGAATGCAAGAACACAAAGATAAAAGCTGACAAAGATGAGATTACTCCTTCCTCAAACCTAAGGAGTAGAAGACAGAAGTCCAAAGGGTCTTTAATTATATTTCCATTATTAGTAAGTTAATAATATCACAGATTAGGTTAAGTCCTTATTAAGATTATTATGGAAGTAAGGTACATTTTATCAGGTTACAAAAGTTTAAGAGTAATTATGACAAGTTTACATAGTTTAGGGTTTCAATTGCAAATTCATCTAATTCAAAGGTTTAATCATGAAAATACTTTAAGTTACTGATTTAATACACACTATATTCAGAACGACATTTTAATCCCTTCAGTTTCACAATTTACAGTTTATACCCTTTAGTTATATAATTTACAAAACAAACCCTTCAATTACATAATTCATGTTTTAAATCCCTAAAATATTTATTTTACCAAACAAGCACCTTATATTACAAAGTTACAGAACATATCCTCAAAATTATATGTATCACAATTTAGGTCCTTCAGATTTCTTAATTTACACAATTAGTCCTTTAACTTTACAAAACTTATATTTCAAACTCAAATTTAGTAATAATTACATATCAAACCCATAATTACTCAAAATTACACATTACACCCTTTATAATATTATTTACTCAAAATGACTTCAAGTTTCCAGAATTTACACTTTTAGTCCCTCCATTTTAATTAATTTCAAATCGTACCCTTTAATTATCATTAATTTATTTTCTAGCAATAATTACATTTAGGACCCTCAAGTTATATTTTTCCCACATTCCTACTGACTTATATGACATTACAAAAATATCCCAGAAGTTTCAAAGTTGGCAAAACACACCCTTCTAGTTTTATTTTCAAATCGCATAACCTTTTTAATATCCAAACCCTAACCCTAAAGTTACCAATCATCAAACCATCATCACCACATCATTAATGTGCATTAATTAGACCAGATTCATCACACAAAACCCTAACCCTAATCGTTCTAGGGTTTCTTCCTAATTCTTTCTTATTTTTCCTATAATCCGATTTAAACATAATTCAAGATCAATTATTTTGAGCTTCTAAAAATCAAGTGGCTATTTTTCTAAGCTTATATTAACATCAAGTAACACATAAAAATTATGTTCATCATCCAGAAAATTCGTATGATATTATTTGCAAATTACGTGTGTTTTAACTCATTATTTTTTGTACGCATGATTTAGGTTGCATGATTCGTTTTTATTATTTTTCCTGAGTTATATACGACATATAGATCATTAGAAAAATGCTAGATCAATAATAGAACGTAAGGATTAGTCGTGGGGTTATGTACCTATCGAGCGCAAGAAATCGGACAAACAATTGTGCTACGATCGAACGAGAGCTTCCACGACCCAACTCTTATTTTTCCTAGATTTCTTACACCTCAATGGACTCCAGGAAATTGCTAGCTCAGTTCCAGAAAATCGAATGAAGGCTTGGTCGAATTATGTTTAGTCGATGGTTAGGGTTTCGGCTATTTAGGGTTTTATAAAATATTATGATTTGTTTTTATATTTAATAGGCCAACTAGGAGGGGCATGGATAAGATTTTCAGCCCTAGAAGTTATCACAATATCACAATTTGATTTTGTGTACAATTCCCTTATTTAATTTGTATTTATCTTGTTTTAAAAGATTTTGTAAATATAATTAGTTTTATTTAATTTATTTCGGTGCACATATAATTATGTATATATATTTTTTAATTTTTGGACATTCAAAATAATGTAATGTTGTCCCAGAAATTAATTTGTTTCATATATGGTTTGTTTTCAGAAGTTTGGAATCGTTTCAGAATTTTATAGCTTATTTATTTTGGTTTTATAATTTCAGGGGTAATTTGGTCTTTTTACAAGTTATCTGAATTTCAGGTATTACAACTTCTTCCCCTCTAAAAGAAAAATTTTCGTCCTCGAAAATTGACGTGAAACGAAATGGAAACACAACTGACTGTGGACAGGAATATGAAAACTTGGTTCTTATGACTCTATATTATAGGTTAAAACTTCGATTTCCTCAAAAGGCAAATCATACCGAATCCAAATCGAAAGAAAGATAGGTCGAACGTAACGGATGATAATCGGATCTTCTCGAAAAAGACGTAGGAATTACATGGGATTTTGACGGATGGGTCATCCCCAGGATTTGATTTAACAAGTCAGAGTAGAACGTACGGAATAGATTTATCGATAACATCAATTGGCAGAAGTTCTATAACAGGACCTAAGATTATTACCGAAAATTCTTAGAGGTCAGTAGAATGCGTGACGAGAATCCAGACGTGCAATCCACCTACGGTGAAAGCAGGTTACGCATACCGTTAGGATGAACTTAAGGTCTCGCTAATGCGGATAATCTCAAACAGTTATCAGAGTTTCTAGAGTTCTAAGGCACTTCTTGAAATAACCGATGCCCACAACAGTGCACGTTATATGATGTAAGTATTATCACGTTGGCCAGACGTCATAATACTGGCCAGACGTCTGGCCAACGTGATAATACTTACATCATATAAATATGCCCTCATGATGGACATACTTGATTTCAAGTCGTGAACAAACTAACTTATCTTATTCCACCTAGTCCTCCTACGGTCTCAGAGGTCATCAAAATTAAATACCCTATCTAAGTGGAGAACGAATCACTCGCAAGAGCCAACGGATGTCCCAGAATATCTATCGGAATTTGGTACATTGCTAAAAGCATCAAATCATCCATCCTTTGCCAAAATCTCTCAAAACAAGTCATCACCGAACCTACGAAAATAAACACGAACAGGAATGTTTCTAGGAACTTAACTCATTCGAGGATCTTATTACGAAACTTAAGTAAGTCAACGGAGTGAAAGTTAGTCGCCACGAACTTCGGCCTTCATAGAATTAATTTTCCCCCAACTATAAAGGGTCTTTTCCAAAAACCCGATCATTTAACACATCCAATCTCTTCAAGTTCGGTTAGTCTGTCTTTATCAGTCCATCAATCGGAAAGTGAAACCAAAATTGGAACTTGTGTTTGGTCCTTCGAGCTTTCTGTCGTTCCTCTTGAGATGTGATGGAGTAATGTGAATTTCTAACATGCTCTTTGCCATCCAGTCTGCTTCCGCTCTCAACTCATCTTAGTACAACCAAGATGAATAGGAAAATTTGACTGCATGTCTACATCAGCTCCAGGTATGCCATCTTGACCAAATTTCTTCTTCTGTATCGTCAACACTTCTACCTTGTAAGGAATGTCTTCACTCTTCATTGTAGCCGCCATTAATGTCAAACTCCAGGTCAGGCAGCGAAATGATTCTTCTGGTATGCTTCTAGTTGGCTCAATAAATATCAATCTCTCAGACTGCACAATGATCGACGGATTTCCTAACCCAGTGCAAAATGATTCTCATGCTCTTCCTCGTCTCCGAACGCACTATTAAGTCATACAATGAACATTTGTCCCAGTAGTCACGAGAAAACTTAATTACCAATCTTATAAGCAGTCAGAGCTTTAGCTAATACTATTAGCGTTACTAATCGTCATAACAGTCGTTTATGGATTCGGAAGGCGATTTCAAAACTAAAATTAATTTATCCCTTGTAAAGAAATTTCACGCTCTAAATCTAAACAAACACATAATCGTTTCAGGATGGAGGAATCCCGGTTTCTAACGGTAATACGGTTCAGCTATCTCCAGTCACCACCCTTCTCTATCATGAACGAACTAAACACGTCTAGTTAATACACTTAGGTAAACTCGCTTCCTGATCTTCGGTTGTTGCTCTTCTTGGTTGTTCGAGTCAGCCTATATGATCCCGGACGCATCTGAAAGACACCTTCGCTAGGTGACTAGACAATCTCTCGGTAACTTGTCAATTCCTACTTCACGCTTCGGTGGACAACTTGGTGGTTCAACCAGGAATTATATTCAGAACTCAGGGTGCCCAATAACTCTCAAGATGAGGTTCATTCCTCAGCGTACGAAATGGGTTCTAGGAAAGCTTCGGTACTCGGATTTCTAGGGAGGTATTTTTAATGGATGCCAGAAAACCAAGGCAACCATAGAAAATCAAGTTCTGGCTTTCATAGCCGAAATAAGCTCGACGAACTTAGAAGGTTGAGAACCATGATAGACACATATCAAAATAATTTATTCCAAAAATTTCACAAGCCTTATTATTAACTATTCGGGAAAACCCACAATCCAATGGAATCCGTACAATATCAATGTCAAAAGAAACCTAAGACAAAAATTTTAACAGTAATAACACACATGGCTCGAGCTCTCATTTCCATGACTAGATCGTGTTACTTGCAGTGGACTCCAAGTCTGAATCCACTTCATCTTCCTCGCTAAGCCATCCGTTTCGGTTCCCTTCAGGCTGTGGCAGTGGTTGTCTCGCAAAACCATCCTCAGGGTTTCTTCCTTCATCTCCTACGTCATCTACGAATCCATACAAATTGTGAGGCTCTGCCCGCACTACTCCTCCTTCTTCCACGAACTTGGGACACCTTCCCGGTACTTAGTCACTACTCCGTCTTTATCAATCACTTTCAATTCTAAATCCAGCATAGCTATCCAAACTTCTAAGTCCAAAGATACACTCTTCTCTCATTCCCAGCTTCCTACTAAAACCTGCCGCAGGAAAAGAAATGCTGCTGAGCTACGAGAGCTCAGTGAGCAGATATAACGGTAACAAAACAATAATAGATAGTAGAACCAAGAAGATCAGGAATACATGTCATACCAATAACTCAAGATGTAGAAATGAGATGACGGAATAAATAAGGAATAAGACTAAAGAAAAGAAAAGGAACAAGTAATAGGGAAAATTCATGAGGTTCAATAGACAAAGAAATCATGAATCTATCACTAGCCCAGAAACAAGCCATATCATATCATCGCAAATGTAACTAAATAGAGTAGCCAGCTCCCAGATATGTGAAAGACGTGTATCGCACACACCATCAGTCACCCGATAAATATAAAAATAAACATATAACATAACATATACAGATAACAGGTCAAATCTAGAGTGCACCCATACGCCCCACAGACAATTCAATAATCATAATTATAATGGCCATAGCAAATAATAAATAAGGGACGGAACAGGTCATCACTCTCCTGCCCTAGAGTCATGTCAGAGGTGCGTCAATGACATGGACATGAAACCCTCATGCCTAGTGATTGGCTCGTAATATCAAACTATAGGCCAAAGGTCAAACGTACTATCAAATAATCAAAAGGTCATATCCTAAGGGTACATGGCAAAGGTTCATGTCAAACAGTTCAAGATTATATATCATAGGTTCAACTTAGAATTTATCTGGTTAAGTTTTATATCAAAGTTTAAGTTCAGATTAAAGAACTATATCAAATGGTTCAAAAGAGTGTAGCAAAAGTTTATAATCAAAGTTTTATATCAACAGTTTATCTAAAAAGGTTTCTATTTAAAAGTCCATTTAAACAATCCTTCAAAAATGGTTTTCATAACGACTAATCTTACAAAATAGTTTTCTTCAAAATGGTCTTCCAAAACTTTTAATAACTTTCATTAAAAGTGGTTTCGTTTCTTTTTTTTTAAAATAATTTTTCCCAAACAGTTTCATATATGGTTTAATAATAGTTCAAAATCATTTAGGTTCAAATAAGGATTTAACAGATTAAGGTTTATATCAAAATCAATTTAGTTTTATAACAAGTCTATTAGATTAAGGTTCAAAACAAGGTTCACAATTCAGGGTTCAGGACAAGAGATCAAATACAAAGTTCATGAAGATTCACAAAACAAGAGATCACATGAAAAGTTCACAACAGCAGGGAACATAGCAATAGTATAGGGAATCCTAATAAGGAAAATGAGAACTGAAGGAAAAGGGAAATGAAAGACCCTTACTGAAAGAGGGCAGAATATCTGTACCTTATTACGAACGCAAGAACACAAAGATAAAAGCTGACAAAGATGAGATTACTCCTTCCTCGAACCTAAGGAGTAGAAGACAGAAGTCCAAAGGGTCTTTAGTTATATTTCCATTATTAGTAAGTTAATAATATCACAGATTAGGTTAAGTCCTTATTAAGATTATTATGGAAGTAAGGTACATTCTATCAGGTTACAAAAGTTTAAGAGTAATTATGACAAGTTTACATAGTTTAGGGTTTCAATTGCAAATTCATCTAATTCAAAGGTTTAATCATGAAAATACTTTAAGTTACTGATTTAATACACACTATATTCAGAATGACATTTTAATCCCTTCAGTTTCACAATTTACAGTTTATACCCTTTAGTTATATAATTTACAAAACAAACCCTTCAATTACATAATTCATGTTTTAAATCCCTAAAATATTTATTTTACCAAACAAGCACCTTATATTACAAAGTTACAGAACATATCCTCAAAATTATATGTATTACAATTTAGGTCCTTCAGATTTCATAATTTACACAATTAGTCCTTTAACTTTACAAAACTTATATTTCAAACTCTAATTTAGTAATAATTACATATCAAACCCATAATTACTCAAAATTACACATTACACCCTTTATAATATTATTTACTCAAAATGACTTCAAGTTTCCAGAATTTACACTTTTAGTCCCTCCATTTTAATTAATTTCAAATCGTACCCTTTAATTATCATTAATTCATTTTCTAGCAATAATTACATTTAGGACCCTCAAGTTATATTTTTCCCACATTCCTACTGACTTATATGACATTACAAAAATATCCCAGAAGTTTCAAAGTTGGCAAAACACACCCTTCTAGTTTTATTTTCAAATCGCATAACCTTTTTAATATCCAAACCCTAACCCTAAAGTTACCAATCATCAAACCATCATCACCACATCATTAATGTGCATTAATTAGACCAGATTCATCACACAAAACCCTAACCCTAATCGTTCTAGGGTTTCTTCCTAATTCTTTCTTATTTTTCCTATAATCCGATTTAAACATAATTCAAGATCAATTATTTTGAGCTTCTAAAAATCAAGTGGCTATTTTTCTAAGCTTATATTAACATCAAGTAACACATAAAAATTATGTTCATCATCCAGAAAATTCGTATGATATTATTTGCAAATTACGTGTGTTTTAACTCATTATTTTTTGTACGCATGATTTAGGTTGCATGATTTGTTTTTATTATTTTTCCTGAGTTATATACGACATATAGATCATTTAGAAAAATGCTAGATCAATAATAGAACGTAAGGATTAGTCGTGGGGTTATGTACCTATCGAGCGCAAGAAATCGGACAAACAATTGTGCTACGATCGAACGAGAGCTTCCACGACCCAACTCTTATTTTTTCTAGCTTTCTTACACCTCAATGGACTCCAGGAAATTGCTAGCTCAGTTCCAGAAAATCGAATGAAGGCTTGGTCGAATTATGTTTAGTCGATGGTTAGGGTTTCGGCTATTTAGGGTTTTATAAAATATTATGATTTGTTTTTATATTTAATAGGCCGACTAGGAGGGGGCATGGATCAGATTTTCGGCCCTAGAAGTTATCACAATATCTGATGCGTGGTTTTGTAACCTTACAACAGGTTTTACCTCTCGAGGGATCTCAAGAGGCTTACAACCCCACCAGGCAGTGTACCTGACCGATGTAGTATAGTGTAGTGGTAAGTACGGGGGATTGATCGTTCTCCACAGGGAATAGTGTTCGTTAGGTATGAAAAGCTACTCTAATAGGTCTAAGGGTTGAGGAAGATTCTTTTTTATGTTTTTATATTTTTTATGAAAGCAAATAAAATCTCGGTTTTGAAGGAGTGGGCGGAATTAGTTGCTAGTCAACTAACCCAAATTACTACGAATGCAAATAAAATAAAATAACAAAAATGAAAATGTGGTGAGAAACTTATGTGTAGAGAAATGTGTTTACTTAGATTTCCTTACTCCCTAACTATCTTTTACCGGTTAATTAGTGTGTATTAGTCGCGTGGATGACGGGTGTATTCCTTAATACCATTCGTGGGGTGGCGTACTTACTTCCCCAACTCTACAAGCTCCTACTTCACTCCTATGTCGAGCCGGCTAGGAAGCTCCTAACATGGGATCACTAGAATTCGCTTGTGCATTAAATACAACCATAAAAACCTTTAGTACGTATTTGGTTCATGTTTCTTAAGACGTTCAAGCAAGTTACCGAATAGGAAGTTAGCCAGTTTTCTTAAGCCTAACATAGATAAATAATCATCCAATACAACTAACAACACACTAATAACCAATAATCAATAGCTAGGTTTCATTAGATCTAAGCAAACACAAGATAAATTTAGCCTAACATGTTAATCAAAAGACAAGAATAAGATAAAATCAAACAACACATAGACATATTGAATGATTAATTGATAACTTATCTTCAATGTAACATGGAAGATCTCAAGGCAAAAAGCCTTGAAAAAGAAGCTAAAATCGTCCTAGGGTTTTCTCCCAAAATTCCACACACTAAGCTCTCCTTAATGACAAAAAATTAGAAAACTATATATAGACTTTTGCATCTGACGGCGTCACCTTATGGAGTGTGACGCCGTCACCTCGCCGCTTCTAGGGTTCCCGGATGACCTTCTTGACGCCGTCCCTCTTTAGCTCTTCCAAAATCCATTCTGGCTTATCAAGGCTTGACGCCGTCAGCTCGTGAACGTGACGCCGTCCCCTTATGATTTAAGCCGTGACGCCCTTGATCAAGTTAAAGCGTGACGCCGTCAGAATTCACATGCTATTTTCACTGGCTTATCATGAGTAAATTTCACGTCCACTTTTTCTTGCCAAAGCATGACGCCGTCCAGAGTTAATTGTGACGCCGTCAAAGGTAACTTTCAGCCGATTTTTGAGACTTTGTCGTTTTCTTCACTTTTATGCTCCAAAAACGTCCAAAATGCCTCCTTTTCCAGATTTCTCCTTAAAAGTACCTAAAATGACAAAAGGAACGATTTAGGGCAATATTTGATCAAATAAATACGATTTAGGGCTTAAATGACCCCTTAAAAGCGGTACACTTTTCGCTTCATCAAATACCCTTACACTTGAGATTTGCTTGTCCTCAAGCAAATGCGCTTTTATTCTAATCAAAATACAAGTTAGGGGTCATTTAATGCAAACATAAAAGTAATTACAACAAATATTCGTTCCACTTCAATCATAATAAGCACGGAGATTACATACTAGCACCTCACAAGTAGTGTTTAGATACTCACATCTCTCAAGTGTCATCAAAATAAATCTCATAAATGAAAACGGATAATATCTCTCACTACCTGTCATAGCAAATAGATTACCATAGGCTTGGGAAAGGATCGGAAACCTCCTCCACTAGGCGTAAGCACCTAAGATAAACTATCAAAGAGGGCTTTTTCATGGGTTATAACGTTAGGTGTAGGGAAAAGGAAAACACGGTTTGGTTGGATAAAGGATATTTTACTGGTGGCGAGTTAAAGATCTTGATCAATTACATGTACTATACAATGTTGCTAAGCCAAGACTCGACTCGATCTTAAGCTAGAAACAAAATAACAAAATAACAAAAACATAAAAATAAACATAAAATGAAACGGGATGGTAGTCCGTATGTTTTTTTCTATTTTTCTTTTTCTCATTTTTTTTTGTATTTTTCTTGATTTTTCGATTTTTTTTTTTTTTTTTTTTTTTTTTTTTTTTTTTTTTTTTTTTTTTTCCATACACTCTTGCCCTACCATCCAAAATAATACATCATAGGGGCGTTGCATTCCCCTTACACTTGAACTTTTACATAACTTTACAAATAACTAATCTAATGACTCGAATTAAGATAATTGAAAAACTTGGAGTACTTTTAAAACATTTAGCACATATGGGGGTAATAAATGACGCTCTTCCCCATTACTCCATTACACTAGTACTTTACCCATGAGTCCCAATCGTCCCAAAACAATATGTACAAGGATATGACTCGACTTAGCAACCATGTAATCAATTAGATAATTAACTTGGGTTTAAACAAATGTTGTAACAATAATGCACTAAAAATGAGTGCATACAAGGTAGGCTAAGGCGATTTGGGTGTACATTTAAGTGGGGTGTAACAAATTCTTCCTTTAAGTAAAATGCTTAAAGGTCGAAACGAAAAGATAGGCTCTGAGGGGTGTACTAGGGGTATCGTGTACTAAAAATGAGTACAACACAAAGGGGTGTGGGAGAATTACTTGACTAATGTAGCCAATGTAATTATAACAAAAACACAGGTGTAAAACAACGGGTTAATCCTAATGCCTCTTATCATGTAGTAAATCTAACTACACGAATGTAGTCTCACTTGTGGCCTTGGAATGGTCCTAACGCAAGTTCTAGAATCTAAGTGCTACCGGTACACACATCATAGCATAAATGCTTTTCCTACCAATTCTAGGGGCGAACCTCACATATTTGGGGGTGGAAAATTTTTTAGTGGTACGGTTTTTGTGCTAGTCATATAACTCCTATCCGTGAGACGCTCATTAAGATCAAAGTTTCACTCCTATATGTTGTAAAAAATTTTAAATTTGGCACTAAAATTACCTTAACAAGTATTTCTCTCAGTTTTATTACACATCTACTATTAAACAAACAAAAATCAAGCGCAATTGTATTCTCTAAAATCGTACTTTTACCCTCCCCTTACACTTAAGATGAACATTGTCCCCAATGTTCAAATAACAAGATGTAAAAGCAAAAAGTAAAAGAATGAAATCAAATACTCCCCTGATTCGCTCGGTGGATAATGAAATTACACGGTTAAATCTTCCTCCAAAGAGAATGTTGAAGCTCCATGACTAATGCATCGCCATAAGCTTGATTCCATAAACATTTCCTTGTCCAAAATAACCTGTTAAACCTGAGAAAACAAACACGAAAACCTGCATAACATCGGCGGGAAAAATCTATATATAAGGATATAATGCTTGTGGAATGATAATTTTGCAGATTCCTGGAGATTATAAGTTGGAGATTTTAATAAAAACTTTTTAAAAACAAAACTTTCAAAAATTTCTGGAAATTAAATCTGACGCCGTCAGGTTATAAACCCTGACGCCGTCAGAAATGACCTGACAAAAATTTTCATTTTAAGTTTCCGGAAAATTTCTGGAAAAACCTTTACCTTACTTCCTGGAAATCCTGCAAAACATCATTATGACTCGATACAAGCATTTGACTCAAACAAATACGAATATGTATGCTATTTTATTATTATTACGATTCATGTTCATTTGTGTTCTAATAAACCGATTTAGATTTCCCTTACACTTAACTTTTGCAAAATATCTTTATATGTAGTTAAGACGAAGTTAAAAACAAAATAAAGCATTTTCACAAATTACTTTTGAACATGAATAATTAATGATAAAAATTAAACACACATACGGAAAATAAAATCAAACAAACAAATAAATAAACACACAAAGCAAATAAAACAAATAAAGCTTGGGTTGCCTCCCAAGAAGCGCTTTTCTTTATTAACGAGTCTTGTAGCTAGACTCAAAGTCACGTACATTACGTGACTCCATCATCGGTCACGGTTCCTAGGCCATTCTCCTTCCCGGTTTTATATTCCGGTCCTAATTTCAAACAATCCTTGTAGAAACCGAATATCCTTTCCATAACATAGTCTACTCCTTTACTTCTATCCTCATCATTCCTATAGTAGACCGCTTGCTTGAGCTCCTTCTCAACATTTGACAAGTGTTGGAATTGTTCTATCTTATATGGCATTTGGTAGCTTACTTCATCGGTCTCATCCTTAAATCTAACTATCCCTAAGGAAGGGTCATAAGTCATTCTAGAGACCTCAACAAATGGTTTTCCAAAAACCACTTGAGTCAAGGATGCATCGACTATTGGGCGGATATCTTCTACAATTACAAAGTCGGTGACATAGGTGAAGTTTCCTACATAAACCGGTAATCCCTTAACTCTTCCCGTGAAGTTACTCATCCAACCCTTGTCAGGGAACATCCTATACCCAAGTTGATTCTTCATTATCAAGTTGTAGTGGGCTCTAGTCATGATGTTTATGGGCGATCTAAGGTCGATGTAAGCTTTCCACACATGTAGATGTCCAATGTTGCATGGTATGTTGAGATTAGAAGGGTCGCCTATTTCTATGATTGGTCTACCTAGGAAGTATGGTGTCTCGGGGTCATCGAATAAGTTTGTATGATATGCGCGCTCTTCCTTAGTGGGTAGCCTATTGAAGTAGTCCTCATCATCATCTACTTCTTCAATCACACTTGTCCTAACTTCCTTATCAACCTCGACTTTCCTATCCTCATCCTTAGGTTCACTATTATCCTCATTCCTATCAATTGGTTTAATAGTGACAATGTTGACAAAGTGGACGTGTTTGGATGAAGAGGGGTCTTTTACTTGGGGTCCGCTATTTGTGTTCCTAGCGTCCTTATGTGGAGGTGATAGCATTTGGTTATTGAGGGCTTTCAACAAGTTGACAATTTTATTGGTCATCTCAGTTTGTTGCTGATTGAATTCGGATTCGAATCTAGCTATCCGAGCTTCTTGAGATGCCATAAATTGAGACATCAATCCTTCAAAGTTATTGGTACTACCATTGCCGGAAGGATTGTTGTTGAAAGTACGGTTCGAGTTGGAACCGCTTGATTGGAAACGATTAGGTGGGTTGGAAGAATTGGGTTGTTGTGCGTTTTGGTTTTGTTTCCACCTAAGGGTCGGGTGATTTTTCCATGAGGGGTTGTATGTATCACCGTAATGGTTTGGCTCGGGTTTGAAAGTGTACCACTTGTCTCCCGCTCCGTCGGTACGCGAGGATGCGTAGTCCACAAAAGCTTGTTCGGGGAGTTCCATGCAATCACGAGTGTCGTGGGGACCACTACATAATTCACATGAAGAAGTGATTTTGTTCACTTGGCTTGAAAGTTTAGGAGCCTCGTAAGATTTCATAAGAAACTTGACTTGGTCTTCAAGTTCTATGATCCTACGGTCGGAAGTGCTTGAATTGTTCGAAGGCAAAGATATTGCCTTGACCGTTTTATTCAAATCACGGGGATCACTCCAACTTTCGTTGTCATAAAGAGCAAGATCCTCTAGGAGAGCCCATGATTGTTCCGCACTTAGATCACGTAGCTTGCCACTGGCCGCTTGGTCAATGGTTTGCCTTGTGTAGAGATTGATATGGTCATAGAAGATTTGGACTTGGAGCCAAAGTTCTATGCCATGGTGAGGGACTTTTTGGAGTAAGTCCTTGAATCGAGTCCATGCCTCGTATAGGGTTTCGCCTTGACGTTGTTGGAACATCAAGATATCATTCCTTAGCTTGGTAGTTCTTCCCGGTGGGAAAAACTGAGCAAGGAAACGAGTAGTGAGATCATCCCAAGAGGTAATGGATCCTGCGGGTTGACGTTCTAGCCACTGACTAGCTTGGTCCCGCAAAGAGAATTGGAAGAGACGCAATCGGGTCGTCTCTCGAGTGGCAACATCAAGGTCTATAGAATCAACGATTTTAAGAAAGTCCTTGAGATGTTGATTAGGATCTTCAGAACGAAGTCCATGGAATGCGCATCCGCTTTGCACCAACCGGATGGTGTCGGATCGTGATGCGCGTGATGTGTCGTTGCGGTTTAGCAGTTTTAATGCCTACTCAAGTTTTAAATTTATATTTAGCCGACTTATCAATAACACACACACTTAACGAGCAGTGTACCCGGTCAGTATGAAGATAATGGTAAGTAGAGTGTCGATCACTAAGAGTGGAACGTATAATCTAGTTAATCTAATCAGTATTTTAATATCCTAACGCAAGGGGGTTTCAGCCTGAGACACATGGCACAGTTTTATTGCAATAAATAATAAAATAAACAAAAGGCACGAATCAGCAAGTAGCACACACGTACACAGATAGATACTTGAGACATAAGAGGGCTTGTCCTTATGATTAAGTAATTGTCACTTGTTTTATTGATAGCTTTATATGAAGTGTATGTAATTAACCCTTTCTCGTTGGTCCTATTCTCATCGGCGAGTAAACCCTTAATGACGACTTATGTCTAAAAGTTATTCCTAAGTGATCAATTTAGAAACAACCGTGGGAGCCACACCTTGTCCCGCAGTCGGGTGCCCGCAAGCCACTAATAAACACAGAGGTGGTCAATGCACTAATAAGTAGTAACCAAAGACATCAACATATAAACTTTAATTGATGGGAAAGCAAGTATTAAAGGGAGTGCAATCTTTCCGTTGTCACATTACACAAGCCACCAATCCTGATGAATTAAAGTTTGCTAAAACAATAAAACAAAACTACTTAATGAATTAAATACATGCAGCACCTTCTTACAGCTCTTGTATCTTCGATTTGGGTGTGTCTTGTGCTGCCTTCTTGACTGAATTCGTCCTTCTCTTCTGTTCGGTCTTTAGGTTTTTGAACTTCTGAATTTCCCAACTTTTTAATGCGTCTGGTCTAAGGGGTATTTATAGTTTGTGTCTGAGGGAAGATGCGGCGCATCTACTTAAGTAGATGCGGCGCATGTACTTAACTTCGCGTGGGGTCCAAGATTATAATATTCAGGAATATTCGTACACCGCCAGTAGATGCGGCGTAACTCTTTATTAGATGCGGCGCATGTCCTCTTGTATCTTGGATCGTATCTGGTGATATCTTGATAGAGATGCGGCGCATGTTGATAGTGAGATGCGGCGCATCTGGAGCAGAATTGACTTGATCTTGTCCATGTCAGTAGACTTCCACTTTATGTACGTTTTGCTCCATTATTAGTCCAAAATCGCCAAGTTTCACCAAATGCTTGTTTTTACCTGAGAATTACAAAAGTAAACGATTAAGTATCAATCCTCATACATAATATAGTAAAACAAGTCAAATTAATAGGATAAATGATAGTAATAAAATGTACTTATTTGAGTTCATCAAATATCCCCCCACTTGAACTTTACTTGTCCCCAAGTAAACCTTAGATTAAATCTCATGAAAATGTATCCTAAAAGATGTTAGGATTTATTTTTATATTTAAGCATGTATTCGTTTATTTCGTAATCACACAACTAAACACTTAACGAATTAGAAGTAAAATAAAATAAGTCGATAAAAGCAAACCTAATCGTTTAACTGTCCAGTCGCGACGAATATTCTATCATAGGCTTGGCAAGTATACACATCTCCACCACTAAAGCTAAGGAATAACAAGTCTAAAGCGGTAAAAAGGGTTTTTAGGCTTAAGGGTTAATTATTCTTATTTACACTATCGATCTCAAATTCCAGAAAAGGCGACAAAATCACAAATACATGATCGAATCCACGAACACGATACTTGCAATTGCTCAAATCCTTAACTCGAATAGGCTAAAGATAGGTCCAAACTTCACCAATAATAATATATCAAAAAGGGCGACAAAATCATAAATACATAGCCGAATCCACGACTACGATACTTAAGATTGCTCAAATCCCTAATCTCAATAAATCAAAGGTTTGGTTGGATAAAGAATAGTAAAGGGTATGGATAATTTTTGGGATATAAATTGGTGTAAAAATAAAAAAATAAACAAAAACAAATAAATTAAAATCCTAAGTGTGGTTAATCACTATCCCAACCATCCCATGAATAAGACTCATATCATTGAATAACTCACGCTTTAACACTTGAAACACACGCTTTAGGTAGACACGAATTATACTCAACAAAATCTTAATCAAAGAACAAACTTTAGTTGACGTTCCCATAACTGCCAACTCCCATTCAATCCATAGATATAATATACAACAAATAGTGGTGATATCGATCACTTACATGACTTTACATCGTTGGTTAAAACAAACATCCAACTCTTCTTTTTCTTTTTCTTTTCTCATTTTTTTGAATTTTTTTTTTTTTTTTTTTTTTTTTTTTTTTTTTTTTTTTTTTTTTTTTTTTTACTTGAAACATAAACATAGATGTGTAAAATTTCACCACATCACCAAAACAATAATTCTGGATAATTTTTCCATACTTTTCATACTTCAGAAATAACGGTAATAGTGAAAGTAGTAAACACACGAAAAATAAACTCAAAGATATACAATATTTACTTTCACTCCAATTGCATTGTGCAATTTCCCGACCTAACCATAGATAATGAATTACGCACGCGAACACAGGTAATGTAAGGAAACACACTCTGCCTATAGCAATTAACCAACCACGGATTCTAATCTACAGGGTAGGCTAAGGTTTAAGGTGTAACGAAACATTTTAAACATAGGTGTAAGAAACGAAAGGAATGGCTCTGAGTGTTTTTCTAGGGGTATCTTACTCTAAAAGTGAGAGTAACAAAAGGTTTTATACGGGGGTTAACTAACCAGTGTAGTTAGCTAATAACACATAACATATAAAGGCTTTTTGGGTGTAATCCTAGAAATTTACCAAGTTAGACAAGTCATTCCAATTATATAAAATAATACTTATTATGGTGGTCTCGAATAGTATACAAGCCAAGTTCTAAAGTTTACAAGTCACCGGCACACTCATAGATTTGTGAATTTTGGAAAAATCACAATTTTTGAAAATAACGTCATGTGTGCAGTTATGCAACTTAGATCTTAAACAAAAACATGCTAAAAAATAATTTTAAGTTTGATATATTAAGCACATTTTAAGCATAATTTTTGAAAAAGTTTAGGACAAGTAAGTGTTAAGTGTTCTAATTCTCCTATCCCCCCACTTAAGTTAAACAACGTCCTCGTTGTTTGTATAAAAGGTTAAAAACTGGAAAATAAAAAGAATTAGAACAGAAAAACTCCCCTGAGATTTGCTCGGTATGATCCTCCATTTGTATATGAGCAAAAATCATCTTTCTTGTGGATTAGAACGTTAAAGCTTCATACTTGATGTATCCACGGGAAATTCAGGAAACTATAATACCACCAACACTTTAAAACACACCTAAGATAAGAAAGGTTCAACTTGCATAATACATTAGTAGTTAGATAAAAATAAAACTTAAAAATTAAAACTGAAAATCATCAGGTCAGTCGATGCGCCGTATCCTATTGAAGAAGATACGCCGTATCGAGCCTGGAATAAATACGGATCAGAATAAAGATGCGCCGCATCCTTAACCAGGGATGCGCCGCATTAAAATAACTGATAAAAAGTTTTAAAATAAAATGAAATAAAGGATAGGATGCGTCGCATCTGTTTACCAGATGCGGCGCATGTAATTACCAAACAGACTGTTAACAGTCTGTTGCAAAAATGACTTGTTCCACGGTCTAATCTCATACGTCCTCTCGTACTCTCATGCTGAACTTAATGCCAGTCTTCACCAAACATAACAAGAAATATAAACTGAAACATTAAACATAAACATAAGAATAATGATAAGTACAATCCACAAAAAATAATAATAATGTGTGGAACAATGTCAGTAAAACAAAAGGGTAAGATCATGGGTGAGCGGTGTCGTCCGGATGGGTCCCAGAGGTGCTGGCTCCATCAGTCCTCTGGCGGACTCTGCGCTCGTACGTACGTGCTACTCCTGTAACCTCAGTACCATCAGGACGGGTGTGGGTGATACCCTGATGCTCTAATAGTCTGCTCACACTCCTGACAACCCACTCTAAGTCTCTCCTCAGTACCATCACCTCTCCCTCGACTGCGTCGAGTCTCTGAATCACGGTGCGTGGGGGTACTGGTGCCTGTGGCACCTCCTCGTCGGCAGGAGCAGCAGCCGGAGGATCCTGAGGTCCTCCCTGCTCCGCCTCCGCCCCTGCAGCTCTGGCGGGCCCTAATGCTGCCCAAAAGTGGCCCCCAGCAGCCACCTGGCAGATTGCCAGTCTAACCAAGTAGTCCCTATCAATAACTGGGAGACGAGCCACCACAACCTCCAGCCCCGCTGGAATCTCTGCTCCAATAACTCCAAAATGGCGGGCCAGCCTCGAAACAAAATGCCCGCCAGTCATGTGGCTCCTCCGATCTCTCCCAGCAGCTGATCGGTGGAGGTAGTGTGCCAAAAAGTGGGGGATGTTCACCGGCATCCCCTCATCCATGCTCCTAAGTAGGAAGAGGTCCAGAGTGGTCACCTTTTCAGGTGACTGACCCCTCCCAGCAATAGTAAGTGCAATCAGCCTGTGACACAGCCTCCTCATCGGCTCCCTGATCAAAGTATATGAGGGGGTGGAAGTAGTGATGTCGCCCCCCGAAGAAATCCTAAACCAATAATCACTGAATACCCCTCTGTCAGGGACAACCCGTAAACTCTCAGCCCAGTATCTGGCAAACCCAGCAGATCCAAGCTCCTCCTCAGTGTGTAAACCCAAGGCTAAAATAAACTGCCTCATCGACATCTGCCTGTGCACACCTCCTAACCTGAACACCAGAGTGTCAGCTGTATCAATCTCCACATCCGTCTCTCTGTAATGAATAGTGCTAAAGAACTCCAGCATCAGCTCCCTAATCAGAGGCTCGTCAACCCTAAACAGTCGCTCCCAAGCACTAGACCTGAACTCCACCTCATCATCACCTCCAACAACAACCATCTCCATACGACGCTGTAAGCTCGCAGCTGCATGTCCACCACCTATCAATCCCACATCGTCAAAATTTAGAACCTGGACTCTGAATATTTTCTTGAAGTAAACTGAGTCAAGCCTATGCAAATAATCCTCTAGAGTGCCATCAGCAAGTCCCATGTTCTCGAATCGTAACCATTGGTGCCTTTGTGCGATATCTGGTAGTGTCATCTGAAATAAACATTCAAAGTCAGTAAACAGTCTGCAAGAAAGATAGATACGGCGCATTTGATTAAATCAATGCGGCGTATCTGTGTAAGTATAAGAGATGCGGTGCAAGATAACAGATACGGCGTATTGAGATGCGTCGTATCTAGATTAATCAATACGGCGTATCTAAGATTTTAGCAATTTTGAAATAGGTCGTTACGCCGCATTAATCAACCTAGATGCGCCGCATCTAAAAGCATTTCAGTATAAAATAAAGGGTTAGGCACGTTTTTCAAGAATCCGTATCCGTGACGTAAACTTCCACTAAATATCACAGTATAATATTCTCCTTATATCAGTTCAATCAACCACAACTAATTTAGCTTCCCGCTAAATATTCAAAATCAAACCCAAAACCTAAATTTTTGGTCGATTCAATTAGTTTCAAATTCGATGTCCAAATCTAAAATTAACTTAGGGGAAATAACTAATTCCAGGTTCTAATCATATCCCTATATCGTTTAAGCGCGAATCGATTCAATCCTATAAACCCTAATTTTCGTATTAATCACAATTAAATCGAAATGTAACAATTACCTTAGTATTTGTGATTAGGAGAACGTTTTAATGCTCGGATTAAAGGCGGATTAAGGAAAGATGATCGAATTTCGAGTATAATTTTAGTGCGTGTTCTTAACTGTGTGTATTTATGCGGCGTATTCCCGTCGTATTTATAGGGCGACACGATGCGCCGTATTAGAGAATTGGGATGCGCCGTATCTAGTTAATTCCGTTGACTAGTCAATAAGTCCTAGTTGGTCAGGGATACGGCGCTTCGGATATTTAGATCCGCCGTATCTCTATGTTAGTTAACGAAATTTAAATGAAGAACGTACCTTGGCCTCCGCAACACAGTTCCTTATACATCAAATTTGGGTAAAAAACGGCACACCATATAGATGAATTCAAAATAAGAGTAATAGGCATAAACGTTTCATTAATAATCGTAATCTTATTGTTTAGTGGATAAGGATTTATTCCGAGGTTAGGAACAAATATCGTTTTTGAGCATACAAAATTAAGATTACGAATTGAATCAGACGTATAATAAGGATAATAAAACTGAGATCATAGTGTAGAGAACTTTCCTTTGGGCAGTTGAGTTATCGTAGAGTTTACCTGGGATTCTATTTCAAGAATTTAAGAAGTTCAATGTTACCAGTACTGAGTTTTCCTCCACTCTTTCCGTCTTATGTTCGGTCACTTCAGCTAGCGTCTCTTGGTTTGGTTCAGAATGTAATCCTTCTTGGTGATGCTTGAGTCATCATTTATCCTGAAAAATAAACAACTTGCACACGAGAGTAGCGGACCGATCAAAGTAAATATCAAAAATCAACTATATTTATCAAATTATATTCGTCGTATTAACAAAAGTTAATGCGCCGTATTTTCGTTACGTTTAAAAATAAAAGATTTTTGATTCAGTAAGATGCGCCGTATCGACGGAAATCGATACGCCGTATTTGTTTAATAATTCGCAAACTGTTTTTAATTAAAATAATAGATACGCCGTATCTTCAAAAGAAGATGCGTCGTATGGCGTTAACGTTTAGAAAAAATTTTATCAAAACAGATACGCCGTATCTACAAAAGCAGATGCGTCGTATTACTTTATCGTTTAGAAAAATTTTCTTGTTAAAAACAGATACGCCGTATCTTGGGGAAAAGATGCGTCGTATCGAATTAATTAAACGCGTTGTATTAAAAAAAAAAATTAAACGCAATACGCCGTATCTGAGAGATCAGATGCGCCGTATCGTTTGATTTAGCACAGTACAACGATAGCAGAACAGAAAAATACGAAAAATAAAAACAAAAATTAAAACACACAAACAAAAATAAAACACACAAAAATAAAAGAAAACAATTAACACACAATACAACAAGTATGCAAAATAGTACAATGATGCAATTTAATCTAATAAAAAGAAAAATAACCTAATTAAAATACTAATCAAATTAACAGAAAATAACAATTCACTCCCCGGCAGCGGCGCCAAAAACTTGATGCGCGTGATGTGTCGTTGCGGTTTAGCAGTTTTAATGCCTACTCAAGTTTTAAATTTATATTTAGCCGACTTATCAATAACACACACACTTAACGAGCAGTGTACCCGGTCAGTATGAAGATAATGGTAAGTAGAGTGTCGATCACTAAGAGTGGAACGTATAATCTCGTTAATCTAATCAGTATTTTAATATCCTAACGCAAGGGGGTTTCAGCCTGAGAGACTGGCACAGTTTTGTTTGCAATTAAATAATAAAATAAACAAATAGGCACGAATCAGCAAGTAGCACACACGTACACAGATAGATACTTGAGACAATAAGAGGGCTGTCCTTATGATTAAGTAGATTGTCACTTGTTTTATTGATAGCTTTATATGAAGTGTATGTAATTAACCCTTTCTCGTTGGTCCTATTCTCATCGGCGAGTAAACCCTTAATGACGACTTATGTCTAAAAGTTATTCCTAAGTGATCAATTTAGAAACAACCGTGGGAGCCACACCTTGTCCCGCAGTCGGGTGCCCGCAAGCCACTAATAAACACAGAGGTGGTCAATGCACTAATAAGTAGTAACCAAAGACATCAACATATAAACTTTAATTGATGGGAAAGCAAGTATTAAAGGGAGTGCAATCTTTCCGTTGTCACATTACACAAGCCACCAATCCTGATGAATTAAAGTTTGCTAAAACAATAAAACAAAACTACTTAATGAATTAAATACATGCAGCACCTTCTTACAGCTCTTGTATCTTCGATTTGGGTGTGTCTTGTGCTGCCTTCTTGACTGAATTCGTCCTTCTCTTCTGTTCGGTCTTTAGGTTTTTGAACTTCTGAATTTCCCAACTTTTTAATGCGTCTGGTCTAAGGGGTATTTATAGTTTGTGTCTGAGGGAAGATGCGGCGCATCTACTTAAGTAGATGCGGCGCATGTACTTAACTTCGCGTGGGGTCCAAGATTATAATATTCAGGAATATTCGTACACCGCCAGTAGATGCGGCGTAACTCTTTATTAGATGCGGCGCATGTCCTCTTGTATCTTGGATCGTATCTGGTGATATCTTGATAGAGATGCGGCGCATGTTGATAGTGAGATGCGGCGCATCTGGAGCAGAATTGACTTGATCTTGTCCATGTCAGTAGACTTCCACTTTATGTACGTTTTGCTCCATTATTAGTCCAAAATCGCCAAGTTTCACCAAATGCTTGTTTTTACCTGAGAATTACAAAAGTAAACGATTAAGTATCAATCCTCATACATAATATAGTAAAACAAGTCAAATTAATAGGATAAATGATAGTAATAAAATGTACTTATTTGAGTTCATCAGATCGCAAGGGTGTGATATTGGCTCCTTGAGTGAGCTCAATGGTGTTTCGATAGCCATGGTGGCTAGGACGGGAATACTCTCCTAAAGTACGGGCTCTAGGAGGTGGTGGTGGTTGTTGTGGTGGTGGGTTGTGGGGGTTAAGGATATTACCATCTTCCATGATGTCGGATGGTATGGTTACGAACAAAGAAACGAAGAAAATAGATAGACTAAAGAAAATCTAGAAAAAGAAAATAAAAATCTCACTAGAAAGGAATCTAGTGAGTAGACCTAATAGAAATAAAAATTCAACCTAAACAATAACTATTCCCCGGCAGCGGCGCCAAAAACTTGATGCGTGGTTTTGTAACCTTACAACAGGTTTTACCTCTCGAGGGATCTCAAGAGGCTTACAACCCCACCAGGCAGTGTACCTGACCGATGTAGTATAGTGTAGTGGTAAGTACGGGGGATTGATCGTTCTCCACAGGGAATAGTGTTCGTTAGGTATGAAAAGCTACTCTAATAGGTCTAAGGGTTGAGGAAGATTCTTTTTTATGTTTTTATATTTTTTATGAAAGCAAATAAAATCTCGGTTTTGAAGGAGTGGGCGGAATTAGTTGCTAGTCAACTAACCCAAATTACTACGAATGCAAATAAAATAAAATAACAAAAATGAAAATGTGGTGAGAAACTTATGTGTAGAGAAATGTGTTTACTTAGATTTCCTTACTCCCTAACTATCTTTTACCGGTTAATTAGTGTGTATTAGTCGCGTGGATGACGGGTGTATTCCTTAATACCATTCGTGGGGTGGCGTACTTACTTCCCCAACTCTACAAGCTCCTACTTCACTCCTATGTCGAGCCGGCTAGGAAGCTCCTAACATGGGATCACTAGAATTCGCTTGTGCATTAAATACAACCATAAAAACCTTTAGTACGCATTTGGTTCATGTTTCTTAAGACGTTCAAGCAAGTTACCGAATAGGAAGTTAGCCAGTTTTCTTAAGCCTAACATAGATAAATAATCATCCAATACAACTAACAACACACTAATAACCAATAATCAATAGCTAGGTTTCATTAGATCTAAGCAAACACAAGATAAATTTAGCCTAACATGTTAATCAAAAGACAAGAATAAGATAAAATCAAACAACACATAGACATATTGAATGATTAATTGATAACTTATCTTCAATGTAACATGGAAGATCTCAAGGCAAAAAGCCTTGAAAAAGAAGCTAAAATCGTCCTAGGGTTTTCTCCCAAAATTCCACACACTAAGCTCTCCTTAATGACAAAAAATTAGAAAACTATATATAGACTTTTGCATCTGACGGCGTCACCTTATGGAGTGTGACGCCGTCACCTCGCCGCTTCTAGGGTTCCCGGATGACCTTCTTGACGCCGTCCCTCTTTAGCTCTTCCAAAATCCATTCTGGCTTATCAAGGCTTGACGCCGTCAGCTCGTGAACGTGACGCCGTCCCCTTATGATTTAAGCCGTGACGCCCTTGATCAAGTTAAAGCGTGACGCCGTCAGAATTCACATGCTATTTTCACTGGCTTATCATGAGTAAATTTCACGTCCACTTTTTCTTGCCAAAGCATGACGCCGTCCAGAGTTAATTGTGATGCCGTCAAAGGTAACTTTCAGCCGATTTTTGAGACTTTGTCGTTTTCTTCACTTTTATGCTCCAAAAACGTCCAAAATGCCTCCTTTTCCAGATTTCTCCTTAAAAGTACCTAAAATGACAAAAGGAACGATTTAGGGCAATATTTGATCAAATAAATACGATTTAGGGCTTAAATGACCCTTAAAAGCGGTACACTTTTCGCTTCATCAATATCACAATTTGATTTTGTGTACAATTCCCTTATTTAATTTGTATTTATCTTGTTTTAAAAGATTTTGTAAATATAATTAGTTTTATTTAATTTATTTCGGTGCACATATAATTATGTATATATATTTTGTAATTTTTGGACATTCAAAATAACGTAATGTTGTCCCAGAAATTAATTTGTTTCATATATGGTTCGTTTTCAGAAGTTTGGAATCGTTTCAAAATTTTATAGCTTATTTATTTAGGTTTTATAATTTCAGGGGTAATTTGGTCTTTTTACAAGTTATCTGAATTTCAAGTATTACAGTGACCACATCTTCCTCACTCATCAATGGGACCAACCCTCATCCAAAGACTCGCTAGGGATCCTAAAATGTGTGAGTAGTTTTGTATCTACCCCTAATCCTAGCTCGTCTAACATGCTAATAAACTGTTGAATTGAGAATAGTGACAATCAATGAGGTCAACATAGTCTATATCTACAAACCGATATCTTCGGTTTGGTAGGATTGTAAAGTGACCATCGTGGTGGATTTTGATCGTGAACATAGAGTTTAAAAAAAAGAAAAAAAGAAAAAAAACTTACAAGTTTGAATTTAACAAAACCTACTATTTACACATGCATGTTCGAAGAAGAATCTGGGGAAAATAAAACAACAAGTTAAATTTTAAAACAAGAGGAATCGATGCTTACTGTAAAGAACACCAGGCTCATGGGTTCGGAAAATGGGTGTTCGAATCTGCCAAAGTGAATGCCCAAATATCATGTTTGATCAATAGTGTGGATTGATTGTGTGTGTATAAGTGTTTGTGTTTGATCGAATTATGATTGAGAGATTGATATAAAAGAGTTGAATTAAGAGTGGCAAGTTATATCCCTGTTAATAGGGTGGCATCGGGAACGTAACCAAGGAGGTGGGTGTGTTCAATGGCGGGAAAAGTGAAATGACTAAAATACCTGACGTGGTCCTCAAACTAATGGAAGAAATAACAATCGCTAGGCCGAGGGACGCAATTTGTGGCAAAAAGTGAACAGGAGTGGCAAAATTTGTAGAAATAGAACAGTGATGGCAAAACGTGCGAATTCACGAAACCTCAGGGACGTTTTTTGTAGTTTACTCTAATAATTATTGACCAGAATAACTTTTGAAATGATGATGTATTAGGTGTAAATGGAGGTAGTTCCATGAGGGCTAAAACTGTTGTGGATAAGGGCAAAAGCTTGATGCGGAGCCTATTCAGATGTTGCCAAGTACGCCTAATGATGTTACACTTGTGAATGAGGTACAATTGACACATGAGGAGCCAATGTCTAATGTGGTTGATATGGGTGACGAAGATAGTGATAATGAAGTGGAAGAGGTTTTTAATGAAACAACAGGTTTCATGGCATCCAAGACTGGAGGTGGAATCGGGAAGAAGAGCCTATATATTATTATGATTATAATCCGTATGGTGATGATGACTGCGAAGATTTGACTGATGAGTAATTAGCTATTTATAATGCCTTTGATATAAAGGTTCGTGGTCATACCAGACATTCGTAGTTTTTAAAATAGTTTTTCACAAGTTTTTGTTTGTCATACTTATGATAGGTTTCGTTTGAAGCACAAATGATACGTTTATTTTCCCGTCTTTGTAATGGGCTAAGATGTGAGATTCACTTACATAACATGATAACATTCTATGTAATTAATTTATTATTATTATTTTTTTTTATTATTATTATTTTTTTTTTAATTTTCATGAAACACCTTTTACCTTAAAGAAAAATAAATAAAAAATAAAAAAATTTGAGTGGTCTTGGTTACTTCTTATCTTTTCCTACAGGACGTCAAAATTCTCCTCAAAGTTTTGTACTGTTTTATGAACGGTAAATGCTCACACCTATCTCCCATGTGAGATTTCAATGCGTAACTGCTTGGTTGGTGGCCACCTTTGATAACGTTAAGTTCTCCTTCTTTAGTCGCATTTTTTGCATAGCACCTACTTATACGGGTCCCTTTTCAGTTCCAATAGCTTTGCTTAATGGCTATGGTATTAGGATCCCAAGAGGCACATGCTTCTTCTTCAAGTTCTTCCTTGATTACTAGTCATCCTTGTTACAGTTATGACGTTTTCTTAAGTTTTCGAGGTGAAGACACCCGTAAGAGTTTCACTGATCACCTCTATGCAGCCTTAAAGCAAGCAGGAATTCGCACTTTCCGAGATGATGATGAGATGGAACGAGGAAAACAGCTTGAGCCCGAGCTGAAAAAAGCGATATGCGAGTCTGCAATTTCGATCATTGTTTTCTCAACAAACTATGCATCTTCCAAGTGGTGCCTTGATGAGGTTTTGACGATTATAGAAGAAAACGAGAGGCTTTCCTCTAAGCATGAAGTTGTTCCTGTATTCTACAATATTGAACCATCTGATGTCCGAAATCAAACAGGGAGCTTTGAAAAAGCGTTTTCTCGGTATGATGATATAATCGAGGCAGAGCCAGACCATCAGAAGAAGATTCAATGGTCGGAGAAGGTGAATGCATGGAGGGCTTCTCTTAGAAAAGCAGGAAGTTTGACAGGAATGGTATTAGCTAATGGGTATGCCTACTTCCTCTTATCTCTTGTATAAACAAACATCCTAACTAATTAGCCTCTTAGGATGTTAAAGAGATCCCAAATTCCATGAGATCATTTTCGATTAATCAACCGTAAATTAAGAAATCTTGTTATGGAAATTATTCTTTTGACCCAAAATGTTGATATTTGGACATTAGAAAATTTAAAGTAATAAATTCCCACTTTGATACGAGAAGTAAAATTATGCAGATCATATATAGGACGTTTTTAGGGTTTTTCATTCCGGGGATAGGATAGATTAGTGCGTGAAAATGTTGTGAGGGTATTAGCATGGTTGTAAGGATCGGATCCCACGATTTTACGATACTGCAAAGCAAAAACGATCCGGATCTTACGTAGGATCTTTGGCTTAAGATTTTATAGGATCTCGATCCTGACCATAGGATCTTAGGATATAATCCGATCCGATCTTACCTTTCTCGAACTAGCAAACTAAAAAACTACAAATTTACGAATTGTGTTTTGTAAAATTGAAAAAACAACATGTTAATCTTCTTATACATTTCATAACCATAATTTAGGACAATATTTCTATGAAACATTTATATAATTTTGTGTTTATGTATATAATAATTTATAAATTTGTATAATATTACAAAGGATACTTGAAAAATGACATTATTGTAGGATCTTAAGATCCTGATCCGATCTTACGATCTCGATCTTGCAAAGAAAAAATCGATCCTAAGTAGGATCCCAATCTTGAAAACCTTGGGTATTAGTAGCTTTTGTCACAAATTTAAAGACATTAATTTTTGGGCTAATTCTTTTAAAAAGCACCATAGTTGTCAAAAATGTCATGCGTAATGAACTCAAAAAAATAATATTTTGTACACTAATATTGACATTTTTGTCTTCATGTGAGTAATAAAGATAAAAAAATTATTTGATGACCATTTTACCTTTGAATTTTTGAAAATTGCATCCACCATCCCTAAGGTAAATTACATAATGGTCCTTATGGTTTAGCGAAAATTGCATCCACATTCCCTAATTTTTTTTGGATCAGTTACGTTCTTATATACATTTTTTCTACGTTTTTATACGTTTTAGTCCACTTTTATACGTTTTCACCTGTCTTTTATTCACTTTTGATTTTTTTTTTGTCACAAGGGAATTTTTTTATTGAAAAAAAAAATTATTAGAAAATAATACAAAAAAAAAGATTCAAATTTTTTTTTTCACATGTCACGAAAAAAATTTTCTAAAAAAAAAATTATTTTAGAAAAAAAATTTGAAAAAAAAAAAAGAATTTCAAAAATAAAAATCAGAAAAAATTGAATTTCCAAAAAAAAATTTGGAAAAATAATAGGGACAGTGGACGCAATTTTCTCCAAACGACATGGACCATTTATGTAATTTAGCCTAGGGACAGTGGATGCAATTTTCGCAAACCCACAGGGAGTATTTATGTAATTTGGAAGGATAAAATGGTCATACTACTTAAAGAAAGACAAAAGTGTCAACATTAGTGTTCACAAGAGTATTTTTTTAGTTCGCTACGCAGAACTGCAATTTTTAACAACTATGGTGCTTTTTTTGTGAATTAGCCCTTAACTTTTCTACTTGATCTTTCCAGACACGAGGCCAAATTCATAAGACAGATTGTCAGAGTTGTAAGAAAGAAACTGGGCTACAAGCTCTTGTACATTGAGGACAAACTAGTGGGAATAAAGGAAAATGTTTCTGAGATTGAGTTATGGTTACAAGATCCATCACCTGATGCAGTCTTCCTCGTCATTCATGGGATGGGAGGCATAGGGAAAACAACCATATCTAAATGCATATATAACTCAAATTCCCATGAATACGATGTTAGCTGTTTTCTCGCAGATATCGGTGAGACATCAAGTCATCACAATGGATTAATCCGCTTGCAAAGCCAACTTCTCTCCACGATTTTTAGAAGTGAAAAGGAAGAAGTTATTTGGACTCTTGACGAGGGAACCAGTAAGATTAGAGACGCCATATGCAGTAAAAAAATACTTCTCATCCTAGATAATGTTACAACAAGACAGCAATTAACAGCATTACTAGGGCCGCAACAACTTTATCCTGGAAGTAAAGTGATCATAACAACTAGGCACCAGTGGCTCTTAGATGTTTTCAAAATATGTCCTAAGTTGCATTCCATCAAAGAATTAGATGACAATGAGTCTATTGAGCTCTTTTGTTTGTACGCCTTTCACCAAGATAAGCCTATTAAACCATACGTTGTTGAATCAAAACTTGTAGCTCGTCACTGTAGAGGTCTTCCTTTGGCTCTTAAAGTATTGGGTTCTTCTTTATATGGAAAAAACATTGATGTGTGGAAAGATGAAATGCGAAAACTAGAAGCAATTCCTAATCCGGAGATTCAGAAAATTCTAAAACTGAGCTATGAATCAATAGAAGATTCGAATGATAAAGATGTATTCCTACATATTGCTTGTTTCTTTGTGGGTGAGGATAAAGAATTCATAGTGAAGTTACTAGCCCAGTGTGATCTGTACCCTGTAGTTGGGATCAAGAACCTAATGGATAGATGTCTACTCTACATTGAAAACGGGAATGTGATGATGCATCAATTAATCAAGGAGATGGGTCATGAAATTGTTCGGCAACAATCACCAAAGGATCCAGGGAAACGAAGTAGATTGTGGCGCCACGAGGATTCTTTCAATGTGTTAAAAGATAATGAAGTACGTACTGCATTGTCCTTATAAATATCGTTAGTAATTTATTGTGCATGTTAGCCACATAGTTTACATTCTTCAATTGCTTAATTAGGGTACGAGAAAGGTAGAAGGACTTATCCTTGATATGCGAATGATCAAGGAAGCTGATAATGCAAGAAAACGTAGCTACGGAGATTTTCTTCACAATACTAAGCATATAAATATAGAAAACTTGAAAATTGGTGCACTAGAAAAGATGAAGAATTTGATGCTACTTCAACTCGACTACGTTGCATTTTCTGGGAGTTACAAGAAGTTGCCCAAAAAACTACGTTGGCTCCGTTGGCATGGATTTTCCCTAAAATCAATTCCATGCGACGTACCATTGGAGAAGTTGGTCGTTCTTGACATGCGTTACAGCAAACTAAAAACACTTTGGGACGGGTTCAAGGTATGCATTTTTGGTCAAGGTTGCTGATTCATGGGATAGTTAATATAACATATGTTCTAGAAAATGTTATTCATTGATTTATTTTTTTCATTTTTTTTTTCTAGAAAATGTTTCTTTTAACGGCTAAAATTATATTAATGAGACTAGCAAAAAGCTAGAAACAATAAAAAAGATTACAAAATATTGTTACAAGCACACTTTGGATCCGAGATCCACTCAAACCAATCTGGACGAAAAGAAAAACCTCTGTGTAATCCAAGTAAATGAAAGCATTCCTTTTTTTCTTCTAGAAAATGTTATTTTGTACATGGTTTTTTCATGTAGGTAATTGGATCCTTGAAAGTGCTTAACCTTGGTTATTCTTTAGAGCTAGCCAAAACCCCTGATTTTCGTGGATTCCCTAGTTTGGAGAGTTTGATCTTGGAGGGTTGTATAAGTTTGACTCAGGTCTGTGAATCGATTGGGTACCTTGAAAAGTTAGCTTTATTGGATATAAGTGATTGTATAAGGTTAAGAGATATAAAATGCTTCCCAATGTCACTTGTATCACTTAAAATGTCCAATTGCCCAAACCTTGGAGTTCTTGGGCAGGTTCAATGCTTGGATACAGGTTCATTACCTTCTTTGTTGGTAAATATTGATGTCTCCAAATGCAATCTCTTTGATAATTCTTTCCCAAACGACTGGAGTCATCTTTTAGCATTGAAGTCTTTAAATATAAGTAGGAATAATATAAGTTCACTACCAAATTGTATCAAAAGCTTACCCAGTCTCGAAATACTCGAGTGTAGCAACTGTTCGCAACTCCAATCAGTTCTAGGCGTCCCAAAATCAGTCAAAGAACTAAATGCCTCTGAGAACATTTCATTGGAAAAGGTGCAAACAGCACCAAATCTCTTAACCCATTTCAGCACTCAGAAAAGCACTAATCTGTGTGCAGTGGAGGGTTGTTTTAAGCATGAATTGGTACAAAAGGTTGAGAAGAAACTTTTAAGATATCTAGGCATTGAATCAATTTCAGAAGCAATGAAGTTGGGTCTTGATAATAAAGAAATGGTGTACACTGCAAAGGTATCTCTCCTTCCTTTTCTCTTGTCTTTGTATTTAATTAATAGGCTAATGTTAAAAAACAACCTAAACTAATAAATGGTGTATGCTACAGGTATTGTATGAGTTTGGTATATTCGGTACATATTATCTAGGGAAAACACTTCCATGTTTAAAGTATAGGGAGATTGGCTCAAAAATATCATTTAGAGTACCTTCACATCCGGAGGGCTCAAGAATAAGTGGTCTGAATGTGTGTTACACGTCTACTGCATATTTTGAAAATTCAATTATTTGGGACATTGAAGTCAATAATAAGACCAAGTTGGTGGTATGGAAATACACTCCTACAAAAAATGTGGAATGTGAAAATATGAGAGTGTTTGACTATGTCTGGTTAAGCCTTTGGAGGTGCGGCGATCTATTGGATGATGGGGACGAGGTTGTTGTATGTATCACTCTGTCTGGGAGTGATAGGGTAAACGAGTGCGGTATAGACTTTGTCTATGAAGATGATGAAGATTTGGAGGATAAAGATGAAGAAAAAAAGGATGCCCATTGCATGTTCAATCAAATTTCATGGACGGACAGGCTGCTAGTAGAGATATCAGATTATGTTCATAGAGGGAAAACATATTGCTTTAAGGTTGGTGGTTTCACTGATGTTCCTAATATAGGCGGTATTTCTGGTAAGCTCCGTATTATATGATCTTTAATATTAGTAGAAATATGTTTACATATATCTCCCTACTAGTTTTCATGTATATATGCATGCATGTTAATGTTGATGGTAATATACAATTAGATGTAATCGTGGATTGGTGGGGGCTAAGGGCGAATTGGAGGAGTAGAAGCATTAATGCTTAACAGGGTATGTTATTTGTTACAAACTTACTTACCTCATTTTGCCCGTTAACGTACTTTGTTAATATGCTTACATTGTATCTTTAGGTAGTGCAAATGCATCCAGCGTTACAAGTGCGATCTGATCAAAGGATTTGAAGACTTGAAGTACTGAGAGTATGAACGTTCACCAGGCCGGCTTGACATCTTATCAACTTCGATGAGGGCCTGAATCACCTTGGATCAGTTACCCATCGAAGTGATACATAGCTTTGTCTTAATACGTACATTCTTAAAAGTGTATGTCTTAACCTATTCGATTGAACTAGGACCTTATTCTTTGCGTTAATTGCTTGAAAATGTATCGTATTTGCCACTTTTTGTCATTGTGTATACTGAACTTTCAAATTTCGATAATTGTGTGTATTTTGTGACTATTCAGCCATGTAAAATGATCATTTACCATTCGAAATTTGCATAAAGTAAAAAATGTTCGGTACACACAATAATAAAAAATGACAAATATGATACATTTTCAAGTAATTAACTCTTATTCTTATTAATTATATATAGTACATAGTATGCATGATATTCACTAACCGGATTAACATACAAATACGTAACTAAACTTTTCAAAAAAGTGTGTCTAACGTAACGAACTTTTCTTTTGTTCATCTAAGTTACTCATGTTTACGGGTTTGTTTGAGTAACTTACATGAACAAAAGAAAAGTTTGTTATGTTAGATGCACTTTTGTGAATTAACACCTTATCCAAACATCCAATGGGACCATTTCATGCCAAACAATAGTCATATAAAACATAGATTCTTCATAAACCCTCCCAAAAAGCTTTAAAAAAAAAAGAAAAAAAAATAGTTGTATGTGTAGATATAGAAGATGGTATTTGTGGAAAACTAGAAGAGGGGGTTGAATAGTTTTACGTCTTTTTAATTTTATTATGAAAACTTTGTTTCCTTTTAAAACCTTAGATTTGAGTTTATATGAAAAATGATACTTGACCAATATTATTAATTATATGTGTATCTTTTTAGATTTGTTATAAAAGTTTTCTTTTTATGAATGGAGTTTTAAATTGATCTTTATGTGAAATCAACTTCTAATTAATACCAACATTTATATATGCCTACATGTATGAAAGTAATGACGATATAAAGAAATAAGTAAGAGATGGAAAGATCAAACCGAGACACGAGGGATTTATAGTGGTTCGGTTACAAGGACACCTTCCTTGCCCTACTCCACTCCCCGAGCACACCTTGCTCGAGAGTTTTCTTCACTACTTCAACAAGCTCCCTTATGGCGGAGAAAACCTTACACAACTTTGGCTTACACCGGTTTAACGACACAAAGCTAAATGTCGAGTTCTAATAGTAGCTAGAACCAATCTCACGACTTCAATCACAACTAGTTCACGACTTCTTCACGACGGCTTCACGACTTCAACACAACGGCTTCACGACTTCTACACGACGACTTCACAACTTCTAAGCTACGGCTTCACGACTTCTACACAACTACTTCACAACTTCTAAGCTATGGCTTCACGACTTCTACATGACGACTTCACAACTTCTAAGCTACGGCTTCACGACTTCTACATGACGACTTCACAACTTCTAAGCTACGGCTTCATGACTTCTACACCACGACTTCACAACTTCTAAGCTATGGCTTCACGACTTCTACATGACGACTTCACAACTTCTAAGCAACGATTTCACGACATCTACACCACGGCTTCACAACTTCTACACCACGGCTTTACAACTTCTACACCACGGCTTTACAACTTCTACATGACTTCTTTACACCACAACTACTTATACACCTTCTTCACTACTCACACACTATACATATCTAGTCACTTATGTTTACACCTTATACACACACTTTACACAAATGAATGAATGATTTACAATTATGATACACCAACAACTTGGATGGAAGAGATAAACCAAGTTGTAATACTTCTTGTCTTGAAGGATAGAAGTATTCTTCTCTTGCACTTGAGAGGTTGAAGCTTTGGATCACTTGAAACAAAAGCTTATAATTATATGATCAAAGGGTTTTTGAAAATATGAAATGAGATCTAAACCAGAAAGTTTTTAGTGCAAAAGGTGAGTAAAAATCCAGGGGAAGGCTGGTATTTATAGGCAGAAAAACTGGACAGCTGAAAGCTAGTGGAGCGTGGCCGGCCCCCTTAAATAGGGGGGCGGTCCCCTTAATTTTAAGGGGGCCGCCCAAGCCAACCGTTGCCCAGTTTTGTCTTTTTGTGGGGAAGGTTTTTCTGGAACATTTTTACTGATTTTGGTTAAAAATTTGAATTCATAAATTTATAATGAATTAAACCTTTTTATTTATTACCAAAAATGTTTTTCTAAAAGATATAAAATGTTTTTGACATTTTATAAAAGTCTAGTTATTAAGAAAATGTTCCTTTGATCATATAATGCATTAAGCATTAGTTCATTCATACCTTAAGTGATTTTAGTTGTAGAAGTGAATATTTACAACCAAGTACTTGTTTATTTTATAAGTTTATGTTTTAATGAGTTTACATTTTGTGATCATCAAAACATAGAGATATGAATAAATATTGATAATATTTTTAGGCATTATTTATGTCAACAATCTCCCCCTTTTTGATGATTACAAAACTAAAACTCATTAAATCCAAAAAGTTATTTTTGGACAAGTATTTAGTGAGTTTATATTCACTTCTCCCTCTTTTTGTAGCATCAAAAAGGTTGAGCCGACAAGTTTTAGAGACAAAATTTGTCGGAACGAGAACTCCCCCTTGATGTGTGCTCCCCCTCGTTTGAGGGCACCAAGGAATCGATATATGGAATACTTGCAAGAAAAATATTAGAAGCACAAGCATATATATAGCAAAAATAAGCATGCATATAAAGACATTCATTAAAAATGTTGTGTATCAATACACAACCATCCAAGATTATATTCAATCATACATTAGCTAGTAAGTAATGCAATCTACATAATCATTCTAGGAGTACATGATCTTCTATGGGGCTTGCATACAAAATGGTTTGAAAATTATTTTTGATTAAGCATTGCATATGCTTAATTTGGTGAGAATGAAGGTGGTGGTGGTGTAGTGGGTGAAAATGGTGGAGGTTGTGGTGGAGGTTGGTTGTTAAGCATGTGTTCAAGGGATGAAAACATGTAGTGTATCTCATCTCTAAGACCAAAGATGATGGTTCGGTTGTGGATGCAACAAAGGCAATTGTCTCCATGGGCTTCAAGTAAAGCCCAAGGGATGGGAAAGCATGGTGGTGGTATTGGTGATGATGAGAAATGAGCATCAAGAGGTGTTATTGGTGATATGGAAATGACAAGTTGGATGAATGGAGGTTCTTGAGTAGGAGGTGGAGTTGATGCTCTTGATGGTGATGATGATAGGTGTGAGTTGATGTAGTTATTGATGGATGAAGTGGAAGGTAAGGATGAAGATGATGTGCCATGAGTGGAGGGTGTTTTTGATGGCGCATTTGGTGCACTTGGGGATGAACATTGAGGTGGTGGTGATGGAGTTTTGGTGTCTTAGAGATGATTTTGGTGATAGCATGGTGAATGAAAATGGGTGTTTGATGGAGGTGATGGTTGATTTAGGTAAGGTTTGGAGGTTTTGTGGTAAAATTCCAATACCAGTTCGTCCTTTAAGAGAAATGGTAGCTGGGGCTAGATAAAAGGGGTCACAAGATGCAAAAGAAAACAATAAATTTTACTGCCTAGATGGCCGGTCCCTATAATTGTAGGCCGCCCCCCTTAAAATTAAGGGGACTGCCTAGGGAATTAAGGGGCCCGCCCATCTGGTGTTTTCCCAAGAGACCAAATTTGAAAAATTTCCAGAAAAGGGTCATTTTTAGGGTGTTTTTGTAGCAAGCTCCATTTGAATCATGTATGTTGACATAAATAAATGCCTAAAAACATTATCAATATTTATTCATATCTCTATGTTTTGATGATCACAAAATGTAAACTCATTAAAACATAAACTTATGAATTAAACAAGTACTTAGTTGTAAATATTCACTTCTACAACTAAAATCACTTAAGGTATGAATGAACTAATGCTTAATGCATTATATGATCAAAGGAACATTTTCTTTATAACTAGATTTTTTATAAAACATCAAAAACATTTTATATATTTTTGAAAAACATTTTTGGTATTAAATAAATATGTTTAATCTTTTATAAAAATATGAATTCAAATTTTTAACCAAAATCAGTTAAAATGTTCCAGAAAAACCTTCCCCACAAAAGGACAAATCTGGGCAACGAACACCTTGGGCAGCCCCTTTAATTTTACTAGGCGGCCCCCTTAAAATTAAGGGGACCGCCCCCCTATTTAAGGGGGCCAGCCACGCTCCAGTAGGCTCCAGCTGTCCAGATTTTTCCCTATAAATACCAGCCTTCCCCTGGATTTTTACTCACCCTTTTGCACTAAAACTTTCTGTTTTAGATCTCATTTCATATCTTAAAAAACCTTTGATCATGTAATCTTAAGCATTGGTTTCCAAGTGATCCAAGCTTCCACCATCCAAGTGCAAAAGAAGAATACTTCTATCAATCAAGATTAGAAGTATTACAACTTAGTATCATCTTGTTACTTAAGTTGTGTGTTTAACAAAGTTTGTAAATCATTCATTCATTTGTATGTAAGGTGTGTGTTGTAGATTAGTGTTGTGTGTAAGTAGTGAAGATGTTGTATAAGTAGTTGTGGTATAGAAGTTGTGAGGTCAAAGTGTAGAAGTCGTGAAGCCGTTGTGTAGAAGTCGTGAACCCGTGGTGTAGAAGTTGTGAAGCCGTAACTTAGAAGACATGAAGTCCTTGTGTTGAAGTCGTGAAGCCGTAGCATAAAAGCTGTGAAGCGGTCGTGTTAAAGTTGTGAAGTCCTAGTCGTGAAGTTCTTGTGTTGAAGTCGTGAAGCCATAGCATAGAAGCTGTGTAGCAGTCGTGTTGAAGCAATGAAGTCCTAGTCGTGAAGTCCTAGTGTTGAAGTCGTGAAGCCGTAGCATAGAAGTTGTGTAGCGGTCGTGTTGAAGCCGTGAAGTCCTAGTCGTGAAGTCCTAGTGTTGAAGTCGTAAAGCCGTAGCATAGAGGTTGTGTAGCGGTCATGTTGAAGTCGTGAAGTCTTAGTCATGAAGACATGGTGTTGAATTCGTGAAGCCGCATCATAGAGGTTGTGTAGCGGTCGTGTTGAAGTCGTGAAGAAGTCGTGAAGAAGTCGTGAAGCAGTCGTGAAGCCGTTGTGAAGTAGTCGTGAATATGTTGTGAAGAAGTTGTGTTGTGAAGTTGTGAGATTGGTTCTAGCTACGATTAGAACTCGACATTTAGCTTTGTGTCGTTAAACCCGTGTAAGCCAAAGCTGTGTACGGTTTTCTCCACCATAAGGGAGCTTATTGAAGTTGTGAAGAAAACTCTCGAGCAAGGTGTGCTCGGGGAGTGGAGTAGGGCAAGGAAGGTGTCCTTGTAGCCGAACCACTATAAATCTCTCGTGTCTCGGTTAGATCTTTCCATACCTTATTTATTTCTTTACTTGCATCGTCATTACTTTCATACACATATGCTTATATAATTGCTAGTATTAATTAGAGGTCGATTTCACATAAAGATCAATTTGAAAATCTATTCAAGAAACCAAAACTTTTACAATCAATTTAAAAGAATACATATATAACTAATAATAAGGTTCAAGTTTTATTTTTCATACAAACTTGAATCTAAGTGTTTTAAAAATAAACAAAGGTTTTCATAATAAAATTAAAAAGACGTAAAACTATTCAACCCCCTTCTAGTTTTCCACAATTGGTATCAAGAGCCACGTCAATCAAGATCTTTAAAATATACTGTATTTTAAAACTTGAATCGATCTATGGAATTCAAAAAATATCTAGAAGGGGAATCTTTGCTAAAACCACCACTATTTGAAAACTATACTTTTCTTGAATGGAAAAATAAATTTGAAACTTATGTGAAATCAATTGATCTAGATCTTTGGCATGTCATTTCGATTGGTGATTTTCAACCAACAAAAACGGATTTTGAAAGTCAAACAAAAAACGGATTTTGAAACTCAAAATGATTATTTAAAAACAAAGAATAACAAAAATAATGAAACTAAAATAATTATTTACAAAACCTTGCCGAAAGTTGAATATGGAAGAATATCTTTCTGTAAAACGGCAAATGATATTTGGAATAATCTCTTAAACTTTCATCAAGAAAAATGTCAAGCCAAAGATGAGGATTTTGATCTTGTACATGAATTAGTTATCTTTGAAAATTTAATAGATAAACATTTAGATAAAATAGATACATGTGCTACTAGTTCAAATGTTGTTAATGTAGGTATTAACGACGAAGACTACATGAATCAACTCCAAAGTGAACTCAATCCAAAATCATGGAGTGACACAGATGAAGGAGAAGATCATGATCCGTACAAGACATGTTCGGGTCAAGCCACTTCGGTTTAAATAAGGTGTTAGAAGCTTGCCATGATATACTTTCACACCTTGTGTATCTTGAAGACTCACCTATCATTCACATGTCGATCATCATCTGAGACATTACGAAGAAAAGCTAGGACGTGAGGTAAGTTCTCTATTTAAAATTTCATAAGTAATTACTTCATGCATATAATCTTATTAATGCCTTAGGATACGCTTAGTCTGATAGGTTGCTTTGCCTTTACACTTTAGTTATATTCGTTCTGTGGCTTAATGAACTAGAAACCCTTTAGTTAGCCCCCCTAAGTATTAGTAAACCAAGCAATCTTCATATTTGGTACTCTTCGATAGGTAAATTTAGGAACTTAATTTCTTCTAAAAAGAGAATGACTACTGGAGAATCTATTGACTAGAAACTCAATTTGACCTAACGGTTGAATTGCTTCTATGTGAGAAGTTGGGTGTGTGTAACCCGTAAAAACGGTCGTGTTTAGCCTGAATTGAGCACCACTAGTAATAGTCTCATACTCATTCTCCAACTTGAATACATTATTCTTCCTAAATATACCTAACGATAGTTTACTGTTATGAACTTTGCTTTTCACTAGAGCTTTTCATTCCTAGATGTATGTCATTCTGCATATATAAAATTTCTAGATGTTTACTTGCTCCTATGTGATTTGACTGCATGCCTTCATAATTATTTGTTTAGTTGTTGAATGCATTGTCATTATAATAGCTTTTGTTTTTCTCTAACTACTCTGACATGATGTATTTTTGTATTTAGTCATAATACATGCGTAAATGTCATAGGATATGTAGAAAGAGGTAGCATGTGACAATAGACTTGAGCATGAGATCTTTTATAAACCATTCTTTTTTAAACCTATAATTAATGGGACTTATTTTTAAATTTGCAAAAACTTCACATTTTGGAAAAATAATTTTTCAAAAGATTATGACACATTTCTATTTTACATGTTTCACCATCCTACCTTTCTTCCAAACTTGTGTCCATAATTACGTGTTTATCAAAACCAAAGATTGGAAAAATATGTTTTCTTTCCTCATAAAAAAATTTTGAAATAAAACCAAAACTATTTCATTAAAATATTTTTCACATCCACATAAAAACCCACTTTCAAACATTGTTGAATAATGCCAAAAACATTTCTTTAAATCATGCATGGTGATCTCATATCTGTCATCTATATTTATGTACGTGACATTTATAAGTGAACTAAATTTGAAAATAACCATAATTTATTCACTAAGACCTCACTTGGTACAAGTCTAGAAGTCCATGCTATCACAACTCTACATTCCCATGCACATAGATATTCATTAGGATTATTTAACTAGCTTATTAATCTTCCTAAATATGATACTATGAATTACTTGGTGCTATGTAGTGTTTTCTTGTCTAACATATATATGTTACATGCTAAATGAGTTGTTTGCATGCTAGATAATAATGACTAATGAATATGCTTAGCATACATAAGTTATTAAATCCTAAATTGCCTCAAAAGAAGTTGGACTTGCTTGAAACTAAACCAAAAAAAAAGGACACAACCCTTTCAACAATTTTATGCCAAAAACCCATTTCCAGTAACCTGGAAATCAGCAGATGGGCGGCCCCCTTAATTCATTAGGCGGCCCCCTTAATATTTAAGGGGACCGGCCCCTTAATTAAGGGGACCGGCCATCTGATGGTCGAAGGTGCTGCTCCCTTTTTCTATTTTTAAACCCATTTTATCCTATACTTCCCAAAATTCACAAACACATTTTGTCACAAACCACTCTCCAAAATTTACCTTCCACAATCACATCATCACTACACCATAAATACCCATTTGGAGGAGGAAGCTTGACATTTGCCATAACCCAACAAATGATGTTGTTCAAACTCAACCAACACCTAAACCTCATCCTAATGAACCCTTTCACACACATAACCTATCATCCATATGTCCACCTTCATTCACTCATAATTACCCAAGTTCACAAATATCTCCACCACCAAAAGTGTCACCACCACTTCCACCAAATAACAACCACTCTCCATCATCATCACCTTCCACTCAACACTTGAAGTTCATTGAAGAACTCAAGGAAGCCCATAAGCTTAATGCTCTCCTTGCTTTGCACCTTGCTCAAAGCAACTTAAACCCATCACCATCCATATCACCATCATTACCATCATCACCACATCACTTGAGTCAAATTGAGAAACATGTCAACAATTGTCCTTGTTGCATCTTTCTCCAAAATCAAACCATCATTACCATCATCACCATCCATCTCACCATCATTACCATCATCACCACATCACTCGAGTCAAATTGAGAAACATGTCAACAATAGTCTTTGTTGCATCTTTCTCCAAAATCAAACCATCACCTTAAATGAGCGTCTCACTTGGATTGAGTATCTTCTCACTAGATCTAATCCAACACCACCACTTGAACAACATCAAAACCCTCATTCAACATGGTCAAGTCCAAGCTCTCCACCTCCAATTCCTCTATCAACACTCTCTCCAACATCCATACACCCAAACTTACAACCCCATTAATCCAACATTTTTTACCCCCTCTTTACCATCATCCATCCAAAATAATCCAAGTTTTCATGTCTCAAACAAGTCCAATGGATCTCTTAGGCAATTTAAAATTTTCTACTTATTGCATGCTATAAGCAAAATATGTGTTGTATCAATAATTATGTTTTTAACATAATTATTTTCAACTAATAAATGCTTTATTTCTTGTCTTTAATATATGATTGTTATGTTTGTTGCTTGTATACTTGATATCATGATATATATACATGCTTGATGATTAATAACATGCTTATTCCATAATATGTTTTAAATGTATGCATGCGTAATTAACATGTTTATGTCACTCTTTAATCATTCTTGATGTACATGATTCAAATAGAGCTTGCTGCAAAAACACCCTAAAAATGACCCTTTTCTGGAAATTTTTCAAATTTGGTCGCCTGGGAAAACACCAGATGGGCGGCCCCCTTAATTCCCTAGGCGGTCCCCTTAATTTTAAGGGGGCCGGCCTACAATTAAGGGGACCGGCCATCTGGGCAGTAAAATTTACTGTTTTCTTTTGCATCTTGCGACCCCTTTTATCTAGCCCCAACTACCATTTCTCTTAAAAGACGAACTGGTATTGGAATTTTACCACAAAACCTCCAAACCTTACCTAAATCAACCATCACCTCCATCAAAACACCCATTTTCATCCCTTGAACACATGCTTAACAACCAACCTCCACCACAACCTCCACCATTTTCACCCACTACACCACCACCACCTTCATTCTCACCAAATTAAGCATATGCAATGCTTAATCAAAAATAATTTTTCAAACCATTTTGTGTGCAAGCCCCATGGAAGATCATGTACTCCTAGAATGATTATGTAGATTGCATTACTTACTAGCTAATGTAGGATTGAATATAATCTTGGATGGTTGTGTATTGATACACAACATTTTTAATGAATGTCTTTATATGCATGCTTATTTTTGCCATATATATGCTTGTGCTTCTAATATTTTTCTTGCAAGTATTCCATGTATCGATTCCATGGTGCCCTCAAACGAGGGGGAGCACACATCAAGGGGAAGTTCTCGTTCCGACAAATTTTGTCTCTAAAACTTGTCGGCTTAACCTTTTTGATTCTACAAAAAGGGGGAGAAGTGAATATAAACTCACTAAATACTTGTCCAAAAATAACTTTTTGGATTTAATGAGTTTAGGTTTTGTAATCATCAAAAAGGGGGAGATTGTTGACATAAATAAATGCCTAAAAACATTATCAATATTTATTCATATCTCTATGTTTTGATGATCACAAAATGTAAACTCATTAAAACATAAACTTATGAATTAAACAAGTACTTAGTTGTAAATATTCACTTCTACAACTAAAATCACTTAAGGTATGAATGAACTAATGCTTAATGCATTATATGATCAAAGGAACATTTTCTTTATAACTTGATTTTTTATAAAACATCAAAAACATTTTATATATTTTTGAAAAACATTTTTGGTATTAAATAAATATGTTTAATCTTTTATAAAAATATGAATTTAAATTTTTAACCAAAATCAGTTAAAATGTTCCAGAAAAACCTTCCCCACAAAAGGACAAATCTGGGCAACGGACACCTTGGGCGGCCCCCTTAATTTTACTAGGCGGCCCCCTTAAAATTAAGGGGACCGCCCCCCCTATTTAAGGGGGCCAGCCACGCTCCAGTAGGCTCCAGCTGTCCAGATTTTTCCCTATAAATACCAGCCTTCCCCTGGATTTTTACTCACCCTTTTGCACTAAAACTTTCTGTTTTAGATCTCATTTCATATCTTAAAAAACCTTTGATCATGTAATCTTAAGCATTGGTTTCCAAGTGATCCAAGCTTCCACCATCCAAGTGCAAAAGAAGAATACTTCTATCAATCAAGATTAGAAGTATTACAACTTAGTATCATCTTGTTACTTAAGTTGTGTGTTTAACAAAGTTTGTAAATCATTCATTCATTTGTATGTAAGGTGTGTGTTGTAGATTAGTGTTGTGTGTAAGTAGTGAAGATGTTGTATAAGTAGTTGTGGTATAGAAGTTGTGAGGTCAAAGTGTAGAAGTCGTGAAGCCGTTGTGTAGAAGTCGTGAACCCGTGGTGTAGAAGTTGTGAAGCCGTAGCTTAGAAGACATGAAGTCCTTGTGTTGAAGTCGTGAGGCCGTAGCATAGAAGCTGTGAAGCGGTCGTGTTAAAGTTGTGAAGTCATAGTCGTGAAGTTCTTGTGTTGAAGTCATGAAGCCATAGCATAGAAGCTGTGTAGCAGTCGTGTTGAAGCAATGAAGTCCTAGTCGTGAAGTCCTAGTGTTGAAGTCGTGAAGCCGTAGCATAGAAGTTGTGTAGCGGTCGTGTTGAAGCCGTGAAGTCCTAGTCGTGAAGTCCTAGTGTTGAAGTCGTGAAGCCGTAGCATAGAGGTTGTGTAGCGGTCATGTTGAAGTCGTGAAGTCTTAGTCATGAAGACATGGTGTTGAAGTCGTGAAGCCGCATCATAGAGGTTGTGTAGCGGTCGTGTTGAAGTCGTGAAGAAGTCGTGAAGAAGTCGTGAAGCAGTCGTGAAGCCGTTGTGAAGTAGTCGTGAATAAGTTGTGAAGAAGTTGTGTTGTGAAGTTGTGAGATTGGTTCTAGCTACGATTAGAACTCGACATTTAGCTTTGTGTCGTTAAACCCGTGTAAGCCAAAGCTGTGTACGGTTTTCTCCGCCATAAGGGAGCTTATTGAAGTTGTGAAGAAAACTCTCGAGCAAGGTGTGCTCGGGGAGTGGAGTAGGGCAAGGAATGTGTCCTTGTAGCCGAACCACTATAAATCTCTCGTGTCTCGGTTAGATCTTTCCATACCTTATTTATTTCTTTACTTGCATCGTCATTACTTTCATACACATAGGCTTATATAATTGCTAGTATTAATTAGAGGTCGACTTCACATAAAGATTAATTTGAAAATCCATTCAAGAAACCAAAACTTTTACAATCAATTTAAAAAAATACATATATAACTAATAATAAGGTTCAAGTTTTATTTTTCATACAAACTTGAATCTAAGTGTTTTAAAAATAAACAAAGGTTTTCATAATAAAATTAAAAAGACGTAAAACTATTCAACCCCCCTTCTAGTTTTCCACAATGTACATCAAGAATGATTAAATAGTGGCATAAATATGTTAAATACGCATGCATACATTTAAAACATATTATGGAATAAGCATGTTATTAATCATCAAGCATGTATATATATCATGATATTGAGTATACAAGCAATAAGCATAACAATCATATATTAAAGACAAGAAATAAAGCATTCATTAGTTGAAAATAATTATGTTTAAAACATAATTATTGATACAACACATATTTTGCTTATAGCATACAATAAGTAGAAAATTTTAAATTGCCTAAGAGATCCATTTGACTTGCTTGAGACATGAAAAACTTGAATTATTTTGGATGGATGATGGTAATTAGGGGGTAAAAATGTTGGATTAATGGGGTTGTAAGTTTGGGTGTATAGATGTTGGAGAGAGTGTTGATGGAGGAATTGAAGGTGGAGAGCTTGGACTTGACCATGTTGAATGAGGGTTTTGATGTTGTTCAAGTGGTGGTGTTGGATTAGATCTAGTGAGAAGATACTCAATCCAAGTGAGACGCTCATTTAAGGCGATGGTTTGATTTTGGAGAAAGATGCAACAAGGACAATTGTTGACATGTTTCTCAATTTGACTCAAGTGATGTGGTGATGATGGTAATGATGGTGAGATGGATGGTGATCGGTCTAAGTTGCTTTGAGCAAGGTGCAAAGCAAGGAGAGCATTAAGCTCATGGGCTTCCTTGAGTTCTTCAATGAACTTCAAGTGTTGAGTGGAAGGTGATGATAATGGAGAGTGGTTGTTATTTGGTGGAAGTGGTGGTGACACTCTTGGTGGTGGAGACATTTGTGAACTTGGGTAATTATGAGTGAATGAAGGTGGACATATGGATGATTGGTTATGTGTGTGAAAGGGTTCATTAGGATGAGGTTTAGGTGTTGGTTGAGTTTGAACAACATCATTTGTTGGGTTATGGCAAATGTCAAGCTTCCTCCTCCAAATGGGCCTCACTGAGATTTTAGCAACTCTTGAAGGCTTGGATCTTGGGTGGTTAGATGATGACATGTTTGGATGGATGATATGGATGAGCATTTATGATGGAGTTGGGTATTTATGGTGTAGTAATGATGTGATTGTGGAAGGTAAATTTTGGTGGGTGGTTTGTGACAAAATGTGTTTGTGAATTTTGGGAAGTATAGGATAAAATGAGCTAAAAAATAGAAAAAGGGAGCAGCACCTTCGACCATCAGATGGCCGGTCCCCTTAATTAAGGGGCCGGTCCCCTTAAATATTAAGGGGGCCGCCTAATGAATTAAGGGGGCCGCCCATCTGCTGATTTCCAGGTTACTGGAAATGGGTTTTTGGCATAAAATTGTTGAAATGGTTGTGTTTTTGGGTTTAGTTTCAAGCAAGTCCAACTTCTTTTGAGGCAATTTAGGATTTAATAACTTATGTATGCTAAGCATATTCATTAGACATTATTATCTAGCATGCAAACAACTCATTTAGCATGTAACATACATATGTTAGATAAGAAAACACTACATAGCACCAAGTAATTCATAGTATCATATTTAGGAAGATTAATAAGCTAGTTAAATAATCCTAATGAATATCTATGTGCATGGGAATGTAGAGTTGTGATAGCATGGACTTCTAGACTTGTACCAAGTGAGGTCTTAGTGAATAAATTATGGTTATTTTCAAATTTAGTTCATTTATAAATGTCACATACATAAATATAGATGACAGATATGAGATCACCATGCATGATTTAAAGAAATATTTTTGGCATTATTCAACAATGTTTGAAAGTGGGTTTTTATGTGGATGTGAAAAATATTTTAATGAAATAGTTTTGGTTTTATTTCAAAATATTTTTATGAGGAAAGAAAACATATTTTTCCAATATTTGGTTTTGATAAACACGTAATTATGGACACAAGTTTGGAAGAAAGGTACGATGGTGAAACATGTAAAATAGAAATGTGTCATAATCTTTTGAAAAATCATTTTTCCAAAATGTGAAGTTTTTGCAAATTTAAAAATAAGTCCCATTAATTATAGGTTTAAAAAAGAATGGTTTATAAAAGATCTCATGCTCAAGTCTATTGTCACATGCTACCTCTTTCTACATATCCTATGGCATTTAAGCATGTATTATGACTAAATACAAAAATACATCATGTCAGAGTAGTTAGAGAAAAACAAAAGCTATTATAATGACAATGCATTCAACAACTAAACAAATAATTACGAAGGCATGCAGTCAAATCACATAGGAGCAAGTAAACATGTAGAAATTTTATATATGCAAGATGACATAAATCTAGGAATGAAAAGCTCTAGTGAAAAGTAAAGTTCATAACAGTAAACTATCGTTAGGTATATTTAGGAAGAATAATGTATTCAAGTTGGAGAATGAGTATGAGACTATTACTAGTGGTGCTCAATTCAGGCTAAACACGACCGTTTTTACGGGTTACACACACCCAACTTCTCACATAGAAGCAATTCAACCGTTAGGTCAAATTGAGTTTCTAGTCAATAGATTCTCCAGTAGTCATTTTCTTTTTAGAAGAAATTAAGTTCCTAAATTTACCTATCGAAGAGTACCAAATATGAAGATTGCTTGGTTTACTAATACTTAGGGGGGATAACTAAAGGGTTTCTAGTTCATTAAGCCACAGAACGAATATAACTAAAGTGTAGAGGCAAAGCAACCTATCAGACTAAGCGTATCCTACGGCATTAATAAGATTATATGCATGAAGTAATTACTTATGAAATTTAAAAAGAAAACTTACCTCACGTCCTAGCTTTTCTTCGTAATGTCTCAGATGATGATCGACGTGTGAATGATAGGTGAGTCTTATTTGGAGATTTATCTAATTTGCATTCGTCACATACCGGATGATGATCTTCTCCTTCGTCTGTGTCACTCCATGATTTTGGATTGAGTTCACTTTGGAGTTGATTCATGTAGTCTTCGTCGTTATTACCTTCATTAACAACATTTGAACTAGTAGCACATGTATCTATTTTATCTAAATGTTTATCTATTAAATTTTCTAAAATAACTAATTCATGTACAAGATCAAAATCCTCATCTTTGGCTTGGCATTTTTCTTGATGAAAGTTTAAGAGATTTTTCCAAATATCATTTGCCATTTTACAGTATAATATTCTTTCATATTCAACTTTCGGCAAGGTTTTATAAATAATTATTTTAGCTTTATTATTTATGTCATTCTTTGTTTTCAAATGCTCAATTTGACTTTCAAAATCCATTTTTGTTTGACTTTCAAAATCCGTTTTTGTTTGACTCTCAAAATCCGTTTTTGTTTGACTTTCAAATATGTTTTTGTTTGACTTTTAAAATCACCAATCGAAATGACATGCCAAAATCTAGATCAATTGATTTCACATAAGTTTCAAATTTATTTTTCCATTCAAGAAAAGTATAGTTTTCAAATAGTGGTGGTTTTAGCAAAGATTCCCCTTCTAGATATTTTTTGAATTCCATAGATCGATTCAAGTTTTAAAATACAGTATATTTTAAAGATATTGATTAACCTGACTCTGATACCAATTGTGGAAAACTAGAAGGGGGGGGGGGTTGAATAGTTTTACGCCTTTTTAATTTTATTATGAAAACTTTGTTTCCTTTTAAAACCTTAGATTTGAGTTTATAAGAAAAATGATACTTGACCAATATTATTAATTATATGTGCATCCTTTTAGATTTGTTATAAAAGTTTTCTTTTTATGAATGGAGTTTTAAATTGATCTTTATGTGAAATCAACTTCTAATTAATACCAACAGTTATATATGCCTACATGTATGAAAGTAATGACGATATAAAGAAATAAGTAAGAGATGGAAAGATCAAACCGAGACACGAGGGATTTATAGTGGTTCGGCTACAAGGACACCTTCCTTGCCCTACTCCACTCCCCGAGCACACCTTGCTCGAGAGTTTTCTTCACTACTTCAACAAGCTCCCTTATGGCGGAGAAAACTTTACACAACTTTGGCTTACACCGGTTTAACGAAACAAAGCTAAATATCGAGTTCTAATAGTAGCTAGAACCAATCTCACGACTTCAATCACAACTAGTTCACGACTTATTCACGACTTCTTCACGACGGCTTCACGACTTCAACACAACGGCTTCACGACTTCTACACGACGACTTCACAACTTCTAAGCTACGGCTTCACGACTTCTACACAACTACTTCACAACTTCTAAGCTATGGCTTCACGACTTCTACATGACGACTTCACAACTTCTAAGCTACGTGATCGCCCCCAAACGGTCAACTAATATCGACCAAGTAAATGGCCAACAAGAGTCAAACAATCTAGGGCACGATGCAATTTACCAAAGGAGTTTAGTGTTTCCCCGGGTCGTTAAGTCCCAACGAGGCGTGAAATCTGTAATAAAACGAATTTGTGATCGGGTGAAATTGAATAGAAAAAAGGTGTATTTTGGATTTTTACGCTAAAACATGTGAATATAAATTAAAAGCGACTTATAAAGCAAACTTATATAAAACTACTCGTAGATAATAAAATCTATGCTAATAACAACGATAATAATCATTACGTTAAAAAATGACAATAAATAAACAATAATATATAAAGCTAAATTACTAGGACTAGTATTAAAACTAGAATAGATCGGACTAGTATTAAAACTAGAATAGATTGGACTAGTATTAAAACTAGAATAATTATTAAACAAAAGAAAACTAAAAATAAACAGACAAACTAAATTTTAAGTGCTCTCAAACTTAAGAGGTGTCAAGGCTTATTTGGAAAATAAGCCGAGCTTAACAAGCTCATGCATTTCTTTTTATGTTTGAATTGAGCTAAAGGGCACAATATTTAAATGACTTGAAAATTAAGGTACGATTAAGCATAAATTAAAATATAAAGATAGATTGAAATTGGTACTGTAAATAGGTTTATTACAATTTGTCAAAGAGTAGTAAAATCCTGAAAGGATTTAAATGACAAGATAATAAAGATAAGCAATAAAAACGATTGAGTAAAAATTAACTACCGCTAATAAAATAAAACTACTAACTCTAAAAAAACTATTACTAAAAAACTATTACTACAACTACTAAATAAAAACTGTCTACCCTCCCAAAATAAAACTGATCATGCACTATTTATAGTAGTTCGAGTCGGTTGATTTCTCCACCATGGCGCCACGTGGCTTCTTCTGATTGGTTGGAGGGAAGCTTCCGTATGAAGCTTTGAATTAAAATAGTTGACTGAGCAGCATTAACTTGAGTATTTTTTTTTCTTTCTGCTGTCGACATTTAGAAACAAATGGGGCCCACGTCTTTATGTCTTCTCCTTATTACTGTATTTTCTTTTGGTGCTTCTTCATTGCTATCAACTTCGGGGCCCACTTAGATTCTTTTAGAGTTAATTTATCTTTGGTTTAATTTGCTAATTTATACCTCTGGTCTTCAATTTTAGTCCTTGCCTTCTTTAAAACTTCATATGAATTAAACGCTTTTGGTCCCTCATCGTTCTTTATGTTTAATTCAATGAATAATCTTTAAATTTTCCTTCTTTTGCCTCGATGCTTCAAATAAAGTTAACGATAGACTCGCAATTTCATACTCTTTCCAATCTCGTGCTCTTTTTTGTGCATTTTGTCTTTCTTTTCGTCCTTTTCTCATATTCGTACCTGCACATATATAAACACAAAAACAAGGATATCTGCAATATAATTTGGGTGTTTTTGGTCGTTTTTGTGGGTTTAAACAAGGTAAAATATATGTGTATTTAGACACATATCAAATCCCCCACACTAAACTATTGCTAGTCCCTAGCAATCCTTTTTGAAAATTTAATGGATTTTATGTCTCTTTACCAAAAGCCATTACTTCTGGAGTAGCCAATGTTTTAGTATGTGATACTTTGGTACAATGATAACCAAATGATTTTGAGCAAATCATCAGCTGTCAACGGTTTTGATTAGTCTTTACCAGAAGCCGTTTGCTTCTGGACTAGCCAACTCTTAGATAAAATACAGTTATTATCTTTGGTGAGCTGATTACCAATTATGGTTTTTCCACTGCCTTTACCACAAGCCATAACCTTGCGGGCTAGCCAACTCTTCACTTATAAAGATATGGTGAGTCGAAAACCATACAATTTTTGGCAAATTGCAAGCCATAAACGGATTTGATATATCTTTACCAAGAGCCGTTTGCTCCTGGATTAGCCAGTCCTTATGTGGGTTAGACATGGCGGACTGATAACCATTTATTGCGTTCTAAGTGAGAAAAAATTTTAAAATTTTGGCCAAAATGGGGGAATAGGGCACTAGAAGGTACAATGTGACAAAATTCGCCAGAATTCCCCCCCCCCCCACACTTAGAACTGAATATTGCCCTCAATATTCAAAGAACCGGTTGTTAAACCAACACTTAGAACGTGAAAGGGAAATACTAATAGCCATTATTTTATATACATACACACTTTTTTTTTTTTTTTTTTTTTTTTTTTTTTTTTTTTTTTTTTTTTTTTTTTTTTTGAAATGTACATATATACAACATGTGGGGCATCTCCCCCACACTAGGGTGAGACATGGGTGAAAACCTATATTTTGCTACTGTTTTTATTAACCGAGTCGCTAGCTTGACTCGACCCCGAATTCATTGGTTCATGGGGAAGCAAGTGGGACAAAAATTCTCCATCGGACTTTCGTTCAAGATGTTTGGAAAAACACTGAAGTACTTGAAAGTTCCACTCCGATGAGATATACACAGATCCGGCTCACAAATGATAAATGAAAATGCCGGGATCAAAGATAGTGTCTTCATTCCCTAAGGAGTGAAGAACAGGAGAAGTCACCGTGTAGGTGAAGAAAAGAAAGAAAGTCATGATAAAAATCATGACTAACTCATCATCAGTAGAAGGAGAATTCATGATTTCCATATCATGAATCTCATCATTTAAGCTCATTTGATCAAGACAGATTCTGGGAGGGAGGGATGGGATTTTGATAACAATCAAATTCTCAGTGTTGAGAATATTTCCCTCCGGGACATAAAGATAATCTTTGTCAAGATCAAAGTAGAAGTTATCATACTCCGGCGGAGATATGATATGAGTGAGTTCTTCAGAGAACTCCTCGAAGGAAAATGATTCATATTCCGGAATAGAGTCATCGGAAAACAGGTCACTATCCTTTATGGGGATAGGAGATGAAATGGATTTTTCATTGAAAGCCTCGATTTTAGAAATGAGAAGATTAACATTTAATAATGTTTCACGAAGAGTTTCGTCTTTGATTATTTCTTCATCATTCTCTTCTTCTAAGCTGACAAGCTCAGAAGGTAATTCCTCAACATAATCGATGTCCTCACAAAATAAAGAATCATCATTACTTGAAGTATAATCATCGTCAGAATTGGAAAACATCTCAACATGATCATGTGAAATGTCAAGAGGAGGCAAATCACACATATTATCAGAAATACCCTCTGACTTACTTGGGATTGGGACAAGGTTTTCAGCACTAGACTTTATGAATTCGTCCGATTCCTTTTCAGGAATAGTGCTAATATGCTCATCCCCCATAATAAGAGAGTCCTTGGGGTCCAAAGTTGGAAAGAATGATGGGATTGCAATAGACTGAGGGAGTTGAGAAATGATGCCACCCAAAGGAACAATACTCTCCTCGTCGTCCTCCTCATCAATATTGCTAGCATAAATGGCTTTCGTTTGTTCGTCGGCTAGCAATTCTGCAATAGTCTTGTCTTCCTGCCTTTTCTGGACAGGTGTAATTGCAGCTGATGAATTCTCGCAAGCTCCGCACATAGAATCTTCATCATCGTCATCGCAAATGAAAGTTTGACGATATTTGGAATTCATTCTAGCTGTTTGTTCTTCTTCAGCTAGAAGCTCTCCAATGGTTTTCTGATGATGATCTTCTTGGGTATTTTTAACAGCCAAATCATTAAATGTATCCATCATATTTTGGAGTTTTTGGGATACATTTTCAAAAGATTTTTCAAAAGGAGATGGCTGAGGTTGAATCATTTGATACTGTTGAGGTTGGTCATGATAAGAATAGTCGTAATTGTTACAAGGGACATGCTCATAGACAAGCGGGGACCTCGTTTGACAATCAGATTCATAATGTGGACCACCACAGTACTCACAACAATACATTTGCTGTAACTGATTCGGTGAATCATATGGATATTGGTCATACCCGAAGTTTTGATTACATGGATCTTGCTCATAGACAGATGTATTTCCTGCTTGACAATCAAAACTTGGGTGAGGACCTCCACAATATTCACAAGGATCATTTGGCATATTTTGAAATGATATATCATTGAAGTTTTGATTAGACGGCTCTTGCCAAAATGAATCCTGAGAAGGGGTACTGAAATCGTTGTGAAAATCTGGATAATCAAGTGTGAATGGCTGATAAGTGCAAAAACATTGCTTACACTGTGAATCATCCCCCAACGGATTTTCACACATACAACAATTAAGCTGAGTGAGTGAAGATGGCTGGGGTTGTGGAGAGTGTTCGGAAAAAGAATCCGGAGGTGGGGCAAGTTGTGTGCTCTGAGAGCTAGGAATTTCCACCACTTCCGTTATGGTCTCTGGTTCTTGTTCTTGATAAACGTGAAGAGTAGGCAAGTCGTTCTTTTTAGTTACCGTTCTAAGCTCTGTACGTTCTCTTGACAAACTTTTAACCGTAAATTGTGAAAGGTCTGGATTAATTCTTGACTGTTTGCCATTAATAGCATGTATCTTGGGCTGTGAAGGGCAGTCGGAAGAACTTTGAGAATCATTGATGGAATTAAGCACTCTTTTGAGGGCTTCTTTACACCAATAACAAGATCCACAATCCTTTGGTGCATGCTCTCCACACAGCTCACACGCACACTTTGAACAATGAAGGCTGTCAATCAACGGGCTTTTACAATTCAAACATTTGTACCCGAGAGACGCCATAGAAGAAAGGTATAAGAAGTTTAGAATCAAATGGATAGAGGGTAAAGGGATAAAGAATCAAAAAGGGTAAGAGGGTAAAGATGAATATTTTTGGGTTTTTGGTAAAAATAGATTAAGAAGAAAAATATTTTTGGTAATCGATCCGTCAAACGAATTAACTTCACGATAATTTTGGTTTTTATATATATATAAAAATAAGAGAATATGAACAAGGATGGTAAATATACAATGGATGTATATTCAACAACACTGATTCTTCAAATTCGATCTACGCAGCACACCTCCCCGGCAGCGGCGCCAAAATTTGATCGCCCCCAAACGGTCAACTAATATCGACCAAGTAAATGGTCAACAAGAGTCAAACAATCTAGGGCACGATGCAATTTACCAAAGGAGTTTAGTGTTTCCCCGGGTCGTTAAGTCCCAACGAGGCGTGAAATCTGTAATAAAACGAATTTGTGATCGGGTGAAATTGAATAGAAAAAAGGTGTATTTTGGATTTTTACGCTAAAACATGTGAATATAAATTAAAAGCGACTTATAAAGCAAACTTATATAAAACTACTCGTAGATAATAAAATCTATGCTAATAACAACGATAATAATCATTACGTTAAAAAATGACAATAAATAAACAATAATATATAAAGCTAAATTACTAGGACTAGTATTAAAACTAGAATAGATCGGACTAGTATTAAAACTAGAATAGATTGGACTAGTATTAAAACTAGAATAATTACTAAACAAAAGAAAACTAAAAATAAACAGACAAACTAAATTTTAAGTGCTCTCAAACTTAAGAGGTGTCAAGGCTTATTTGGAAAATAAGCCGAGCTTAACAAGCTCATGCATCTCTTTTTATGTTTGAATTGAGCTAAAGGGCACAATATTTAAATGACTTGAAAATTAAGGTACGATTAAGCATAGATTAAAATATAAAGATAGATTGAAATTGGTACTATAAATAGGTTTATTACAATTTGTCAAAGAGTAATAAGATCCTGAAAGCATTTAAATGACAAGGTAATAAAGATAAGCAATAAAAACGATTAAGTAAAAATTAACTACTGCTAATAAAATAAAACTACTAACTCTAAAAAACTATTACTACAACTACTAAATAAAAACTGTCTACCCTCCCAAAATAAAACTGATCATGCACTATTTATAGTAGTTCGAGTCGGTTGATTTCTCCACCATGGCGCCACGTGGCTTCTTTTGATTGGTTGGAGGGAAGCTTCCGTATGAAGCTTTGAATTAAAATAGTTGACTTAGCAGCATTAACTTGAGTCATTTTTTTTTCTTTCTGCTGTCGACATTTAGAAACAAATGGGGCCCACGTCTTTATGTCTTCTCCTTATTACTGTATTTTCTTTTGGTGCTTCTTCATTGCTATCAACTTCGGGGCCCACTTAGATTCTTTTAGAGTTAATTTATCTTTGGTTTAATTTGCTAATTTATACCTTGGTCTTCAATTTTAGTCCTTGCCTTCTTTAAAACTTCATATGAATTAAACGCTTTTGGTCCCTCATCGTTCTTTATGTTTAATTCAATGAATAATCTTTAAATTTTCCTTCTTTTTCCTCGATGCTTCAAATAAAGTTAACGATAGACTCGCAATTTCATACTCTTTCCAATCTCGTGCTCTTTTTTGTGCATTTTGTCTTTCTTTTCGTCCTTTTCTCATATTCGTACCTGCACATATATAAACACAAAAACAAGGATATCTGCAATATAATTTGGGTGTTTTTGGTCGTTTTTGTGGGTTTAAACAAGGTAAAATATATGTGTATTTAGACACATATCACTACGGCTTCACGACTTCTACATGACGACTTCACAACTTCTAAGCTACGGCTTCATGACTTCTACACCACGACTTCACAACTTCTAAGCTATGGCTTCACGACTTCTACATGACGACTTCACAACTTCTAAGCAACGGCTTCACGACATCTACACTACGGCTTCACAACTTCTACACCACGGCTTTACAACTTCTACATGACTTCTTTACACCACAACTACTTATACACCTTCTTCACTACTCACACACTATACATATCTAGTCACTTATGTTTACACCTTATACACACACTTTACACAAATGAATGAATGATTTACAATTATGATACACCAACAACTTGGATGGAAGAGATACACCAAGTTGTAATACTTCTTGTCTTGAAGGATAGAAGTATTCTTCTCTTGCACTTGAGAGGTTGAAGCTTTGGATCACTTGAAACAAAAGCTTATAATTATATGATCAAAGGGTTTTTGAAAATATGAAATGAGATCTAAACCAGAAAGTTTTTAGTGCAAAAGGTAAGTAAAAATCCAGGGGAAGGCTGGTATTTATAGGCAGAAAAACTGGACAGCTGGAAGATAGTGGAGCGTGGCCGGCCCCCTTAAATAGGGGGGGCGGTCCCCTTAATTTTAAGGGGGCCGCCTAACAAAATTAAGGGGGCCGCCCAAGCCAACCGTTGCCCAGTTTTGTCTTTTTTGTGGGGAATGTTTTTCTGGAACATTTTTACTGATTTTGGTTAAAAATTTGAATTCATAAATTTATAATGAATTAAACCTTTTTATTTATTACCAAAAATATTTTTCTAAAAGATATAAAATATTTTTGACATTTTATAAAAAATCTAGTTATAAAGAAAATGTTCCTTTGATCATATAATGCATTAAGCATTAGTTCATTCATACCTTAAGTGATTTTAATTGTAGAAGTGGATATTTACAACTAAGTACTTGTTTATTTTATAAGTTTATGTTTTAATGAGTTTACATTTTGTGATCATCAAAACATAGAGATATGAATAAATATTGATAATGTTTTTAGGCATTATTTATGTCAACAGTATTGCCAAGCAAAACGCTAAAGAAAAAAGAAAAAAGAAAAAAAGAGTTATACAAGATTAATTAATTTTTGGTGAAAATGGTTTAGTTTGTTTATTTTGGATGATTGCATATGATTTTAGTAGAATTTGATAAGTTTTGGAACATCTGTAAGTTACGACTATCTTGGTGATGTGTTTATTTAATTGTTGGTTGCATTTCCTGACACGTTGTGGTTTGAAATCACTCGAAAATGCACGTTTTGTCAATTTTTTTTGTCACAGAAAGTTGCTAGCGTAAAATCTGGAATTTTTTTTGGTTTAACAAAAAAAGGAGAAGAACCAGATAGGTACCGATTTCCCACTACCGGTACCTGTACCGGTACCGGAATCCCATCCGGTTCGGTATCGGTACCCCCTTTCATGCTCGGGAAAAAAGTAGTACCACCAATTCGATATGAGTTCGGTACCAATCTGGTACCGTGCTCATCTCAAGTTAAATGGGTTACTAGTCGTTTGAATAAAGTTTATTGGAGTTACTCACATGATGGGTTACCGGTTGACATCCCATTTCTCTTGTCCACATCATTTAAAAAATTCCACCTCACCAAAAACTTGTCCACATGAGATAAGTGGGTTTGTCCACATGATAAGTGTTTAATAAAACTCACCTTCTTCTCACCTAACTTTACTCTCTTCTCTCAAAAAATCCAAAACCCTTTTTACCCAAATCTAAAACCAAATTGAGCACACTTCATACCCTCAAATTAATATCAAAGGTTTGCGGCTCTGGTGAAATAGCAAGGTTGTGGATATGTTTTAAAACTTTCATGCACCAACAACTACCACCATTAACGAGCCGACATGTGTAGGTGAAGATTTGATATATTCAACATTATATGAGTGTGGGGTTGTTTTGTTGATGCAGGTGAAGATCTTAAACAAGAATAATAATGGCGACATGTGGTGGTTTGTGGGGCTGGTGGGTGAGGGGCTAACCTGCATGTGTTCAAGGTTGTGCCCGGAAGCCACCTTACAAATCGAAATCATGTAGAAAAGATGCAATATTTTTTTTATAGGAACTACCTTAGAATTATTTCTAGACCTACCTTGATCGAAACTTTTTTGTTTAAACCAAAATAATCGCAAAACAATGAGAAAAAATAGATATGAAGAAGATTAACAAAGATAACTCTCCTGTTGAGATGTATTTTCTTTATATAAGTACCAGTAGAGGACAAATGTAGGGCGATTAATCTATTTATGATTTTAGCTTTGTATAGACAAGTTTAGGCCGTAAACGAACACGGATGGAGCCTTGTTCATGTTCGTTCGTTGAATTTTAATCGGAAAAATAAACGAATATGATCGCAAAAATGGACGAATTTTCTTGTTAATTTTCTTTTATTAAGAATTAAGGTTGTTCATGTTCGTTCATTAAGATATTAAACGAACATACATGAACGTAGACTAATAAACATAATTTTTTTAAAAACATACATACTAATGTGTTTTATAAGTGTTATTTTCTTAAAGTGTATAAAAAAAAGGATATAAGAATATAAATGAACGTTAACGAATGCATAATCAGACGCTCACCAACATAAATGAACGAATAAGACTTTTTTTCATCTTCGTTCATTTAACTAAACAAATGTAAATTATTGTTCATGTTCGTTCTTTTAATAAGTAAACGAACATAAACGTAAATTTTACTTAACGGTTCATGAAATGTTCACTGAACGTTCAGTTTGTTTACAGTCATAGACTATTGGGTCCATTCAGTACCCAAGTTTCCTTAAACAAGAATTTGAATAGAAAATAACCTAAGTGTCAGAAAACCTTAAACAATATTCAAGTCACTGAGTGAACAGTTGCTCAGTGAGTTACCTTTAGGATGCGTAGGATGAGTCTAAGAAGAAAGCCTCTCCATTCAGTGAGGCGGAACTCAGTGAGTGGCACCTAAGCCAAAGAAGAAGGTGATGGGTGCAGTGAGTGATGACAACAACTCACTGAACCCCAAGACTCCTCAACAACTAAAGACTGAAGACAGAAGACCTGAAGACTGAAGAATAGGCGGGACAAGGTAGGAAATGTTTGAATGGATAAGAAGAAGTCCTTATCAACCTTAAGTCAAACTTTCCCTGAAAGGCAAAAAGTCAGGACAGTGTCATCACTACTCCTCAGAAAGCAGTATTATCTTATACCCAAAATAGCCTATTGTAACAGAGACAAAATACGTAAGTATTTTGTCCTAACTAGCTTAGGTCATCTTTTGTTGCATTCCTAACGGTTGAATTTTACTTGTGTATAAATAGGATCATAAAGTGGAGTAAAAGTTGACAAGTTTGTGCACTAAATGCTTAGACATTCAAAAACTGTTGGGAATTTCGGAAATAAGATATTTCTTGTTGCTGCCGATAGTGAAAGTTGGTTCCTGCTGATAGTGTTGGTTCCTGCCGAAGCTCATTGCTGCTGATAGTTATATTTTGTTTTTGCTGATAGTGTTTGTTGCTGCCGATATTATTGTTAGTTATCCGTATGTTTAGTATGTTTATTTTTAGAAGAGATCATGTTTATCTCTTTACACGTATTCTTGTAGGACGGGTTAGGGTTAGGGTTTCTTATCATTATAAAAGAAACACCCCGTCTATGAGTTTGATACATCTTTGTAAGTTAACAATCTTCAATAAAATCATCTTTTAGTTCATTATACGATCCATAGAGGATCATAGTGTTAGTTCTTTTCTTTTCTTGTTCGTACTCAGAGATTCTCTTGTAGTGTGCTTGTGATTACATAGGCATTCTACCGATCCACATAGGCTCAAAGATCTAGCAGGTGTGTTAGATTCAACAAGTGGTATCAGAGCCTCGTGAGGATCTCTGTGAAAGAAGTGCAGTTTCGAAAAGCAGATCGTGAAAATTATTGAGGTAAACGTATTTATTTTAAAGATCAGTAGCGACAAGCATTTAATTAATCGAATTGTGATATATTAATTGAAGATTGGAATAAAGGGTTTGTCGTTTATCGGTTGTGAATATTTAGACCTCGTACAATTAATTCTTTTTGTCGCATCATACGGAGTAAATTAATTGAGGTCGTGGTTACTCATATTATTGTATTCGATTGTGGGATTAGGCAATTAAAGTGGGTTGTCAGTAGCAGCAAATATAAATATTTGTTATATATTGGTCACTGAGTGGAATTGGTTGTCGTTTGCTGCTATATTGATTGGTCAACGTGTGGGAACGTGTGAGTTTGGTTTGTCTGATGATCAAGATTCACTTTTAATATTACTTGTGGTTTTAATTGGGGATTCGAGTATTAAAATGTATCCTCGTACTGCTTGTATTAATTGGTCGGTGAAAAGTAATTGAGGGAATTGACGTTTTGTGATTTATTTGAACGCATCATTCTTATTATTTTAGTCTGCTATTGGGATAAGAATTGATAGTGGTTGATCAAGTGGGTGTTTGTCTCTTGTTGCTGTTATTCATTAATTGGAGATACAATTTTGTGGGACTTGATCATTGTATTCTGCAAGTGTCAGTCAGTGGGAATTGATTCTGGTCTGTGAGCAGTTTTGTTGTTACTGTCAAAGAAGAAACTTTTCAAACCATTCTCTTAAACCCTCATACAATGACTTCATTCGGATCTGGTGATTCTCTTGAGACATTTGCCATAAAGGTTAGAGCTTTGCTACCTATTCGTTCTAGGGTAGACTGGTCACAAGATGAACGAAAAGATGAAAGATGTGTCACTCAAGTGAGGGAAATGGTTGTTGGACATGAGACAAAAGATGAGGCAAATGTGACTAATGCTGGAGGTGCACAGGTCTATGGGATGATTGCTGGATATGGTACACAAGTGGCTGGAGAATTTGGAATGATGGGCTATCCAACTCTGGTACTTAAGTGTCCTTTTGATTGTGAAATTAAATATACTAAATTGAAAAAGGACAGTGAAAATAAATATACTGAATTGAAAAAGGAGTTTGATGAAATGGAACCTGAATTTAATAAACTGTTTATTGAAGTACAAGCTTATAAAAAGTCTCTTAAAACATTAGAAAAACAAAAAGTGTGGTACCAAAATAATCAGCTAGCTTATGAGGAAAAGGTTAGGGTTTTGCAGAGAGATTTAGAAAACACCACTAATGAGTTCAAACATTCTGAAAGAGAAAAGGCTAAGGTGGTGTTAGAAAAACAGGAGTTGCAGACTAAGCTAGACAATAACTTGGCTAGGTTTGATAAATGGAAAGAAACATCTAAAAACCTAAACAAGTTAATTGATAGTTCTATGTCTGTCAGAACCAAACGTGGTTTAGGGTTTGGAGACTATATAGGGCCAGATCAAGTTTATGACCCTAATGAGTATAGTGTTTTTAACCCTGAACCTGTAGACTATAAAATTCCTGTTAAGTTTGTCAAGGAAGGAGAATTGCATGCTGTTCCTCCTCCTATAAGAGGAGTGTTTAAACCTGTGCCTATCCACTCAGACCTTGACCTAGACTCAGATGAATCACACATGGTTTATGGCAAAAAGTCCAAAGACTTACCTGAACCTGATGACTTTGTCTCTTGTTCCACAAGTGTCAAGTCCTTAGAACCAGAGTCTAAAGACTTTGTTTCTTGTGATTCAAGTGATGAGTCACCCACACCTAAGTCCTATGAGCCCACAAAAGTGACTGATGATGAATCCATTTCTCAAACAGCCTCTTTTGACAAAAGTTCTCTTAATACTGTTAAAATTAGTTCACCTTCAAGTACTGGTAGTGAGACTTTTGTGTGTAATAAAACAAGAAATGGAAAGAACAAAAAGATTAAAAAGAAATCATGTTTTGTTTGTAAGAGTTATTCTCATTTAATTAAGGATTGTGATTTTTATGAGAATAAATCGGGTATGTGTGCTGTGCAAACTAGACCTTTGTGGAAAAATGTAGAGCATATTCCCCCATTTATCCCTAGAGCAAATGCATTTCCTGCTGGTAATGCAAAACGACCAGCACCTGTTCCTGCTGGTAGGCCTTTTAGACCCGCACATGTCCCTTCTGGTAAGCCAGTTCCAGCTGGTCAAACCAAGTCTGCTGTTTGGAAAAAGAATGCTACTGGACCTTACTACAGACCTACAAGTACTTTCTTTCAAAATGATTATAGGTTTGGTTTTTATCACCCAATGTTTGTGGGGGGGCAAAGATGGGATCATGATGTTCAGTACACAGGCGGTTGGCCTTGGAGGCACAATGGTCACAATATGAGAATGAGGTCCAAGGAAAATGGTGGATCTCATCATTGCTGGTATTAAAGGGAGGCATAAGCCTAAGGGGAGGCTTATTGTTGTATATTTTGTGCTAACTAACTTTTTGTTTAGTTTGTTTTCACTAACTAAAATAATGCAGCTGTTGAATTTGTCGCTTCCTATTATTGAGTGAGTGGTTACTGCTGATGCATATATTGGTCTATTACTGATCTTTGTGGGAACTGATTGGGTTATATAATTTCAACCTCGATCTGATTGGCTGTCATTCTCAAGCAATATTGATAGTTGTTATCAATCACATATGGACATTAATGGCTAGTCGTGTGACCTCATACTAGTTGGCTTTTATTTTATTTGTGTGGTCAGACGTGGGTGATCAATGAAGTGAAGCAAATTGGTTTTAGTCAACTGGAATTATTCGATTGTGGGGTCAAGGGTATATTGATTGTATTATTATTCTTGGTGCACACGTGGGGTGATGAGTTAGTATCTACTTGTGCGTTATTATTATTCAGTTCATAATGATTCAATGAATGGGTTTGTCGTATGATTGATCAATTTGATTTGTCGCTCATGGCTGATCTGTTTGTTGCTTTTGGATGGTATGTTACTGATATCGTGGGCACGCATCATTCATATTCGGTTGAGGCTTGATAATCTCTAATTGACCAATTGGTAGTCAACGTAATACAATAATTCTTATTGCTATCACATGGGCTTCTTGGAGTGTGATTGGTCAAAGTTTGATGTTGGCGTATTCTTGAGAGATGTTTATTGATTGTCATGTGAATTGAATGGGGCTAGTGGGGTCGATAGCTGATATCACATGGGTCATCTAATGGTCAAAGCATGGTATTCTGTTATTCAATTCCTCGATTGGAGAATTCTCTTTGTGGGGTTGATATACGAGTATGACAATTTGTGTGTGATTGGTCAATGTTTGTCAGTAGCAGAATGTTGGTGCGTATTGCTGCTGCTTTTGATCATTAGGATTGAGTGTTGGTCAAATGATTAAAGCAGCTATACCTTGTTCGAATTGACTATTTTGTTGCTGCTGACTCTTTTATTTTTATCCATTCGATTAATGTGTACAACAAGAGTCACTGATATGATGATGGTCAAATTGAATTGTGGGGCTACTCGATTTGTTTGTGCATATGTAGTACTGCATTCGAATGATAATAAAATTGTTTGGGATCTCACACATGTGGTTCATTGATTGGCTGATCATACTGATGTCAATTAATGGGTGGTCGGTGGTCAATATGTGATTCAACTGTGATAGAAGTTTTGTCGTCTTCTGGATTGTGGAACTAAATTCATATGTTTGATTTTAAGTGGGGCAAAAATATTATATTGGTCAAAGATGGCATACTTCGTTGCTGCTGCTTTTGTCATTTGTTCTCATAAAGTATATCTTTGGTTTATGGTTTTGTCGCATATGAGTTTATGGTCTCTAGTTCATATGGGGCTGTCAAAGTTCAAGTGCAGTTAAGGATTGTGAAAGGGTTGAATATATGCATGCATTGGTCAACAACATTGGTGTTCAAGCAATTGGGTCAGTAGGGTCAGTCAAAGCATCAGTACATGGGGAAATTAATTATTCTCGTACTCCTTGATTATTGGTTCATAAGTTTTGATTGGTCAAGGAGATTAATTCTGGACAAGAGGTAAAATTATTTGTTTGACTCATACTCTTAATGAATCTGATCGATAGTTTATTGGGCAATCGTGGGTACATTAATGAGATTGGGTGATTTTACCTCGTATGGCTGATCTGTTTGTCGTTTGTCGTTAATAAAATTGTGGGATTTTATGCGGCGGCTTGGGTTATTAATTGGTCAATTGATGATGTTTGTCGAATTGTGTGAATGAAAGTTGATTATAAATGGTTATTTGATTGGTGGAACAATTAAAGACAATTCGTGGGTCAGTAGTCAACTAAATGTTCATTATTCTTAATTCAACACATGTGATTGGACACAAGAAAGGTTTGTCAGTGGAAGTGTATGTTTGTCGCATGTGAATTAATTGGTCAATAAAGGGTTTGTTGCCTGCTGTTATTTATTGATATGTGATTTAATTGGATGATGATGCTGCTGTTGACTATTTTTGGTGTATGGGACAAAGATGATTTAATTCTGCTGCTACACTATTTTGATTCTGCTGCTGCATTGATTGCTGCTGGTAGTTCATCCATTCCTGCTGACAATATACCAGTTCCTGCTGAACACCATTTCTGCTGGTAATTTTGTTCCTGCTGCTCGGATTCTGCTGCTATTAGTTAGTTAAAAAAAAATTGTTCTTATTTTGTTTTTCTTACTTTATTTTTCTTTATGATTATTTCTTTTATTCTCTTTAAGTTTAAAAAAAAAAAAAAATAAAAAAAATTCTTGTATATTGTGTGCTAATAAGTTGGTTTTGAGCAACACCTTGCAGGTACAGTGTTGGTGTTTACACCTACACAACAAATGGTATTCAACTCACCATGTCTCACAGACAAGAAAGAGTTGACTCACCATGAGGGTACGGCTCTGGTGTGATAATCAAATCCGTTGATAGCTGTAATAGCTTGCTCAAAGCTATAGGGTACTTCAACTCACCCATGGTTCATTCCTGAGAGTTGAAATGGTTCTCAATTCACCATGGATGTAACCCTGTATGGGATCCAAAGAATTGGCTAGTCCACAAAAGTATGGTTTGTGGTAAAGACATTTGGTATCCATATTTGGTATTTAATTCACCAAGGTTCAGTTGAAACCAAAGAATTGGCTAGTCCTGAGCAAACGGCTACAGGTAAAGACAAGTCAAATCCGTTTACAGTTGCTAGTTTACTAAAAATCAGATGGTTATCAATGTACCATGGTCTTACACACCTAAACATTGGCTACTCCAGTAGTGATGGCTATTGGTAAAGAGACATCAAATCCATTAATTTTCAATGATTCACCTCTCACAGGAGTTAACACACCTGGATGTGATGAGAATAGTCTGAAACTTAAGTGATTTGATGTACATATTGTCATAGTAGCAGTCAAGATCCAGAATGACATGGTGACCAACTTAGATCTTCTTTTGAGGATGATTTCCTATTGCTGCTGAACTATCGAAGTTGCTGCTGGAAGTTTCAAGTGTTGCTGCTGGTTACTTACTGATGCTGCTGCTGGTCTAATCCTCTCCCTATGAACTTTCAGAGTAGAGTGAACGCTTAGGGAATCTTTTCGGAAATAAGCTATTTCCTCAAGATTAGGGGAGGATTGTTGGGAATTTCGGAAATAAGATATTTCTTGTTGCTGCCGATAGTGAAAGTTGGTTCCTGCTGATAGTGTTGGTTCCTGCCGAAGCTCATTGCTGCTGATAGTTATATTTTGTTTCTGCTGATAGTGTTTGTTGCTGCGGATATTATTGTTAGTTATCCGTATGTTTAGTATGTTTATTTTTAGAAGAGATCATGTTTATCTCTTTACACGTTTTCTTGTAGGACGGGTTAGGGTTAGGGTTTCTTATCATTATAAAAGAAACACCCCGTCTATGAGTTTGAGACATCTTTACAACTTAACAATCTTCAATAAAATTATCTTTTAGTTCATTATACGATCCATAGAGGATCATAGCATTAGTTCTTTTCTTTTCTTGTTCGTTCTCAGAGATTCTCTTGTAGTGTGCTTGTGATTACATAGGCATCCTACCGATCCACGTAGGCTCAAAGATCTAGCAGGCGTGTTAGATTCAACAAAAACAACTTTTACTCCTCCAAATAGCAACCTAGTCCTTGAGATAGCTCAGTAGGTTCAGTTAGTTGCTACTTAAGCTTAGCTTAAGTTTAGTGAGGAGTCATACCATACTTGTCATTCAATCCCAAGTGTTATTACGCAAACACTTGGGTATAATTCTTTGTTAATTGCAAATTGAATTAAACGTTGAAAACTTGTGTCTTTTTACTTTACGTTTATCTTTTAACAAAGTTCTTAATACATTACTAGTCATGGAACACTGGTAGTTTAGCTCGTTAGTTACTACTATTAGTGTGAAAGAGGAACAACAAGTGGTATCAGAGCAGTTTGATTTATAAAACAAGTTTTATAAACCGTTCAAAACGTTTTTAAAATCAAGATCCTACCATGGTTGAAAGTGATGTACCCTAACTAGTCGACAAAAAGGGAGGAAGCTATAATGCTACTGCTCCCCGACTTGAGGTTGGAAAATTCAATAAGTGGAAAAAGCGTATGCTTTACTACTTAACAGGAATGAAACCTTACTATATTAAGTGTATTAATGAAGGTCCCTTTATCCCTAAGACTGCTGAAGGTTTACCCAAGCCTGAAGCTCAGTGGACTTCTGATGAGAGAAGGGTGGTCAATCAAGACCAACACCTGAAAAGCATCATTATATCATGTCTTCCTGACGATATAATAGAATCAGTAATTAACTGTCCAACTGCCAAACAGACTTGGACTTACTTGGTTCACAGCTTTGAGGGTCCTTCAGATACCAAGGAAAATAGGATCATTGACCTGAAACTTGAGTATAACACTTTCAAGGCTAAAGACTCTGAAACTCTCTCTCAGACTTACACCAAATACAAAACCCTTCTAAATGAATTGACCAATGATGTTGTCACCCTGCTTAAGCATGAGATCAATGTTGGCTTTGTCAATAGTCTTCCTGAGAAGTGGTTAAACTTCTCTTAGGGTCTTAGAAATGCTAACCATATTCAAAATCTTGAGCTCCCTGAAATCTATGGGAAGTTTGTCTATGAAGACAACTTAATCTCTAGGAGATACCCTGATTCAAAGAAGACTCAAGAGACCAAAAAGACCTTGACTATTGCATCTATATCCACTGCCTTCTATTCTAATGGTGTTGTGCAGGATCTCTAAGAAGATTCTGATGATGAGGCTGATAAGAGAACCAGTGAGGAGTACCTTAATGACTTACAATTAGAATTTCAAGAAAAGGCACTCCTTGCTAACTCAAAACGTTTTATTAAAAGAAACAAAAACTTTTCAAGTACTAAAGCTAATGAAAACACTGAGTGTTTTAAATGTGGCAAAAAGGGTCATTTTGCAAAAGATTGTTTCTCTAAAACTACCTCAGAACCCTCATACAAGTTTTCTGGAAACAGTTCTTCATTAGGAAATAGCAAGTTTCAACAAAAAATGCTTCAGTCTAGTCAATCTTTTCAAAACAAAAAATAAATTTTTTCACAAAAGGACTTTGAAGCTAAGTATAGGAAAGCTAAATCCAAACTTGCACTTCTTGAGGCAGTCCCCTCAAACTCTCATCCACCCCAAGCCCCTAAACCTTCTCAGGCTAAAAACAAAAGGCTTGGTGCTGAAACTTTTGATTGGGATGAAGAAGTTGTATCCTCTGATGATGAAGAAGTTCATGTCAGTGCACTGATGGCACTCTCAGAAGATGACAAGCTGGCTGTAAAACCTAAAATCTAAAGCATGCAAAAAGACCAAAATGCCCCTACAACATTGCAATTTAATTTAAAAGCTTATATAACTTACAATTAATTTACAAAACCTATGAAATTAAACCAAGTATGCTATGAAATAATTGTGAGGCATCATAAAATAATTGTGCAAGCCACCAAAATATTCTAACACATTATTATAGTCCATGTGAGCCAAAAATAATAAGTGTACATCCACTTTTGTTAAAAATGATTTAAATGTGTATAATTAACAAAATAAATTATGGAAAGGATTCAATATTGATGGGATTGATTTGGTAAAACCCTTGGCCGATTCTTATGGCCCATAACCCCCTCCTAGTCGGCCTATACTTGACATAAGTTGCTACATCATTTTATTCTCCAAAAACCTAGCCGCTATATGCATAAACACATCTAAAATCCTTCTAAAATCCATACGAATTTCTGGACCATCTTGGCTATTTTTACTGTGTTCTACATCATCAAAAGGAGCTAAGAAAAATACATTTCGAATTATTGGTGGCCTGTTCCAATCGTGGTTGAATTTCCTTTGTCGCGCGTATAAAACTAAGGTAAATTCGTGTATAGTTAATCCGACCCTTTTAAAATTCGTTTCTCATTTTTCCTGAGTTCTTTACATCATATATGTCCTACGAAAAATGGTTTCAAGGTTGGTGGATCGATCGTGAAGCTATGGTGAATTATTTGTGTCGCGTGTAGATCCGAAGAGGAAGCAATTGTTACAGCCATTCGACATGTTCTAAAATTGGTTTGCTATTTTTCCTGAGTTACTTATGTCATATGAACATCAAATAAAATACTATGAACGTACCATGCAAGATCTACAAATTATATGGAAAGTAAATCATTAAAACGTGTAAAAAACCATATAAAATGCCATACGAATTTTCTGGAGATGAAATATATTTTATTTGTGCTTCTTATGATTCATAAAGTACTGGAAAAATGTTAATTGGAATTATCATGGCCTAATCTAATTATGGTTGATTTGTTGTGAATCGGATTAAAAAGAAAGCAAAGGAAAGAAGGAAAATAATTCGTACGAACTAGGGTTTAGGAATTAGGGTTTGTTCTTGGTGAATTAAATGTGGTTTAATGATGTTCTAATGATGGCTCAATGATTGGAAATGATAGGGTTAGGGTTTTGTTATTTTAAAAGTCATACGATTTGGTTTTGAAAATATAAGGGTGTGTTTTGTAAACATTGAAACTTGTGGGTTATTTTTAGAACTTAATTTGGACTATATATCATTCGAATAAAATATAACTTGAGGGTGTCATGTGTAATTTTTATATTTAAAAGGGTTAAAATGTTCTATTACATAAAGTATAATTCAAATTGGAATTTAACTTAATAGAGGGACTAAATGTGTAATTTCTGGAAATTTAGGGTTGATTTGAGTAATAAATTATATTCAGGGGGTTATGTACAATTTTGGTAATTTAATGGCTTAATATGTAATTATTAATAATTAAAGGTTGAAATTGTAAATTAAGGGGCTTAATATGTAACTTTGATAACTTGAGGACTTGATGTGTAAATTATGAATATTTAAGGGTACAATCGTATAACATGTTAAAATAAGTACTCATTGTGTAAAATTGATGAATTAAGGGTTTAATGTGTAACTATGAATATTTGAAGGTTTAAAGTGTAACTTTTGTAATATAAAGGTATAAAATGTAAATTGTGAAACCTTAAGGACCGAAGGTGAAAATATGATAAAAGATACTTTGCTTCCATTAATTATGATGATACTCCATATTACTAAAAAATGGAAACTTACTAAGAATGGAAACTTTCTAAAAGTGGAAACTTACTGAATATGGAAACCTGCTAAAGAGGAAAAGTTACCTAAAATGGAAAGGAAGTTAATTAAGAATGATTTGTAATTCCCTTCTACTCCTCTAGGTGTGAAGAAGGAGAGACTTTGAGCTATTCCCTATTTCTGTGCTTTGTTTCTGTTTGTGCTTTCGTCATAAGGTACAGATACTCTGCCCTTTTTCAGTAAGGGTTCTTATATCCTATGCATTGATTTTGAGTTATGATTCAGTTAAGATTTCCCAAGCCATTGCTATGTTCCCTTGAATGAACCTTTGATAATACTTGTGATATGACTTTGAGATGCACCTTTTGATATATGACCTTGAGCTATGATTTTGAGACATGACTCTTAGTTTGATACCCGAGCCATTTTTGTACTTTCCTAGCCAGGAAGGTAACCTGGCCATGTCTGTGATGCACCACTGGCATGACTCCTGTGTGGGGGAGTGATTTCTCACACCGTCCCTTTTATATTATCTGCCGGCTACTTGACTTTGAGATTGACTTTGAGTTTGGGGGGCGTATGGATTGCAATCCTAGGCATGTTTTGTTTAGTGGATTTAACTATGAATTTGAGTATGACTTTGAGGTGACTGGTGCTGTGTGCAATACACGCCTTTCACATTTCTGGGAGCTAGCTACTCCACCCCTATTGATACATGAGGACACCCCTCATATTATCTGGTTGCCTGAGAGGTATCCCCTCTGATTGTGAGACTATGATTTTGAGATGTTGACTTTGAGATTATGACTTTGAGTTATGGGCTCGTGGTGGATGACTATCCTTAACCTTTACTCTTGTATCTTATTTATATTTCATTCATTATGCTACATTCTGGTTATTTCCGTTTACTTTCGTTTCCGTTTATCATGTATCTGTTCACTGGGCTTTTTAAGCTCAGCCGCACGTTTTCTTTTCGTGTGCGGCAGGTTTTAGTTGGAAGATGGGTACGAGTGAAGAGACTTTTGGACTTAGAAGACTTGATAGTTTCGGCCTAGAGATGATTAGAAAGTATTCTATTGTTAGAAATTGTATTCGCTTTTGTAACCTTGTAGTTCCAGTATTTCATTTGTAACCTTGAGAATCTTTGTATTACTTTTGAAGGTATGCTTTGTTATATCTGATATGAAACCATTTGCGTGACATCTTTACCCTTGTCGGGTTGGGGTGTTACACTGGCTGTTGGAAAAAGTCATGCCCGAAATGGAGAATAGGTCAACGTCACCATGAGGAAGGTAAATATCTTACTATCTATGGATGATGAGTTTGATTGGCAATCTTACTTAAACTACATTAATGCTGATCTGAAGTATGTTGAAGAGCAAAGGTTAAATCTGTTTTCAAAATATAATAAACTAAGTTTTGAATTAAATAAGTGTAGAGATGAACTTCTTGCTTTAAAACAATCCAAACTTGAAAGTGTTACACTTCAAATTCAAAACTCAGAACTTGTGAAACAAAACCATGCTCTTCAAGAAGAACTTAAGAAAGAAAAGGCTGTCATTGAAAAATGGACAACTAAAAACCCTAGAGTCTATAAAACTGTGAGTCTCACACCTTGTACCAAGAAAAGAGTACTAGGAGAAGATCTACTCACTGAATCCTCAAGTGAGAACCATAGTAAAAAAGCTTTCTTTCCTGCTAGTATACCCTTTGAAAAGGAAATGAAACCAAAATCCAGTGACTGGGTTGAAAGAGTCAACCTTGACAGCAAGTTACCTAACTTCAACACTGGGAAAATTTTGGAACCTGAAAGTCAGGCTATCAAAAGTATGCTTGGAGTCACTGATGAACCCAGTCAAACAGAGTCCATCAACGAGTCTGAATCAGAATCTCAATCACTACTTCCTGCACTGAAAGCCCTTCAGGGTGCTGCACCTAGTTCAGACCTCACCCCATCTGTTTACCAACCACACTCTCCCAAGGAAAAATCAGGTTTAGGGAGAACAATCCTGAAAAGACCTACATCTGTCCCAAACACTGAAGCCTCAGTTCCTACTGAAACTTCCACACCTTCAGTCCCTACTGAAGTAAAAACAGATAGCACTGACTCAAAATATGATCAGTTGGCTGAACTATTAAGGAAGCTGAGTGAAAAGTTAGAATCATCTGAAAAAACTACTTTATCCAAAGTCAAGGAACAAACACCAGCTTCCTCAAGCACCTCCAAACCAAACTCCTCACCTAAATCACAACAGAGATGTGAACTATGCAATTACACAAATCATACCACTGATGATTGCTATAGAATCCTGTTCTATATGATTTGCAAACAAGAAGATCACAGGACCTCTGATCATAAATCTCACCTTGTCTCTCTGAGTGCTCAAGCAAGCTACAAAGCTCAGGCTTACAAGTATGCTTCATCATCTAAGCAAACTCAAAGACTGAAGGCTAAGCCTTTCCAACCATGTCCACACTGTGGATTCAATGATCATCTTCCTGATGATTGTATGATGTATTCTTGCTGTGACATATATGGAGACCCTTCCCATGATGTATCAGGACATGACTTGGTCATTCAGGCCAGAAGAGGAAACACCACTAATTCCTCACAATCTACTGACACCTCTTCAACATCCAAATGCAAAGCATGTGGAAGCACAGTCCACTCTACCACTGACCATGACTCAATTGCACAATTCAAAAAGGCCATTAAGACCAAGCCTACCAAAAAGTGGGTTCACAAGAAAAACTAACACAGTTTACTATTTGTGCAGAGACATGCCAGGGAACCTGTTTGGCATCTAGACAGTGGATGCTCAAGGAGTATAACTGGTGTGAAGCAGTATCTGCACAAATATGTTGAAGAACCAGGGCCTAAAGTAGTATTTGCTGATAATTCATCATATGCTACTAAAGGGTATGGTTCAGTAAACTGAAATGGTATAGTTTTTACAAGAATTGCTTATGTTAATGGTCTGAAATACAATATAATCAGTGTTAGTCAACTATATGATATGAAATACATAGTTTAGTTTGATGATAAGAGAGGAACTATCTTTAATGCCAATAAGGAAGTTGTGTTGACTGCCCCAAGGAGAAAAGCGGTTTATGTCCTAGACATGTCAACTCTTGCTCAAAATGGGACTTGTCTCTTCACAAAGGCAAGTGAAACAATCAACTGGCTATGGCACAAAAGAGTCTCTCATCTTAACTTCAAAAACATCAATAACCTTGCCAAACAAAACAAAGTTCTTGGCTTGCCCTCCCTTGTGTTTTCCAAAGATAAACCCTGCTCAGCCTGTGAAAAGGGAAAACACCACAGGGCATCTTTCAAAACTAAAGAAAAACTTTCCATTAAAAGTTGCCTTCATCTTCTTCACATGGATCTTTTTGGACCTGTCAGCCCAATGTCTATCCAACATGAAAAGTACACCCTGGTCATAGTAGATTAATACTCAAGATACACTTGCGTCTACTTTCTCAATAAGAAGAGTCAGGAAGCTGAAACAATCATGTCCTTTTTCAGGAACATTGAAAATCAAAATGACATCAAAGTCAAACAAATCAGGAATGACAATGGGACTGAGTTTAAAAATCAGGACCTTGAGTGGTTCTGTGATGAGAAAGGAATCTCTCAGAACTTCTCTTCTCCTTATACTCCTGAACAAAATGGAGTGGCAGAAAGGAAGAATAGGACATTCATTGAGGCTGCTAGGACAATGCTGAAGGGTTCAGTACTCTCAAAGCACTTCTGTACTGAAGCAGTCAAAACTGCCTACTACACTCAAAACAGGTCCATTATTGTCAAAAGACTTAACAAAACACTCTATGAAATATTCAAGGGAAGAATCCCTGACATTTGCTACTTTCATGTGTTTGGGTGTCCTGTGTTTATTCATAATTACAAGGATCACTTAGGAAAATTTGATGCCAAAGCTGATGATGGATATTTCTTAGGATACTCACTTGTCTTCAAAGCCTTTAGGGTATTCAACACTAGGAGACAACAAACTGAAGAAACATTTCACATAACCTTTGATGAGAGCACTGAAGCCATCAGATTCTCAAACACCTCAGTGGAAGAAATTGGGATTGATAACTCATCAAGATATGTTGGGTTTTACATTGAGTTGAAAAATACAAAACAATAAAAGAAGAATGAAGCAAGATGAAACTACAAGGACTTGAAAGATAAAGAATAAAAGTTAGGAAGATTTGTTTCCTAATAAAGTTAGGAGTCTTTGTAAACCCTAATATCTCGTTATATAAAGAGATTAAGGGCATGAGTTTTTAATGTGTGTTTTAGTCATGTGTTAGGAAAACACCACCGATTCCACCACTTGTGATCGGTTCAACACTGCAAGATCAATATTATTGATCCTTGCTATAGTTAGATAACACGTTCTATTGTGATCGAATATAATTGTAGTGTGTATTTGTAAAACCTTGTTAATAACAAAGTGTTTTGATTATTCCACTGTGCATATTGTTTATCTTTGTTATTATATATCGTAGTTGAGTCTAAACGATTCTTATCAATTGGTATAAGTGCCTAGGGGCTCTTGATCTAGGATCTGCAAGGTTTTATTTGTCGAAGAAAGAAGAAGAAAATCGACTTTGGTTTAATTTTCGTAGTTTTCTGCAGTGCTATTTTTAAATGGCGATATTTCATTCGTTAACCGTTGGATCTTAACGAAATTTTTATTGAAGGTTCTTCATACATCAAGGTACATTCTCACTGGAGGGATCTTCAATCAGAGTCTGTCAATCAAAAGATATAATTTTCTAAAAGTCTGCTGTAGAAACATTGAAGTAAGTCGATTTTTAGGGTTTCTGTGATATCGAGCTTTCTGAATTTGGTTTTATTCGGTTTAATTCATAGTGAAAGTTGATTAGAGTTATTATTATGCTTTAAACTTCATACCCTATCCATGTTATCAAGGAAACGTGATAGAACTTATGCACGCCATCATCAATTAAGTTCATGTTTCTTACTACTGTTGATCATTATTACTACTGCTACTTGGAGCTTCTACTGTTTTGAATTCATTTTTCGTAAGCATTTTGGTGTTCTTCATGGAGGGCAATTTGAAACATTAGCAGGCTTGGATTAGGAGTGTGATATTGGTTCGTGGTGGTCAAGATCATTATTTTCATACGTTCTCTATTTGTTGATAACAAAAAGGGGAAGAGATGTTAGAGTGGTATGGCATGGCTTAAGGGGAAGACAATACTTGTTTCATTCAGGGAGATGCTTACATCTCAACTTCTCTACTTCGTCTAGGGAAGTTCGTACACGACTTTGTTTGTTTTGTCATCATCAAATAGGGGAAGATTGTTGGGATTCTTGATTTGATGTGACAAAATAAATAAAAGAATGAAACAAGAAGGACTAAAGATGACAAAGAGAGAAAGCTACAAAGAATGAAGATACAGGAAATAACTTATTCTGTAGAAAAGATTTTATATTATTCGGCATTATCTCTTTGTAAACCTAGCACTCTCTATTATATAAAGAGAGGCAAGGTACAGGTTTTTATACACGTGTCTTCCACAATGTAATCAAAAGGGGTGTGTGTGTGTGTGTCTAGGGCGTAGTAAGTTGTAAACGCCTAGACTGTTGTAGTTTGTCGCCTCAAGGATCTCTTGATTCCTGTTACAAGGCAGTGTAACCGTATTATTTTGATCAAATAATATTTGAGGCGTGGTGTGATTGAAAGAAAAACTTTGTGTCAATAACAATTGATTGTTCTTATTCCGCTGCATGTTTATTCATTGTTATTGTTGAACCCTAAGGCTCAAAACGATCCATGGAGTGTTATCAAACTTAACAAAACGCAACTTCATGTTATGGTATATTTAAAAAGTATCCTTAATAGTTGATCTTCTAAATTCTGTGGAGCAATTGAAGCAACTGAAAGTTTTGTAAAACCCTTACCTGTTTAAAGGTCGATTAGGGTTAAAGGGTTTTAAAGTATGATGCATTAATGATCAGTCCAGTTCAAGGATTTTATGTTGCCGCTGTTTAAGATTTATTAGAGATGAAACATGGATAATCGATTAGGGTTTCTGTTTCTCAAGGTTAGTGATGTTCTTATCAGTTACTACTGTTGGCTTCGAGGTATTAGTACTACTTATTGTTGGGTTAGTACTGCTACCTACTAGTTAGTAATGCTACTTATTTGTTAGTACTGCTCTTGGTTCTTAATACTGCTACCAGTTATGTTTGTACTGCTAGAGATTATGTGAGTTAATACTGCTTGTTTAACGTTAGTACTGCTGGCTTTATACTTAGTGCTGCTCGAAGCTGTTTGTCTACAAGTTAGTACTGCCAGTAAGTACTGCTCCATTTTTAGTGCTGCTCGTTATATAACACTTAGTACTGTTGGTTGTTCAAGTTAGTACTGCTAGCCTTGTCTGATAAAGGAGTTTGTACTGCTAGCTTTATCAGATATTGGATAGTACATGGTTTTGTGATATCGGACGACACACACAGAAAATTTTTGGTTTTTGGTTTATTTGTTTTTAAAAGGTTCAAGGCTCGTATTTCTTGGAATATTTGATTACGAAGACGATTGATTATCACCTATTTGAAGTTGAAGTGGATTTTCATGGATGCGTGCTCTTATCATATTTTTAAATGGCTTACAACGTTTAAAGGTAACTTGTTCGTGCTTAAAGTGTTGTGACGACGACTTGTCAAATCTAGCAATAGGTGTTAGCTATCACTTAAAGGAGTTACATTGTAGTGCTCAGTGTCTCATTGAAGATGAGGATTTTTTCAAGAGATTGCAGTCTACTTATATGGTGTTCGTATAAGTTCCAAGTCATGTGGATAGTACAAGACATAAGACACAAGTTTGGGTTATTCTACTTCTACATCAAGTTTGTTATATTTAGTTTTCTTCAACAGTAATCATTACAAGAAGCCTACAGAATTGGAGATTCAAGAAATGGTTAACACATGGATTTCAGGGGAAGCATATTGTAGAGTGTTTAAACATTTACATTCACCATTTGAGGGGAAGGTTTTTACAACTGCTATATCGTTATTATTGCTGCTGGTTTACGTTTCTATTGTCTTGAGTTCATTTTTTTGTAAGCGTTTTGGTGTTCTTCATGGAGGGTAATTCAAGACATTGGAAGGCTGGATTGGAAGTGTGATATTGGTTAGTGGTTGTCAAAATCAAAGTTGCATCTACTTAGCGTCTCCTAGTGGATAATACAAAAAGGGGAAGAAGTACATTGAAGTTTTGCAACTTGAAGATCCTTGGTGGTACAGGTTATGTAAGTTCACGAGTTGAGCTTAAGGGGAAGATTGTTTTATTCATACAAGATCTAGAGGAATGTTTTGTAATTATCAACTAGGGGAAGATTGTTGGGTTTTATATTGAGTTGATAAATACAAACAATAAAAGAAGAATGAAGCAAGATGAAACTACAAGGACTTGAAAGATAAAGAATAAAAGTTAGGAAGATTTGTTTCCTAATAAAGTTAGGAGTCTTTGTAAACCCTAATATCTCTCTATATAAAGAGATTAAGGGCGTGAGTTTTTAATGTGTGTTTTAGTCTTGTGGATCCCAATACTCGATCTCCTTGAGCTTTATTCAAAAACTTTGAGTATACCAAAGAGTATGCGGAATCTACTCTTTGATAGTTAGAAGAATGCACTTACCAATAAGCAATGAAACAGTAAACAAGTTATGAACACAGTTTAACCAAAACGATTCAATATTATTAAACTAATAATACGAGTGATCTGAATATCAATAGGGTTTAAAACCTTGAATCTTAACACACACTCTTGTTTTCTAGAGATGTATTTTACATCTAACCTAGGACCTCCTTTTATAGGCACAAGGAGTCCTTTACAAGATAACTATCAATATTCTAAACATGCAGAATATTCGTATCATTCTAACTATATAAGATATATATTAAATATCTTCTATACATAACTCTTTACACGTCTTTATCCATTAGCAGTACCTTTCTCTTTCAGCAGACTCAGCAGTACAAAGTTTCTTTTGGTAGTACTAACTCAGTTAGTACTGTTAGTGTAATAATCAGCAGTTCCAACTTTACCTTGGCAGTACAAACTCTGAATGAAATAATTCCTAATAAGATATCCTCCTGATGAATATCACCTGAATGTGATCCTTCCACACAATATCAAACTGATGCAGACATCTCATACTACATCATCCCTCATAACCTTCCACATACAAACATCAGTAAGTACATTGAAGCTCAACAAGTCTCTAATGAGATAACTCACACTAAACCTAATGTTCAGGAACCAGAAGTCCAAAGTGTTCATGTTGAACTTACTGAGAACCAAATCCATGAAGTCCCTCAAGCCTCAGTCCTTGAACTTACACCTCCACCAAATCAAGCCTTCACAAGTTCTAACTCATATCCTAGACCTCAGGATAGTTGGACAAAATCCAAAATAATAGAACTTGTGAATATCATTGGTGAGCCTACTGAAGGTATGCTTACCAGAAGCATGGATGCTAAACTTAAGGTAGCCTCAGCAAATGAATGCCTCTTTGTTGACTTCCTCTCAGAAGTGGAGCCCAAGAGTGTCAAAGAAGCCATGAAACATCCAAGTTGGGTTCAAGCCATGCAAGATGAGCTTGAACAATTTGACGGAAACAAAGTCATGACTTTGGTCAAATGTCCTCAGGGTGTTTATGTGATTGGCATGAAATGGGTCTTCAAGAGCAAGACTGATGAAAATGGCACAATCATTAAGAACATAGCAAGACTTGTTGCCAAAGGGTACAATCAACAAGAAGGCATTGACTATGAGGAAACCTTTGCCCCTGTTGCTAGAATGGAAGCCATCAGGATTTTCCTTGCCTATGCAACCTACATGAACTTCAAAGTATACCAAAAGGATGCGAAAAGTGCATTCCTGAATGGTAAACTCAAGGAAGATGTTTATGTGCAACAGCCTCCTGGATTTGAAAGTAGTGAGTTTCCTGACTATGTCTGCAAGCTTGACAAAGCCCTTTATGGACTGAAACAAGCTCCTAGGGCATGGTATGAGACTCTCTCAGCCTTCCTGATCCAAAATAAGTTTGTCAGAGGAAAGATAGACAATACCTTGTTTATCTATAGAATAATGGGAGATGTGATTTTAGTCCAAGTATATGTAGATGACATCATATTTGGCTCAACAAATTACAAACTTTGCAAACAGTTTGAAAAACTGATGACAAAGAAGTTTGAAATGAGTATGATGGGAGAACTCACATACTTCCTTGGACTTCAAATCAAACAAACTGATAGAGGAATCTCCATCAGTCAAGAGAAATACACAAGGAACCTATTGAAAAAATATGAGCTCACTGATGGCTCTTTAGTAAAGAATCCAATGGTTCTTCCAAAAAATCTTGGACCTGATCTCACTGGTAAACCAGTAAACCAAACCTTATTCAGGGGAATGATAGGGTCATTGATGTATCTACTTGCCTCAAGGCCTGACATACAGTTTGCAGTTTGCCTATGTGCAAGATGTCAGTCTGATCCAAGAGAGTCACATCTCACTGCTGCAAAGAGAATCATCAGATACCTAAAAGGTACTCCAAACCTTGGTTTGTACTACCCAAGATGTTCAGGCTTTGATCTCAAAGGCTACACTGACTCAGACTATGCAGGCTACAACATGGATAGGAAAAGTACATCAGGATCCTGTCAATTCCTTGGAGGAAAGCTTGTTTGTTGGAGCACTAAGAAGCAACAATCAGTGGCCATGTCTTCAGCTGAAGCTGAGTATGTAGCTGCTACTGGTTGTTGTGCAAATGTACTTTGGATGAAAAGTCAACTCAGTGACTATGACATCCATTATAAGATGGTTCCCATCTTTTGTGACAACACAAGTGCAATTGCTATCTCAAACAACCCTGTACTTCACCAAAGAACCAAACACATTGATATCAGATATCACTTCATCAGGGACCACATCATGAATGGACACATTGAACTACACTTCATCCCCACTGAATATCAGTTGGCTGATATTTTCACAAAACTCCTGGATGAACCTACTTTCACAAGATTGAAAGCAGAATTAGGCATGTTGGATATTGACAATTAGGTCACTGATTAAATTTATTCAACTTGGTGTAAATAATCTCTAAGGTCCTTGAACAACATCATCTCTCAGTGAGTCCCTGAAATATTTCATTCACTGAATAACCCTCCCTTAACATCAACACACTGAATGAAAATTCATTCAGGGGACTAAAGACATCAACAAATGATATTCAATGCAAAACTAAATGCTATGTGTATCTAGTTAGTAAATATCCTAGGTTGGTAACTGAATACATTTAATAATGGAATATATGTTCTTTTACCCTTCTGGCATCCATGTTTTGGGCCCTCACTTCATTACTAAAAACCCCTTGGCATTTAATGCCTCTCATTCACAAATAATATCTCTTGATATTATATGTGGTGACATCACTCTGCAAAAATACACTTTTGCAGAGCAACGCAACTGTTCACCTTGACAATTGCGCAAAACACAGGAAAGTGGAAAGGTGACATTTAATGCGGATACCAAACGTTTTATACAAAACGGTTTTCAAAAATTTCAAACTTATTCTCTTAATATTCAAAACACACCCCTCTCCACTATCCTACAAATACCCCTTACAAAGAAAAACACACACACGCTTTAAAAATCTAATCAAAATCTTGCAAATTTCTCTCTCAAAACTTGTGTGTGTTTTATCTCTCAAAACCAGACTTTTTCTTCAAAACCAGACATTTCTCTTAAAAATGGAAACTTCTAAAGCTATCACCTACGCTCCAAATGTGGAATTCCAACTGGAAAGCGTAGACATGACCAAAAACAATGTCGTGGGGAACTTTCCCTATCCGAAAAAATTTTCTAGCTTATAAGGATATGGTGAAGTATCTTCAAAACTGTTTTCTCTCCACGACATTCACCAAGACACCCTCAGTAATCTACAATGACTATTTGAGAGAATTTTGGTGTACAACAGTGGTTACCAACCCTGATGTCACCAAGGACTCCACAATCAAGTTTATAGTGAAGAATGGTAAGAAAACCCTAACCCTTGACTACAAAACCTTTCTCAAAGCCACAGACCTTGACTTCACTGAAACTTTTGCCCCACAACCCTCTGACTCTGAAGTAAAGGCCGAATTGCCTTTACTTGGACCACATGACAAACAACACCCTGATGTAACCCCAGGGACTCTTTTGGCCAAGGCCTAAATAATCAAAACTTTGTTTCCTGCCGTTTAGAGGATACTGATGACATTTGTCATTCAGGTCCTGGGTAGGAACAAATCCTCAACGGAGCAATTGAACACTACTCAACAAATGATAGTGTTCAGTCTCCTAGAAGGTAAAAAGATAGATATTGGAGAAAATATCTTCAAGGACCTCATAGTCAAGCTCATAGGCAAAACCAAGCAAAGACACATGTCTTACCCTAGGTTCATCTCCTGTGTGCTTCAAGACTTATTGGGCTCTGAGTATGTTCAGAATTATTTCATTCAGAGTTAGTACTGCCAAGCTAAAGATGAGACTGTTGAAGAATAACACTAACATTACGAACATAGTTAGTACTGCTAGTGTAAATATTAGTACTGCCAGGTTTACTTTGCACTGCTGTAGACTACTGTTGGAAGATTGATAATGCCAAGGTTTAGAAGACGTGTGAAGATATGTATAGAAGATATTTAGTATATATTGATGAAGCGAAAAGTGTACCGCTTTTAGGGGGTCATTTAAGCCCTAAATCGTATTTATTTGATCAAATATTGCCCTAAATCGTTCCTTTTGTCATTTTAGGTACTTTGGAGAAGAAATCTGGAAAATGAAGCATTTTGGACGTTTTTGGAGCATAAAAGTGAAGAAAACGACAAAGTCTCAAAATCGGCTAGAAAAGTACCTGTGACGGCGTCAAGCACCATTGTGACGCCGTCAACCCTTGACGCGCCAGAGAGGATTTTGGATGATTAAAAGGGGACGACGTCAAGAAGGCCATCAAGAAACCCTAACCGCGGCGAGGTGACGGCGTCAGCTTTATAACGTGACGCCGTCAGATCTGATTTTCTATATATATTCTCATAATTTTTAGTCATTAGTGTGCAACTTTGTGAGGGAGAAACCCTAAGACGATTTTTCTGCTACTTTTAAGGGTTTTATACCCTTGGATCTCCCATGTTCAATTGAAGATAAGTAATCAATTAATCATTTAATATGTCTATGTGTTGTTTGATTATATCTTGTTCTTGTCTTTTATTTAACATGCTAGGCTAGATTTATCTTGTGTTTGCTTAGATCTAATGAAACCTAACTATTGATTATTGGTTGTTGGTGTGTTATTAATTGTATTGGATGATTGTTTATCGATGTTAGGCTTAAGAAAACTGGCTAACCTCCTATACGGTAACTTGCTTGAACGTCTTAAGAAACATGAACCAATGCGTACTAAGGTTATTATGGTTGTATTTAATGCATGAGCGAATTCTAGTGATCCCATGTTAGGAGCTTCTTAGCCGGCTCGACATAGGAGTGAAGTAGGAGCTTATAGAGTTGGGGAAGTACGTACGCCACCCCACGATTGGTATTAAGGAATACACCCGTCATCCACGCAATTAATACACACTAATCAACCGGTAAAAGATAGTTAGGGAGTAAGGAAATCTAAGTAAACACATTTCTCTCCATATAAGTTCCACAACCTTTTTATTTTCTGTTATTTTATTTTATTTGCAATTGTAGTTATTTGGGTTAGTTGACTAGCAACTAATTCCGCCCACTCCTTCAAACCCGAGATTTTACTTTCTTTTATAAAAATATAAAAAATTACAAAAAGAATCTTCTCTCACCCTTAGACCTATTAGAGTAGTTTTTCAATCCTAACGACACTATTCCCCTAAAGAACGATCAATCCCCCGGTACTTGCCACTACACTATACTACATCGGTCAGGTACACTGCCTGGTGGGGATTGCAAGCTTCTTGAGATCCCTCGAGAGGTAAAACCTGTTGTAAGGTCGCAAAACCACGCATCATATATCTTATAAGTTTAGAATGATACGAATATATTGTACATTGATAGTTATCTTGTAAAGGACTCCTTGTGCCCATAAAAAGAGGTCCTAGGTTAAGGTTTAGATATATCTTTTGCAATATCTTTTGCATACGTTTTGTTAAGATTCAATGTTGTAAACACTAGTGATATTCAGATCACTCGTATTATTAATCTAATAATATTGAATCGTTTTGGTTATATTGTTCCATAAGTTTACTGTTTCATTGCTTATACATTGATATTGTTAAGTGCATCCTTCTAACTATCAAAGAGTAGATTCCGCATACTCTTTGGTGTACTCAAAGTTTTTAAACAAAGCTCAAGGAGATCGTGTTTTGGGATCAACAAGTGGTATCAGAGCCTTGGTTTCTAAAACTTTGCTCTAGGAGAAAACTACTCAAAAGAAATTCCTACCTACACAGAAGAGATGGATCTCACAGAAACTCCTCAAATAACTACAACAGCAAAGTTACCCATTCTTAAACAGGGTGACTATGATATGTGGAGGCTCAGAATTGAGCAATACTTTCTAGTTCCAGACTATGCTCTATGGGTGATCATAGAGAATGGTAACTCATTCACACCAGTTCCTAAAATAACAACGGTTGATGGTGTTGCAACCACAACCATACCAGGTCCTGTAACTGCTGAGGAAAAGATCCAAAAAAGGAATGATTCAAAAGCTAGAAGTTTGTTGCTGATGGCTCTCCCCAATGAACACTAGTTGACCTTCAATCAACACAAGAATGCCAAGACCTTGTTTGCTGCAATTGAAACAAGATTTGGAGGTAATGATGAAACTAAGACGACTCAAAAGACTCTTCTTAAACAGATGTATGAAAACTTCAATGCTACTAGCACAGAGTCTCTTGACTCTATCTTTAACAGACTTCAAAGAATTGTAAGTCAACTAGCCATCTTGGGAGAAAGTATTTCACAGGAAGATCTAAACATGAAGTTTTTAAGAAGTCTTCCATCTGAGTGGAATACTCATGTTGTTGTCTAGAGAAACAAGCATGATCTGGACAAAATGAGCTTTGATGACCTGTACAACAACTTCAAGATTGTTGAACAGGAGGTGAAGAGGACTGGAAGCTCAAGCTCTAGCTCTGGGAACATGGCATTTGTGTCATCTCCTAGCAATAGCAGTCCAGAAGAAGTTAATACTGCTAGCCCTAAAGTTAGTACTGCTAGTTCACAAACTAGTACTGCTAGCTTATGTGATGACACTGTCTATGCATTTTTAGCCAGTCAACCTAATGGGTCCCAGCTTGCACATGAGGACCTAGTTCAAATCCATGAAGATGATCTAGAAGAGATGGATTTGAAGTGGCAGCTAGCTTTGCTAAGTATGAGGGCTAAGAGGTTTTTCCAAAAGACTGGAAAGAAGATCACTATCAATGGTAGTGATACTGCTGGTTATGACAAATCAAAAGTGGAGTGTTACAACTGTCATAAGTTGGGACACTTTGCTAGAGAGTGCAGAGGGCCAAGGAACCAGGATAACAAAAGCAGAGGTCAAGAAAGCAGAGGTTCTAGGCATCAAGAAGGCACAAGGCAGACTGTGAATGTGGAAGACACTTCTTCCAAAGTAATGGTGGCAATAGATGGGCTCGGTTTTGATTGGAGCTACATGGCTGAAGAGGAGGCTCCTACCAACTTGGCACTCATGGCATTTTCAGACTCAGAGGTATACACAAATAATACTTGCTAAAATTTTTTTCTGAAAAACTATGAAACTCTTAAAACTCAGTATGATAATTTAAGAGTAGAGCTTAATCAATCTGAGTTTAATCTTGCAAATTATAAAAGAGGTTTAGCTGTTGTGGAGGAACAACTTGTATTTTACAAGAAGAATAAGACTGTCTTTACTGAGGACTAATGTGTTTCAAGGGATATACCCGTTAGGAGTCCAAGTTTTAAAATTTATAACACGATTTACCAAAGATTCAAACGAAACACATACGAGCAAGTATACTCGTCCATATGTAGTAAGAGATAATTGAGGTAAGCCGAGGTCGATCACTAGGATTTGTTTTGTTTGTGTGATGTGAATTTTTGCAAATAAATAGCAATCCAACTAGCAATACTAATTAGCAAGAAAATAAAGATGATGTAAATTCAATAATTTAAAGACTACACTTGCCTAGACTAGTTTGCACAATTCCTTTGACATGATTATGACATTGGTTCCATTTGATTATGACCAACAAATTAGATGGTGTTCTAATTCGATTAGTGGTGTACTAATTATATTGTTTCCCACACTTTCAATCCTCGTCAAGATTTAGAGATTATAAAAAAAACAATATTTCAAAATTGATCAATCCAAGATTAACACAACCCAATTACCCGATTCACTTTCGTTTCACAAATAATTAACAACCACACTATTTAGCTTTCCAAGTTAAATTAAGTTTCTTATGAAATGGTCAATACATAAGGTAAAACCCTCATAGACAAAGGTTTACAACTAACTTACTAACAATGTCTTTTTCAACCCAATACATCATTAGAAATTACCCAAACTTAATAACTCTTTGGTGGAGAAAACTTAAGATAGCACAATTCGTTCTTAGTGTTAACTTTTATTTTATATTAGAACCAATAAGTCATAACCAATCAAGTGAACCATAATTCAAACATCATCTAGACAGGTGCATAAGGCACTTAGACACTCATGGTAAACAAAGTAATAATCATAAGAAATTGATCACTAGTAAACATGATTGAATAGTCTTACAAAATGTTGTAATGATGATTACAAATAATGAAGAACACTTGTGAAATAATCAACAACGATCCGTAAGTAATTGAAGTAATGATTGATGAGATTTTAGCCTCCTTGTTCCTGCATTTTCCTCCTCTTGTCGCCCACTTGTAAGAGAGAAATGTGACAGATTTTTTTTGTGGTAGTTTGTTGTATCTTGATTGTCTCTCTCTTGTTTCTTTCTTCATGTATATATGGAGACTTCCCCTTAGCCAACAAGAAAACAACTTGGGCTCCAAGTGTCATAATGATGCAGGAACTTTAGTGATTAGAAGTTAATGATTGGCCTTGGTGTTAATGATGCTTAAAATGAAGAATAAATGCAAGTCTTCATATCATTTTTTCTGCATACCTCAGGTATGAAAATGTAGACCCTGGGTATGGATGGCTATACCTCAGGCAGGAATTCTAATACCTCAGGTATGAGCTCCCCTTCTTGAAACCTCGGGTATAGAAACTGAAACCTTGGGTATAGACCAAGTCTTGCACATAACTTTCAACTCAAAGCTAGCATATAATTCCCACTTGTGACACACTTCTTGGCACTAATTCTTGACTTCATTTCCACATCTTTCTCTTGAACTTGAACATAATCATAGCATGAATCTTTGTCTTGAACGAAAAACTTTACTTCGCGCATATTTACTTGATTTTGTCGACTTTTCTTCATCTTTTCCTCTATTTCCTTCGACATAGTTGTACCTGAACCTAAACACATCTTTTGCACCTTTTAAGTGTAATATGTTCATAAATACAACCAAATAACATGCATAATCATAAGAATAATGCTATAAAAACATGTTCAAAATGAGCGTTATCAAGGACCTTGTTGTGCTCAAAAGAGATATATCATACAAAGATGCTGAGATTAGTGTGCTTAAAAATGAACTAGACAAAATTAAGCAACAAAAAGAAAATATTCAGGTTAGAGTAGAAAGGTTTGAGGGTGCATCTAAGAGTGTAGACAACATTATAAAGTGCCAGTACACTGACAAACTTAAGAAAGGTCTAGGTTATAATGCTGTCAACCACCACATACAAGGATGTTTCCATCCCCAAAGCTTGACTTGTCTGAACCTGAGGTTACCTGTTATGGACCTAAGGCTAGTGAAAGTGTTTGTATAGATAAGCCTGAAGAGGTTAAGGAATCTTTTGAGAGTGCTAGTGACACCTCATTGGTTGATGAGATGGTGTCAGAGGTTAAGGTAGAAAAGAAAATTATTCTTACTGTTGCTAAAATAGAAGTCACTAAACCTAAACAATAGGTAAAACCAGTTAGGAAACAGGTTAAATATGCTGAGATGTATAGATCACATAGCCCTAGGGGAAACTAGAGAAATTGGAACAATCAAAAGTCCCAACAATTAGGAAGTGATTTTGTCTTGTATAATAAAGCATGTTTTACTTGTGGAAGTTTTTATCATGTTCTGGCTAATTGAAACTACCACCAAAGGGAAAGGGTGGTAAATGGGAATTCTAGGGTGAACTCAAATGGCTTTGCTAAATATAATCACTCTAATGCTCAAAGAAACATGGCTCCCAGAGCAGTGTTAATGAGAACTGGCCTTAGACCCTTTAATACAGTTTGGCCAGTTAGTACTGCTCAACTCAAATCAATAGTTTTTAGTGCAAAACCAACATCATACTTTTCTAAATCAGCACAACAAACTGCCACAAGGCCCTTTTATAAGAAAACAACATTTGAGAACAAGAAAAGGGTTAATACTGTTTACAAAAGAGTTAATACTGCTAGGCCAGTAGTTAATACTGCTAGGCCAAATTCAGCAGTTTTAAATGCTGTTAGGGCAAATGGGGCTAATGATATTAAGGCCTCAGCATGTTGGGTTTGGAGACCTACCAAACCTGATAGTGCATCAAGCATATTGAAGAAACATAATTACATTGATGCACGAGGCAGATCCAAGTCAGTAATGGCTTGGGTCCCCAAAGGAAACTAATTTCCTTTACTTTATGCGCAAGGACACTCAACAGAAGAGGATCAAGGATATGTTGACAGTGGATGTTCCAGGCCCATGACTGGTATGTCTTATCTCTCAGATTTTAAGGAATTTGATGTAGGATATGTTGCATTTGGGGGAGGAGCCAGAGGAGGTAGAATTACAGGGAAAGGTACAATAAAAACTAGCAAGCTTGATTTTGAGGATGTGTACTTTGTTCAAGAACTTAAGTTTAATCTCTTTCGTGTCTCACAGATGTGTGACAAAAAGAACAGTATTCTCTTTACTAAGACTGAATGTCTTGTTCTTTCTCCCAACTTTAAGTTACCTGATGAAAATCATGTATTACTCAAAGTTCCTAGAAAGAATAACATGTACAGTGCTGATATGAAGAACATTGTTCCTAAAGAGACTTTAACTTGTCTTGTTGCAAAGGCCACACTTGATGAATCAATGCTTTGGCATAGGAGGCTTGGTCATGTGAACTTTAAAAACATTAATAAACTTGTTAAGGATAATCTTGTGAGAGGATTACCTTTAAAACGTTTTAAAAATGACCAAACTTGTGTTGCCTGTTTGAAGGGGAAGCAACACAAAGCCACTTGTAAGTCCAAGATTTATAACTCTAATACTCAACCATTATTCATGCTACATATGGACTTGTTTGGTCCAACATCTGTAAGTAGTTTAATGCATAAGAAATACTGTCTTGTTGTTACTGATGATTATAGCAGGTTTACTTGGGTTTTCTTTTTAGCAACTAAGGATGAGTCAGCTGGCATTCTTAAAAGTTTGATTACTGAGATAGAAAACCTAGTTGATAGGAAAGTAAAAATAATCAGATGTGACAATGGACCAGAATTTAAAAATAGGGTTATGAATGAATTTTGTGATAAAAAAGGTATTAGGAGAGAATTCAGTGTAGCTACCGTAAACAGTTTGTGACCAAGCTCAAAAGTGGTCACTAATTTCGTCACTATACACGTAGGATATTTTTCAGTATAAAAAAATGACGACATTACTAGTCACTAAATTTTTACAAAGTTAATGGCAAAATATGTTGGCCACTAAATTTTTAAAAAGTTAATGGTGAAAAAATATTGATCACCGTGTGACATGTTTTGCTTATATTGTATACATGATACAATTTTCATAAACATATAAAAAGCTAACATGATTTATTAATAGAGGTCGCACAAATATTTATTTTAAATTTTAATTAATGCCTCTCTCGTAGTTTTACAAGTTCCATGTTACGACTTATGAGTTGGGGTGTTAATCGAGTCGGGTTCGGTTTAATTCAGGTCGGGTCAAAGTTAGGTCAATGTTTAAAATACATAGCCGAACCCAACTCTATTTGAATTCAGGTTAGTCGAGTTCAGGTCAATTGGGGTCGGGTACACTCGAATCGGGGGTCAGGCCAACCCGAATATGAGTAAAATGATAATAAATTTGCCAATTTGTACTAAATTAAAGAGATTATTTATAAAAATGTATAAGAAAAATTAAAAAGAATCATTTTTCGAGAAAATCGGGTCGACCCAACTTGAGTTAGCCAAACATTTTCAATCAGATACGGGCTACGAGCAGTAGAAAAACACGCGGATCTTTGACCCGACCCGACCCGATTCATCACACATCTTCAATTAAAAACACTCGTATCTTCTTCACTCCTTTCACACACTCTCATGGATGACATCAAAACTTTTTCCTTTCCTTGGATTGTTAACAGGTCCAAAACCTTTCGGCCTCTTTGGCTCGATTGGCTAAATGACCCTATGTCTGCTTGTAAAACTTGTTTCTTCTTCTAGCTTCTTGCTAGTTCAAGAAAATCGCTGTTCAAAAAAAAAAAAAAAAAAAAAAAAAAAAAAAAACTCTTCGATTTTAACCAAATGGATATCACACTCTACTCAATTTCATCTTATTTGACGAGGCTCTGATCGAATAATCTCGTCAATAGTTAGGGTTTGATTGATAGTTAGGGTTCCGAATTAGGTGGTTTCAGGTCGAAATTCTATTGGGTTATCAACGGTATAGACTTAATCTCTTTGTTAATTGCTTCAAGTTATGTTTAGATGATTTTTTTGGTTAGTACAAAAAATCAACATGTGATCAGCATATAAGCAACTGATGACTCCTTTACCCTGCAAGGGGCGCGACCCCTTGACCAGTTATTTGTGGCGGCATCAAGCTAGCTAGAACGAGTGTGCACTCCGCACCTCCTAACTCGGTCGTAAGCTAAATCTGATTAAGCCCTTGATCTCAAGCAAAGCACAATCAAATATAAATATAAGTCATGACACTGAAATCACCACACACTTTTGAAGCACTAGAGTTTCCTTGATGAGAAAATGTATCTTAGGATACGGACCAGAATCAGCAAAAAAGCGATTTTAAACAAGTTCAGGGGTCTTTGGACAAATAATGAATTGTTCTGTTTCTTTATTTCCTTATTAATGATTTTGGTTAATTTATTACGTTCACTCCCATCATAACCCTAAATTTATTCCAAATTGAATCAAAATCATGGCCGAAGAAGAAGATAATATGATCTTTAGATCTCTATTTATAGAAATGGTAAAGATCTCACAATTTGATGAACACTCAAAGATAAAGAAAAAAGTATTGGATCAAAAGGTGATTTGTTATTATGAAATGATGTTGTTTACAGAATAAGAGGAAGGAAAGAATTACAATTACAAGCTAATGTGAATGATTACAATAGGAGTGATTATATACAAGTGTAGGGTAGTAACTGAATTTCCCGCCCAAAGTGTGAATTGGAAATCAGTTATTGAATGCGTTGACTTATTGACTTTGACATATTGACTTGATGCCTAGAACTCATATCAATGCTTCCCTCTTCAAAGACTGCTTGTCCTCAAGCATCAATCTAGAAATCAGGAAAACATTTGACCATGTCACTGTGTAGTTCCCATGTTGCATCATCCACAGTACCATTAGACCACTTGACTAGAACAAAAACCTTGGCTGTTGTACCCACCTTACCAAGTCTTCTATCCAGGATTTCCACTGGCACAACTTCTAACTCACCATCACTATTGCATCTTGCTAAAACAGGAGTTGAAGTAGTAGTAGGACCTTTAAACATTTTTAGCTGAGAAATGTGAAATACTGGATGAATATGAGAGCTTGCAGGTAAATCCAGTTTGTATGCAACTTGACCAATTTTGCTCACTATCTGAAAAGGTCCATAATACTTAGGGTTGAACTTGTTGTATTTTCCCATTCTGACTGTAACCTACCTATGGGGTAGCAATTTCAAAAGCACCCATTAACCAATGTCAAATTCCCTTTCAGTTCTTTTAGCATCAGCAATGGCTTTCATTCTGTGTTGTGACCTCTCCAAATGAAACTTGAGTAGTTGAATGGTAGCTTCCCTTGCAGCCAGAGATCTATCCACACTTTCCACTGAACTTTGACCCTGAACATAAGCTATAGGACTAGTAGGAGGCTGACCATAAAGGACTTCAAAAGGTGTAATCTGAGTTGCAGTGTGGTAGTTGGTGTTATACCAGTATTCAGCCAAAGAGACCCATTTTGACCAAGCTTTTGGCTTTTCCCCTGTCATGCATCTTAAGTAACATTCCAAACACCTGTTAACTACTTCAGTTTGACCATCAGTTTGAGGATGGTATGAAGTAGATAAGTGTAGGCTGACTTTCAACATTTTGAACAATTCCTTCCAAAACAGGCTGAGGAAAACCTTGTCTCTGTCACTTACTATCACTTTTGGAAGACCATGGAGCTTGTACACATTGTCCAAAAAGGCTTGAGCTACCTGTATAGCTGTGAAAGGGTGACTCAATGGAATGAAATGGCTGTACTTACTTAGCCTATCCACGACTACAAACAGGACAGTCTTTCCATTAGAAGGTGGGAGACCTTCTATGAAATCCATAGATATCTCTGACCAGACTTGTTGTGGTATAGGAAGAGGTTGCAATAGGCCAGGATAAGCAGATAAGTCTGGTTTATTAGCTTGACAGATACCACAATTTGCCACAAAAGTCTTCACTTGTTGTCTCAACTTCTTCCAATAACAAAGACCAGTCACTCTTTTAATAGTGGCCTGCACCCCTGAATGGCCACCACTAGGATCTGAATGGAAGTAATGAAGTAATTCTAGTCTCAGTTGTTCATCATTTCCAACCACCAACTTACCTTTCCTTCTCAGTTGATCATGTAGCAAAGCATAGTGTTTGTGAGATTGAGGATCCCTCTCCAAATCAGCTACCAACTTCTGCAAGTCCACATCTGACTTACAAGAGTCTGTGATCTTCTGCACATAATCGCTGGTGATGGTAGAAAGGGCTAAATGCATTAATTGGGCACTTGTAGATATTCTGGATAGAGCATCAGCAGCCTTGTTTTCATTTCCTTTCTTATATAAAATCTCATAGTCAAACCCCATCAATTTAGGTAGCCATTTCATTTGAGAAGGTGTAGTAATCCTTTGTTCTAATAGGTACTTTAAACTGAAATGGTCTGTTTTGATTTTGAAGTGTCTATCCAAAAGGTATCCTCTCCACTTACTCAAAGCCTATATGACTGCTAACAGTTCTTTTTCATAAGTGGATAGTGATTGGTGTCTAGGAGCTAGTGTTTTGCTGTAATAACCTATTGGGTGACAACCTTGTTGTAACACTGCCCCAATACCTCCATGTGATGCATCAGTCTCAATGAAAAAAAGTTCATTGAAATTGGGTAGCTTAAGTACCGGAGCTTGCACCATTACTTCCTTCAGTCTTTCAAATGCCTGTTGTGCAGCACTTGTCCAAACAAACCCATTCTTTTTAAGTAACTGTGTTAAAGGATGACTAATGACTGCATAATTTTTGACAAATCTTCTATAGTACCCAGTCAATACCAAGAATCCTCTGAGTTGCTTGAGGTTTTTGGGCACGGGCCAATCCCTCATTGCTTCAATTTTAGAACTATCAGTAGCTACTCCTTCCCTAGTTATCACATGTCCCAAGTACTAGGTACATCTACTTGGAAAGGGAAAGTACTACTAAGCTTGCAACCTAACTTCGTAGCAGTATTCACATCCACAAAGTTATGAGTACTCCCATAATCAATCAAAATGTCCAGCTTATGATTCCCCACATTACCATAAACAATCAAAGTCTTATAAGTAGAAGTATCATTAATAGCATTCAAGGAAATTTGTGGCTCATAGTCAATTATTTCCCCTGTTTCCTCTATTTCAGCACCTAACACAACATTGTTTTGATTTTCTTCTAACACCTCATCAATGTTTTCTCCTAAAACTTCTAGAGAAAACACTTGACCACAGCATTTATGCCCTGGAGTGTATCTTTGATCATAATAAAAGATTTGGTTCTTAGCTCTTTTTTCCTCTAATTCTTTTTGGGTCAGTTGCCTTCTTAATGGGGTGTTTGGTACAGTCAAAGCCTTATTTCTCCAATTAGCATTAGGTGTAGGTAAGGATACTGGTTTTGGGCCAGTGTTTGGGAATGATGATTGGAATCTTGGTGTTGGTAAAAGTGGAGTCCTATACTTCTGTTTGTTCACATTCAGTTTAGCCTCTTCCAATTTACACAATCCATACAAATCTGCAAGTGATCTTGGCCTAAACATTCTTACGGCTAATTCAATTTCACTTTGTAAACCAGCCAAAAAAAAAAAAAAAAAAAAAAAAAAAAAAACTCATGCATTGCTCATCAGGCAGATCTACTCTACACAACAACCTATCATAAGCATCAATATAGTCTTGTACAGTACCTACTTTTTTGAGTTTCTTGATTTCCCCTAATGGATCATCATAAGCAGACCCAAACCTTTTCAAAATTGCTTCTCTATACACATTCCAAGACACATCTTCACCAAGATACCTCACAAAATGTCTATGCCACATGATGATATCAAATAAGTACTTGTTTTATATTATTTTATATGAGAATTGATACTTAATCGCTTACTTTTGTAATTCTCAGTTATAAACAAGCATTTGGTGAAAGTTAGCTATTTTGGACGGAAATTGGAGCAAAATAGATCAAGTTGGAAAATTCTACTGAACTGAAGGAAGATACGCCATATCATTCTAGACAGATACGCCATACATCAAGACTTAGATGATTATGAAGACCATTGCCTGACTTTGAAGCATACGCCACATGGATTTATCCCATGCGTCGTATATGAAACCTTGGTCAACGTATGAAGATCTGACTCATCCTACTCCAGATACGCCGCATGACAATCCAGATATGCGGCGTATCAATCTCAAGACTTCACAAAGATAATCTAAGATACTGAAGAACATGCGCCGCATGAATATTCAAGGTACGCCGTATCTAATGGCGGTGTACGAATATTCCTGAATATTATAATCTTGAACCCTGATGAACTCAAATAAGTACATTTTATTACCATCATTTATCCTATTTATTTGACTTGTTTTATTATATTATCTGTGAGAATTGATACTTAATCGTTTACTTTTGTAATTCTCAGTTAAAAACAAGCATTTGGTGAAACTTGGCGATTTTGGGCTAATTATGGAGCAAAACAAGCAAGAAGTTAAGAGTCTACTGAAATGTACAAGATCAAGAAATTCTTCTCCAGGTACGCCGCATCTTGCTTATTACATACGGCGCATCACTATCAAGATTTCACAAGATACGATCCAAGACAGCAAGGACATGCGCCGCATCTGAGAATGGAGTTACGCCGCATCTTCTGACGGTGTACGAATATTCCTGAATATATTAATCTTGGACCCCACGCGAAGTTAAGTTAATGCGCCGCATCTACTTATTAGATGCGCCGCATCTTACCCTCAGACAGAAACTATAAATACCCCAAGACCAGACGAATTTCGATATATATATTATATACGAAGTACGAAGACCACAGAAACCTAAGGCCGAATTCAGATGATTAGGCAGCACAAGACACACCCGAACGAAGATACAAGAGCTGTAAGAAGGTCCTGCATGTATTTAATTCATTAAGTAGTTTTGTTTTATTGTGTTAGTAAACTTTAATTCATCAGGATTGGTGGCTTGTGTAATGTGACGAGAAAGATTGCACTCCCTTAAAACTGCTTTCCCATCAATTAAAGTTTATATGATGATGTCTTTGGTTACTACTTATTAGTGCATTGATAACCTCTGTGTTTATTAGTGGCCTGCGCATTTGACTACGGAAGAGAATGTTGCTCCCACGGTTGTTACTAAATTGATCACTTAGGAATAACTTTTAGACATAAGTAATCATTAAGGGTTTACTCGCCGATAAGATTAGGGCCAACGAGAAAGGGTTAATTACATACACTTCATATAAAACTATCAATAAAACAAGTGACAATCTACTTAATCATCAGGACAGGTCTTCTTATTGTCTCGAGTATTTATCTGTGTACGTGCATGCCTATCGCTGATTCGTGCTCATTAGTTTAGTTTATTATTTAATTGCAACCAAAACGTGCCAGTCTCTCAGGCTGAACCCCCTTGCATTAGATTAGGTTGTATAGTTAACTTAGAATATTAAAATACTGATTAGAATGACTAGATAATACGTTCCACTCTTAGTGATCGACACTCTACTTACCATTATATTGATACTGACCGGGTACACTGCTCGTTAAGTGTGTGTGTTATTGATAAGTCGGCTAAATATAAATTTAAAACTTGAGTAAGCATTAATACTGCTAAACCGCAACGACACATCACGCGCATCAAGTTTTTGGCGCCGCTGCCGGGGAGTGAATTGTTATTATCTGTTAATTTGATTAATATTTTAATTAGGTTTTTCTTTTTAATTTTTAATCTAACCGCTAATGCTGTTATATATTAGTTAAATTGCATTCATTGTATTTGATGCGTGGTTTTGCAACCTTACAACAGGTTTTACCTCTCGAGGGATCTCAAGAGGCTTACAACCCCACCAGGCAGTGTACCTGACCGATGTAGTATAGTGTAGTGGTAAGTACGGGGGATTGATCATTCTCCACAGGGAATAGTGTTCGTTAGGTATGAAAAATTACTCTAATAGGTCTAAGGGTGAGAGAAGATTCTTTTTATGTTTTTATATTTTTATGAAAGCAAGTAAAATCTCGGGTTTGAAAGAGTGGGCGGAATTAGTTGCTAGTCAACTAACCCAAATTACTACGAATGCAAATAAAATAAAATAACAAAAATGAAAATGTTGGTGAAAACTTATGTGGAGGGAAATGTGTTTACTTAGATTTCCTTACTCCCTAACTATCTTTTACCGGTTGATTAGTGTGTATTAGTTGTGTGGATGACGGGTGTATTCCTTAATACCATTCGTGGGTTGGCGTACGTACTTCCCCAACTCTACAAGCTCCTACTTCACTCCTATGTCGAGCCGGCTAGGAAGCTCCTAACATGGGATCACTAGAATTCGCTTGTGCATTAAATACAACCATAAAAACCTTTAGTACGCATTGGTTCATGTTTCTTAAGACGTTCAAGCAAGTTACCGAATAGGAAGTTAGCCAGTTTTCTTAAGCCTAACATAGATAAACAATCATCCAATACAACTAATAACACACTAATAACCAATAATCAATAGCTAGGTTTCATTAGATCTAAGCAAACACAAGATAAATCTAGCCTAGCATGTTAAACAAAAGACAAGAACAAGATAGAATCAAACAACACATAGACATATTGAATGATTAATTGATAACTTATCTTCAATGTAACATGGAAGATCTCAAGGCAAAAAGCCTTGAAAGAGCTGCCAAATTCGTCCTAGGGTTTTCACACACAAAGTTCCCCAATAAGTTCCACACTAATGACAAAAAATTGCAAAACTATATATAGATTTTTATATCTGACGGCGTCACGTTATGGAGTGTGACGCCGTCACCTCGCCGCTTTTAGGGTTCCCGGATGACCTTCTTGACGCCGTCCCTCTTTAGCTCTCCAAAATCCGTTCTGGCCTATCAAGGCTTGACGCCCTCAGACTATGAACGTGACGCCGTCCCTCTTTAAATTATAACGTGACGACCTTGATCAAATTAAAGGGTGACGCCGTCAGAATTCCCATGCAATTTTCACTGGCTTATCATGAGTAAATTTCACATCCACCACTTTTGCCAAGCCATGACGCCGTCCAGAGATAATCCTGACGCCGTCAAAGGTAACTTCCAGCCGATTTTTGAGACTTTGTCGTTTTCTTCACTTTTATGCTCCAAAAACGTCCAAAATGCCTCCTTTTCCAGATTTCTCCTCACAAGTACCTAAAATGACAAAAGGAACGATTTAGGGCAATATTTGATCAAATAAATACGATTTAGGGCTTAAATGACCCCTTAAAAGCGGTACACTTTTCGCTTCATCAAATACCCTTACACTTGAGATTTGCTTGTCCTCAAGCAAATGCGCTTTTATTCTAATCAAAATACAAGTTATGGGTCATTTAATGCTAACATAAAAGTAATTACAACAAATAATCGTTCCACTTTAATCATAATAAGCACGGAGATTACAAACTAGCACCTCACAAGTAGTGTTTAGATACTCACATCTCTCAAGTGTCATCAAAATAAATCTCATAAATAAAAACGGATAATATCTCTCACTAACTGTCATAGCAAATAGATTACCATAGGCTTGGGAAAGGATCGAAAACCTCCTCCACTAGGCGTAAGCACCTAAGATAAACTATCAAAGAGGGCTTTTACATGGGTTATAACGTTAGGTGTAGGGAAAAGGAAAACACGGTTTTGTTGGATAAGAGATATTTTACTGGTGGCGAGTTAAAGATCTTGATCAATTACATGTACTATACAATGTTGCTAAGCCAAGACTCGACTCAATCTTAAGCTAAAAACAAAATAACAAAAACATAAAACAAACATAAAATGAAACGGGATGGTAGTCCGTATGTTTTTTCTACTTTTCTTTTTCTCATTTTTTTGTATTTTTCTTAATTTTTTTTTTTTTTTTTTTTTTTTTTTTTTTTTTTTTTCATACACTTTTGCCCTACCATCCAAAATAATACATCATAGGGGCATTGCATCCCCTTACACTTGAACTTTTACATAACTTTACAAATACTAATCTAATGACTCGAATTAAGATAATTGAAAAACTTGGAGTACTTTTAAAATATTTAGCACATATGGGGGTAATAAATGATGTTCTTCCCCATTACTCCATTACACTAGTACTTTACCCATGAGTCCCAATCGTCCCAAAACAATATGTACAAGGATATGACTCGACTTAGCAACCATGTAATCAATTAGATAATTAACTTGGGTTTAAACAAATGTTGTCACAATAATGCACTAAAAATGAGTGCATACAAGGTAGGCTAAGGCGATTTGGGTGTACATTTTAGTGGGGTGTAACAAATTCTTCCTTTAAGTAAAATACTTAAAGGTCGAAACGAAAAGATAGGCTCTGAGGGGTGTACTAGGGGTATCGTGTACTAAAAATGAGTACAACGCAAAGGGTGTGGGAGAATTACTTGACCAATGTAGCCAAAGTAATTATAACAAAAACACAGGTGTAAAACAATGGGTTAATCCTAATGCCTCTTATCATGTAGTAAATCTAACTACACGAATGTAGTCTCACTTGTGGCCTCGGAATGGTCCTAACACAAGTTCTAGAATCTAAGTGCTACCGGTACACACATCATAGCAAAATGCTTTTCCTACCAATTCTAGGGGCGAACCTCACATATTTGGGGGTGGAAAATTTTTTAGTGGTACGGTTTTTGTGCTAGTCATATAACTCCTATCCGTGAGATGCTCATTAAGATCAAAGTTTCACTCCTATATGTTGTAAAAAATTTTAAATTTGGCACTAAAATTGCCCTAACAGGTATTTATCTCAGTTTTATTACACATCTACTATTAAACAAACAAAAATCAAGCGTAATAGCATTCTCTAATCGTACTTTTACCCTCCCTTACACTTAAGATGAACATTGTCCCCAATGTTCAAATAACAAATGTAAAAGCATAAAGTAAAAGAATGAAATCAAATACTCCCCTGATTCGCTCGGTGGATAATGAAGTAACACGGTTAGATCTTCTTCCAAAGAGAATGTTGAAGCTCCATGACTAATGCATCGCCATAAGCTTGATCCAAAAACATTTCCTTGTCCAAAATAACCTGTTAAACCTGAGAAAACAAACACGAAAACCTGCATAACATCGGTGGGATAAACTCTATATATAAGGATATAATGCTTGTGGAATGATAATTTTGCAGATTCCTGGAGATTATAAGTTATAGATTTAATAAAAACTTTTTATGAAAACAAAACTTTCAAAAATTTTCAGAAAATTAAACCTGACGCCGTCAGGTTGTAAAGCCTGACGCCGTCAGATATGATCTGACAGAATTCTCATGTTACGTTTCCGGAAAAATTTTGGAAAAACCTATACCTTACTTCCTGGAAATCCTGCAAAACATCATTATGACTCGATACAAGCATTTGACTCAAACAAATACTAATATGCATGTTAATTTATTATTATTACGATTCATGTTCATTTGTGTTCTAATAAACCGATTTAGATTTCCCTTACACTTAACTTTTGCAAAATACCTTTATATGTAGTTAAGACGAAGTTAAAAACAAGATAAAGCATTTTCACAAATTACTTTTGAACATGAATCAATAAGAATAAAAATTAAACACACATACGGAAATAAATAAAAACAAAAAAACAAACAAATAAACACACAAAACAAATAAAGCTTGGGTTGCCTCCCAAGAAGCGCTTTTCTTTATTAACGAGTCTTGTAGCTAGACTCAAAGTCACGTACATTACGTGACTCCATCATTGGTCACGGTTCCTAGGCCATTTTCCTTTGATTCTCTATCAGAATCACTTTCATAGTAAAGGTATTTCGGGTCTTTGAGATCAAAAGGATTGTTTTGGTATTTAGAACTAAGCTCCTTATCATGCTTAAAGAATCCACTTGACAGGTCAAAAGTGTCCTTACATCCCCGTCTCACATCATCGTCACATAACACGAGTTGGGAACTTAGCTCATCGAGCCCTCCATAATCAATCTCCTTGAATTCTCTCATCTTGTAAGGCGTTTGGTATGAGATTTCCCTAATCCCATCGGTGAAAGTCATGATCCCATTGAGCTCGTCCACAACAAAGCTTGTGGTATTGCAAAAAGGTGCCCCAAAAACAACTTGTGATAACCTGGGATCGATGTACTTTTCGATATTATCGACGATTGCGAAGCTCATAGTGAATGTCATGTTTCCTACAAACACCTGTACATCATCATCTATGCCAATGTCGTCCTTCCCTTTATGAATCATTCCCCATCTGCAAATGTTGTTATAATGAAACAAGGACATCACATTTTTGGGTAAACATGTGTCGATGTAAACATTATAAAAATGCTTGTGACCAATCATGCAAGGTATTTTGAGATTATTCGGATCACATCGCTTAATTCGGCCAGGCCTTCTACCGCATAGCCCCCATGTGTTGCCACATGCTGATGGTTGATACTCATACACTTCTTCACAGCCATCCCGAAAAATCACTTTCCTGACACCATCGGTAAATAATGCACTCCTATCATCCTCATCGAGTATCACTCCTGTTGCTTTTATGAATGGTTTGCCTAGAAAAAGGCCAGTTAAGGATGGGCTGATGATAGGGTTCATGTTATTAATAACAGTTAACTCGATATGAAAGAGGAACTTTTCTATCACAATTGGTACCCTTCTTATTACCCCGATGATATTAGACCCTTCATATTTGACCTGTTCGGTGAAGGCTTCGTTATATAGAGAGAGGGATATTGCATTCATAGAAGAGTTGGGGTTTATGTAGGCATCTTTAATGAACTTTTTCCTAGTGGTGCAAGATATCTTAAAGACCCTGGGAGCGCCATCCTCTATTCTCTCTCCAAATCCCATAGGCAACTTTGCTGTGCCCCTCTCAAGTTCCTCCACTAGGGGGCGGTCTAGCGGTACTGGGAGCCCATGAGGCATTTCGGATTTCTCTTCCGAGCCCTCCTCATCACTCACCTCTCTTGTACTCGAGTTCTTTGGTGAGTCTAGATAGTCGTCGGGCGCCTCGGGGTTCTTTTCGGGAACTTCACCCTCCATTTCATTGTCCAAATTCTCGGTTGATTGTTGGTCCAGATTGGGTTTAGGAACAGGTATTGTTGTAATGGTGTTCACGAAGTGGAGAGGTTTCGAAGGGGTATGAGTATCTCCAGTTCCTTTACCGTTTTGTGATATGTGTTTGAAGAGTTTACTAGGGTGCTTGATTTTTACAGGAGGGGGTGTTTGGTGAGTCACCGTGACAGATTTGATCTCATTAACTTGTGACAACTCACAAGTTGACCTGCCAGCAAGGCGATCATTGATAACCTTTAACAGGTTATCAACCTTGTTGTTCATATCAAATTGCTGTTGTCTGAATTGATTCTCAAGTTTGGAGAGCTGTGTTTCTTGAGAGAGAATGAATTTTTGCAGTGATTCCTCGCGATTTTGTTGTTTATGCGTATGTTGCTGAGGATAATGTTCAGACCAGGTGAGTGGGGTAGAGTCATTGAATGATACGCTTCGAGTTTGGTCCCAACTAAAATTTGGCTTACTCTTCCATGCCTCATACCTATCTTCGGAATTCTTGTGTCCATAATTAGTAGTGAGCCACTTATCTCCCGCCTTATCGATTCGCGAGGATGCGAATTCTTTGAAAGCCTGTTTGGGGAGTTCCATGCAATCATGAGTGTTGTGGGGACCACTACATAATTTACACGAAGAAGTGATTTTATTCACTTGGCTTGAAGGTTTAGGAGCCTCATAGGATTTCATGAGAAACTTAACTTGGTCTTCAAGTTCTATGATCCTACGGTCGGAAGTGCTTGAATTGTTCGAAGGCAAAGATATTGCCTTGACCGTTTTATTCAAATCACGGGGATCACTCCAACTTTCGTTGTCATAAAGAGCAAGATCTTCTAGGAGAGCCCATGATTGTTCCGCACTTAGATCACGTAGCTTACCACCGGCCGATTGGTCAATGGTTTGCCTCGTGTAGAGATTGATATGGTCATAGAAGATTTGGACTTGGAGCCAAAGTTCTATGCCATGATGAGGGACTTTCTGGAGTAAGTCCTTGAATCGAGTCCATGCCTCGTAGAGGGTTTCGCCTTGACGTTGTTGGAACATCAAGATATCATTCCTTAGCTTGGTAGTTCTCCCCGGTGGGAAAAACTGAGCAAGGAAACGAGTGGTGAGATCATCCCAAGAGGTGATGGATCCTGCGGGTTGACGCTCTAGCCATTGACTAGCTTGGTCCCGCAGAGAAAATTGGAAGAGACGCAATCGGGTCGTCTCTCGAGTGGCAACATCAAGGTCTATAGAGTCAACGATTTTGAGAAAGTCCTTGAGATGTTGATTAGGATCTTCAGAACGAAGTCCATGGAATGCGCATCCGCTTTGCACCAACCGGATGGTGTCGGATCGCAAGGGTGTGACATTGGCTCCTTGAGTGAGCTCAATGGTGTTTCGATAGCCATGGTGGCTAGGACGGGAGTACTCTCCTAAAGTACGGGCTCTAGGAGGTGGTGGTGGTTGTTGTGGTGGTGGGTTGTTGGGATTAAGGATATTACCATCTTCCATGATGTCGAATGGTAATGGTTACGAACAAAGAAACGAAGAAAATAGATAGACTAAAGAAAACCTAGAAAAATAAAATAAAAATCTCACTAGAAAGGAATCTAGTGAGTAGACCTATAAAGTAAAAATTCAACCGAAACAATAACTATTCCCCGGCAGCGGCGCCAAAAACTTGATGCGTGGTTTTGCAACCTTACAACAGGTTTTACCTCTCGAGGGATCTCAAGAGGCTTACAACCCCACCAGGCAGTGTACCTGACCGATGTAGTATAGTGTAGTGGTAAGTACGGGGGATTGATCATTCTCCACAGGGAATAGTGTTCGTTAGGTATGAAAAATTACTCTAATAGGTCTAAGGGTGAGAGAAGATTCTTTTTATGTTTTTATATTTTTATGAAAGCAAGTAAAATCTCGGGTTTGAAAGAGTGGGCGGAATTAGTTGCTAGTCAACTAACCCAAATTACTACGAATGCAAATAAAATAAAATAACAAAAATAAAAATGTTGGTGAAAACTTATGTGGAAGGAAATGTGTTTACTTAGATTTCCTTACTCCCTAACTATCTTTTACCGGTTGATTAGTGTGTATTAGTTGCATGGATGACGGGTGTATTCCTTAATACCATTCGTGGGGTGGCGTACGTACTTCCCCAACTCTACAAGCTCCTACTTCACTCCTATGTCGAGCCGGCTAGGAAGCTCCTAACATGGGATCACTAGAATTCGCTTGTGCATTAAATACAACCATAAAAACCTTTAGTACGCATTGGTTCATGTTTCTTAAGACGTTCAAGCAAGTTACCGAATAGGAAGTTAGCCAGTTTTCTTAAGCCTAACATAGATAAACAATCATCCAATACAACTAATAACACACTAATAACCAATAATCAATAGCTAGGTTTCATTAGATCTAAGCAAACACAAGATAAATCTAGCCTAGCATGTTAAACAAAAGACAAGAACAAGATAGAATCAAACAACACATAGACATATTGAATGATTAATTGATAACTTATCTTCAATGTAACATGGAAGATCTCAAGGCAAAAAGCCTTGAAAGAGCTTCCAAATTCGTCCTAGGGTTTTCACACACAAAGTTCCCCAATAAGTTCCACACTAATGACAAAGAATTGCAAAACTATATATAGATTTTTATATCTGACGGCGTCACGTTATGGAGTGTGACGCCGTCACCTCGCCGCTTTTAGGGTTCCCGGATGACCTTCTTGACGCCGTCCCTCTTTAGCTCTCCAAAATCCGTTCTGGCCTATCAAGGCTTGACGCCCTCAGACTATGAACGTGACGCCGTCCTCTTTAAATTATAACGTGACGACCTTGATCAAATTAAAGGGTGACGCCGGCAGAATTCCCATGCAATTTTCACTGGCTTATCATGAGTAAATTTCACATCCACCACTTTTGCCAAGCCATGACGCCGTCCAGAGATAATCCTGACGCCGTCAAAGGTAACTTCTAGCCGATTTTTGAGACTTTGTCGTTTTCTTCACTTTTATGCTCCAAAAACGTCCAATATGCCTCCTTTTCCAGATTTCTCCTCACAAGTATCTAAAATGACAAAAGGAACGATTTAGGGCAATATTTGATCAAATAAATACGATTTAGGGCTTAAATGACCCCTTAAAAGCGGTACACTTTTCGCTTCATCAGTATTATTTGCATATTTTCTGTTTTTGTGTGTTTTTCTTTTTGTTTATTTTCGTTTGTTTTTATTTGTTTTTATTTTTCGTATTTTCTGCATACTGCTATCGTTGTACTGAGCTTATTCAAACGATACGGCGCATCTATTTTCATAGATACGGCGTATTGCGTTTAATTTTTATAAAATACAACGCGTTTAATTAATTCGATACGACGCATCTTTCCCCAAGATACGGCGTATCTGTTTTTAATAAGAATTTTTTTTTCTAAACGTTAACGCCATACGACGCATCTGCTCTATCGATACGGCGTATCTTCTGAATTATTAAACAGATACGACGCATCGATCTCTATCGATACGGCGTATCTTCTGAATCAAAAATCTTGTATTTTGAAACGTAACGAAAATACGGCGCATTAACTTTTGTTAATACGACGCATTTAATTTTAAATAAATATCGATTTTTGATAATTAAAACTGATACGGCGCATTCTAAATTTATAAGCGGCGTATCTATTTTCTGAATAAAAGTCTGATTAAATTTTAACGTGATAAGATACGGCGTATCCAACTTTTTGGATACGGCGCATCGTCAGCAGATATCAGCAACTTTTATTTTTCTTATCTCCGAACGGAAAATACTCTGACCCTTATACTAGGAAATTTTTAAACAGAAATCTACCTGTCTTTAATTTTCCGGAACAATGTTCGATATTTTCCCCAACTGGTTCGGAAGACCCCAATGAAACCTTACCATAGAAGAGTTTGCACTACAAATCGCTCAAGCAAATGAAAAAGAACATCATGAAGCAAGAAACTTTATTAATGAATTTAAAGGCAGTCATGAGCTGTTACTAAAGGAGCAAAGCAACATGATTAATGGATTGGCAATTGAAGTGCACCAGTTGTCAACGGTGCTTAACAAGATTCTTTTGGTAAAGCAAGATTTGAAAGGGATTACAACTAGAGGGGGAAAGTCAACCTTTCAAATCGGAGAGACACCCGAGGATGACAGTACAAACAAAATTTCCCCTGAATCTTTATCACCTAAGCAAGAGCAACCAAAAGAAACTAATCCAGAACCTGTAATTAGAGAAGAACCTTCTGTTGAACCTAAACGATCAACACTACCTTTCCCACATAGGGTAAGGAAGGAGAAAGAAGATGCCTATCAAAAGAAGTTCTTGGAAAATCTCAAGCAGCTGCAGCTAAGCATACCATTTATGGAAGCCCTAGTGCAAATGCCAAAATACGCTAAATATCTAAAGAGCTTACTTACTAACAAGTCCAAACTTGAAGAGGCTTGCACTGTAACAATGGGAGAAAGAAGCTCAGCAGCATTGCTCAACAAACTTCCATCTAAGGAAAAAGATCCAGGGAGCTTCACTATTCCTTGTCAAATTAAAAATTTACATATTGGAAATGCTTTAGCCAACCTAGGAGCTAGTATAAGTCTTATGCCCTCTTCTATGTATGAAAAATTAGGCCTTGGTGAGCCAAAACCTACTAGGATGTGCTTAGAACTAGCTGATAGGTCCATACAATACCCATTAGGAATAGCTGAAGATATATTAATAAAAGTTGATAAATTTGAATTACCTATCGACTTTGTTATCCTCGATATGCCTGAAAATTCTAGAACTCCTATAATATTAGGACGACCATTTTTAGCCACTGCTAAGGCCATAATTGATGTTTTTAATAAAAAGATAACTCTTATCATAGGAAAAGATGAGGTTGAGTTTAACATGGAACAATCTATGAGTAAAAATAATTCTGAAGACGATGAATGCTATAATATCGATGTTTCTGATGACACGATTAATCAATTTACTCAAAAATTGTTAAAAAGTAATTTGCTTGATTCTTTTCTGCTTAAAAATTTAGAAAACACAATTGCTATAGAAGATCAAGTTGATGAACATACTTTTGATAATTATTTCGCTGCTGACTCTGCTGTATGTAACGCCATACGGCGCATCGAAAATATCGATGCGGCGCATCTATCTGATGACAGCAGCAATATAATTAAAGAACAAGTTTATTCCGCTAGTGCTACTGAAATTGATAATGTTAAACCTGTGCTTAAGGATCTCCCTTCTACTTTGGAATATGCCTATTTAAATGGGAACACTAATTCGCCCGTTATTATTGCATCTGATTTAACGCCGAAAGAAAAAGAATCCCTTTTGCAGGTACTATATAAACGAAGAGGAGCATTAGCGTGGAGTATGTCTGATATTAAGGGAATTAGCCCGTCATTCTGTACACATAAAATCCTCATGGAAGATGAATTCAAACCAACCATTCAACCCCAAAGGCGTTTGAATCCAAAATTCCAAGACGTGGTGAAAAATGAAATCATAAAATTACTTGACTCCGGACTTATCTACCCAATTTCCGACAGCTCGTGGGTCAGTCCTATCCATGTCGTACCAAAAAAGGGAGGAATGACGGTAGTACTCAATGACGACAATGAGCTAATCCCTTCAAGAACTGTTACTGGATGGAGAGTTTGCATCGACTATTGCAAACTCAATGATGCTACGCGAAAAGATCACTTCCCTCTTCCATTTATTGATCAAATGTTAGAAAGACTATCAGGACATGCTTATTATTGTTTTTTAGATGTTTTTTCAGGTTTCTTCCAAATACCCATTGCCCCCGAGGATCAAGAGAAGACGACTTTCACCTGCCCTTATGGAACCTTCGCCTATAGGAGAATGACGTTCGGACTATGAAACGCCCCTGCTACTTTCCAACGTTGTATGACGGCTATCTTCCATGATATGGTAGAAGACTTTATGGAAGTCTTCATGGACGACTTCTCGGTGTTCGGTAACTCATTTAGTGATTGTCTCTTTAAACTTGATAAAATGCTTGCTAGGTGTGAAGAAACTAACCTTGTTCTTAATTGGGAAAAATGTCATTTTATGGTTAGAGAGGGAATTGTGTTAGGACATAAGATTTCTGGGAAAGGTATAGAAGTCGACAAAGCAAAAATTGATGTAATTGCCAAACTACCTTATCCCACTAATGTAAAAGGTGTTAGAAGTTTTTTAGGGCATGCTGGCTTTTATCGTAGGTTCATAAAGGATTTTTCAAAGATATCTAGGCCTATGACTTAATTATTGCTAAAAGATGCGAAGTTTGATTTTTCTGAAGATTGCAAAAAGGCATTTAATATACTTAAAGAAAAACTAACTTCTGCACCCATTATAATTTCGCCGGATTGGAATATTCCTTTTGAACTAATGTGTGATGCTAGTGATTATGATGTTGGAGCTGTACTTGGCCAAAAGATAGATAAGAAATTTAAGCCAATTTATTATGCTAGCAAAACATTGAATAATGCCCAAGAACATTACACCACCACGGAAAAAGAACTTTTAGCAGTAGTTTTTGCATTCGATAAATTTAGGTTATATCTTATATTGTCAAAAACTATGGTTTACACTGACCATTCTACTTTGAAGTATTTGTTCAATAAACAGGATGCCAAGCCAAGGCTCATTAGGTGGGTTTTATTGCTCCAAGGATTCGATATTGAAATTAAAGATAAAAAGGGTGCCGAGAATCTAGCTGCTGACCACTTATCTAGACTTGAAAACCCTGACATGGAGGTGCTTGATGAAAGGGAAATCGCTGATGACTTTCCTGATGAACGCCTTATGATGGTAAGAATTAAGAGTAATAATAATGGACCATGGTATGCCGACTATATAAACTTTATTGTTGCGAATGAAATTCCAAAAGGGCTAACATCCGACGAGAAAAGAAGGTTTCTAACTCGCGCTAGCGAGTATATTTGGGATGAACCTTATGCCTTTAAACTATGTCCTGACAATATTATACGAAGATGCGTAGATGGAGATGATGTCCCAACAATATTGGCACATTGCCATTCAGGGCCGACGGGGGGACATCATGGTGCACTTATTACAAAAAGAAAAATCCTCGATGCAGGATTTTATTGGCCCACTATTTTGGATGATGCAAAAGATTATATAAAAGGATGTGATGCGTGTCAACGATCCGGAAATATTACATCAAGAAACGAAATGCCACAAAACTATATCCATGTATGTGAAGTTTTCGACATATGGGGATTGGACTTCATGGGACTGTTTCCTGAATCTAAAGGAAATAAATATATTTTGGTTGCTGTTGATTACGTATCAAAATGGGTCGAAGCGCAAGCGTCACCAACAAACGACAGCAGGGTAGTACTTAAATTTTTACTAAGTTTGTTCGCTAGGTTTGGAGTTCCGAAAGCATTGATTAGTGATAGGGGAACACACTTTTGTAATCACCATTTAGGAAGAGCCTTGCAACATTATGGAGTATACCATAGGGTTTCCACTGCATACCATCCTCAATCCAATGGGCAAACTGAAGTAACCAATAGAGCTATAAAACGGATTCTAGAAAAAACGACGGGATATAATCCAAAAGGGTGGTCTGACAAGTTAAATGATGCTTTGTGGGCATTTCGTACTGCCTATAAAACACCGACGGGATGCACTCCCTTTCGTCTTGTATACGGAAAAGCATGCCACCTACCGGTCGAAATAGAACAAAGTGCATATTGGGCTTTGAAGCAATGTAACATGGATATGGAAGCTGCAACGAAGAACCGTTTCATGGAACTCAATGAACTCTACGAACTAAGATATGAGGCCTATAGTAACACTAAGATCTACAAAGAAAGAACTAAAAAATGGCATGACTCAAGGTTACGAGGAGACAAAATGTTTACTATTGGAGAAAAAGTGCTGTTATTTAATTCTCGATTAAAGATGTATCCAGGTAAACTTAAATCAAGATGGACGGGTCCGTTCGTTGTCAAGAAAGTGTATCCATATGGGACTATTGAAATATGCGATAAAAATGGTTATATATTCAAGGTAAACGGGCAACGAGTTAAAAAATACTTTGATAATGAAATTGAGGATACTGAGAGAGAGGTAGTGGAGTTTGAGCCCGAAGTATTAAAATAAAGAGCTGAACGTGAGTCTAACTTGAAGACTCTGGAATAAAGACAAGTGCTGACCGGGAGACAACCCGGAAAATTTTTATTATTCTGTTCTGTGTCGAGTCAGTCAGGCCCGCAGTAGATACGGCGCATCTCAATCCCAAGATGCGACGCATCTCCTGCACTGGTCATATCTTACTTTATTTTTCTGCATTTTTTATTTTCGACTTTAAAACTTTTTATCAGTTTATTTTAATGCGGCGCATCCCTGGTTAAGGATGCGACGCATCTTCTATTCTGATTCGTATTTATTCCAGGCTCGATACGGCGTATCTTCTTCCATAAGATACGGCGCATCGACTGACCTGATGATTTTCATTTTAATTTTTTAGTTTTATTTTTACTAACTACTAATGTATTATGCAAGTTTGAACCCTCTTAACTTAGGTGTGTTTAAAGTCTTGGTGGTATTATAGATTCCTGCATTTCCTGTGGATACATCAAATATGAAGCTTAAACGTTCTCATCCACAAGAAGTTAATTTTTGCTCTTATACAAATGGAGGATCATACCGAGCAAATCTCAGGGGAGTTTTTCTGTTCTAATTCTTTTATTTTCCAGTTTTTAACCTTTGATACAAACAACGAGGACGTTGTTTAACTTAAGTGGAGGGATTGGAGAATTAGAACACTTACTTGTCCTAAACTTTTCAAAAATTATGCTTAAAATGTGCTTAATATATCAAAATTTAAAATTTTTTAGCATGTTTTTGTTTAAGATCTAAGTTACATAGCTGCACACATGACGTTATTTTCAAAAATTGTGATTTTTTTTCAAAATTCACAAATCTATGAGTGTGCCGGTGACTTGTAGACTTTAGAACTTGGCTTGTGTACTATTCGAGACCACCATAATAAGTATTATTTATATAATTGGAATGACTTGTCTAAATTGGTAAATTTCTAGGATTACACCCAAATAGCCTTTATATGTTATGTGATATTAGCTAACTACACTGGTTAGTTAACCCCCGTATAAACCCTTTTGTTACTCTCACTTTTAGAGTAAGATACCCCTAGAAAAACACTCAGAGCCATTCCTTTCGTTTCTTACACCTTTGTTATAATGTTTCGTTACACCCTTACACCTTAGCCTACCCTGTAGATTAAAATCCGTGGTTGGTTAATTGCTTTAGGCAAAGTGTGTTTCCTTACATTACCTGTGTTCGCGTGCGTAATTCAGTATCTTTGGTTAGGTCGGGAAATTGCACAATGCAATTGGAGTGAAAGTAAATATTGTATATCTTTGAGTTTATTTTTCGTGTGTTTACTACTTTCACTATTACCGTTATTTCTGAAGTCATGAAAAGTATGGAAAAATTATCCAGAATTATCATTATAGTGATGTGGTGAAATTTTACACATCTTTGTTTATGTTTAAAAAAAAAAAAAATCAAAAAAATAGAAAAGAAAAAGAAAAAAGGAAGAGTTGGATGTTTGTTTTGACCAACTTATGTAAAGTTTTGTATTAAGTGGTCGATATCACCACCGGTTGTTGTATATTATATCTATGGATTGAATGGGAGTTGGCAGTTATGGGAACGCCAACTAAAGGTTATTCTTTGATTAAGATCTTGTTGAGTATAATTCGTGTCTACCTAAAGCGTGTGTTTCAAGTGTTAAAGCGTGAGTTATTCTATGATATGAGTCTTATTCATGGGATGGTTGGGATAGTGATTAACCACACTTAGGATTTTAATTTATTTGTTTTGTTTATTTTTCATTTTTACACCAATTTATATCCCAAATATTATCCATACCCTATATTATTCTTTATCCAAACCTTTGATTTATTGAGATTAGGGATTTGAGCAATCTTAAGTATCGTAGTCGTGGATTCGGCTATGTATTTATGATTTTGTCGCCCTTTTTGATATAATATTATTGGTGAAGATTACTTGGTCCTATCTTTAGTCTATTCGAGTTAAGGATTTGAGCAATTGCAAGTATCGTGTTTGATGCGTGGTTTTGCAACCTTACAACAGGTTTTACCTCTCGAGGGATCTCAAGAGGCTTACAACCCCACCAGGCAGTGTACCTGACCGATGTAGTATAGTGTAGTGGTAAGTACGGGGGATTGATCGTTCTCCACAGGGAATAGTGTTCGTTAGGTATGAAAAACTACTTTAGTAGGTCTAAGGGTGAGGGAAGATTCTTTTTGTATTTTTATAATTTTATGAAAGCAAGTAAAATCTCGGGTTTGAAGGAGTGGGCGGAATTAGTTGCTAGTCAACTAACCCAAATAACTACGAATGCAAATAAAATAAAATAACTGAAAATGAAAAGATTGGTAAAACTTATATGGAGAGAAATGTGTTTACTTAGATTTCCTTACTCCCTAACTATCTTTTACCGGTTGATTAGTGTGTATTAATCGCGTGGATGACGGGTGTATTCCTTAATACCAATCGTGGGGTGGCGTACGTACTTCCCCAACTCTATAAGCTCCTACTTCACTCCTATGTCGAGCCGGCTAAGAAGCTCCTAACATGGGATCACTAGAATTCGCTCATGCATTAAATACAACCATAAAAACCTTAGTACGCATTGGTTCATGTTTCTTAAGACGTTCAAGCAAGTTACCGAATAGGAAGTTAGCCAGTTTTCTTAAGCCTAACATCGATGAACAATCATCCAATACAATTAATAACACACTAATAACCAATAATCAATAGTTAGGTTTCATTAGATCTAAGAAAACACAAGATAAATCTAGCCTAGCATGTTAATCAAAAGACAAGAACAAGATATAATCAAACAACACATAGACATATTGAATGATTAAATAATCACTTATCTTCAATTAAACATGGGAGATCCAAGGGTATGAAAACCCTTAAAAATGGCAGAAATTCGTCTTAGGGTTTCTCCTCCAAAATTACACACAATAAGTTCCACACTATGACAAAAAATTGCAAAACTATATATAGAGTTTAAGGGCTGACGGCGTCACGTTATAGATCCTGACGCCGTCACCTCGCCGCTTTTAGGGTTCCCGGATGGCCTTCCTGACGCCGTCCCTCTTTAGTGCTCCAAAATCCTCTCTGGCCTATCAAGGGGTGACGCCGTCAGAATTGAGCTTGACGCCGTCCCTCTTTAGCTTAAGCCGTGATGGCCTTGATCATCTTAAAGGGTGACGCCGTCAGATTTTTCATGCAAAATTCTCTGGCTTATCATGAGTAATTTTCATATCCACCTCTTTTGCCAAGCCATGACGCCGTCTGGGCCAATACCTGACGCCGTCAAAGGTACTTTCCAGCATAATTTTGAGACTTTGCCGTTTTCTTCACCTTTATGCTCCAAAAATGTCCAAAATGCTTCCTTTTCCAGATTTCTTCTCCAAAGTACCTAAAATGACAAAAGGAACGATTTAGGGCAATATTTGATCAAATAAATACGATTTAGGGCTTAAATGACCCCTAAAAGCGGTACACTTTTCGCTTCATCAAATACCCTTACACTTGAGATTTGCTTGTCCTCAAGCAAATGCGCTTTTATTCTAATCAAAATACAAGTTAGGGGTCATTTAATGCTAATATAAAAGTAATTACAACAAATAATCGTTCCACTTTAATCATAATAAGCACGGAGATTACAAACTAGCACCTCACAAGTAGTGTTTAGATACTCACATCTCTCAAGTGTCATCAAAATAAATCTCATAAATGAAAACGGATAATATCTCTCACTACCTGTCATAGCAAATAGATTACCATAGGCTTGGGCAAGGATCGAAAACCTCCTCCACTAGCCGTAAGCACCTAAGATAAACTATCAAAGAGGGCTTTTACATGGGTTATAACGTGAGGTGTAGGGATATGATAAACACGGTTTTGTTGGATAAGGGATATTTTACTGGTGGCGAGTTAAAGATCTTGATTAATTACATGTACTATACAATGTTGCTAAGCCAAGACTCGACTCAATCTTAACCTAAAAACAAAATAATAAAAACATAAAATAAACATAAAATAAAACGGGATGGTAGTCCGTATGTTTTTTCTATTTTTCTTTTTCTCATTTTTTTGTATTTTTCTTAATTTTTTTTTTTTTTTTTTTTTTTTTTTTTTTTTTTTCATACACTTTTGCCCTACCATCCAAAATAATACATCATAGGGGCATTGCATCCCCTTACACTTGAACTTTTACATAACTTTACAAATACTAATCTAATGACTCGAATTAAGATAATTGAAAAACTTGGAGTACTTTTAAAATATTTAGCACTATATGGGGGTAATAAATGATGTTCTTCCCCATTACTCCATTACACTAGTACTTTACCCATGAGTCCCAATCGTCCCAAAACAATATGTACAAGGATATGACTCGACTTAGCAACCATGTAATCAATTAGATAATTAACTTGGGGTTTAAACAAATGTTGTCACAATAATGCACTAAAAATGAGTGCATACAAGGTAGGCTAAGGCGATTTGGGTGTACATTTAAGTGGGGTGTAAACAAATTCTTACTTTAAGTAAAATGCTTAAAGTTAGAAACGAAAAGATAGGCTCTGAGGGGTGTACTAGGGGTATCGTGTACTAAAAATGAGTACAACGCAAAGGGTGTGGGAGAATTACTTGACCAATGTAGCCAATGTAATTATAACAAAAACACAGGTGTAAAACAATGGGTTAATCCTAATGCCTCTTATCATGTAGTAAATCTAACTACACGAATGTAGTCTCACTTGTGGCCTTGGAATGGTCCTAATGCAAGTTCTAGAATCTAAGTGCTACCGGTACACACATCATAGCATAAATGCTTTTCCTACCAATTCTAGGGGCGAACTTCACATATTTGGGGGTGGAAAATTTTTTAGTGGTACGGTTTTGTGCTAGTCATATAACTTCCTATCCATGAGAAGCTCATTAAGACCAAAGTTTCACTCCTAAATGTTGTAAAAAATTTTAAATTTGGCATTAAAATTGCCCTAACAAGTATTTATCTCAGTTTTATTACACATCTACCATCAAACAAACAAAAATCAAATGCAATTGTATTCTCTAAGGTATCATCATTTACCCTCCCCTTACACTTAAGCTGAACATTGTCCCCAATGTTCATTCAAAGGATGTAAAAGTAAATAAGGTAAAAGAATGAAAACAAATACTCCCCTGATTCGTTCGATGTGGATAATCCGGTAACATGGTTAAATCCTCCTCCAAGAAAATGAACGTTGAAAGCTTCCCTTCCGAAATATAAATCATCTTCTTGTCCAATATAACCTGTTAAACCTGAGAAAACAAACACAAAAAACCCAAAGCATCAACCTGAACAAAGAAAACTCACAACTAGATGTAATTCCAGACTTAGAAATAAAAACAAAACGATTAAAGATATAATGCTTGTAGAATAAATATTTACAGATTTCCTGGAGTTTATAAAACTAAAGATTTAACAAAAACTTTATGACTCCGGTAGAAAAACAAAACTTGCAAAATATCCAGAATTTTACACTTGACGCCGTCAGAAGTGACCTGCAGAAATTTTATGGTTAGTTTCCGGAAAATTTCTGGAAAAACTTATGCCTCACTTCCTGGAAATCCTGCAAAATATTCATTATGACTCGATACAAGCATTTGACTCTAACAATTACTAGTATGCATGCTCATTTAATATTGTTGTGATTCATGTTCAATCTTGTTCTTGTAAACAAATTTGGATTCCCTTACACTTATCTTTTGCAAAATACCTTTATATGTAGTTAAGACGAAGTTAAAAATAAAATAAAGCATTTTACAATTTACTTTGAAACATGAGCACAAACAATAACAATTAAACTTGCATACGGAAACAAATAAAATCAAACAAACAAACAAATAAAGCTTGGGTTGCCTCCCAAGAAGCGCTTGTTTTTGTTCGAGTCACGAGCCTGACTCTACCCTTATTTAACGGAAATAGGGGAGGTTTTCCCTACACTTAGGATTAAGTGCTGGTGGAAGTAGCGATACACACCCTTAGGGTGGAAATATGCCACGTGAGGTGAAGGGGGTGAGTGAATGGCTTCCTTCATCCTAAAACTACCCGGATAATATTGGTTTATGGGTGGGTCGGTTCCTCTTTTGTCTCCTAGATGTAAATCTAAGGATGAAAAGTTGTGTAAAGGTTGAGGTTCCGGCTCATCAACACTAGGAAATTCCCTAGAACTAAGAGTAAGGTCATCACTAAAAGTGTTCAAACCTATATCCTCTAGTTGTGCTTGGTCCAAGGGTTCTACCTCCATTGGGATTCCTAAAGTTTCTTCTACATCTTCCGGGTAAGTCACGGGCGGTGTGTGTGCCTCAAATGATGGTGGGTTTTGTGGAGTACTTGGTGGACTTGGATTTTCTACTTTATCCTCCATCTTATCTTGATTACCTATGTGCTTATTATGTGATTTGTTGAAGTCTATCCCCAACATGCACCTAGGTATCTCAAATCCTTTTCTATTCATCTCAAATTCTTGGTCCGATTCATAAGAATCATTCTCAATAACTTGATCACTATGTTCCATTTGCCTAAAGGATTCCTCATACTCATCATATGTCTTGGTGAAATCTAATCCAAGCATGCACCTTGGTAGTTCAACATTAACCATCTCACAATCTTGGTCGGGTTCATAAGAAACTATCCTAGGTGAAGGCTCATATGGTGCATAGGTTTCACTTAATGAGGTATTTTGAGGGTTTGATGGGGCTCCTAAGGTGATTTCCTCAAAAGTTTTATGCACTTGGTCTCTTTTCTCAAGGTACTCACTAAAATCTATGTAAGATCCTGTTCTCATTACTTCATTCCACCATCTTGATTTATCCAAATTAGTAAAATTATATTTCTTCATGTAAAACTCTATTCGCGGATTTGGTAGATTCACGTTCTCCATAATGGCGAACGGAAGAGTCAATGGAAAAACTTTACGAACAAAAGCACAAAGAAAAGATAGACTACGAGAAAGCTAATAAAAAGAAAATAAAAATCTCACTAGATAGGAATCTAATGAGTAGACCTAATACAAATAAAATTTCAACCTAAGCAATAACTACTCCCCGGCAGCGGCGCCAAAAACTTGATGCGTGGTTTTGCAACCTTACAACAGGTTTTACCTCTCGAGGGATCTCAAGAGGCTTACAACCCCACCAGGCAGTGTACCTGACCGATGTAGTATAGTGTAGTGGTAAGTACGGGGGATTGATCGTTCTCCACAGGGAATAGTGTTCGTTAGGTATGAAAAACTACTTTAGTAGGTCTAAGGGTGAGGGAAGATTCTTTTTGTATTTTTATAATTTTATGAAAGCAAGTAAAATCTCGGGTTTGAAGGAGTGGGCGGAATTAGTTGCTAGTCAACTAACCCAAATAACTACGAATGCAAATAAAATAAAATAACTGAAAATGAAAAGGTTGTGAAACTTATGTGGAGAGAAATGTGTTTACTTAGATTTCCTTACTCCCTAACTATCTTTTACCGGTTGATTAGTGTGTATTAATCGCGTGGATGACGGGTGTATTCCTTAATACCAATCGTGGGGTGGCGTACGTACTTCCCCAACTCTATAAGCTCCTACTTCACTCCTATGTCGAGCCGGCTAAGAAGCTCCTAACATGGGATCACTAGAATTCGCTCATGCATTAAATACAACCATAAAAACCTTAGTACGCATTGGTTCATGTTTCTTAAGACGTTCAAGCAAGTTACCGAATAGGAAGTTAGCCAGTTTTCTTAAGCCTAACATCGATGAACAATCATCCAATACAATTAATAACACACTAATAACCAATAATCAATAGTTAGGTTTCATTAGATCTAAGCAAACACAAGATAAATCTAGCCTAGCATGTTAATCAAAAGACAAGAACAAGATATAATCAAACAACACATAGACATATTGAATGATTAAATAATCACTTATCTTCAATTAAACATGGGAGATCCAAGGGTATGAAAACCCTTAAAAATGGCAGAAATTTGTCTTAGGGTTTCTCCTCCAAAATTACACACAATAAGTTCCACACTATGACAAAAAATTGCAAAACTATATATAGAGTTTAAGGGCTGACGGGGTCACGTTATAGATCCTGACGCCGTCACCTCGCCGCTTTTAGGGTTCCCGGATGGCCTTCCTGACGCCGTCCCTCTTTAGTGCTCCAAAATCCTCTCTGGCCTATCAAGGGGTGACGCCGTCAGAATTAAGCTTGACGCCGTCCCTCTTTAGCTTAAGCCGTGATGGCCTTGATCATCTTAAAGGGTGACGCCGTCAGATTTTTCATGCAAAATTCTCTGGCTTATCATGAGTAATTTTGATATCCACCTCTTTTGCCAAGCCATGACGCCGTCTGGGCCAATATACCTGACACCATCAAAGGTACTTTCCAGCATAATTTTGAGACTTTGCCGTTTTCTTCACCTTTATGCTCCAAAAACGTCCAAAATGCTTCCTTTTCCAGATTTCTTCTCCAAAGTACCTAAAATGACAAAAGGAACGATTTAGGGCAATATTTGATCAAATAAATACGATTTAGGGCTTAAATGACCCCCTAAAAGCGGTACACTTTTCGCTTCATCAGTGTTCGTGGATTCGATCATGTATTTGTGATTTTGTCGCCTTTTCTGGAATTTGAGATCGATAGAGATTAAGGAGAATGATTAACCCTTAAGCCTACAAACCCTTTTTACCGCTTTAGACTTGTTATTCCTTGGCTTTAGTGGGGGAGATGTGTATACTTGCCAAGCTTATGATGAATATTCGTCACGACTGGACAGTTAAACGATTAGATTTGCTTTTATCAAATTATTTTATTTTACTTCTAATTCGTTAAGTGTTTGGTTGTGTGATTATGACAAAAATGAATACATGCTTAAATATAAAAATAAATCCTAATATCTTTTAGGATACATTTTCATAAGATTAATTCTAAGGTTTACTTGGGGACAAGTAAAGTTCAAGTGGGGGGATATTTGATGAACTCAAATAAGTACATTTTATTACCATCATTTATCCTATTTATTTGACTTGTTTTATTATATTATCTGTGAGAATTGATACTTAATCGTTTACTTTTGTAATTCTCAGTTAAAAACAAGCATTTGGTGAAACTTGGCGATTTTGGGCTAATTATGGAGCAAAACAAGCAAGAAGTTAAGAGTCTACTGAAATATACAAGATCAAGACATTCTGCTCCAGATACGCCGCATCTTGCTTATTACATACGGCGCATCACTATCAAGATTTCACAAGATACGATCCATGACAGCAAGGACATGCGCCGCATCTGAGAATGGAGTTACGCCGCATCTTCTGGCGGTGTACAAATATTCCTGAATATATTAATCTTGGACCCCACGCGAAGTTAAGTCAATGCGCCGCATCTACTTATTAGATGCGCCGCATCTTACCCTCAGATAGAAACTATAAATACCCCAAGACCAGACGAATTTCGATATATATATTATATACGAAGTACGAAGACCACAGAAACCTAAGGCCGAATTCAGACGATTAGGCAGCACAAGACACACCCGAACGAAGATACAAGAGCTGTAAGAAGGTCCTGCATGTATTTAATTCATTAAGTAGTTTTGTTTTATTGTGTTAGTAAACTTTAATTCATCAGGATTGGTGGCTTGTGTAATGTGACGAGAAAGATTGCACTCCCTTAAAACTGCTTTCCCATCAATTAAAGTTTATATGATGATGTCTTTGGTTACTACTTATTAGTGCTTTGATAACCTCTGTGTTTATTAGTGGCCTGCGCATTTGACTACGGAAGAGAATGTGGCTCCCACGGTTGTTACTAAATTGATCACTTAGGAATAACTTTTAGACATAAGTAATCATTAAGGGTTTACTCGCCGATAAGATTAGGGCCAACGAGAAAGGGTTAATTACATACACTTCATATAAAACTATCAATAAAACAAGTGACAATCTACTTAATCATCAGGACAGGTCTTCTTATTGTCTCGAGTATTTATCTGTGTACGTGCATGCCTATCGCTGATTCGTGCTCATTAGTTTAGTTTATTATTTAATTACAACCAAAACGTGCCAGTCTCTCAGGCTGAACCCCCTTGCGTTAGATTAAGTTGTATAGTTAACTTAGAATATTAAAATACTGATTAGAATGACTAGATAATACGTTCCACTCTTAGTGATCGACACTCTACTTACCATTATATTCATACTGACCGGGTACACTGCTCGTTAAGTGTGTGTGTAATTGATAAGTCGGCTAAATATAAATTTAAAACTTGAGTAAGCATTAATACTGCTAAACCGCAACGACACATCACGCGCATCAGACCCCACGCGAAGCTACTGAGATGCGCCGTATCAACTTAGTTGATACACTGTATCGACCCTGCAGACAGAAAGTATAAATACCCCATTCGACAGCCACAATCGGTGTGAAGAAAAACCCTAAAGAGAAGAATACAGACGAATTGGCATCACAAGACACAACCTAAAGGAAGAATTCAGTGCAATAAGAAGGTCCTGCTAGTACTCTAATTCATAGGAAAACTCGTTTACTTGTATTAGCAATCTGTTAGGAGTGACTAAACGTTCAATTTTTACGCAAAATTCTAATTTTGGTATAACGGTGAAAATTTTGGCCCAAAATTCAAATTTTTTAGGTCAAAATTCGAATTTTTACGGTGAAATTTGGCGTCAAAATCTTTAAAAATCAAAATATTTTTAGTTACCTTAGAATTGCATTTTATAGTGTATTTCAATTTCTGGGAGAGAAATTTTTCGAATTCAATTTTTGGAGGGAAATAAGAAATCACTATTTCGACCTTGTGAGTCACATATCAACTTTACACATTTTAGTTTGATTCTTCCGATTCCATCGCAACAATCACGGGGGAGAGAGAAAATGTATCAATCAAGGTCGCAAATGAATGAACAGATGTCACAAATAACCAAACCTTAACCAACAATAAACACAACTCCTATATCGTTGAATCGATCCAAGATCAACTTTATCACACACCGTTATTAAAGGAAATCAAGTTCACAAGAGAGAAAGACGCCTCAAGTTGTGCAAAAAGCTATTCATTCGAAGGAAAATTGTTTATCACATTTTGAATCAGTTAAGCTTCAATGTATGGCCCTCTCAAAAGCAAGGTTACCATTATGGGATAGATCGTTTCATCGAGTTTTTGAAACACTCTTCGAATCTGAAATGGACTTTACAACCTTCAAATGGAAACTCTTGCACAACATATGTCAAATAGAGGAGCAAATTGAACAAGGAAGTGACTGCATAGTAGCATATCGAGCGCTCAAGACGCAGTTAAAATGGTTTCTCTACTTAGATTTTAGAGTGCTAAAAAATTCTTCGGATTATGTATCAGCAAGCAAAATATGGAGAGAATGCATCATTAGTTACCTTGAAGTTGAATCTTTTAGAGATCAGTTGCTTAATCTAATGAACATACTGGAACTGGTGCTTACTACAAGATCACTTCATCTGAGGGAGATGCTGGAAAAGAAGAAAGCGTCAAATGAAAAGGGATCGGATGAAAGAGAGTTAAATGAAAAAGAACGGGAAAGAATCGAAATGGAGATGCAGATACAAGCGGGAACGGCCAATGAGGAAGGGACATCAGATGATAATTTGGGTTTCACGGGTCATAATGCATTATCAGAAAAGCATAATGGAGAAAATAGTCTAGGGTATGATTCGGATACTGGTAGGAAACTCAACTGTAAGGATGATTTGAAGACAACAACTGCTGATGTCGGACCTTCACATTGTACAGATACATTGGTTAAGGTACATCAATCAACTGATGATATCAATACATTTGATAATGTGTTTGCTTATGAGACACAAAGTCATGGACAACCTGAGTACATTAACGACACATATGTGGTGAATCAGGATGATAGAAATATTACTCCTGAGACTCCATATATGGATCCTAATGGAGGTACGGTTGAACATGACAATGTGAATCATGATCAAGAATGTGCTTCAATTGTTTTATTGATAAAAAATATTCAAAACGAAGTTGTTCGATGTAATGAGCTTAATCGTGAACTAAAAGCACAAAATACGTTGTTAACTGAAAAGCTCGAGAATTATAGTAAACGTATAAATGATTTTGAAACACAAACTAATCGTGAATACAGCTTTGAAGTGGAAAATGGGATGTTGAGACACGAAAATGAGAGAATTTTAAAAGAGTCAAGCGACATCCAAGAGAAACTGAAACGTCAAATATTCTCTCTTGAACAAAATTTTCAAAGATGTCAAGCACAAAGCATTGACTTTGAGCTAGCTTTACAACACAATCTGGAAAAGCAGTCTTTTGAAAACCCTTGGATGTCAAAACTTGAACAACCTGATGATGAAAACGTGTCAATGAAGTGTCAAATTTCAAAATACGAAAAAGAAATTGAAAATGAAAATCATGTGCTTCAAACAAAAGTGGTTGAGCTTGAGACGCTTTTAGCTCAACAAACAAACGATTTTGAGGATGCCAAAACTGACTTTTTCAACAAAACGACAAAATTCGAAAATTATTTTGAAAGACTTGAAAAAGAAAATGTTGAGTTCGAACGGAAATTGGCTCGTAAAACGGATGATTCTAAAGCCGAAAAAGATCAACTTTTGAAACAAATTGCCTCTTTAGAATCAAAATTGGCATCTCAAGATCATCTTTCTCTTCAAAAAGAATACAGTGATTTGAGAACTTCATACAATGCTTTAAAAGTGAAGTTTGATTCTCTTAACCGATCAAAGGGAAAAGCTCCTATTTCAAATTTTTCAACACCAGAAGTTAGTGTTTCGAAGAAGGTTTACACGAGTAAATCATCAAAACCATTGTCGAAAAAGGTTTCCTAGTTTACAACCTATTCTTTGCAAAAAGGAAGGAAGTTTTCGAAGAACCCAAGCTTTACTGAAACACTTACTTCTCAAAAGTTTTCAAATCCAAATGTTTCAAAAGAAAAGACTCAAGTTTTTCAAACTCCACAATCTCGTTTTACACCGGTAAAGTAAGTGTGGAGACCAAAGCAAAGTCGTTCAAAAACTTTCAAATATTCAATATCATAATTGCTTTCGATGCAACATAAGAATGACTCTGCTTTGAACATTCCAAATACCGAAAGGTTTTCATTTATCACAAAAACAAATCTTCAAAGAGAACCCATGAAGTTCAACTCTAGATGGAAATCTTCTTCTTCAGATCTTAAAACTCCAAGAGAAACACCGGGTTTCTCAAACAATTTTCAACGGAAAAAGAGTTTTAAATCTCCATTGATTCCACGAGTGTTATTTCAAAATGAAACACCGGTTTTCAGTCCTCGTTGGAATTCAACATCTTTAAATCAGATTGACACAACTTACAAATGGATTTCAAAATTTTGTAAACCCGTTAGCGTTGTGCTTAAATGGGTTCCCAAGGTTGTTGTCTAATATAAACTTTCAATGACTTCTTAGTACTTTAGCTAAGGACTCGGACTTCAACATTATGGCTTGTGCACACATAACAGTGTACAACCCGTACTTGTAAAGAAAGGACCCTGAGGTACGCTTCAGTGCCTCAATCCTGATCAAAGGAGCGAAAGCTTCTTACTTATGAGTAGAATTAACTAGAATTTTTCTAAGTTTTTCAAAATTCTGCTCATAAGGACAAGTATTCCCTTGTTAAGGGGGAGTATTTGAACAACAAAATCTTTGTTCTGAAATAGAAATGTTCTTGACATTCTTCCCATAAACCTCAAAAAGCATATTTTAATCAAAAGTTTTTCAAAAACAACATGATTATGCTATTTTTGAGGGGGAGAATAAAGATGTGATTAAAATATGGTGATAAAATGTTGTTATCTCGTATGAGCTCGACTCAGAATTAAACCCTCGAATTGACGATATCAAAAGTCAGTAGTCGAAAAGACATGTCCGGGACAGGTAATAATTTCAAGCCGGTTTATCCGGTGATGTAAACGTGTCTCGCAAAGGATGTGTCTGAGTAGAATGTACCAATTTCGAGCGATTTTCCTTGAATATGATCTGGACGGGTAATAATTTCAAGCTAGTTCTACTAGTGATGTAAACGTGTCTCGCAACGATCATGTTCATTGAAAATCAATCAATTCAAAAAGTGCTAACTCTACCCGACATGTGCAAATTTACCTTAACTACTTATGAGCACATGTTAAGGAGGAGTATTTATGAAAATCACAACACTCTGAAAGTGTTAACAAAATATGTTTTCACAATCATAAACACTTTGAGAGATTTTCAAAAAGTTTGGTTTATGGCAACAATAGGATAGTCATGGAGTTATAAGGTGACTAAGGTTAGGAATAATCGTCCTATGATCCACCAGAGCCGGAGGGATCTACCCAAGGACAATACCAATAGTTTAGAACTAGAAAGTCCTAGGTATGATGAAAAAAGGAGAAATGAAATGAAAGGAGAAAGAAGGGGTTGAAGAATGAAAAAGAAAAGTAAAGAAAAGGGTGAAAAGAAATAGCCCTCCATTTGATCAACCTTAGGGTAGACACCGGGTTCAATACATATGCTACTGGCTGTTACTACGGTAACACCGGTATTGAAGATTAAGTCGTCATGGACCCAGTGATGCATTGCACTAAACCTTCGAGCCACTCAGGTGTCTCTCAAAAGACACTTGTTTCATTTCACATGGAGAACCCTTCATGATCTATCGACCTCTCACTCTGAGATGTGTTGATATTGAAAAGGAGGCAATCTGCTCCATGCCTCCGATGACCAAACAAATAAGCATTGAATCGAGTCTAGAGCCAAGAGATACAACAAAAGATCTCATAGGAACACTTAGCATACACTGGCTGTTTAACTAATGGAACACCAGTTGTAAAGTATAAGAGTGTCCTTTGCAGATCTTAGCAATCTGCCGAGAACATTCATGAGAGAATTCACAATCTGTGTTTCTCAGTGATTGAATGGAAATCCTGCCAGGGTCAACATCAAACAACCTTGATAGCAGGTCACTTCGGTAATCCCTAGTGGGGTACGCTTAGTGTTAGTTCCAAAATGGTCTACAGTCGTGGGGTGATCTCCAGCGACTCACTGAATCGTGGGTGCACTTCGGTGTGTCTGTGTAAGCTCTTTCGGGAGTATCTGATTCAGAATGGTCTGGGTTAGGATTAGAGAAAGTCTTCACACTATGCTGTTGATGATTTCGAAGTCTGAACCTGTAAGTACCGGATGATTTATTACTAACTGTTTACCTGCAGCGAATCATGGAGACCGAAAGTTCTATATCCACCATTTCATCATGCTCATATCCCGATGAGAAGTCTAAGATCAAGCAGAATAACATTTCACAAGTTCAAGATCAAAGTGAATTCAAAATTACTTGATATCAGAAGAACAAAAGTCCGAAGATATATGAGCATGGTGGAAAAGACGCAAAGACACCAGTGTTAAAGAATGTTGGTGGAAAGCAGATCGTTATCTTACCATATCACTTATTCAAGAACGAAGAACAAAGATACTAATGACGTCGAAGCCAAAGAAGCAAAGATGACGTCAAACAACCTCGATGATTAATACTTAGGGGGAGATTGTTGGGAACTCGTCTTAGATAATTAAAGTATTAATCATATTGTGTAATAGGTTGCTTAGGCCTTTATGTTTGTTAGTATTCTACGGCCTGTGTAGAAGGCCCATGGGCCGTGGGCTTTTATTAATTATTCTATATGGGCAGCGCCCCATCTTATTATTACTCTATAAATACCCCTCCCATTGAAGGGAAGGGGTTGTTGGTTAATGTTATTCATTTTGAATATATGTTTGATTTGATCTAAAAAGGGTGACTAGCACCTTGTCAACGTAGTGATGCGTGGGTTTTGCAACCTTACAACAGGTTTTACCTCTCGAGGGATCTCAAGAGGCTTACAACCCCACCAGGCAGTGTACCTGACCGATGTAGTATAGTGTAGTGGTAAGTACGGGGGATTGATCGTTCTCCACAGGGAATAGTGTTCGTTAGGTGTGAAAGGCTACTCTAATTAGGTCTAAGGGTTGAGGAAGATTCTTTTTATGTTTTTTTATAATTTATAAAAGCAAGTAAAATCTCGGGTTTTGAAGGAGTGGGCGGAATTAGTTGCTAGTCAACTAACCCAAATTACTACAAATGCAAATAAAATAAAATAACAAAAATGAAAAGTGGTGAGAAACTTATGTGTAGAGAAATGTGTTTACTTAGATTTCCTTACTCCCTAACTATCTTTTACCGGTTAATTAGTGTGTATTAGTCGCGTGGATGACGGGTGTATTCCTTAATACCATTCGTGGGGTGGCGTACTTACTTCCCCAAACTCTACAAGCTCCTACTTCACTCCTATGTCGAGCCGGCTAGGAAGCTCCTAACATGGGATCACTAGAATTCGCTTGTGCATTAAATACAACCATAAAAACCTTTAGTACGCGTTTGGTTCATGTTTCTTAAGACGTTCAAGCAAGTTACCGAATAGGAAGTTAGCCAGTTTTCTTAAGCCTAACATAGATAAACAATCATCCAATACAACTAATAACACACTAACAACCAATAATCAATAGCTAGGTTTCATTAGATCTAAGCAAACACAAGATAAAATTAGCCTAACATGTTAAACAAAAGACAAGCATAAGATAGAATCAAACAACACATAGACATATTGAATGATTAATTGATAACTTATCTTTCAATGAAACATGGAAGATCTCAAGGCAAAAAGCCCTGAAAAAGTAGCTAAAATCGTCTTAGGGTTTTATCCCAAAATTCCACACACTAAGCTCTCCCCTAATGACAAAAAATTAGAAAACTATATATAGACTTTGACATCTGACGGCGTCACCTTATGCATTGTGACGCCGTCACCTCGCCGCTTTTAGGGTTCCCGGATGACCATCTTGACGCCGTCCCTCTTTAGCTCTTCAAAAATCCATTCTGGCTTATCAAGGCTTGACGCCGTCGGATCATGAACGTGACGCCGTCCCCTTATGATTTAAGCCGTGACGCCCTTGATTTAGTTAAAGCGTGACGCCGTCAGAATTCTCATGCAAACTCACTGGCCCGTCATGAGTAAATTTCACATCCAACTTTTCTTGCCAAGGCATGACGCCGTCCCATGTTAATTGTGACGCCGTCAAGAGTAACTTTTAGCCGATTCTTGAGACTTTGCCGTTTTCTTCACTTTAATGCTCCAAAAACGTCCAAAATGCCTCCTTTTCCAGATTTCTCCTCAAAAGTACCTAAAATGACAAAAGGAACGATTTAGGGCAATATTTGATCAAATAAATACGATTTCGGGCTTAAATGACCCCTTAAAAGCGGTACACTTTTCGCCTCATCAAATACCCTTACACTTGAGATTTGCTTGTCCTCAAGCAAATGCGCTTTTATTCTAATCAAAATACAAGTTAGGGGTCATTTAATGCAAACATAAAAGTAATTACAACAAATAATCGTTCCACTTCAATCATAATAAGCACGGAGATTACATACTAGCACCTCACAAGTAGTGTTTAGATACTCACATCTCTCAAGTGTCATCAAAATAAATCTCATAAATGAAAACGGAAAATATCTCTCACTACCTGTCATAGCAAATAGATTACCATAGGCTTGGGAAAGGATCGAAAACCTCCTCCACTAGGCGTAAGCACCTAAGATAAACTATCAAAGAGGGCTTTTAAATGGGTTATAACGTTAGGTGTAGGGAAAAGGAGAACACGGTTTTGTTGGATAAGGGATATTTTACTGGTGGCTAGTTAAAGATCTTGATCAATCACATGTACTATACAACGTTGCTAAGCCAAGACTAGACTCGATCTTAAGCTAATGAAAGAAAATAACAAAACATAAACATAAAATAAACATAAAATGAAACGGGATGGTAGTCCGTATGTTTTTTCTATTTTTCTTTTTTTTTTTTTTTTTTTTTTTTTTTTTTTTTTTTTTTTTTGCATACACTTTTACCCTACCATCCAAAATAATACATCATAGGGGCGTTGCATCCCCTTACACTTGAACTTTTACATAACTTTACAAATAACTATTCTAATGACTCGAATTAAGATAATTGAAAAACTTGGAGTACTTTTAAAACATTTAGCACATATGGGGGTAATAAATGATGTTCTTCCCCATTACTCCATTACACTAGTACTTTACCCACGAGTCCCAATCGTCCCAAAACAATATGTACAAGGATATGACTCGACTTAGCAACCATGTAATCAACTAGATAATTAACTTGGGTTTAAACAAATGTTGTAACAATAATGCACTAAAGATGAGTGCATACAAGGTAGGCTAAGGCGATTTGGGTGTACATTTAAGTGGGGTGTAACAAATTCTTCCTTTAAGTAAAATGCTTAAAGGTCGAAACGAAAAGATAGGCTCTGAGGGGTGTACTAGGGGTATCGTGTACTAAAAATGAGTACAACGCAAAGGGTGTGGGAGAATTACTTGACCAATGTAGCCAATGTAATTATAACAAAAACACAGGTGTAAAACATGGGTTAATCCTAATGCCTCTTATCATGTAGTAAATCTAACTACACGAATGTAGTCTCACTTGTGGCCTTGGAATGGTCCTAACGCAAGTTCTAGAATCTAAGTGCTACCGGTACACACATCATAGCATAAATGCTTTTCCTACCAATTCTAGGGGCGAACCTCACATATTTGGGGGTGGAAAATTTTTTTAGTGGTACGGTTTTTGTGCTAGTCATATAACTCCTATCCATGAGACGCTCATTAAGATCAAAGTTTCACTCCTATATGTTGTAAAAAATTTTAAATTTGGCACTAAAATTACCTTAACAAGTATTTCTCTCAGTTTTATTACACATCTACCATCAAACAAACAAAAATCAAGCGCAATTGTATTCTCAAAAATCGTACTTTTACCCTCCCCTTACACTTAAGATGAACATTGTCCCCAATGTTCAAATGACAAATGTAAAAGCATAAAGTAAAAGAATGAAATCAAATACTCCCCTGATTCGCTCGTTGGATAATGAAATTACACGGTTAAATCTTCCTCCAAAGAGAATGTTGAAGCTCCATGACTAATGCATCGCCATAAGCTTGATTCAAAACATTTCCTTGTCCAAAATAACCTGTTGAACCTGAGAAAACAAACACGAAAACCTGCATAACATCGGCGGGATAAAATCTATATATAAGGATATAATGCTTGTGGAATGATAACTTTGCAGATTCCTGGAGATTATAAGTTGGAGATTTTAATAAAAACTTTTTATGAAAACAAAATTTTCAAAAATTTCTGGAAATTAAATCTGACGCCGTCAGGTTATAACCCCTGACGCCGTCAGAAATGACCTGACAAAAATTTTCATTTTAAGTTTCCGGAAAATTTCTTGAAAAACCTTTACCTTACTTCCTGGAAATCCTGCAAAACATCATTATGACTCGATACAAGCATTTGACTCAAACAAATACGAATATGTATGCTAACTTATTATTATTATGATTCATGTTCATTTGTGTTCTAATAAACCGATTTAGATTTCCCTTACACTTATCTTTTGCAAAATACCTTTATATGTAGTTAAGACGAAGTTAAAAACAACATAAAGCATTTTCACAAAGTACTTTTGAACATGAATCAATACTAATAAAAATTAAACACACATACGGAAACAAATAAAATCAAACAAACAAATAAATAAACACGCAAAGCAAATAAAACAAATAAAGCTTGGGTTGCCTCCCAAGAAGCGCTTTTCTTTATTAACGAGTCTTGTAGCTAGACTCAAAGTAAGGCTCATCTAGTGTCGCTTATGCTCACGTATCCGAGTGTGAGCCATCTAATTGTTGCCTCATCTTTCTTGTATTCATCATTTAGCTCCAAACATCCATGATAGTATCTCTTATTTTTCTCATGTGGATATTTGAGCCCCTTCCCCTTATCATTCTCACTTAACAAGTCGATAGGCATAATCCTATTGCAAGCTTCAATGGGGTAGTTCTTAAACCTAGGATGTGCTCGGGGCATTTGATAGACAAAATCTTCATCCCCATCCGAGAATGTAATTAACCCGTCCACACGTTTTTCGTCAAGGTTGGTCAACCTTTTGAAGGGTTCTCCAAAAATGACTTGGGTTAATTTGTCATCGATAAATTCTCCTAAGTTCTCCATAACCATAAAATCCACCACATACACAAAACTTCCTACGAACACGTGTAGTGGCTTAATCCTAGCAACAATGTTATCTTCTTGATATTCAAGCTCATCTACCATGATTTTATTATAATTAGCGCGAGAGATAATGTTCATAGGCAAAGACGAGTTAAGATAAGCATAAAAATCATGATAACCAATTTTACACGGGAATTGCATGTTAAAGAGGCTATCCTTTTCGATCTTAGTCCTAGGGTCAACATACTTAAAGGGATCAATTTCCTCTTTTCCCCATTCCTCGTTAACTACTTCTCCATTACCGATATCCTCATCGGAGTCTGAGTAGTAAAATGGACTAACATAGTCATTCTCATGGTCAGACTCCTCCATCTCAGAATTGTTACCAAAGTGGTGGTCGGGTGAAAGGTTGTTGTTTGCTACTATGGGGGCGGGAACGGGTAGTTGAAAATTTGCACGGCGAAAAACACGAATAACAGGGATCAAATGACCAATGTTACTCATGAGGTAAGTGGAAGGTATCACAAACAAAAGTACAAAGAAATAAGATAGACTAAAGAAAACCTAGAAAAATAAAATAAAAATCTCACTAGAAAGGAATCTAGTGAGTAGACCTAATAGAAATAAAAATTCAACCTAAACAATAACTATTCCCCGGCAGCGGTGCCAAAAACTTGATGCGTGGGTTTTGCAACCTTACAACAGGTTTTACCTCTCGAGGGATCTCAAGAGGCTTACAACCCCACCAGGCAGTGTACCTGACCGATGTAGTATAGTGTAGTGGTAAGTACGGGGGATTGATCGTTCTCCACAGGGAATAGTGTTCGTTAGGTGTGAAAGGCTACTCTAATTAGGTCTAAGGGTTGAGGAAGATTCTTTTTATGTTTTTTTATAATTTATAAAAGCAAGTAAAATCTCGGGTTTTGAAGGAGTGGGCGGAATTAGTTGCTAGTCAACTAACCCAAATTACTACAAATGCAAATAAAATAAAATAACAAAAATGAAAAGTGGTGAGAAACTTATGTGTAGAGAAATGTGTTTACTTAGATTTCCTTACTCCCTAACTATCTTTTACCGGTTAATTAGTGTGTATTAGTCGCGTGGATGACGGGTGTATTCCTTAATACCATTCGTGGGGTGGCGTACTTACTTCCCCAAACTCTACAAGCTCCTACTTCACTCCTATGTCGAGCCGGCTAGGAAGCTCCTAACATGGGATCACTAGAATTCGCTTGTGCATTAAATACAACCATAAAAACCTTTAGTACGCGTTTGGTTCATGTTTCTTAAGACGTTCAAGCAAGTTACCGAATAGGAAGTTAGCCAGTTTTCTTAAGCCTAACATAGATAAACAATCATCCAATACAACTAATAACACACTAACAACCAATAATCAATAGCTAGGTTTCATTAGATCTAAGCAAACACAAGATAAAATTAGCCTAACATGTTAAACAAAAGACAAGCATAAGATAGAATCAAACAACACATAGACATATTGAATGATTAATTGATAACTTATCTTTCAATGAAACATGGAAGATCTCAAGGCAAAAAGCCCTGAAAAAGTAGCTAAAATCGTCTTAGGGTTTTATCCCAAAATTCCACACACTAAGCTCTCCCCTAATGACAAAAAATTAGAAAACTATATATAGACTTTGACATCTGACGGCATCACCTTATGCATTGTGACGCCGTCACCTCGCCGCTTTTAGGGTTCCCGGATGACCATCTTGACGCCGTCCCTCTTTAGCTCTTCAAAAATCCATTCTGGCTTATCAAGGCTTGACGCCGTCGGATCATGAACGTGACGCCGTCCCCTTATGATTTAAGCCGTGACGCCCTTGATTTAGTTAAAGCGTGACGCCGTCAGAATTCTCATGCAAACTCACTGGCCCGTCATGAGTAAATTTCACATCCAACTTTTCTTGCCAAGGCATGACGCCGTCCCATGTTAATTGTGACGCCGTCAAGAGTAACTTTTAGCCGATTCTTGAGACTTTGCCGTTTTCTTCACTTTAATGCTCCAAAAACGTCCAAAATGCCTCCTTTTCCAGATTTCTCCTCAAAAGTACCTAAAATGACAAAAGGAACGATTTAGGGCAATATTTGATCAAATAAATACGATTTCGGGCTTAAATGACCCCTTAAAAGCGGTACACTTTTCGCCTCATCACGTAGGCTCGCGCAATTACTTCATTAGCATCATCTAGATAGTTAATGTAAGCCTGTAAAAAAGGATAAATAATACATAAACCTAGTAATCATTAAGTGTTTACACGCCTGTAACTAAGACTCCACTGAGAGAGAATAGATTTTAGCACTCATCTTATACAGCTAAGCATTTAAACGTGTGACAAGTTTTCCTACTATCGGCTTGACCTCTTATCTGCGTCTGTTTTCTATCTGTGTACGTGTTTGCCATTCGCTTATTCGCTTCTCTATTTTATTTACTATTTACTTAATCTACACAATCGTGCCAGTCTCTCAGGCTGAAAACCCTCCTTGCGTTAGATTAGGTCATTAGAATTAACTTAGGATTAAAATACTGATAGATACTTAAGTGTTAACGTTCCACTCTTAGTGTTTAACACTCTACTTACCAATTAGCTACATTGATGGGGTACACTGTTCGTTAGTGTGTGTTATAGGATAATTCGGCTAAATATAAATTTAAAACTTGATAAATATAATCTATTCTAGAACAATATACGCACGCATCAAGTTTTTGGTGCCGCTGCCGGGGAGTGAATTGTTTAACAATTTTGTATCTGTTAATATTTTAATTTAGAATTAACTTAATTAGTTTTTAATTTTTAGTTTTAAATTTACTAACTTTGTTATGTATTTGTTTTCTGTATTCATTGTATTCTTCTGCATATTTATTGTTTTCTTATTCGCGTGATTTTTTTTTTTTTTTTTTTTTTTTTTTTTTGTTTTTTCTGTTTTTCTGCATTACTGTCTGCTGTATTTTGCTGAACTAAACGATACGGCGCATCTATTTATATAGATACGGCGTATTGCGTTTTTATTATTTATACAGCTTATAAAATTAATTAGAAGTACGACGTATCTATCCCCTAGATACGGCGTATTCTGTTTTTAATCAGAACTTCTTGAAACCCTAAAACGCCATAGGGCGCATGAGCTTTTCTCATACGGCGTATTTATTTATTTATTTATTAAAAACAGGTTGAATTTTTAAAATACTTAATACTGCGTATTGATTTATGTCGATACTCCGTATTAATTTGAAAACTTGTAATTCGAAACTTAACGAACGTACGACGTTATAAGCATTAGCGTGTACGACGTATTTAATTTTATATAAGCAAGTTTGAAAATTAATACGTACGGCGCATTGATTCCCATCAATACGGCGTATAGTTTTCTAAAATAAAAGTCTGATAATTTTTAACGAAGTAAACATATGGTGTACCCAGGTTCCTGGATACGGCGTATCGTCTGCAGATATCAGCAACTTTTATTTTTCGTATTCCGATTTCATTGTTAGTTTTCTGTTATTATACTTCTTCAAACCTATCCTACTGATGCTTTTGTCTTGATTTCAGGTAGTGCATGCCCAGGAGTTCTGCAAAAGAGCTTATTAAACCTTTTAGTGAACCTGAACAAGCTCTTCATTCGCTTATGAGACTTTTCAAGACCACAAGCCGTGATTTCTCGAGTTCAGTAGAGCTCGATTATTTCTCTGATAAGGAAGTTAATTTTGAAGAAGAAGCTAAAGAAACAATGACTGACCCAACTATGGAGGAGTACATGACTAAGACCCGTGCTGATTATGGTTCGGGTGTTGCTAGGCCTAAGTTCGACAAAGAGGCCAAGTTTGAATTGAAAGGTCAATTTCTCAAGGAGTTGCGTGAGAACACCTTAAGTGGATTGGAGCATGAAGATGCTAATGAGCATGTGGAAAGGATCCTTGAGATAGCAGACTTGTTCACAACTAAGGATGTGACTATTGACCAACTAATGCTTCGTGTCTTCCCCATTTCACTTACAGGAGCAGCTAACAGGTGGCTGAAGAATGAACCAGCTGGTTCAATTACTGATAGGATCTAAAGACACTCCTTGTGTTGAAGATACTTTGAGTATATATTAACTAGCACGCGGAATTTGCTAGCTAATACTTAGAAGATTGTTTGTGTTTTGAATGAATGTAACAGTAATTGTATGAACACAATGTGTAAAACAACCAAATAGCTTCAATATTATTATCAATACGAGTGATCTTTTGTTTATCACTAGGGTTACAAAAACCTTGAAGCTCTATCAATTAATCGTACACAAACTCTAACCTAGGATCTTCTTTTATAGCATAAGAAGTCCTTTACAAGTAAAACTAATATACGTATCAAACTATAATATTAAGATATACACAATATCTATTCTATATATATCTTCACACGTCTTCTTTATCTTTGTCTTCATCTTATAATCAGTACTAACCATTTGTGCTAACAGTACTAACTGACTTAGTACTGTTACTGTAATCTTTAGCAGTTGTAACTTCATGCTTGACAGTACTAACTATATGCTTGGCAGTACTAACTGTTGGTTTAATTCCCAACAATCCTCCCCTAAACTTATGATTTCTGTGCAAATCATTAAGTTTTTCGAATTAAACTCCAATATAGATGATGGGGGAATTCTTTCAAACACTTATTCAATCTTTAATAACTTCAGAATTTTCTTCACATTTAGAGCTTTGAAGAAATCAAACAGCAAGTACTCCAGCACTTAACTTCATCAGTATCAATCAATCTTTGAATTTACTCTGTATTAATCATCTATTCTTGAACTATATTCTCCTCCCCTAAGTTTCATACTTATCTTGAATCAACAAATCTGAGCTATAAATGATTCAAAACTATTATCCTCCCCTGTTTGGAAGAATTTTCATCATCACTTGAATTAGAACTTTTGAACTTTAACTCTGTGAAGAACTAGAACTCAGCATCCAATGTTATCAGACAATTTGTACAAGTTTCCATCAATTCATTGTATTTTCAAACTACTCTCATCACTTCCAGGTGTGTAACCTCCTGAGAGAGGTGAATCATAGAGTATAAAAGTTGTTTCAAAGCAAGTTTGAACTAGCAGTACAAACTGTTTAGCAAAAATTTTCAATGAGCAGTAGAAACTCAATGTGGACTTGAAAACATTTTTGCCCACTTATAGTTTTTAGCAAACTATCAGCTATCAACGGATTTGATGTGTCTTTACCAATAGCCGTTTGCTTTGGACTAGCCAACTCTTTGCTGTGAAGTATGGTGAGTTGATTACCATATAGTTTTTGGTAAACTATCAACCATAAACGGATTTGATTAGTCTTTACCAGAAACCGTTTGCTCTGGACTAGTTGGTTCTTGATGTGGGTTAGACATGGTGAACCAATTACCATTTGTTGTGTGCTAAGATCACATAGTTTACTTTCCAAAGAACCATACTTTCCAAATCACAAACTTCTTAACCCATTTACTTATTCAACCTGCAAGTATTAGTCCAAAACCAAAGAAAATACAATATGTTTTCTTTTCGACAGTTATCAGAAGTGACTAACATATATAAGCAGTACCAAAATTGAACAAACAGTACAAACTATACATAGCAGACACAACTAGCAGTACAAAATCCTTTTTGTTACAAAAACACTTAGGCATCGAATTTTCAAGGGTTAAGCATTCCAATACCTGTTACCAAGTACTGAAACCTTTTTACATCAAAACCTTTAGTTAATAAGTCAGCAAAGTTGTCATCAGTATGAATTTTGACAACTTGGACTAACTTCTTTTCATTACAATCTCTTATAAAGTGATGTCTAATTTCAATGTGTTTAGTTTTTGAATGTTGAATTGGATTTTTAATGATACACATTGTACTGCTATTGTCTATGTAGATAATTATGTTTAATAAATTGTACCCATAATCAAGTAACTGATTCTGAATCCAAAGAACTTGAGCACAACAACTAGCAGCAGCCACATATTCAGCTTCTGTTGTAGAAGTGGCCACCATAGTTTGCTTTTTGCACTGCCATGAGATAAGTCTGCATCCCAAAAACTGACAACCACCAGTTGTAGACTTTCTATCCATACTAGCACCAGCATAATCACTGTCTGAAAATGCCATCAACTCAAATGGAGACTCTTTAGGATACCACATACCTAAATTAGGTTGGCCTTTAAGATACCTAAAGATCCTTTTCACTGTAGTCAAATGAGACACCTTTGGATTCACTTGAAATCTTGCACAAACATAGACTACAAACATAATATCAGGTCTTGATGATGTAAGATACATCAAAGAGCCAATCATAGACCTGTATTGGTGCACATCCACAGCTTCACACTTTGATCTTTCAAAAGTAAATGTGTCTCTTTATCAGCAGGTGTGCTAGCAACTTTGGCATCTGTGAATTGAAATTTCCTCAATATTTCAGCTACATATTTATCTTGAGAGATAAATATTCCATCTGGTTTCTTCTTTACTTGAAGTCCTAGAAAGAAAGTAAGCTCACCCATAGAGCTCATCTGAAATTGATCTTTCATTAGCTTTTCAAACTCTTTGCACATTTCCTTCTTGGTAGAACCAAAGATGATATCATCTACATATACTTGAACCAGTAGTATATCACCCTTGTTCTTCTTGATAAAAAGAGTCAGATCAATCTTTCCCCTATGGAACCCATTCTGCAGAAGATAAGTAGCCAGAGTCCCATACCAAGCTCTTGGAGCTTGATGCAAGCCATAGAGGGCTTTTACCACCTTATACACTTTGTCAGGATGATCTGGGTCTATGAAATCTGGAGGTTGAGAAACATATACCTCCTCATCAATTATACCATACAGAAAGGCACTCTTCACATCCATCTGGTAAACCATGAAACCCATAAATGAAGCATAAGCTAGAAAAAGCCTTATTGCTTCAATCCTGGGAACAGGAGCAAAAACCTCCTCATAATCAATCCCCTCTTCCTTAGTATAGCCTTAAGCTACAAGTCTTGCTTTGTTCTTTATCACTATACCTCTTTCATCCTTCTTGTTCCTGAACACCCACTTAGTACCAATCACTCTTATGCCCTTTGGAAAATCAACCAGAACCCAAACTTTCTGAATCTTGAATTGAAGCAGTTCTTCTTGCATTGCTTCAACCTAACTTGAGTCCTCCAATGCCTTGAGCACATTCTTTGGTTCTATCTATGATAGGAAGCATACAAACAAACATTCATTCTCATCTTCATGGTGTTTTTCTTCATACACAACACTTAAAAAACCATGATGATCTGGATCTTGTGTTTGTCTTCTAGTCTTCACACCAGATTGTACATAACCAATCACATTAGAAAGTGGATGATTCTTGTGAACTGTAGTATGGGGAGTAGAAGGAACTTCATAATTCATTGGCATGTTGTGCAGACCAGCTCCAAACATATCAAAAGAATCCATTTGTGGAGCAGTAGTAGAACTTGAACCAGCAGTAGGAATATTTTTCCCAGCAGTAGAATCTTCTGGCTCAACAGTACTAACTCCATTTGGCTCAGCAGTACTAATTCCATTTGTACTGCTTTCGAGAACTTCTGTTTCTTTATCATCTTTTCAATTGTTTTCACAAGCATTCTTCTCTTTAGCATCATCCTCAGAAGAAGAAACACACAATGGAATATCTTACAAAAGTGGCATCAAGATATGATCTTCATCATCTTCTTCTGAACCTGCATCATGGTTAGTATTTGTACCTGTAACAGGCACATAATTCATAGATTCTGAAAGCATATCAAGATCAAACAACCAATCTGGACCACCACCTGCAACATTTGGTATATTCTCTTGAAACTCAATGTGCAGATTTTCCTCTACATGCCTGGTGCTCTTATTATACACCCTAAAAGCCTTACTATGCAAAGAATAACCAACATAGAAACCCTCATCAGATTTCCCATCAAACTTTCCTAATTGGTCTTTGGTATTAAGAATAGTGACATGGCAACCAAAAGGTCTCATGAAGCTCAAGGCAGGGGTTCTACCTCTAAAAAGCTCATAAGCAGTCTTATTATGAGGTTGCACCACTAGAACCCTATTCTGAACATAACAAGCAGTACTAACTGCTTCAGCCCAAAATGAAATAGGTAACTTAGAGTCAGCTAACATTGTCCTAGCAACCTCTATTAAGGTCCTATTCTTCCTTTCAGCTACTCCATTTTGCTGTGGGGTTCTAGCTACACTAAATTCCCTTTTAATACCTTTTTCTTTGCAAAATTCATCCATAACTCTGTTTTTAAATTCTATTCCATTATCACATCTGATTATCTTAACTCTCTTATCAGCTAGGTTTTCTACCTCAACTATAAATGACTTAAGGATCTCACTAGTTTCATCCTTAGTTCTCAAAAAGAAAACCCATGTAAACCTGGAATAATCATCAGTAATAACCAGACAATATCTTTTATGATTCAAGCTATTCACAGAGGTAGGACCAAACAAGTCCATATGAAGCATGTATAAAGCTTGATTGTTTGAGTTATGAATCTTTGGCTTACAAGAAGCTCTGTGTTGCTTACCTTTAAGGCAAGAAACACAGGTTTGATCATTTTAAAAAATTTTGTTAGGTAAACCTCTTACCAAACCATTTTTAGCAATCTTGTTGATGGTTTTGAAATTTACATGACCAATCCTTCTGTGCCACAATATTGACTCATCCAATGTGGCTTTTGCAACAAGGCAAGTAAGACCCTCTTTAGGAACAAGCTTATTCATCTCAACACTGTATGTGTTACCCTTTCTGGGGATTTTAAGCAATACTTGATTTTCATCAGGTAGCTTGAAATCAGGAGAAAGAATAAGACAATCAGTATCAGTGAAAAGAACCTTGTTCTTCTTATCACAAATCTGTGACACACTAAAGAGGTTGTACTTAAGCTCTGGTACAAAATATACATTTTCAAAGTCAAGATTACCAGTTTTAATAATACCTTTACCAGTAACCCTACCACTAATACTACCTCCAAAGATAACAGGTCCTCCATCCAAAGGTGTAAACTCTGAAAGGTATGACATATTACCAGTCATGTGCCTTGAACATCCACTATCTGAGTATCCTCTATCTTCTCCATCTTTTATTGGATGTTCCTGCACACAAAATAAAGGTTTTAGTTCCTTTTGGGGACCCAAGCCATCACTGACTTGGATCTGCTTCATGCATCAATATAATTATATCTATTTAAAGTCATTGATGCACCATTGGGTTTGGTAGGTTTCCATACCCAACGTGCTGAGGCCTTCACAGCATTGCCCCATTGACCCTTAACACTCATATGCCTAGCAATAGGAATTGATGGCCTAGCAGTAGTAACTGCTAGCCTAGCAGTTGGAACTGCTGGTTTAACTTTAGGCACCCATTTTTGATTATTCAAAGATGTTTTCTTGTAAAAGGGCCTGTTAACTGTTTGTGCATGATTTGAAAATAATTTTGCACTTGAAACAGTTCATTTGTTATTAAACCACTTGTTTTGTCTAGCAGTATAAACTGATTTAATGCCAGACTTCAACATGACTGCTCTGGGTGTCATCTTATGATTCACATTAGGGTTAGTCAATCTAGTGGGACTGTTTTGATTTACCCTAGCATTGGTATTCCCATACACCCTTGAATTCCCAAAAACCTTCTTTTTCCATGGGTTTGAGTCACAATATGCAGCTAAATGATCAAAATTACCACACACAAAGCATACTTTATTCTGCATAACAAACTCATCACCAAGTTTTTGAGATTTTAAGTTCTTCCAGTTCCTTTGATTTCCCCTAGGAACTGAAGATCTATGTGTAGACCTATATATCTCAGCATATCTAACATTTTTCCTAACTGGTTTTATATTTTCATTCTTGACCAATTTAGGAACATGTTTCACTTCTACCTTAACAACATCAGGTTTAACCTTAACCTGATCATCCTCATCTTCAGATGTCCAATCCTCTATGGTTGGTGCATCTGAGTCCCTACCCGAGGACACCTTATCCTCAGAAAGTGATGTCTCACTTGCACTCACAAAAGAATCCTCAGCCTTAACAAATTGAGTAGGATTCTCATTGGTTTTAGGACCATATCCAGGAAACTCAATGTCCTTAAATTCTTCTAATCCTATATGAGCTAATTCAATTCCTAGAGGTACAAACATTACTCTATTGGGGAGTGCAACTGACTTATATCCTAGACCAGATTTTGCTTTATGAACTACTTGACTCTCTATCAGTTTCTGAACTCCTTTAGATGTATACTCAAGAGTGTCAACACTTAACTGGATGTTTTCTTTTTCTTTCTTAAGCTTCTCTAGTTCATATACAAGCCCACTCATCTTATCATCTCTCAGTTGCAAGTCTCTTTTTAAAACAACAATATCATCAGTAAAGTTTGCTTCATTCTTTCTATAAAAAATAAGTTGTTCTTCTAAAACAGCTATTCCTCTTTTATGATTAGAAATACTAAAGTTTACTTCATTAAAATCTATCCTAAGATTATCATATTGAATTTTAAGAGACTCATAATCTTTCAAAGCTTGACAAGAATTTGAACATTTTATAACTTCATGTACCTCTGAGTCAGAGAAGGCCATCAATCCCAAGTTGGCTGGTTCCTCCTCTTCATCCATGAAGCTCCAGTCAAAGCCAACTCAATCAACAGCTACCATTGCTTTGGAAGAAGTCTCTTCCATATTCACTGTTCTCCTATTACCCTGCTGACTTCTATACCCTTTAGCCTTGTTATCCTGTTGTCTTGGGCTTCTACACTCTCTGGCAAAATGTCCCATTTTGTGACAATTATAACACTCTAACTTGGACTTGTCATAGCTAGCAACATCTCCTCCATTGAGAGTAAGCTTCTTTCCAGTCCTTTGAAAGTACCTCTTTGCCCTAATACTTAACAAGGCCATTTGTAACACCCCACTAAAGCGGAAACACGGGATGTAACGAGTAAAGGCACAAGCATAAGATAATAGAACATGCCATCATTAATTAAATCAAATAGTACAAAATTACAACATTGTTTTGGCCGACATCGGCAAATAAAAATAAGTTTGAATTCTTGAAAGATATTTTCCTGACAAATTAATGAAAGCAAAGATGACATGTGAAGACCCTTTATGCAAATTCCTTCATAAAAATGCTTACTGACGATCACCTGAAATGCATGAGAAAACGGGTCAACTATGAAAATAGTTGGTGATTACACAAGTTTTATATAATAAGAAAATCTTTATCTTTAGAGAAAGTCTTCATGGCAAACATCCTGTCAACTCATCCTGTTATAAGTCCCGCCCATACAAGACTTGTAACATACGAGTTCACATACATTTCCACAATAAAAATAAGTCCAAAGTCTATGAGAAAAAGTCTACAAGGAAAAGATAATGTCAAACCACTCAGTTACATGTCCCGCCCATACAAGACTTGTAACCTGTGTTTTCACAAACCATTGCATAGAAGATTGTACATTTTATAGTCAAGCACATATGGTTAACAAGTTCACATTAAAAGCACCATGTATATAATAAATCAAGGACGCTCCGTCGACAGGGGAGACTTTATATTGCCGCTCCGTTCACATAGGGAGACTTTATATTACCGCTCCGTTCACATAGGGAGACTTTATATTGTCGCTCCGTTCACATAGGGAGACATTGTATTTAGTGCGTACAACACATTAAGTTCAAAAGAAGTCATATGTTCATAATTAGGTTCACGAGTTAAAGTTGAGTTCAAAAGTTCAAGTCAAGTTCAGGAGTTCAAAACAAGTTATAAGGTCAAGACAAGTCAAAAGGGTTCAAAATAAGTTAAAGGGTTCAAACCAAGTCATACAAGTTCAAAATAGTCCAAGAGTTCAAAATCAAGTCAAAAGGTTCGAATAATAGTGTTCGATCATAAAATAATAATCAATTTAGTTCAATTATAAATCATGCATTCCACCCCAAAAATATAGTGAAAAACAGTAAAAGAGGGGTTGTGATTTGATTTGTCGTTTTAACTATATTTATTTTTCCAAGGAAAAATACAACGAATGTATTTTCCCCGGGTCGTAGTCCCAACGAAGGTTGAAGTCGAGTTGTCGTAACGGTGTCGAATTTGTGAAGTGAATTGTGAATAAGAGAGATATTTGGGGTTTTTAAACTACGTATATGAGATAATAAGTAAAAAAAATTACTAAAGCTAAGGGTACAAGCAATCAAAGAATATGAATTCTAAAACGCAAATTTAAACCTAAAAACGTACGTTACGAACTGTAAAAACGTATTTAAAAAGTGAAATCCTAAATTATAAGTCCTAAAATTGAAAAATTAATTTTCCTAAATGCTAAATATTAAAAGAGAATTTTAGAAAAAAAAAACAATATATTTTTTTGATTTTTATTTTATTTTTTATGAATTTAAAACTAAAAGATACTAATTAAATGATTTAAAAATAGTAAATGATTTTGGAAAAATATGAAAATTTACAGAAAAATCTAAAATGATATTTAGAATCTAAGAAAAATGAAATTGGAACTTTTGTGAACCCTACGGTGATCACCCGCGGTCTTGAGGTCAAAATTGGCATGTTTCAAGGCCCAGTATGCCTTATGCTCGAGCTCGATGGGCAGATGACAAGCCTTTCCGTAAACCAGCTTGTAAGGAGTACACCCGATGGGTGTCTTGTAAGCTGTTCGGAAGGCCCATAAAGCATCATCCAATTTGTCAGCCCACGAGGCTCGGTTTTCACCAACGGTTCTTTCAAGGATACGTTTCAATCCACGATTCGAAACCTCGACTTGACCGCTTGTTTGCGGGTGATACGCGGTAGAAAGTCGGTGGGTAACACCATACTTGAGCATAACTTTAGCAAATTGATCATTGCAAAAGTGGGTACCGCGATCACTGATTATAGCTCGAGGAGTTCCGAATCGGGAGAAGAGATTTTTCAAGAACTTAACAACAACTCGGGCGTCATTAGTGGGGAGCGCTTTTGCTTTAACCCATTTGGACAAGTAGTCGACAGTCACGAGTATATACTTATTCCCTCGTGAAGACGGGAATGGCCCCATGAAATCGATGCCCTACATGTCAAAAATCTCGCAGACTTGAATTGCATTTTGAGGCATTTCGTCTTTTTGCGAGATTTTTCCTTGACGTTGGCAAGAGTCACAAGAATTTACCAAGTCGTGGGCATCGCGGTAGATTGTCGGCCAATAGAACCCAGAATCAAAGACTTTTTTAGCGGTGTAGCTGGCACCATGATGTCCCCCCTTGGGTCCATTATGGCAAGCCGTGAGGATGTCAGCGGCTTCTTGGCCATGCACACACCGTCTAATCACTTGATCGGCACATATTCTGAACAAATAGGGGTCGTCCCAGAAATAATGCTTAACATCTTTGAAAAATTTCTTTTTCTGTTGGGACGACATCCCTTTTACCACAAAATTCCCCGCATGGTAATTTGCATAGTCGGCAAACCATGGGGTACTCGGATCATCCTTTAAAGATACCATCCCAAGTGTCTCAAGAGGAAATGTTTCGGTAATTTCCTTGTTCTCGAGATTAATTTGATGGGGATTTTCAAGTCTGGATAAGTGATCAGCGGCTAGATTCTCTGCTCCTTTTTTTTTTTTTATCACGAATGATAATATCAAATTCTTGGAGCAGAAGAATCCACCGAAGTAATCTCTGCTTAGCATCTTGCTTTGCTAAGAGATACTTGAGAGCAGAATGGTCCGTATACACTATGCTTTTGGATAAGACAAGATATGGTCTAAATTTCTCAAAAGCGTAGACGACGGCCAACAACTCTTTCTCGGTTGTAGTATAGTGAGATTGAGCATCGGTCATTGTCTTGCTAGCATAGTGTATAATGGTAAGTATTCCCGCCTGTCACGCGGGTGACCCGGGTTCGATCCCCGGCAGCGGCGCCATTTAATTGATTTGTCGTTTTAAGTAAATTTATTTTTCCAAGGAAAAATACAACGAATGTATTTTCCCCGGGTCGTAGTCACAACGAAGGTTGAAGTCGAGTTGTCGTAACGGTGTCGAATTTGTGAAGTGAATTGTGAATAAGAGAGATATTTGGGGTTTTTAAACTACGTATATGAGATAATAAGTAAAAAAAATTACTAAAGCTAAGGGTACAAACAATCAAAGCATATGAATTCTAAAACGCAAATTTAAACCTAAAAATGTACGTTACGAATTGTAAAAACGTATTTAAAAAGTGAAATCCTAAATTATAAGTCCTAAAATTGTAAAATTAATTTTCCTAAATGCTAAATATTAAAAGAAAATTTCAGAAAAGAAAAAAAAAGAATTATATTTTTTTGATTTTTATTTAATTTTTTATGAATTAAAAACTAAAAGAAACTAATTAAATGATTTAAAAATAGTAAATGATTTTGGAAAAATATGAAAATTTACAGAAAAATCTAAGATGATATTTAGAATCTAAGAAAAATGAAATTGGAACTTTTCTGAACCCTAGTAAGCAGTTTGGATCAAAGGCTGTTTTAAAATAAGCACTTAAAATTAGCACTTCAATTCCAAAATTCCCCAAAAGCTCAACAACGGATAAACACTCTAATTTCAGATTAAAACAATTGATTAAGACTAAATAAGCTTATAGAATAAGCAATTAAGCAGTTGCACAGTTACAAAATTAAGGCAAAAACAATGAGTGAACAGCCCACTTTAAGCTGTTCAATAAGCTAGATAAGAGCTGATTGGGGGCAACCAAAAGCAAAACCTTAAAGCTTATACCAGAGGCTGCTTATAAACTCAAAATGCCCAATTTTAAAAACCAATTGCTTGTTCAATTAAGCCATAGAACAGATGAACATAAAACACAAAAACTGTTGCAGCTCAGAACAGTCTTAATGGAGCTTCTTGCAGACTGAGAATGAGCTATCTAATAAGCTATAAGGTGAATTCCAAGTTCAGAAACTTAAATCTAGCACTACTAACTACTGGCAAACCAATAGTCAAACACTGAGAACAAGTGAATAAGCAGATTAAGTCCAAATGAAAAGCTAAGACAAGCAAGAATTTGTGAAGGTCTGCACACAAATCCTGATGCAGCAGAGTAGGCTTTTGCACTTAAATCTCTTCAAAACTTAATGGAACTGAACCATCCTTTCCAGTCTTTCTTTAAACACTGTAACGCCCCGTACCCGTTTAGACTAAAATTTAAAAACTTTTGACGCGGAAACGTTTGACTAAAACGGACTCATACAAATTCTTCATTTAAATGACCATAAACTATAACATTTAACCCTTTAAAATACTTGCAAGAACATATACTCGAAAACCCTTCAAAACATTTCACAATATTTTATAACACAACTAACAACCCTTCTGTAACCGACGATACGCCGTATCCCAAAAAGGGATACGCCGTATCAAAACTGATAGACCATGCGCCGTATCAACCTGAAGTGATACGCCGTATCACCTTAAACCTCTGATACGCCGCATCTGATATATTAGATACGCCGCATCACCTTAAACTTCTGATACGTCGCATCTAGTATATTAGATACGCCGCATCGACCAATTTAGACAGAACATCAGCAGGAAAACCTGCATATACTCAACTCACCACCCAAGCCACTTTGACACCTCAAATACAACACTATAACTTGTATCAAAACACTCACTTTACATTCAAAACCATATCAAACTATAATACACGGCAATTGACCCGTTAGACTCCAAAATGGGTACAAACACGCTTAAATCCAAACGCTCCTTTAAACATTCACTACAAACACTTAAAACACACTTGACGACTCGTTAGACCCCCAAACCGTTACCCGACTTTGACACACTTTATACGACTCATAAAATAGACTCTCGGGGTACAACTTTGACTCGAGCTCGGTATTCTACCTAGCTCCTAATGCTTGTTATCTTCCAAATCCATTCCAAACTCTTATGCTACACTCCAAGCCTTCCATTCCGCCGCACTTAAGCCTACAAAAACATTGACAACTAAAGAATAAGCTTACGCTTAGTAAGTAACCCATCATAAAACATATATCACACACATACTTTCACATAAGCATCATAATCACATAAAAACCTCTAAACTACCACATACCACTCATATCATATCCGACTTCATAACGTAATCACATCCATTCATCATAACCATAATCACAACATACCTTAACTAGTCCAAAGCCGATAACTAACATACTCTTATCCAAGATCACTAGCCATCCATCCTTAGCTTACAACCATACTAACCCAACTCCTATGCTCTTACACAATCACAATACATACATGATAAATACATACATAACACATGCTTTAGGGAGAGTTACTTACCTTCAATCCAAGCTAAGCTACTAACATAAATCCCACCAACAACATCTTCATATCATCATCATCAATCTTCTACAACATATCAAACCCTAATAACATCACAATTAATAATATAACAAGGGTTAACAAAACCCATCAAATACACTCATTTTCTAAACCATATCATCATATGATCATATCTTGATCATATGATGAAAACCCACTTACTCATAATCTTTAACTTACACCCATTATAAAACATTCCTTAATTACTATAACCTCTTAATTATCTTGAAACCATCATTTACCTCACTTATCCCAAATTAGGGTTTATAAACCCTAATTCGTAATTCATCAATTAACACTAATTAAACATCATACCTTATGAAGAATCAAGCTTAGAGAATTGTTCCATGAATTGGAACACTTAACCATCTCTAAATCATCATCCTAAGCTCCATCTTCTTCCCTCTCTTCTCTCTATCTCGACATCACAGGAACACACAAGAATTGTGTGGAGATCTCTAGAACCTAACATATATAAACTAGCTGAGAGGGCATTTCTGTCATTTCTATCCATTTTAGGTCGATGCGCCGCATCTATCTTTTAGATGCGCCGCATCTCCTGATGCTTCGTATTTACATTTCTGATGCTCCGCATCTAAGCCTCACTTAAAAGACTCAACTACATATTCTTATTCAAACATACTTAGGCTCGGGTCAACTTCATCTAGGCTGGGGCCTATTTGTAACCGGGATACGGGTCTAACTATAAACACTGAAATGAACTTAAATATACCAAATATCACCACCAAATCAAGCTCAGCTTATAGGAGCTTATACGGGCAGTTTTAACTTCCAATTTTTGCACTAACACACTCAAATCCTCAAAAGTGCTCGAAACTACTTAAAATCTGTCAACTAAAGATTATCTATACTAACTTAAGCTTAACCAAAACTCATCTTAAAGCAAATGAACAGTAACAATAGCTTATGACCAAACACTGTTAATGTGCCAAACATCCTATAAAAACTGTTTCTGCTATTTTTAAGTATAACTTCCAATTTAAACTTATGAAACTGATTAAATCTGATTATCTAACTAATATTTTATCTGAATAAGCAATCTACAATATCTCACTAAGCTATGATTAAGCTAAACCTATTAGACTGATATTAAGCTATTTATGACTATTGAGATCAAAATGAGATTAAAATACTAACTACTACTGATATATAAGCACAATATGATCAACTAACATAACTCAGAAAAAGCTATAAATAATCTAAAATTAAGCAGTAGCATAGTATAGCATAGAAATGAGATTCAAATTAAACTTACAAGTAGTGCTTATGGTGAAATAGACCTGATCCAAACAACTATACCCAGGCTTGTTCTATTAAGCCAAAAATACCCAAATAAGCTTATCAGACAACTTATTCCCTCCAGCTTATTGGAATAGAGGATGTTGACTTTTGTTGACTTTTTTGTACTTTTTGAGACTAAAACAGATTGATCCTTAACTAAAGGCTCACAATAAGCTGATCAGCTTATATGAGCTTCTACTAATAAGAAAACAGCTTATTGAAGCTGAGATTTAAGAATTGAAACTTATTTTTGGATTTTCTTTGGTTATTTTCTGATTTAAACAATTATGATGAAAGTAGATGATCAGAAGCTTAAACTAAGCTGAAAATAGCTTATAAAACAGCAAGAGAGCTTATACTAACAACTGAAAATGGAAATGGGATTCAATAAGTAATACGGATTAAAATATAAAACTGAAATTTCATTAACACAAGCTTGATTACACTATGAAAACTTGAAAATAAAATTCAGAAACTAAACTAACAGCATAACATTAACTAAAAAATTACATTTCAATGAAGAAGGATGATCCCTCTATTTATAGCCGAGGGGTGAAGGTTCTAGGCTGTCCATGTCACCAATCCGTGCCTATTTGTGCTTCTTTGAATCGTTTCTAGCCTTTTGATTATATCTTGGACAATACTCTTGCAATAACAGCCCTTGGATCAAACTTCCACGTCCCATCAGCCAATCACAAGCCTCCATTCTACTGGGATTGCTGACATGTCAGTCTGACATGTCAGATACTCCTTCTAGAATCGAGTGCAAGTACGGAATTTCCCTTAATCTCGGTAATTTTTGGGTTGAGTAAATTAGGGTTCATGGGAGCTGGGTAATTGGGGGTAAAGGTAAACGCGGGTGTGTTATATTTTTTTATATTTGTTTGACCGAGTGGGTGATGGGTCGGGTATGGGTTACGGGTTGTGGGTTATAAAAGGTGGGCTGGGAATGTGGACTTGGGTTTGGTAATGGGCTTGAATTGGATTTAATAAATCCAGATTTGTTAAAAGTATTTTAAGGTTATAGGTTTAGACAAGGACTAAAGGTGTAAAATATGAGATTATAGGGACTAATTCTGCCATTATTCAAATTTGATCCAAGGGCTTGTCTTGTCATTCGTTGATTCTTCAAGGACTTGTTTGAGTATAAACATTAACCATTTGCTTCCCAGCTCCGGCTTTTGACAATTTTCCAAATCTCGTGCTTGTTTTCTCGGTTTTTGCTTGATTTTGTCCCTATTTCATGATATCCGTACCTGCATAGAAACAAACACAAAAACACAATATCTTTGGCATTTATGGTTAGTTTTTGGTTGTTTTGGTCTTAATTTGGTAAATAAAAGGTATGTGAATAAGCACATACCATGATTACTCACCAGTAACGAAGTAGTGATGGTGATCGGAATATAAGTACGACGGAAAAACCGCGAAACCACTAAGGACCTATATAGAAAATATAATATGTCATAGGCTCGGGGAAATATTAAGTAGCACTTTTACTTAGGTTTTATTTGGTATCTTATAAGAAGTCATGGGTAAAAAATGGTGTTTATAAAAGCTTATATGGTTTAAAATGCAAAGCTGATGGAAATTTTATAAAATTGCCGCACTAATCGGGTTGCCATTTCTAAACTGTGAAGGCTAAAATTATGAACTTTATATGCTTAGAAAGGTATGACTCTGTACTATATGAAAATCAAGGCCTCACTTAACTAAGAACTTCAGAACATGGGTGAAATTACCAATTTACCCCTGTGTCTCTATGAAGTTACTTCCAGCATCAAATTATGTTTAGCAAAATGAGCATATCTTTTTATCTACAGGTCTAATTGACACAAGGCCAATGGAAAAGTTTTCTACAGGTCTTATCTCCAACTTTCATGTTTTTACCAACCTAGGGTTCTGTGCAATATTTTAGAGTAAATAGCCTATCAAATCTGACATGCAATCCTGGACAAGTTTTAGTGTGGATTTTCTCTAAAAATCTCCATGATGAATTAAGATGTAAGGTTTTTGGGGAAATGATTTCCATCATCACTATCATTTTATAAGCTAAAGAACTCTAAAAGTCCAGGAGCATCAAAATTATTTTGTAGATCTAATAAGTTTTATTAACAAAACATATGGAAACATCATCAAAACTCATATGAATCCATCCAACTCTTGCATTTAACAACCCAATCAAACCTAACCAATTATCAAACACCCTATTTCCTATAAGATCTTGAATCAAACCATCTAAAATAACACATGAAAGATTTGTTTGCTTAGTCTAGAAAAATCTTTAATAAACATTAGAAAAGCTAGGATTTGAGATGGAATAAATTGGGGAAACTTACTAATATACAAGGATCTTCAAGTCTAGAACTAATGTAGTTAGGGAAAAAAAAATTCAAGGGTGTTCTTGGCCTCTAAAACCCACGACATCAGCAGAAACCAAAGGGAGAAATGCAGATTTTTTTGAGAGAGAGTTTATGAGATTTGCATGTATGGAGAAAATGATGGGATTTCTTGATATTGAAAAGAAATAATGAGGAGTGTTGGAGTATCTAAAGGGAGGGGGGGGGGGCGGTTTTTGTAGGTTCCAAGATGTATTTTCTTTTATTATCTAGTAAAAATACATTATATGCATGTTTTGCACAAGTATCATAAGTCACGGAGTGAGTTTGAAGGCCAACGGGGCTAAACCGGTAACGTTTTATGCATAGTTTGTGAACATAAATGTCATGAAGATAATATTTTCATAAGGATGTCATATTTAACTTAAAATGACCTAATTTGATGTTTCATAAATTTCCCGAGCCTTTCAGAGTGTTATAATGTCTTTAAATTTTAAACCGCGAGCCGAAAACGCGTAGAACGTAAAAGTGCACAGTTTACGTAATAATGGAAAAATAACAATATGACTTTTGAAATATGTATAAAGTGAAATAAAAATGCCTAAAACATGTACACTGAGCACAGTGTAGGGTCGGTTCCATTCAATTATTCATTTAACGATGTACGCGAGCTAACCTCACAAGTTACTCTTAAAAGTCAATATCCGCGAAATTAAATAATAAGTGAAAGAAAGTGGTTAAATAATGACCTGGAAAATATGAATTGTTACACCATTTGCCACTTCAAGTCCATTGCATCCAAGTCATCTTCATCAATTTGAAGCAGGTCTTCATTGTAAATATGAGACCTATTGGATTGCTCAGATACAAAGGCATATATAGTTTCATCACTCAAGCTAGCAGTACCAGTTTTTACACTAGCAGTACTAACTTTAGGGGTAGCAGTACAAACTACTTCATCATCCTCAGGACTGCTTTTGCTAGAAGATGACAAAAATGGTATGTTTCCAGAACTAGAACTGGTATTTCCTGTCTTCTTCACCTTTGGTTCAACAATCTTAAGATTGTTGTACAATTCATTGAGTGTCATCTTTTCTAATTCAGGCTTGTTCCTCCAGACAATAACATGAGTGTTCCAATCAGCAGACAAACTATTTAGAAACTTTAAGTTTAGGTCTTCCTGTGGAATCACAATCTTCAAACCAGCAAGCTGACTCACAATTCTCTGTAGCCTATTAAAGACTTGATCAAGAGTTTCAGTGCTTGTGGCACTAAAATTCTCATAGCTCTGCTTCAGTAGAGTTCTCTGTGCCTTCTTTGTGGCTTCATTACCACCAAATCTCTCTACAATAGCTGCAAAAAGAGTCTTTGCAGTCTCATAGTGACTAAAGTTCAACACCTGATCATTAGGAATTGCCATGAGTAACAAATTCCAGACCTTTTGATCATTTTTCTTATTGATCCTCTCATCATTAGTGACTGGTTCAGTGTTGAGCTTTGTGGTCTTGGAGCCATCAGCAAGTGTTTCTTCAGAAGTTATTGGTTTGAAGGAATCACCATTGATAATGATATCCCATAGTGCATAGTCTTGCACCATGAAATATTGCTCAATTCTGAGCCTCCATAAATCATATTCGTTTTGTTTTAGCATGGGGAGTTTGGCAAGGATTGAGGTTTGTGGTGTTTCCATGTCCATCTTCTTGGTTGCAAGAGATTAAGTACTTCTGGATCTTCTAATTCAAAGTATCAGAACCTGGCTCAGATACCACTTGATAGGATCTAAACACACTCCTTGTGTTGAAGATACTTTGAGTATATATTAACTAGCACACGGAATTTGCTAGCTAATACTTAGAAGATTGTTTGTGTTATGAATGAATGTAACAGTAATTGTATGAACACAATGTGTAAAACAACCAAATAGCTTCAATATTATTATCAATACGAGTGATCTTTTGTTTATCACTAGGGTTACAAAAACCTTGAAGCTCTATCAATTAATCGTACACAAACTCTAACCTAGGATCTTCTTTTATAGCACAAGAAGTCCTTTACAAGTAAAACTAATATACGTATCAAACTATAATATTAAGATATACACAATATCTATTCTATATATATCTTCACACGTCTTCTTTATCTTTGTCTTAATCTTATAATCAGTACTAACCATCTGTGCTAGCAGTACTAACTGACTTAGTACTGTTAGTGTAATCTTCAGCAGTTGTAACTTCATGCTTGATAGTACTAACTATATGCTTGGCAGTACTAACTGTTGGTTTAATTCCCAACAATTACTGAGTGGGAAGACTTGAAGAAGTATTGCCCACCTGCTCGTACTGCTAAGAAGATGGAGGCCATCAATAATTTCAAACAAGATCCCGATGAAACTCTTTATCAGGCTTGGGAGCGATTCAAAGATTTATTATTGAAATGTCCTCAACATTATTTGACTACTATGCAGGAGGTTATTTTGTTTTACCAGGGTTTGGATGTGCCTACTCGACAGATTTTGGATTCTAAGGGAGCTGTACCTCAGATGAGTGCAGTTAATGCTAGGAAAGCCATCCAAGAAATGGCTGATCATTCTCAGAAGTGGCACGATGGAACCTCTACTAGAACTAAAAGCAGTGATACTTCTGATGGATATGCTGCTATTCAAGCTCAATTGAATAAACTTAGTAGAGATTTCAAGAAGGTTGATGAGAAAGTATATGCAGCTCAGGTTGGTTGTGAATTATGCAATGGACCTCACTACACTAAAGATTGTCCATCCAAGAAGGAAGGAGAAACACTTGAAGAAGCATACTACACTCAGTTTGGACAACCATTTCAACCATCAGGAAGGTTTAGAGCTGCTGCTCCAGGATACTACCAAAGGGAAAACGAGAATCCGTCATATCAAGAGAGAAGACAAACTTTGGAACAATCTATGAAGCAAATGATGGCTGAAGCTGCTAAAAGACATGAAGAAAACGCTGCTTTGATCAAAGAAATCCGTTCTTCAACCGATGCTTCCATCAGAAATCAAGGAGCTTCGATCAAGGCACTAGAACTTCAAATCGGTCAGATAAGAAAGGTACTTCAAGAAAGGGGATTTGGAAGTCTACCAAGCTCAACCGAAACCAACCCAAGAGATCATGTCAATGCAATCACCACTACTGAAAAAATTTCACCTTATGTACCTTTTCCTGGAAGACTATTAGGTGCTGCTGATGCTGAGAAGCCGAAATTCTTCTTTAACTCTTCAATCAGTTTAAGAAGATTGCTTAAGGAAAACTCCAGGATTGAGGAAGAGATCAAGTCTACTATGAAAACGCAGTGCTCTGCAACTGATTACAATGCCTTGCCTCATAAGGAGAAAGATCTAGGGAGTTTTACTTTGCCTTGTAACATTAATGATATGTCTTTCAATAAAGCCTTAGCTGATTTAGGAGCTCGCATTAGTGTCATGCCTTATAAGACCTTCACAACCTTAGGGTTAGGAAAACTAGCTCCCACTAAGCTACTTATTGAATTGGCTGATAAAACTGTGAAACGTCCCGAGGGTATAGCAGAAAATGTTCTAGTTAAGATCGAGAAATTTGTCTTTCCCATAGACTTCGTTGTACTAGATATGCCTGAGGATATCAAAATTCCATTGATCCTTGGAAGAAAATTCTTGTCTACTACTCATGCTAAAATTGATGTCTTTAAAAGAAAAATATCTTTAAGAGTAGGGGATGACAATTAGTCTATAAGTCTGATGATCCGACCAATACTAATACACCCACCCAATGTTGAGACTTGTGTGATACACATAATTCACAAATCACAGAACGTTGAGACCAAGTTATTTGTTGGATCAAAGCTCAGTAATTTCTGCACTACGGTCTAATTAAGGGCAAAGATATAGAACCATTTACCTTAATGGACACCTTGGTCCTAACTTTAGTGTCCAGTGCCTCAGCCATTGACTACAACAAACAAAAAGGGTGTCATGATTCATAGAAAAATCAGCACGTACATAAGCAAGGGATGGAAGTAACACAAAGTTAATGAAGCTCAAAAGAAACCTTATCGAACTGAACAAGCACTTGGATAGCAAGATCGGGACCAAGTATCCCAGTCGACACCATCTCATCCAGAGTGTCTGTCAAAGACATTCCAATTGTTGACCTACGGTACAGCTCAAATGTATGTTGGATGTGGTGAGCCCAGAACAGGGTGAAGATAATCTATGACCTAACTACGTACCAATGAATGGTTACCGGATATCACTTGGAATCGTGTTATCACTTTCTAAAGTAAACTATTCGACCATATTGCCTGGGTATCACAAATATCTACTTGGGATAAGACCAAATGTTTGTTATTGAATTAGGCACAAATCAATAACCCTTGCGCATCCAAGTGTTTATGTTTTTTGTTTTCGTCTCTCTCATGCATGATTTGATCTTCCCATTTATAGGAGAATACTCATAGCTAGTCAAATGGAATTATGAGGATTAATCGGCCCATTAATCGCCTCATAATTATCCCCATTATAGCCAATAGTTGTTACATGACCAATTAAACGTGGTCATAAATGCAGTTTTAACTGCCACTTGAATAGGTCAGAGTAGTTACATACTTATTCCAGCAGTACTAACTTAGTACTAGCAGTAGTAACTTTGCTCCAGCAGTACTTAGTACTAGCAGTAGTAACTCTGCTCGAGTAGTACTTACTTAATATTAGTAGTAGTAACTCTGCTCCAGCAGTACTAACTTAGTACTAGCAGTAGTAAGTATGTGAAGGATTGAACCTTCTGATGAGTTACTTCCAACCACTATCAGAGTGAGGGTAGTCAGGGACTTAATGGGTGTACACTCCGTACCTCCAAACCCATTTCCAAGTATGATCATATCCCTCAATTAAACTAAATTTCCAACAATCCTCCCCAATTTAGTACAATTCCTTTTGCATGAAAATTAAACATTAAACAAAACAAGTGCATAAACAAAAATATCCTGAGGATTGAATTTCCATCTTAGTACATTACACGTTCAAATATTCGAGAATCAGGGTGTTCTAAGAATTGAACCCTTCAACCCATTTGAAAACCTGAAGATAAAATACACACAAGTTTTCAAACACTTAAACGCTCCTGACACTATACAAGCCATGTGTCCATATCCAATTCATAAATGTTGTAAGAGCCAAAAGTCTAAAGCTCCCTGAAGCGGCAAAACTTCAACATTCACATAGGTGGTTCCTCTTTATTCATGCTCCTGCTTAGCACTTTTTCAAAGAAATTAACCATTAAGAAGAAAAGACTTCATCCTCCTTTTTAGCAGGTTTCGAGCATAACCTTGGGATGATTGTAAAACATGTGCTGCAGTCCATTGAATGTTCACCTTTCCAAATTGAACTCAGCTCCCAAGTTTCCTCAGGAGGGAGTTGGGTGTCTTAGCATTCAGTGAATAAGTTGGACCTTAAACCCATCCCTTTAGCAGACTTTATGACCAAGTCTCTAGCCAAACCCTTCGTCAAGTGATCAGCTAAATTTTGCTGAGATCTAACAAACTCTATAGATACCACCCCATTCACGATAAGCTCACGAATCATGCTATGCCTGACACCTAAGTGTCTAGACTTCCCATTGTACATCTGGCTATAAGCCTTTGCCAATGTAGCAGCACTATCACAATGGATAGAAATAGGTGCTATAGGTTTAGGCCACAATGGAATCTCAAGAAGTAAGTTTTTCAACCATTCAGCCTCTTTACCAGCAGCTACTAAAGCCACAAATTCATATTCCATTATAGAACTGGTGATGCAAGTTTGCTTCTTGGATGCCTAGGAAATTGCACCTCCACCAAGTAGGAATACCCAGCCACTGGTAGACGAATTATCTTCAGTGTTACTGATCCAACTTGCATCAGTGTATCCTTCTAATACTAAAGGATAACCAATATATGAGAGACTATAATCCATAGTTCTCTTCAAATACTTCAGTATCATCTGAATTGCTTGCCAGTGCTGAGCACTAGGATTACTAGTATACCTGCTCAGTTTTCCCACTGCAAATGCAATATCAGGTCTTGTACAAGTCATGTCATACATTAGGCAGCCAATCACCCTAGAATACTCAAGTTGAGATACAGCTTTTCCAGTATTAGGCATCAGCTTCTCAGTTGTATCCATAGGTGTACTCACTGGAGTACAATCAGAGGGGTTGAATTTCCTCAGTACCTTCTCAATATAAAAAGACTAAGTGATAGAAATTCCCTTACTCTCATGTTTGATCCTTATACCAAGGATAACATCAGCCTCCCCCATGTCCTTCATGGACAACCTTGATGACAAAAATTCCTTTGTCAGGTCAACCTGATTTTGGTCAGTGCCAAAGATCAGCATGTCATCAACATATAGACAAATGATGACTCCTTTACCAGATTCATCAAATTTGCTATACACACATTTGTCAGACTGGTTAAGTAAATAACCACTAGACAAAACCACTTCATCAAAATTTTGATGCCATTGCTTAGGTGCCTGCTTCAGTCCATATAGGGACTTAATCAGTTTACACACCTTATTTTCATTGCCAGGCAAGATGAAGCCCTGAGGTTGGTTCATATAAACCTCCTCATCTAATTCACCATTCAAGGAAGCTGTCTTCACATCAATCTAATGAATAATCAGACTGTGAATTGATGCCAAAGCACTCAGTAATCTTATGGTACTGATACGAGCCACAGGGGTATAAGTATCAAAGTAGTCTATCCCTGACTTTTGTTTAAAGCCCTGAATGACTAGTTAGCCTTAAACTTTTCAATAGTTCCATCTACCTTCATTTTCTTTTTGAAAATCCATTTGCAACCCAGAGGTTTGCAACCAGGTGGTAGATCAGCCAACACCCAAGTGATGTTGCCCATGATGGAATCCATTTCATCATTTATTGCTTCTTTCCTGAAAGCAACATCCTGGGACTTCATTGCTTCATCAAATGTTTTGGGATCATCCTCAACATTAAAGCAATAGGAGTGTTGGTCAGAGACCTCATCCCTTGTACCTTCAATTAAGTATAATTGAAACTCAGGTCCAAATGACTTTGGAGTCCTGATCCTTTTGCTCTTTCTGAGCTCAAGTTCAGGTTGCTATACCACAACCTCATCAGGGACCTCATCAGAGACCTCTGAAACACCAATGTCAGTAGTTCCATTTGGAATCCCGTGACTTGGTCTAGGGATAGATGAGAATCTATACTCATCAAAGATTGCATCCCTTGATTCAATTATTGAGTTAATTGAAACAGATTCATTAGGTTCAATAACATAGAACCTATATGCCTTGGAATGCTTAGCATATCCAACAAAGATGCATTCAATGCCTCTTTTACCCAAAGTTTTCTAGCTTTGGATCAAGGAGTCTTACAACAGCTCTACAACCCCAAACCCTGATAAAGTTCAGGTTGGGTTTTCTTTTAGTCCAGAGTTCATAAGGGGTAACCTTGTTCCTTTTGTTGGGAACCCTATTTAATAAATAGCAAGCTGTTAACATAGCTTCACCCTAGAACCCTTGACTCAGCCCTGAATAGGACAACATGGAATTAACCATCTCCTTCAGCACTCTGTTTTTCCTTTCAGAGATACCATTTTGCTGAGGAGTATAGGGAGCAGTCGTTTCATGGATTATACCAACAGACTGAAAATACAGAGTATCCATGTACTCACCTCCCCTATCAGTCCTTAATCTTTTGATCAGGGATCCAAGTTGTAATTCAACTTCATTTTTAAATACTTTAAATTTATCTAATGCTTCATCCTTAGTATGTAACAGATAGACATAACAAAACCTAGAAGCATCATCAATAAACGTCACAAAGTACTTCTTATTCCCTAAAGAGGGAGTGGCATGCAAGTCACACAGGTCACTGTGTATAAGCTCCAAGAGCTCAGGCTCACGTTTTACACCCTGAAAAGGTTTCTTAGTAATTTTGGTCAACATGAAAGTCTTACACTTTTCAGTGTCTATGTCAAATGCTGGGATTAACCCATCCTTAGACATATCTTGCATTCTTTTATAGTGTACATGGCCAAGTCTAGCATGCCAAAGGGTAGAGTCGTTCACTTTAAAGGTTGACATAAAGCATGAATTAACAATATCATTAACAATATTAAGCCTGAACATTTGATTACACAAATAGCCAAAACCAATAAATATACCATGTTTAGACAATATAAATTTATCAGATTCAATAACTTGTTTATATCCATGATTATTCAAAACACTACATGAAACCAAGTTCTTCCTTATATCAGGAACATGAATAACACTAAACAAAAATACAATCTTTCCATAACTAAAACTAAGATCTACACAACCACGAACATGCACCAGGGCTGTTGACTCATTTCCCATGTGAAGAATAGAACAATCATTCAGTGACTCGTAAGTCTTGAACCAGAGTTTATCTTTGCACACATGAATAGTTGCTCCAGAGTCAACCCACCATGCAACATCATCATCCTGCACACAGTTAGATTCAGATACATATGTAACATAATAAATCTGAAGGGATTTATTAAACATATCCTGACCTTTAATTGAGTTGGCAGAACCACCACTCCCTGAGCCACTAGTGCCTGAACCATTGGCTTTACCACCAACCTTAACACCTTTGCAATCCCTTTTAATGTGACCAGTTTTGCCACATTTCCAACAAGTAGGTGTTGCCTCCTTGTTAGGGTCAGCCTTTGTGTTATCATGATGTTTACGTTTGCCCTTGTTGTCATTGTACCTGGTGGAGTTGTTATGTTCCACCATATTGATAACAGATACACCAGTAGCATTGCTACTCTTTGGCTTGTCATTATCATGTGCCCTGAGGGATTCCTCAATACGCAGATGACTGCCCAACTGAACAAGAGTCAGTTCTTCCTTCTTGTGTTTCAAGGTATGATTGAAATATTTCCAAGAAGGAGGTAGTTTGTCAACGATACAAGAAACTGAAACAGCCTCATCCATGTTCATTTTATGTTGTGTAAACCTTCCAAGTATACCAAGAAGTTCATTGTATTGTTCCATAACTGGTCTTGAATCAGTCATTTTGCAATTTGTGAAATTACTTACAAGAAACTTCTTACTTGATGCATCCTCAGCCATATATTTGGCATCCAAGGAATCTCATAGTTCTTTGGAAGATTCAACATTCTGATAAATATCAAAGAGAGAATTAGACATACAATTGAGGATTAAACCTCTGCATATGTAATCATCATTCTCCCATTTGCTCCTCTTCCTTATTTGTTCCATAGTAGCATCATCACCATAATCAGGAATAGGAGTGCTCAGAACATACACCACACTCATGCTTGAAAGCAAGAAGTGCATCTTCTTCTGCCATCTCCTGAAGTCCACCCCTTCAAACTTATCAAGCTTGGCAAAGTTTGAAGCCATTTGTTTCATAGCAGCAGCAGCCATTGATTATCACAAAATAGTTTACTTTGATTGTTGGATGTGGTGAGCCCAAAACAGTGTGAAGATAATCAATGACCTAACTACGTACCAATGAATGGTTACCGGATATCACTTGGAATCGTGTTATCACTTTCTAAAGTAAACTATTCGATCCTATTGCCTGGGTATCACGAATATCTACTTAGGATAAAACCAAATGTTTGTCATTGAATTAGGCACAAATCAATAACCCTTGTGCATCCAAGTGTTTATGTTTTTTGTTTCAGTCTCTCTTATGCATGATTTGATCTTTCTATTTATAGGAGAATACTCATAGTTAGTCAAATGGAATTATGAGGATTAATCGGCCCATTAATCGCCTCATAATTATCCCCATTATAGCCAATAGTGGTTACATGACCAATTAAACGTGGTCATAAATGCAGTTTTAACTGCCACTTGAATATGTCAGAGTAGTTACATACTCATTCCAGCAGTACTAACTTAGTACTAGCAGTAGTAACTCTGCTCCAGCAGTACTAACTTAATACTAGTAGTAGTAACTCTGCTCCAACAGTACTAACTTAGTACTAGCAGTAGTAACTCTGTGAAGAATTGAACCTTCTGATGAGTTACTTCCAACCACTATCAGAGTCAGGGTAATCAGAGACTTAATGGGTGTATACTCCGTACCTCCAAACTCATTTTCATGTATGATCATATCCCTCAATTGAACTAAATTTCCAACAATGTATCCCATTCGTCTTGTCGATGAAAGATCTGTTAATATCCAAAGATAACTGTCTGAGCTACAAGCTAACCGAAAACCTCATAATTAACCAACAACCTTTATAAAATCATCATATACAGAAACCTTTTTACTCAATGATATGATATTTGGTATATACGCAAAGTTTAGGTCCATATACAACAAACAAACACAAACTAAATCATATATATTGCTCCTAATAATTTATTAACGAAAATCATAATCCAGCTAAAAACATCAACAAAACATAGATTCATATCAATATTCACAAATAGAACTACGATGAATAAAAAAAAAATGGAACCCATAATATGAAACAAACAGCAAGTATATCACATCAATTTGCACTAGTATCATTAACTCACATACAAACAAAAGCTCAAACTCAAAGTTGACATGCAGTAAACACACGCAAATCGTCCATTAACAAGTACTGTATAAATCTATTTTACTCATTTGAGTCACAAGCATGAACTAATAACATCATTACACGTAATTCATAAACAAACTGCACATGTATTCGCATGATAATCATCAACTTAATCACAAATAAAAGGTTCCCACAAACAGAAGTATCACGTCATTTGCACGATTATCATAAATTACACAAAAAAACGCTCATTTTACAAACAGTAAAAACATAAACACAAATCAAGTGTAATGTTTCACGTCATTTTGCACGACAATCTTCAAATGACACACAAATTCAAGGCTCACATGTAGTAAACTCAAACACATCATAAACAGACAACAACTATTACGTGATTTTGCACTAGAGTCATCAAATTGCACAAAAAAGTAATCCTCCAACTCAATCTTCACAAAGCAAACAAGAAAGTATCACGTGATTCCCATGAAAATCATCACAAAATACATCACGAGGATTATTAAGTTACGCACAAAATTAATTCTAACAGACGACCACCAAATGTCCTAGTGGTAAGGTCTTTGGATTCCTCACAAGAGGTTCAGGTTCAAAGCATCGCTAGGTGTGTACATTTGGGAATAGCCAGAGAAGGTCCCGGGATTAACCGAATGTAGCCATATACACTGTAACAGGTAAACCTAATGTAACACCCTCAAAATCTGATTTAGCGGAAGCATACATGTTTGGGTGCTACTAAATTGGTATCACAACACAAAGTATAAAGAATGGTTTTACCTCAACCATTTAAAATAGATTTCATATTCAAAAATGATTTGTTTACAATATTTCAAAAATGTTGCGGAAATATAAGCCCATAAAAGATTTCAAGTGGTCCCAAATACATCAGAGTCTGCTATGACCATGCCATGCCATGCCAAAAGCCTTCACAACTAGATTATCGCCTTAAACCTGAAAATACATGTTAAAAAGTGTCAACACGAGGTTGGTGAGTTCATAGATTTGTAATAAAGCAGTAAAAATACTGTGAGTTCCATAAGAGTTTTGTGACCATTGTGTCGCTCACAATGTCCTGAAAATAGTGTTTACCTTCAAGTAAAGTTTGTGATGTGGACCAAGTGTAGGGTATGCAACCCAAAATAAAATAGTTTATTACGCTAGCTCTAAGTTCATGTAACCAAAGCTATAACAGTGTGCATGCTCTAGAAGCATGTTAAATATCAGTGGCCCGGCAAGTGTGTATCCCATACACTTGTAGTTTCGACATGGTATACGTTCGTTTGCCTATCCGGTCAACCCAAATGGGGACGTTACTCCCAATAGATCTATTTATAACATTCGCGCTTCCCATCAAGAATTGACGGTTCATGAGTTGGGCAAATTTGGGACATAATAGTGCTTAGGCTAATCCGCGTAATAGTTTGATAGCAACAGTGTTGGTCCATAAAATAGTTTTGCATGTTTCTCACCCCGATTGTAAAAACAAGTGTAAATAGAGTGGGGCTATATATCAGTCAATCACATATCGCTTTCAAATAACCAATTCAAATAATTCAGCTCAACAGTCAGATATTGAGTAAACAGTTCTCATATTCCAAATAAACAGTCATTGAGTTTAGTTAAAACGAGCATGTATTCTCCCCCAGAAACAGTTTAAAAATCAGTAAAAGTAGGGGCCATGAACTCACCTTGTCAAGTAGTAGTCAGATAACACAACAGTTCAGACAGTATTCAGCACCAACACGCGACCTAGATTAGTAATGTTTATTTTAGTTCACGAATCGAGTTTAAGAATTTATGAAATTGAGTTAAACCTAAAAGATTTGAAGAGTTTATGTTATTGTTGCTGGTGTGGCAGCATTTAAATTTACAATCATTTTCTAAATCATTTGAAAGTATTGGCTCTTGGAGTGTACTAACGTACAAAGGAATAGGAATAGTGACAAGATCAGAATATTACGCAAGAAGGATAATAACTATTGGATGTCAATGTGAACGACATATAGAAGTATTGGCATTAAGTGGGTGTAAATGTGTATATATACTTTTATATATGTGGTCTTTGTGGAAAAATGTTTAGTTTGAAAGGTTTCACTAATATATGAAAATTTTAATTTTGTGTTTGAGAAGATCTTGTTTTAATAAGTTTGAAGTTTAAATGAAAAAAAATAATCATTTCCTATTTATTTGACTTATATATGTTTTGTCATGACCGTTTTAGGAAAAATATTTAGCTAGTTTGTAAATTCTCATTTTAAATTGTTGGCTCGTATATATCTATATGTTGTCAATTGTGAAAATCGATGTTTTTCCATTTTAAATATTTTCACGTCATGTTAGCGGTGTATTTATTTAAAATAGATTGTGACGTTAAAGTATAAGTTTGTCAAGTTTTATTTGTTAAACGTTTTGTGACGACGGCTTGGTATTTGAAGCGAGTATACGTAACACGGTTTCGTGTCGAGAGTGGGCTGCGGCCCAAGTATTAAATTTGAGTAGGCTTACTAAAGTTAACAGATTTTTATGTTTTAGATTTGATATTGGATTAATTGGAAAGAAAAGGGCTGTACATGGTGTGGAATGTTTGATGGGCTGCGGCCCAAACAGGAACACAACCTAGACCAGCCTACAAGACAACCTAATGAGTTGTGGGGTGTGCACTGTTAACGCAACTCAACAGAAGGAGGGAAAAGGTTGTTTAACATTTATGTCAGCCCAACAAAAATTTAGTATACATCAGGTAAACACATTTAGTCTCAGTACATCTGGGAAGGATTTAGCACAAGTTTTTCCGCAGCCAAGAGTGGCTTTTAGACTAGGAATGACTACGACTCGGGGGTTTGTAAGGGCACTAACGATGAGGTCTCATGAGGGGAAGGTAGACCCCATTTATAGGGTAGGAAAGTACCCGTTTAAGAGTCCTTTGAGACCTCCTGTACCGAGCAACGAACACCCAACGGAGTGGTTTTTACTACACAAACATGATTCTACTCGCGACTCCTTCGAGATGAACTGAACCAAGGAAAGAAATAATGCATTACCGTTCTTGGTGAGTCCGAGTACCCTCTCGGCTCACCTTTTGACCGAAACATACACTACTCAACTTATTTCAGGATCAAAAGAAGTTTGTTGCGCCTAACTAGTCACTATGACTTGAACCGAAACCACGTATTCCTCAAGCACAAGTTCGAATATTAGAGCAACTAGGATCTTAAATCCTATTCGAAATACATACAAGAAGGCTACCATGGTTGAGTACAACTCAATACTTGAAGCACCACTCAACACTTTAACTACCATTCGACAAACAGAAGCAGATTTTTAGCCTCAACCACAAGATCAAGACGTAACCAAATCATTACTTGGACACCAAATTTTTACTTAAGTCATATTCAAAATTTTCATTTACTACAATGATCTATACCCGAGACTGTGTGAATCAAGAACAGTAAGAGAAACAAACACTTCCAAAACCGAGCCAAAATTTATCTTATTATTAGTTTTTCATTTAAATCAAGCCACACCATAACATAAACATCAATGACAGATCAAATGGTACAAAAATCGCCATAGAAACATAATCATAACATCAACATTTAACTCATCATACATAAATTGTCAACATCAAAAATAGAGTTTATGGAAAAGAACGAAACTCTTACAACACAGGAAATTGATTGAAGAGGTGAATACCACAAAAGACTCTTGGATACGATTTGACTCGAAACCAAGCAGGAACCCACCACCAAATCTTCGAGCCAAAGTCTTGAGATAAAGTTTTTGTGATGTTCTTGAGAGTGTGTGAACGGCGAAGGTTGGGGGTGTCCTTGTGGCTCGAATCAATTATAAACTTGAAAAGAAAATGGGTTTGACTCATCTTTCCTTGTTACCAGTCGATCTATAGCCGAAAAGGGTATGCCATCACCCTCATCTCCATCATCACTTGGCTCGAAGTGTTGACCTTATAGAACACGACAAAGAGGACACAAACGCTCCCTTTCGACTTAAAGAAGAGGATAAAACTTGATCTTGTTTTACTTATGGCGTCACCCTTTGGCTGGTTATGGATCTGAGAAGAAAAGGTTGAGGAGGTGACGATTTTTTTTTTGATCAGGAAGTCAGAAAGAACAGCAGAGGAGTGGGGGAGGAGAGAGCGTCGTGGGTTTTATCCCTTCCTTTTTTTTTTTTTTTTTTTTTCTTTTTTTTTTCTTTTGTTTAATATGTATAATATAATGGATATATTTGTTTTTATATAGTTATAGTGTGAGTGGGTAGGTTGTATGGATGAATAAGATTTATTTTTAGGTGTGTATTAAGTGTTCCTCGTGTCCCGTTGAATCCCGGCGTGTCAAAAGTACATGTGATACATCGGTTTGGTAAATCTGAAAATAAAAATATATTTCTATGAACGTTTTTATAAAAATGGTATAAAAAGAAAGTTGTTGATTTCGGAAATATAATTTAAGCCGTCACTAACGTGGCGTCGGTACGCGTGTGGTGTCGTGTTTTTCAGAAAAAGCGCGATGATTTCTTGGTTTTGTAAATAAGTTACCAGTAGGTGTCAGGAAGGTTTGAGGGCTACTGTATGTTACGGCATGCGAGATAACTTCCCGAAATAGTCAAATAGGCTCAGAAATGCTCAAATAAATTGTCAAATAATACTAAGTTTATTTTTATCATTAAAATAATGGTTGGAAAATTACGGGTGGTTACAGTCTACCCTCCTTACGCGAAATCCGTCCCGGATTTCAGTTTATGTTATCCTTTAAATTGGTGTCTGGGAAGAGATGTTGGTACTTACAACAGATTTGAGTCTCACCAGGCTGTTCAGAGGTTTTTCTTTGTTTGTAGGAGGGTACCCAGGTTGTCTACCATCGGTTTTTCTCATTTTTTTGTGAGTTGATGAGACATATGTTCTGATTTAGAGTGATAAGATAGCATGATGACTGGTTGTCAAGGTTTGATCAGAAGTGGTGTGTTTTTCCTCCTCATTGGGTTGGATAGAAATCTTGTTCGAAAACATTATTTGAGTAGGTCTTTATACGAATTTGACCAAAATAACTTCCCAGCTAATACATATTCCTTTGTTAGAGACCAACAGATACGCAGGGTGACACGATTTCAAAATATTCGAAATTTCGTGAAACGGTTCTTAGTCATGGTGTGGATGGGATAATTTCCACAAAAGTTGGCGTTTGACATTTAAAAGTTTGATAAGGTTTGAGCAGAAAAATCTCACGCATCTAGGTGAGTGTTTTAGAAAGATATCACTACAGATTTCATAAGTATTCAATTTACTTTAACGGTACCAAGAGGTAGTAATATAAATGTTTTCTAGGTGAGTGGATAGTTCACCGGGTGATTGCAAAAGAGTTTATAAAATGATTTGTAAAACAGTTTATAGAGTAATGGAAAACAATTTATTATTTACAAAGTAATAACAAACTGCAGTTTAGTTTGTGGTATAGTAGCAAGGCAACGAATCGGGTTATAAAATAACTTATGAAACGATTAGTACAACAGTTTATAGAACGAGAACCATTCGTTATTTACAAAATAGTTGTAGGGTCAGAATTTTTGATTTCATAAAGTAGCGGTGAAACATTTGTAGGGTGACTGCGATATGGTCTGTGGAATAATCTAAAACAGTCTGTATGGCATTAACGACATGATTTATTATTTTATGAGAGGGTAGCAAAAATAACTGATATCCCCGAGAGGCGAGGGGGGATTAGGTGATAGTCCCAAGGAACGCGGTTCAGGTTATTCCTTAGGGTCTTAAGGTTTCTGTCGGGCGCAGGATCTCTGCCGAATGGGTAGTTTAGCGAGTTCAGAGTACGACTCTGAAGGAGGATGTTGATTGCTACTAGCAATCGGTTGGCTGTCTCAGTAGTGTACTTAGTATTTAACGCGGAAAGTACAACATCATTTGAGTGTAGGGTTTGAGGTGGAGGTGACTGTAACGAAACCACAACAAAACAAAGCTGAATAATAATTCCAAACACAAAATGAGGTCCAAATTCAAGCATAGCCAAAACCAGTTCCAAACGTAGCCAAATTCAAATTCAAATGTAGCTAGAATCAAATTCGAACGCTCCAATAAGCTCAATTGGCTTATTAAAATCTCGAGGAGTTACAAATAAGCAACTTGGGTTCAAACGGTGCCAATCGGGTCTAGCCTGACCCGATGCAATTTACAGTCAGACGGCGACAAACAGAGGTTCCATATAAATGGAGAAGTATAGCGGTGTTGGTGTATTACAGTTCATAAGGTGTTGTGATGCCAGTGTGTTGTGTGTAGATGTGAATGTTCATGTTAGGCAGTGATTATGTACACACACAAAATTTTGAGTCTTGCAAAAATCAAGTAGGAAATCAATCTGGACATAATCCTAGTATAACTACTCTGAGTATTGCAAAATTTACCTCTGAATCGGACATAGGTGATCAGTCTATGTCCCACTGTCCCTGGTCGAATATAGGTGATCAATCTATATTCCACCGAGGTTCAATAAATTTTGGAATACTCAGCTCAATTACACTAATAATATGTCCCTTACTTTTAAAAGTTGCTTCAGTAATTAAGGTGGATGTCCACACTCGAGGACGATTGATGAGATTGCGTAGAGAAAAGGCGTAGTGCCATGACGAGTATGACGCGTGCGTATAAGTATGTCGAAGATACTTATAGTAGATAGCGAAAATAGATGGATATACTTATCCAATAATAGTGTGCACATCTCATCAATTATATTAGCAATAAAATCACAAATGTGGCATTAGCTTGGCAGGCAGGCATGTGGCGGTCATAGGGTTAAGTTTTCATAAAAGCGGTTATAGTCTAGGTTTTAAAAATACCCATTTCTCTATAACCAAGGCTCTGATACCAATCTGTAACACCCCCAAAATTTGATTTAGCGGAAGCATACGTGTTTGGGTGCTACTAAATTGGTATCACAACACAAAGTATAAAGAATGGTCTTACCTCAACCATTTAAAATAGATTTCATATTCAAAAATGATTTGTTTACAACATTTCTAAAATGGTGTAGAAATATAAGCCCATAAAAGATTTCAAGTGGTCCCAAATACATCAGAGTCTGCTATGACCATGCCATGCCATGCCAAAAGCCTTCACAACTAGATTATCGCCTTAAACCTGAAAATACATGCTAAAAAGTGTCAACACGAGGTTGGTGAGTTCATAGATTTGTAATAAAGCAGTAAAAATATTGTGAGTTCCATAAGAGTTTTGTGACCATTGTGTCGCTCACAATGTCCTGAAAATAGTGTTTACCTTCAAGTAAAGTTTGTGATGTGGACCAAGTGTAGGGTATGCAACCCAAAATAAAATAGTTTATTACGCTAGCTCTAAGTTCATGTAACCGAAGCTATAACAGTGTGCATGCTCTAGAAGCATGTTAAATATCAATGGCCTGGCAAGTGTGTATCCCATACACTTGTAGTTTCGACATGGTATACGTTCGTTTGCCTATCCGGTCAACCCGAACGGGGACGTTACTCCCAATAGATCTATTTATAACATTCGCACTTCCCAGCAGGAATTGACGGTTCATGAGTTGGGCAAATTTGGGACATAATAGTGCTTAGGCTAATCCACGTAATAGTTTGATAGCAACAGTGTTGGTCCATAAAATAGTTTTGCATTTTTCTCACCCCGATTGTAAAAACAAGTGTAAATAGAGTGGGGCTATATATCAGTCAATCACATATCACTTTCAAATAACCAATTCAAATAATTCAGCTCAACAGTCAGATATTGAGTAAACAGTTCTCATATTCCAAATAAACAGTCATTGAGTTTAGTTAAAACGAGCATGTATTCTCCCCCAGAAACAGTTTAAAAATCAGTAAAAGTAGGAGCCATGAACTCACCTTGTTAAGTAGTAGTCAGATGACACAACAGTTCAGACAGTATTCAGCACCAACACGTGACCTAGATTAGTAATGTTTATTTTAGTTCACGAATCGAGTTTAAGAATTTATGAAATTGAGTTAAAACTAAAAGATTTGAAGAGTTTATGTTATTGTTGCTGGTGTGGCAGCATTTAATTTTACAATCATTTTCTAAATCATTTGAAAGTATTGGCTCTTGGAGTGTACTAACGTACAAAGGAATAGGAATAGTGACAAGATCAGAATATTACGCAAGAAGGATAATAACTATTGGATGTCAATGTGAACGACATATAGAAGTATTGGCATTAAGTGGGTGTAAATGTGTATATATACTTTTATATATGTGGTCTTTGTGGAAAAATGTTTAGTTTGAAAGGTTTCACTAATATATGGAAATTTTAATTTTGTGTTTGAGAAGATGTTGTTTTGATAAGTTTGAAGTTTAAATGGAAAAAAAAAATCATTTCCTATTTATTTGACTTATATAAGTTTTGTCATGACCGTTTTAGGAAAAATATTTAACTAGTATGTAATTTCTCATTTTAAATTGGTGGCTCGTATATATCTATATGTTGTCAATTGTGAAAATCGATGTTTTTCCATTTTAAATATTTTCACGTCATGTTAGCGGTGTATTTATTTAAAATATATTGTGACGTTAAAGTATAAGTTTGTGAAGTTTTATTTGTTAAACGTTTTGTGACGACGGCTTGGTATTTGAAGTGAGTATACGTAACACGGTTTCGTGTCGAGAGTGGGCTGCGGCCCATTAATTAAATTTGGGTAGGCTTACTAAAGTTAACAGATTTTTATGTTTTAGATTTGATATTGGACTACTTGGAAAGAAAAGGGCTGTACATGGTGTGGAATGTTTGATGGGTTGCGGCCCAAACAGGAACACAACCTAGGCAAGCCCACAAGACAACCTAATGAGTTGTGGGGTGTGCACTGTTAACGCAACTCAACAGAAGGAGGGAAAAGGTTGTTTAACATTTATGTCAGCCCAACAAAAATTTAGTATACATCAGGTAAACACATTTAGTCTCAGTACATCAGGGAAGGATTTAGCACAAGTTTTTCCGCAGCCAAGAGTGGCTTTTAGACTGGGAATGACTACGACTCGGGGGGTTTGTAAGGGCACTAACGATGAGGTCTCATGAGGGGAAGCTAGACCCCATTTATCGAGTAGGAAAGTACTCGTTTAGAAGTCCTTTGGGACCTCCTGTACCGAGCAACGAACACCCAACGGAGTGGTTTTTACTACACAAACATGATTCTACACGCAACTCCTTCGAGATGAACTGAACCAAGGAAATAAATAATGCATTACCGTTCTTGGTGAGTCCGAGTACCCTCTCGGCTCACCTTTTGACCGAAACATACACTACTCAACTTATTTTAGTATCAAAAGAAGTTTGTTGCGCCTAACTAGTCACTAGGACTTGAACCAAAGCCACGTATTCCATAAGCACAAGTTCGAATATTAGAGCAACTAGGATCTTAAATCCTATTCGAAATACATACAAGAAGGCTACCAAGGTTGAGTACAACTCAATACTTGAAGCACCACTCAACACTTTAACTACCATTCGACAAACAGAATCAGATTTTTAACCTCAACCACAAGATCAAGACCTAACCAAATCATTACTTGGACACCAAATTTTTACTTAAGTCATAGTCAAAATTTTCATTTACTACAATGATCTATACCCGAGACTGTACGAATCAAGAACAGCAAGAGAAACAAACACTTCTAAAACCGAGCCAAAATTTATCTTATTATTAGTTTTTCATTTAAATCAAGCCACACCATAACATAAACATCAATGACAGATCAAATGGTACAAAAATCGCCATAGAAACATAATCATAACAACAACATTTAACGATTCATACATAAATTGTCAACATAAAAAATAGAGTTTATGGAAAAGAACGAAACCCTTACAACACAGGAAATTGATTGAAGAGGTGAATACCACAAGAGACTCTTGGATACGATTTGACTCGAAACCAAGCAGGAACCCACCACCAAATCTTCGAGCCAAAGTCTTGAGATAAAGTTTTTGTGATGTTCTTGAGAGTGTGTGAACGGCGAAGGGTGGGGGGTGTCCTTGTGGCTCGAATCAATTATAAACTTGAAAAGAAAATGGGTTTGACTCGTCTTTCCTTGTTACCAGTCAATCTATAGCCGAAAAGGGTATGCCATCACCCTCATCTCCATCATCACTTGGATCGATGTGTTGAGCTTATAGAACTCGACAAAGAGGACACAGACGCTCCCTTTGGACTTGAAGAAGAGGATAAAACTTGATCTTGTTTTACTTATGGCGTCACCCTTTGGCTGGTTATGGATCTGAGAAGAAAAGTTTGAGGAGGTGATGATTTTTGTTGATCAGGAAGTCAGAAAGAACAGCAGAGGAGTGGGGGAGGAGAGAGTGTCGTGGGTTTTATCCCTTCCTTTTTTTTGTTTTTTTTTGTTTTTTTTTTTGTTTAATATGTATAATATAATGGATATATTTGTTTTTATATAGTTATAGTGTGAGTGGGTAGGTTGTATGGATGATAAGATTTATTTTTAGGTGTGTATTAAGTGTTCCTCGTGTCCCGTTGAGTCCCGGCATGTCAAAAGTAAATGTGATACATCGGTTTGGTAAATCTGAAAATAAAAATATATTTCTGTGAACGTTTTTATAAAAATGGTATAAAAAGAAATTTGTTGATTTCGGAAATAAAATTTAAGCCGTCACTAACGTGGCGTTGGTACGCGTGTTGTGTCGTGTTTTTCAGAAAAAAGCGCGATGATTTCTTGGTTTTGTAAATAAGTTACCAGTAGGTGTCAGGAAGGTTGGAGGGCTACTGTATGCTACGGCATGCGAGATAACTTCCCGAAATAGTCAAATAGGCTCAGAAATGCTCAAATAAATTGTCAAATAATACTAAGTTTATTTTTATCATTAAAATAATGGTTGGAAAATTACGGGTGGTTACACCTGATCCGTTTACCCGTTTAAACTAAATATGGTAATTTTAGACCCATTTGTTATTTACATGTCAATTTGGGTAATACTTATTAGTCGATATACAGATAAGCTTTGTATTTGCTATAGATAAGCATTATATTAGTTGTCACATTTATGTAATTAGCTTAATTATTGGGTACTTACCCAAAATAGCTCTATTGATAGCTATATATACCATGTATTTTGTATGGAAGAAAGGTATGGAAGAAAGGCAAGCAAATATGCAATTCAATATGGCATCAGCCAAATCATAATACCGATCCAAAAATCTCTCCTCCAAACCTCCTTCCTCCCCTCCAAACTTCCGTCCTCCCTCCAATTCTTATCGATCCCTATACTAAACCTAATCCCTCAAATCACCATGGCTGGTGATGAAATTATAACCACAACACCCGCATCTAATGCCAAAATTGTCCCGTTTAATGTACCCATCAAGTTAAGTCTTGAAAAACACAACTATAACTCGTGGAGCTCCTTCCTAAAAATCCATCTTGGAAGTCTTGGATTAAAAACACATATTGAGGGAACCGCTACAAGTAACACCGACCCCGAGTGGAACAAACAAGATGACCTAGTAAAGGTGTGGATACTAGGTACGTTAAACGAATCCCTCCAAGACCAAGTCGTAACAACACCCGGGAATGCAAATGCTCTATGGGACCATATCAAGGATCTTTTCTACGATAACAAAGACGCACTTGCAATCACTCTTGACAGTGAACTTCGCTCGGTCAAGATCGGGAGTCTATCCATCAATGCTTATTGCACGAAGATACAAGGAATGGTGGATCGTTTGCACAATCTTGGTGAAAAGGTAAGTGATAAAAACATGGTTATGTATGCAATAAATGGTCGTGACGATCAGTTTAAGGGTATCGTTCGTATTATAAGGCATCGCGAGCCTCTTGCCAATTTTGAAACGGCTTGCAATATGCTACTCCTTGAAAAAGCTACTTTCAACGCAAGCCCGGGCGAAAACAGCCCCTTTGGCAGTTCGTCGTCATCCCCTACCATACTCAAGGCCACTAAAATTGAAAACAAAGGTAACTGCACTAAGCCTCAATCTCTACCGCAAATGTGTAACCATTTTAATAAGGGATCATGCAAATTCGGTGACCGATGCAAATTTATTCATGACCATAGAAATAGGTCGAGATTGACTAACAAAAACAACCTCGGCCGGCCTTCAAATTATACCCCGTACCATCCACATTCCACCTCCTGGACTCCACCAGGTTATTACTCTTCACGTAATACCACCAGTCCACCTTTTAACTACCCTCAGCCCAACCCAACACCACGCCTGGCCCAACATCAAATAGCCCAGCCCAACCCAGTTACCTTTGCTATGCAGCTTCACCCAGCCCACCAACACCATCCGCCACTTTACCAACAGGCTCACCCAACTCAGCCCATGTATGCACCACAGCAGTCGGCATCCACAAGTAGCATTCTTGGACCCGCACCCCGGTATTATCCATCTCAGGCCATGTCGCTACCATGTGCGTTTAGCACTATGACCTTGCAGGACCCAACGTGGAACATAGATACAGGTGCTTCTTCCCATTTAAATTCCAACACAAGTAATTTAAGTACACTTTTTAACAAACGTTTATTCCCATCTTTGCACGTTGGTGACGGGAATTCTATTCCCGTCACCAACACCGGACATAGCATTATTCCATCCTCTCATCGCCCACTTCATTTACACAATGTCCTTGTCACCCCTAATATTATTAAAAATCTCATTTTTGTACGTCAATTTACTAGAGAAAATAATTATACAATTGAATTTGATGCCTTTGGTTTTTCTGTGAAGGACTTCTGGACTCACTATATCCTCCTTCGATGTGACAGTTCGGGTGATCTCTATCCCGTTACCAAGCCATCAACCATCCCTACCGCTCTTCTCTCCACAAGCTCCTCCACGTGGCACAAACGCCTTGGTCATCCCGGTGACGAAATGCTACGGTCTCTTGTTTCCCGTCAATTTATTTTGTGTAATAAAGAAAGGACTCCTCATGTATGTCATGCATGCCAGCTTGGCAAACATGTGAAACTTCCCTTTCATAGTTCCAAGTCTACTATTGAACATTGTTTTGATATTATTCATTCCGATTTATGGACATCTCCAGTCACTAGTAAAAGTGGTTTCAAATATTACGTATTATTTCTTGATCATTTCTCTCATTATTTGTGGATTTACCCTCTCCGTAATAAATCTGACATGCTTGATAAATTTTTGCATTTTTGTAATTATGTTAAAAACCAATTTAAATATGAAATAAAAAGTTTCCAATGTGACCATGGCAGTGAGTTCGACAATAACCGCCTACATACACTTTCGCTAACCATGGTATACAATTTAGATTCTCTTGCCCAAAAACCTCTCAACAAAAATGGCAAGGCGGAACGCATGATTCGCACCATTAACAATGTCATTCGTACGCTCTTGTTTCAAGCCCACCTACCCCCACCTTTTGGGTTGAGGCCCTACATATGGCTGCCTATCTTCTTAATCTTTTACCCTCTACACCGCCATCAACAACGAAATCCCCTACACAGTACTTTTTCACAAAGCACCCGACTACTCTAACTTACGTATATTTGGGTGTCTTTGCTACCCTCACCTTCACTCATCCCACAAACTTGCCCCACGAGCAACACCGTGCATTTTCTTGGGCTATCCCTCCTATCACTGTGGCTTTCGATGCCTAGACCTTGAAACAAACAAAATTTTACTTTCCTGACACGTCACATTTGACGAAACCCAATTTCCTTACCGCTCAATGACACCCGACTCCCCACCTTCCTACACATTTTTAGACTCTACATCGTCCCCTTTACTTCACCATGTGCTCACTCACCCCCCAATACCAAATCCACTGCAAGACATTCCTACTACCCATCATGAGTCCATTACACCCAATAGCCCACTACCCGCTGATCACCACAACCCAACAACCCATCAACTGTAGCCCAACCAACCCAACAACCTTCTACACAATCACTCGACTACGACGCCCCAACCCAACCTACACAACCTCCCATCAAACCACCCCGTACTCATTGCATGGTCACTCAGTTACAATCAGGCATTGTCAAACCCATTGACCGTTTGTCTCTTTACACCTCTTCTATCTCCCCATTACCTAAATCTCCCTTCCTCGCTCTGCAAAACCCTCATTAGAATAATGCTATGTATGATGAGTATAATGCGTTAGTTAAAAATGGTACTTGGATTCTTGTACCACGGCTATCTGGTGTTAATTTGGTGAGATCTATATGGTTATTCAAGCATAAATTTCATGCTGGTGGACTTTGAGCCGTTATAAGGCTTGTTTGGGTTCTAATGGCAGTAGTCAGCAACTTGGTGTTGACTGTGACGAGTCTTTTAGTCCGGATGTCAAACCGGCCACCATTCGCACCGTTCTTAGTCTTACCGTATCTCGCAAGTGGCCTATTCATCAGCTTGACATTAAGAATTCTTTTCTTAACGGAGATATATCCGAGACAGTATACATGCACCAGCCACGAGGATTTGTGGACTCCCGGTAACCACATCACGTCTGCCTTCTACAAAAGTCTTTATATGGTCTGAAACAAGCACCCCGTGCTTGGTTTCAGAGATTTGCAGGGTATGCCACTCGTGTTGGATTTTACCACAGTCGTTGTGTCTCATCTCTATTCATCCTTCGAAAGGGCTCTCGGTTTGCTTATTTACTTGTTATGGCCTAAGAACACAACTTTATCACACTATCAATATGTTATACGATGGTACACAAGACAGGAAATGCAAGATAGATGAGGCGTATGAATAATATCCAAATGTTTATTAGCTTAACATAAGAGATGAAGAACACACATAAGAAATACACATACACACTCACCTATACCTCTCTCAAGCACACATGGAAATGAGGTAGGGAGTGTCTATATATAGCTACAAAATGATGCCCTAATGGCTTTGTGATGGGCTTCGGTTGGGCCTTGTTCCATGGATTGGACTTGTACATTTTTCTTAATATTACATGGACTACTAAACACTTAGTCATTTAGATTTATTCCAACCGAGAGCCCTTGACTATCTATACTTAACGACATAAATACAAAGCTGTTAAATCAGAAATGACCATCACTTTAAATAAATGCTAACAATCTCCCCCTAAGGGATGGTCATTCAAATGATGCTCCCAGTGATTTAGGTCTTTCGTCTTCGTTGTCTTTAACTTTGTGTGTCGTTGTAGAATAGTCTTGATACTTCGTTCCTTCATGCTATGTGATCTTCAAATTAATCGTCTTTAGGTTGTTCTTGCCTATGATCAACATCTTCTGTACATTTGTGTCGTATCCTCCATCATACTCATACCCTTTTTAAACTTCATACTTATGTCTTCCTCATTTTGATACATGAACTTGTTCTTGGCGTCTTGATTAGCTTCTTGACTTTGTCGTAACACATTGTCTTCAACTTGATCTTTTTGTCTTGAACTTTTTCACTTCGAGCTTTGTTGAGGATGATATTCATAAGTATGAGTATGAGGAGATATAGATGTTGTGCTATATGATGATGGTAAATGGACTATCCTCAGTACCTGCATAAAACAGTTAGCAATAAGTCGTCCATCACTTACAGGTTCAAATTTCGAGATTGTTAACAGCATAGTGTGAAAACTTTCTCTAATCTTTACCAAGGCCGTTGTGAGCCTATGAAGTATACCGGAGTATCACTTCAAGACTGTAGATCGTTTGAAGCACGTAACCATCATGATGTAAATGGCAAGATCTACGGATCTCATTAAGACTCTTGTACACCTTGTGTCCTTTTTTGGCGAACACAGGTGCATTATATTGAAAGTGTATCCTAAGAGATTTTTGATGAATCTCATGGCTCTAGACTCGATAATGTGTGTTTTGGTTTTAGTAGTCGGAGGCATGGAGCAGAGTGCCACCTTTTCAATATCAACACATCTCGAAATGAGAGGCCGATAGATTATGCAGTGTTCTCCGTGAGAAATGAAACAAATATCTTTTAAGAGATATCTGAGTGGCTAGGAGGGCTAGTGCAGCGCGTCACTGGGTCCATAACGTCTTGTCTTCAATATCAGTATCAACTTAGTGATAACCGATAGCAGATGTATTGACCCATTTTCTGCCCTAAGTTTTTATGGAGGGCTATTTCTTTTCACCCTTTCATTAAACTTTTCTTTTTCATTCTTCAACCCCTTCTTTTTCCTTTCTCATTTTACTCCTTTTTTTCAATCTTACCTAAGGACTTCTAATTCTAATCTATTGGAATTGTCCTTGGGTAGATCCCTCCGGCTCTGGCGGATCATAGGACATAACCTAACCATAATCACCTTATTACTCCATGATTATCCTAGATTAATTGATCACTTGCCATAAAACCTTTTGTGAAAATCTCTCAAAGTGTTTATGAATCAAACACATTTTAGTTAACACTTCGAGAGTTTTGCATTTTCTGAAATACTCCCCCTTCACATGTGCTCATGCATTTTTAAGATAGGATTGCACATGTTGGGTAGAGTTCGCACATTTGAAATGATCGATTTTCAGTTAATATGACCATTGCGAGACACGCTTACATCACTAGTTAGACTAGCTTGAAATTATTACCTATCCCGGTCATATCAAAAGAAGATCTCTCGAATTGGTACATTCTACTCAGACAAGTCCTTTGCGAGACACGTTTACATCACTGGATGACCAGCTTGAAATTATTACCCATCCCGGACAAGTCTTTTCGATTACTAACATTTAGTTATCGTCAATTCGAGGGTTAAGATCTGAGTCGAGCTCTTTTGAGATTCAATCCACGATCTTTAAACATTTTAGTCACATTTTAATCACGTCTTCTCCCTCTCAAAAATAGCATGTCGTGATATTTTTGATATCAACTGATTAAAATAAAGCTTTTGGAGAGATAGACGGATTTGCATGAATTTGGAACATTTTGTTTTTAAAATTTTTATACTCCCCCTTAAATAAAGCATATTTTTTAAACATTTGAGTTTAAAATCATTTTTAAGGGTGTAGAGGGAGTTATCTTGAGCACATAATTTTGAGAAAGATTTTGAAAAATCTTGATCATGTGCTCAAGAATTGTTTATTGTAACATTTAATTACGAGTCCTGATCAGATATAATCAGAAGTCAACATTGCAGCGCGGGTTTCGTACTGAATATAAGAAAGCCATTGTTAAGAAATTTACGAGAAACGACATGTTTTAGAAAACATTTAAATGAACTCTCGCTCAAGCATCTGTACACGTCTGTATCATTGTTGAATGACATTTCTAGATACGTACAGAATATCGATTATACGAGAGACATGTCGTGAGAAGAATATTTTTGGTTTTCATATTTTATATTGTTTTTGTATTTTTTGAAAATTTTCTATTTTTTGAAAATTTTCTATTTTTATATTTTGTTTTTGTTGGTTTTTCAAATTTTGTATTTTGTTTTTCAAAAAATATTTACATGCGAAGCTTTGTGAGATAATATTCAAGAAGATTCGAGAAGACTTTCTAGCTCCTGAGGAGTTATGCTTCGCATGCCAATTCGTCGAACTAAATCGTCAAACCTTTCTTTTGGAAGGGTTAGTAAATAGATCGGCGAGTTGGTATTCAGTCTTCACGAAAAATAATTCAACAGTACCCTCTTCTACATGTTCCTTGATGAAGTGATAGCGGACTCTAATATGCTTGGTCTTCGAGTGTTGTACGGGATTGCACGAGATGGCTATGGCACTTTTCGAATCACAATACAGAGGTATGCGGTCGAAAGTAAAGCCATAATCTGTGAGTTGTGTCCTCATCCATAGAACTTGGGGACAACATGCAGATAGAGACACATACTCGGCTTCTGCGGTTGATAACGCGGTACAATCTTGTTTCCTTGACGACCAGCCTACTAGCTTTTCACCCAAAAATTGTGCTCCACCTGATGTACTTTTTGCTGTAACTTGGCAACCTGCATGGTCCGCATCTGAAAATGCAATTAGTTTAAACTCCGAATCCTTCGGATACCAAAGTCCCATGTTAATGGTTCTTCGTAGGTACCGAAAGATCCGTTTAATCTCTTGGAGGTGAAGTTCGGTAGGCCTTGCCTGAAACTGTGCTAATAAGCAAACAGCAAAATGAATATCGGGTCGACTAGCAGTTAAGTACATGAGAGAACCAATCATGCTCTGATATTTCTTCGGATCCATGGGTTTCCCAAATAAATCAGCACCTATTTTTGGTGAAGTGACCATTGGAGTACCAACAGAGTCACAATTTTCCATACCATGTTTTTTCAAAATCTCAATTGTATATTTAACTTGATTAATAAAAATACCACGAGGGGATTGATGTATTTGTAAACCAAGAAAAAATTTTAGTTCCCCCATCATGGACATTTCAAATTTGCTTTTCATGAGATTTTCAAAATGTTTTGAATGTTTCGGATTAGTGGACCCAAAAATGATGTCGTCCACGTAAATCTGAACAATCAAAATATCATCTTTGTATTTTCTTGTAAACAAGGTGGGATAAATTGTTCCTTTGGTGAAATTGTTCTGGAGCAGGAAAGATGATAGTTCTTCATACCACGCCCTTGGAGCTTGTTTTAAACCATAGATGGCTTTCTTTAGCTTGTAGACGTAGTCTGGATGATCTTTGTCAACAAATCCATCTGGCTAACTCACTTACACTTCTTCTTTCAGAGTTCCATTCAAGAAAGTCGTCTTGATGTCCATTTGATAGACTGTGATGTTCTTGTGAGCTGCATAGGCTAAGAAAATCCTAACTGCCTCAAGTCTTGCTACTGGCGCGCATGATTCTTCCAAATCTATCCCTTCTTCCTATCTGAATCCTTTAGCCACGAGACGAGCTTTATTGCGAATGACAGTCATTTCTTCATCCTTTTTGTTCTTCCATAACTACTTTAGATCAATGACAAGTTTATCAATTGGTATTGAAACTAATTCCCAAGTGTCATGTAGCTTGTATTGGAGAAGTTCTTCCTGCATTGCTTCAATCCATGCATTATCTGCCATTGCCTCCCGAATGTTCTTTGGCTCTTTTAGACTGACTGAGCAGACATAGATGCACATATCAGGATCGGTGGCGAGTTGTCTTCTCGTCTGTACTGGCCTTGAAGGTTCACCAATTACTTGTTCTATTGGATGGTCTTTAGTCCATTGTAGTGTAGAAGGGTACCTCTGATTTAACGCATGTGTGTTAAATGGTTCATGTAACCTTGAAGATGATTCAATAGAATCCGTTGCAAATGGGTTTTCGAATACTTTTTCTTCTAACACAGCATCGTGTTGGTTTGGTTCCTTCTTGAAATGTTGTATTTTGGTTTTGCTCATCAACTCTTGGTAGAATGATTTCAATTACTAGAGTTGCTAGAGTAGATGTTGATGACATTGAGGGAGTAGGTGCGTCAGCTTTGATTATTGTGGATGCATCTTGTGGTGGTTGTTGTGGTTGATGTTGTTGAGCGGGTGCAGCGGAACGTTGTTGTGATGCATTTGTCGAAGTTCCACCATAGTACTCATCAAACGTATACTCAAAGAAATTTTACAGTTCTTGATTTGTTCGTGTTTCATTGTTAGTTGACTAAGCTCCTTGAGGTACGAGTCCTGAACTAATATGTCCAGAAGTCTTAACGTTTGGTGCGGGTCCTAATCTGTTATGATTAGAAGCCATCGGGTTAAGCGTGGGTTCTAGAGCGAGTCTCTCAGAAGCCATTTGTGAAATCTCGTCAAACTTCACATTCATCATATCCATTATCCTTCTAGTCCTTCTATTATACACCCTGAATGCCCTCGAGTTTTTTGAGTAACCAATGAAGATTCCAATATCACCCTTTTCTTTCAGCTTCCCTAGATCTTCTCTGTTGTTCGTTGGATAGCACAAAGTGCCAAATACATGAAGGTAAGTGATATCAGGTTTTCTGTTGTTCACTAGTTCATATGGGGTTTTATTGAATCTTGGATGGATTAGGGAATGGTTCTGAGTGAAACAAGCAGTGGCAACAGCATCAGCCTATAAGAATAGTGGTGCACTAGAATAAATTAGCATCGTGCGAGCAGTTTCCACAAGAGTACGATTTCTTCTTTTAACTACTCCATTCTGCTATGGAGTTCTAACAACTGATGTCTGGTGACTGATTCTAGTATCTTCAAAGTAAGTTCTTAACTCCTGGTTAGTAAATTCTGTGCCATTGTCTGTTCTTACGATCCTTACTGGAGCTTGAAGTAGGACTTGAATGCGCTTTAGAAAGGTGGTGATGATGCCTGGTGCTTCGTCTTTTGACCTCAGAAACTTTACCCATGTATATCTTGAATAGTCATTGACGATAACAAGAATATACTTCTTCCCATTAATGCTTTCAACTCTCATTAGGCCACATAAGTCCATGTGCAACAGATGTAACTTATTAACCGAACTGGGTACGGTTTTAGGTTTATATGTTGCCCTTTTGCTTTTTCCTTGTTCACAGGATGGAAATTGGTGATCTTTGGTGTATTTGAACTTTGGGAGACCGTTGACAATGTTGTCTTTGGCAAGCTTGTTGATGGTGTCAAAGTTAAGATGGGATAAACGTCTATGCCACAGCCAGGACTTAGTTTCGCATGCTCTTGTCATGAGACAAATTGGTGATGAAGAGGCCATTTAGTTTATGTCGATAGCATATAAGTTGGTGCCACGATTCCCAGATAAGAGATCATCTCCAACCAAATTTCTAACGAAGCAAGTGTTTCTCCTAAATGCAACCTCTAAATCTGCATCGCAAAACTGTTCGACTGAAAACAAGTTGTGTCCCAATCCTTCAACATAGTAAACCCGAGTGATTAAGTAATTTCCAAACTGCAGATCTCCATAACCCAGAATAGCTGCTACATGATCATTTCCAAAGCGTACAGTTCCCATGAACTTTCATACAAAGTTGATCAGCAGCTTTAGATTCCCGGTCATATGCTTGGAGCAACGATTCAACGATCCAAAGACATATTTCGATAACCTGCCAAGAACAGAAGATTTTGCATTTGGAAACCGTTTAACATTTGGTTCCATGGTGTTAGAGGTAACATTTGATTCACACTCATAGAAGGGGTCTACTTGTTCTTTTGGAACTTTTTTTAATTTACCATTCACTAGTATGAATTCTCTACCCATTGGTTTCCATGCGCACAACTTAAGATAGTTCCTAGGCAAAATGCTACTAGTGGTTGACCTAGATGCTGCAATTAGTCTTTTAACATATCTAGTCCTAGCACTAGTTCCTGGAGGAACATCTTTCTGTTCAGGCATTGCATTCACATTCACATTATTAGAAACATTATCATCACAGACATTTTTAGACAAAGATTTCTTGCACATTAAACAAACAGAGTCATTACATGTACTAGAATCAGAACTTTTAACATTACATCCTGATGACAAATGTTTCTTATTAGAAACCGATAAATTCCTAGGGTGTTCTTCTACTTCTTCATTTTTATTCTTGCATCTACTCTCAGAGACAGGCGAGACTCTATTGTTCCTTGTATTGCTCCTAGGCTTTAGTCTGCTGCTCCTAGAGGTGCTTTCTATTCCTGTAGAAGGTAAGGCACACACATTAGGATTTATATTGTTGTCTTTTGAAGTTGTTTTAGCAGTCCTAGTCTCTTTTGGATTATCTTTAACACTCTTGTCTATAGCCCTATATGTTTGAGATGTAAAGGTAGACGCAGTAGTGGGACTAATCCTATAAAGGCCAGGTGCTATCACATTCGATGTTTTGACAATTGCTTTCCCTTTGTCAACACTTTTGACTTTTTCATTATGTTTAGGCAAGGGTGTTGGAGTGACTGTTTTTGTCAAATCAATTATCACATCAACTTTTGGGACCATTTGAGAAATTGACATTTTTGGTTTAACAACTGGTTTGTCCGAAGTCGATGGTTTTGCAAACTTAGTTTCCTCACCCTTCCCTTTTTGACTTTCTAGCTGAGACTTCAAAAGATCATTTTGCTCTTTCATGTTCCTATAGGCACGCTCATACGACAATTTGTCATACTTGCATTCCTCGGTTTTGCGATCAAGTTGTTTAAAATATGATACATTTTCTTTTTCAATTTTAGCAAGAGCATTTTCATATTTTAAAACAATTGCAGAAGTCTCAGCTCGAAGTCTTTCATCATCTTCAACAGAATATGTTTGGTAAATAATGGACATAATATCAGTCGACAAAGCTACTTCGAAGAGAGTATCATTGTGGTTTTCCAAAACTTTGATATGTTCAATGTTTTCATTAGCTTCCTTTACCAGGGATTTGTGGTCCTTGACAAAGTTGGCTATTTATTTTAAAAGTGCATTTTCAACATTAAGTACTCTCGCATGAATTGCAATTAGTGGAGTAGTAATTTCTGTTTCAAACACCTTTTTCATTTCATTATGAAAACTTGAATGCCAGTTGTTGATGCTGATATTTGTTTTGGATGCCACAATCATTTGAAGCGTTTCAACTCTCTTTTTAAGATCATCCAAATATCTTCTATCTTCACTTATGTTAAAAGGGTTGCTAGAGGACATTTGTTCTATGTTTGAAAGATTTTTGAAACAACTTTTTGTTTTGACAAAACTACTGTTTTTTGAAAACCATTGGTGTTTGTTTTTGAACAAGATGTACTCTAGAAAGTTTGTTAAGTTTGTCATAATCAATTGGTTTAATTTCTGGGTTCATTTGTCTCATTTTGATTCTACTCTCTTCAGCAAGCTCAATTGTTTCATCAGAATCCCGAACCTCGGGAGGATCATGTTTAGCAAATATAACATTACCATTATACAAAACATTTTGTTCTTTCTGAGCTTTCTTGAGATGATAAGGGTTTTCACAACCGATAGCCATTTTCTTCATTGTATGTAAAAGCAGGTTTGGATCTTTAATTAGCATGTGAATTGTTTGAGCAGAATGACCCATTTTTACAAGCAAGTCTTCCAACTTTTTAATTATTTCTTGTTTGTCAATGATTTCATCAAGAAGATCATTTTCACATTTTGAAAAACTTGCTTTCAACTCTTTCTTTTCTTTTTCAAGATCAGAACAAGTTGATTTTTGTTTAGAAAGTTGGTTGGTTAAGTCTGAAATTTCCGTGTTTCAGGATTTTATTTTCATGTTCAAATTCACATCGAGTGTGTCAAATTTGATTTGCAAATGTTTTTCTCTTAAAACATAATCTCAATGACCAGTTTCTAATTTTACAGTTGTGTTTTATGAAATACAAAAGCTTTTTCATTTACCTTATATCTCTCAAGCTCAGCGGTCAATTTTTCATTCGCGGCCTTAACATCGCGATTGACCTTTTTGACTTTTTCAATTTCAATACTACAATTGTTCAATAATGATTCAAATAACGCACGTGTTTCCTCATCATTCTCAACTTGACGTGTCCATATATGTATCATAAGTAGGTGCTGGAGTCGCAGGATGCAGTTCATATTGAGGTGACATATTAAATATTTCATTATTGTGACATGTATTGAATGATGGTACCTCAGAGACTGCATTGGTGTCATACACAGGAGGTGTCTCAGAATCCGTATCATACTTAGCCTCCTGAAGATTTGCCATGAATATGCAGTTTGCATCGATGTCCTCAAGGTCTTCCATATCATCCATAAGAGCCATAAAGTCATTCTCTTCTGCATTCAACTAAAACCCTGCCTTTTCCTTTTGTGCCAACAACACTGCTTTCTGCAGATACTCGAGATCTTTCTTTTTTGGCCTGGTGGGACAGTTCCTTGCCATGTGACCGACTCCCTGACAGTTGAAGCACTTTACCAAATTTCCCTGATTCACATTTCCAAAATTCCCAGCAACTGGAGCAGCAACATTCCCAATCTGATTACCAACATTCTGATTCCCAACATTCTGACCCCTCTGGTTTCCAACAACTTGACCCATCTGATTCTCTGCATACTGACCCATCTGATTCCCTGCATACTGCCCTTGATTACCAATCTGAAACCTTGTAGCATATCCCTGCTGCTTCCCATAAACTTCAACCATTTGTCCTTGTTGACCCATATTGAAACTCGGCTGTACAATCTGCCTGTTGCGAGTGTTCGATGAAATTCTTTGGTTGTTGTTAGTTGTAGTAGAATAGCATCCTTGGAATGCCTTTGACAAGAGAACAAATGCTTGAGACAGAGCAGCAGTGGCCTCATCATTGTCAGTGAAGTCTGGTTCTTGGAATTGAGGATACTGTTGTTGTGGAATGACTTGTTGTTGTGGGTAGAATAGTTGTTGTTGTGGTATGACAGCAGTTTGTGGAACATATTGTTGTTGCATGTAGTTCTGAGTGGAAGATGATGATGATGGTTGTGTATTCACTGTTACAGGTGTTGGTGTCTGAGCAATTAATGCAAGAGGATCATGTTGCTTTGCTAACTTCTCTTTCCTGACTTCATTTGCCTCTGCCTGGTTTTGCTTAAGGAAATCATAGAGTTGATCATAGTTTACCTGGTGAAGGTCCTTTGTTTGATTGACAATAGTGACAAATCGTCCCCATTCTTCTAGTAGATTGTTGATGAACTTGATGTTTTAAACAATTTGTCTTGGTGTCAACTTGTTTCTGATTAGCTCGTTCATCAGAGTGCAAAACCTGGTGTAGTAATATTCAATGGGTTCCGCTGGAGTGGATGTGAACTTCTCCCATTCAGTTAGAAGCTTGTTTTCAACATCTTGTTGCCCAATTTCTGTGCCATGACAAAGCCTTCTAACTTGCTCCCACATATCATAAGCAGTTTCACAACTGTCAACAGCAGAAAATATTTCCCGTGGTAAACCAAGTTGAATTAAGTGCATTGCCAAGTCATCAGCTGCAATTTGCTTCCAATCCTCTGCTGTGTATTCATCTTCTTTTTTATCACGAAAGGATGGTGGTACGGGAGGTGTTGCATTTGGATCTCCGGTTTCTTGAATCTAATGAGACTTGAATGGTCCTTTCTGGATGGAGTTGAGCAGGAGTTTACCTTGTCCATCAGGTTTTGTTTTGATATAGCAAATCATACGGCTCGTCCATGGAAGATATCCACCTTTTTCAAGCATAGGAGGATGATTTTCTGCACCAGCTGCATGAATGTCTTGCTGAGTAGTCATTGTTGATGTTTCGTATCATAAAGTTGAACTTGGATCGTTGCAACGAAATAGGAGTTGTGATTGAAGGATAAGATCAGTTGATGTCGTGAAGCTTTGGTCTTGAACTTATGATCGTTTGAAGTTACTTGCAATTTAGATAAACTCGGGCAATTTAGATAAAAGTAGCAATTTAGATAAAAATACCAATTTCGACAAGACTACAATTTAGGCAAGATCAAATGATCACAATTTTGACAAAGTTATCTAGATTACAATTTAGACAAAATCACAATTTCGATAGAAATCTCAATTTAGACAAAATTATACAATTTTGACAAAATTTCAATTTAGATAGAAATGTGCAATTTAGATTAAAAAAAATCTATCTAATTTATACAAATTAGACGATGTTTCCCTTGTCGAAGTATTCCTCACACTTGTACAAGCACGGAAATACCGAGTTCACGTTTGATATTGTAGAAATCAAGTACAAATTGAATTTAGATAAGTTTAGTAAATTGCCACAATTTCGATAAGCCTGGAATTTCGATAAGCCTGACAATTTCGATAAGGCTCACAATTTCGATAAGCCTCACAATTTTGATAAGACTCACAATTTCGATAAACCTCACAATTTTGATAAGCCTCACAATTTTGATAAGCCTACAATTTCGATAAGCCCGTGTAGCCAATTTCGATAAGTCCTTGTACAAGGAATTTCGATAAGACTGAATTTCGATAGACCACACAATTTCGATAGAACCAAGCAATTTCGATAAACCCTTGTTTTTATCTAAATTCGTCCACAATTTAGATAAACCCTCTTTTATCTAAATTCCACCACAATTTAGATAAACCCTCTTTTATCTAAATTCTTATACAAGAATTTCGATAAGAGAGCTATTCGATGAAGATCCAAAAGCAAGTCACAAACAATCTTCGACGCCTTTTTCCACGATCAAATCACTTCAAAAACCCGTAAAAACTTATAAAGTTTGAACCTTTATCGCCTTTTTCACTTTTGACACTTTTTCGATACAAAGAAGAACTTTTTAACGAGGCAAAACTAGTTTATGAAGCTAATGAAAAAAATGAAAACTAACCAAAACTCACTAAATAACGTAAAAACTATAAAAAGTAACAACCTTTTAACCTAAAACATGCATAAAAATCAAAACTTTCACACAAAGTACACGTTTTATGGAGAAAAAAAGGAGACTTTATGATATTCTTTGATAAAAAAACAAAAAGAACAAACTTCTACAACGTTGTTTGGCTATATGATACCACTTTTTATGGCCTAAGAACACAACTTTATCACACTATCAATATATTATACGATGGTACACAAGACAAGAAATGCAAGATAGATGAGGCGTATGAATAATATCCGAATGTTTATTAGCTTAACATAAGAGATGAAGAACACACATAAGAAATACACATACACACTCACCTATACCTCTCTCAAGCACACACGGAAATGAGGTAGGGAGTGTCTATATATAGCTACAAAATGACGCCCTAATGGCTTTGTGATGGGCTTCGGTTGGGCCTTGTTCCATGGATTGGACTTGTACATTTTTCTTAATATTACATGGACTACTAAACACTTAGTCATTCAGATTTAGTCCAACCGAGAGCCCTTGACTATCTATACTTAACGACATAAATACAAAGCTGTTAAATCGGAAATGACCATCACTTTAAATCAATGCTAACATTACTTATCTATATGGATGACATTATTCTTACAGCTTCCTCTACTGTCCTACTACAGCAGATCATTGCTTCTCTTGGTATTTCTACTACTCGCCATTCCACAAGGTTGTTTCTATCTCAGAGGAAGTACGCTATTGAGCTTCTTTGAGCGTGCTCACATGACCAACTGTAATCCTTCACGAACACCAGTTGATACAGACTCCAAACTGGGTCCCGAAGGTGTTCCAGTTCAGGATCCTACTTTATATCGCAGTCTTGCAGGTGGTCTTCAGTATCTCACGTTTACTAGACCAGATATCTCCTATGCAGTTCAACAGATTTGCCTCTACATGCATGACCCTCGTGAACCTCATCTCGCTGCTCTTAAGCGTATCCTACGCTATGTTCGAGGGACTTTGGACTTTGGTTTTCACTTATACTCTTCAAATACCACCTCTCTCGTTGGATATACAGATGCAGATTGGGCAGGTTGCCAATGTCGTCGCTGAGACTGCATGGCTTCGCAATCTTCTCCGTGAGCTACACTCTCCATTATCCGCTGCAACCCTTGTTTACTGTGACAATGTTAGTGCCATCTATCTGTCTGCTAATCCGGTGCAACATCAACGGACCAAACACATTGAGATTGATATTCATTTTGTCCGTGACATGGTCACTGCTGGTCAGGTTCGTGTCCTCCATGTTCCATCCCGCTATCAGTACGCAGATATCTTCACCAAGGGTCTTCCTTCAGCCTTATTTGAAGAATTTCGATCCAGTTTGAGCGTCCAGCTTCCTCCCGCTCCAACTGCGGGGGAGTATTAGTCGATATACAGATAAGCTTTGTATTAGCTGTAGATAAGCATTATATTAGTTGTCACATTTATGTAATTAGTGTAATTAGTGGGTATTTACCCAAAATAGCTCTATTGATAGCTATATGTACCATGTATTCTGTATGGAAGAAAGGCAAGCAAATATGCAATTCAATAATACTTTTGTTGGGTCTCCCTTGACTATTTACCTCCTAATTGTATAACAATTAACCAATGGCTCTATAGCAGGTCTGGCGGGTTAAAAAATTTTCTTAACACTCTTTTTATTTTCTCATTTTTCACGTAAACCACAAAAAACCCAGTAAAATCACATGCATATGACAAATAAAAAATAGCGTGTCACGTGACATGCACGTGACATATATCAAACTGACGAATTAAGTATTAAGACACAGTAACACACACACATACACACACACACACACAGATATATATATATATATATATATATATATATATATATATATATATATATATATATATATATATATATATATATATATATATATATATATATATATGATTAACTGTTAGATCAATTTAGGTTATAAATTTGGTGAATTATTATGAAGAGATTAAAGAATCACCTTTTTTTTTTCTTTTTTAAATCTCCGTTAGTTGTTTTGAAAGAAGGAAAGAGGGAGAATTAGATCTGGTTTTTATTTGTACCTTTACCTTCATGGAGTAGGGATCCAGTGAGAAGTAAATTAAAATAAGAAGTGGTGAGAAGTAACCATAACCACACATTTAAAATGCAACGACTTGCACTAGATGCATCTCTATTCATTTAGATGCACCCCTCTGAGTTTCGAAAGTTATTTTGAAGTGTAAGTGGTGCAAATTAATTTTTATGATTTTGACACATGTAGAGGAACAAAATAAAAGAGAAATCTGAAATGCATCTAATATGCGTATATGTATCTAATTAAAAGCTACAAAACACATTATGATGCATTATGATGCATCTAAGATTATAGGAATGCATCTAATTTAGGTCAGTACATCTCGGATATGTGGTTATAGTTACTTTTCATCCTTCTTATTTTAAGATTATTTCTCATTTGATCCAAACTCCATGTGTGCCTTTATATAGGCTGATATCTTAAAACTTCAAAGCATTGGATTGTAAAATGACTAATATACCCTTGGCTTTTTTGTTAGATATTTTTGGGGGTATTTTTATCCTTGTGTAATTCAGGCTTAGTGATGTCCAGCCCAGTAGTAACTTGCATAAGGCTTAGGGGTGAGCAGAAACCGCACCGCAAACCGCAAAAAACCAACAAAAAAAAAAAAAAAAAAAAAAAAAAAAAAAAAAAAAAAAACGAACCACAAAAACTGCACCACGGCAAAAACCGGTGGATCGGTTTTAAGAAAAAAGAAAAACCACACCGCACCGCACATTGATTATTCAAGACTGAAAAACGGCACGTTGATTATTTAATGTGTGTTATAAGGCTTCCGGTGCATATTCTCTTTAATATTCTTATAAGTTATAAGTGATGTGTATGTTTACATTAAATATATGTATTGTTTATACAAATAAACCGTAAAAATGTTTATTAATATTTCTCGATCTCTTTAAGTTTTGTTGATCGCAATATAAAATAATATCAAGTACAAATATAAAGATTACATGTTACTATATTTGTTTTTACTTACATATTGTTTTGTTATATATTTGTTTGTAATAAATGAAATGTATATAAATGAGTTGGTTAGTACATAACTCATAACCCATGGAGCTTGACCCAAGACCCATGACCCATTGCATGACATCATGCATGACATCAATAATGGGTAAAACCCATGACCCATGGCCCAAAGTCCATAACCCATGACCCAAGATGTCTTTGACATCATGCATGACATCACATAACCCATGGACTATAACCCATAACCCAAAACCTGGTTTGTAACCCAAAATCCGGATTGGTATTACCAGTTACCTCGATCCCTGGGTTTACACTGTCCGGATTTTTGGGAAGGGATCCGCCGAATCCGGTAAACAGTACTCAGTTTTGCCTATAAATAGTGTGCCATTTCTTCCTTTCTCTTCATCCCATTCTAATACATCTTCTCTCTTATTCTTATATCTCTCTAACCTCAGATCTAAGGATAATTCTTGTAGCTTTCTTTCTCTTGTATTTCTCAAGGTTCTTCTTACAAGACGAGATCACGCTTTCATACATACGAGCCATCCTTTCTCCAAGTTGCTCGAATTCTTCATCACCTCAAGACCACTGAGTTGTCTCTTGTTGTTGATACATCTTCTTGTATTCTTAAAGTAGTTGTGATAGTTGTGTTGTTGTGTTCGATTGGTTCTTCCGTGTAAAGGAACCGGTATCTAGCTTAGTATCGGAAAAAGTTTAAGTGACGTTGTGAGGTTTCTCCACCGGTTGAAGGAGCTTGTTGACATAGTGTTTAAGAACTCACGAGTTGGGTACTCGGGGAGTGGAGTAGGGCAAGGAAGGTATCAACCATCGTGTCACACTTCTATCCTTTTACTCCCTTTACTATTCTCGTATTTATTTCTTTTATTCTAACATGCATTATCCATATCTCAACATCCAAAGGTTTCACATACTATCAATCTAAAAGGTTCTATAAACTTAATTTTAAAACGGTAAAAACTATTCAACCCCCCTTCTAGTTTTCAACAAGGCTTATTATTTTTTACTATTTTATTTTAATGTTAGTACTTTGGGAAAAAGAACTTGTAATTCTGAATTACAAATTCTTTTTCCCAAAGGATAAAAACTAGTTATGTTGAAATAGATTTTCAAAGATGTAAAACTTCTGAGTTATATGTGTTGCGACGGATTCAAACTTCGTAAAAGATCGGAGACCATGATTACTTAAAAAATATATATAAACTCTATTTATTTTGTTGGTTTAATGACTTGAAAATGTATCATACTTGTCACATTTTATTATCGTGTGTACTAATTTTTTTTCTTATTATGTGTAGTGAACTTTCAAATTTTGATTATTGTGTGTATTTTGTGACCGTTTTACCCTTATTTTTTTCAAATTTCGAATGGTAAAATGGTCATTTTACATGGCTCAATAGTTACAAAATACACACAATAATCTGAATTTGAAAGTTTAGTACACACAATAAGAAAAATAAAAGTTCAGTACACACAATAACAAAAAGTGAAAAGTATGATACATTTTCAAGTCATTAACCCTCTTTTGTTTTATTGGATCACAAAACTAACCGTTTGACTAGAATGCAGAATGAGTACCTGTAAATGGGAAATTCAAGATTTTAGTTTAGTTTATTCATATACATGATACAACTCAAATCATATTTGTTTATTTGAATAAGGGCAAATGGCACAAAAAATTATTTAAGTTAAGGGTCATTTTCAATCAAATTTTTTATTTTTTTTTATTATTTATTTATTTAATTTTTTTGTAAAAAGGTAGTGAACTTATTTTTTTTGCCAATTTGAGTATTTTTGTTAAATATTAACGATCATCAGTTAATTTCTACAACCACCACTACCAACCCCAACCATTATTTTTTTTTTTACCCAAACACTACTCACCATCGCCACCCAACACTGTTGTCATCACCGCTGCCACCAATAACCAACACCGTTGTCATCATTAACAACACTGTTGTCATCACCGCTGTCATCCTTACCAACTAGCCTACTGCCGCCATCAACACCATACCCACCCACCACCGCCATCGGTGGTTGGTGGTGGGGGTTGTGGTTTGCAACGGTGGTCAGTGGTGGTGGGTGGGGTTAGTGGTGGAGGCGGTGCTTGGTAGTGGTGGTGGGGGGCAGGGTTGGTGGTGGAAATGATGGTAACAACGCTGATTGGTGGTGGTGGCAGCAGCGGACTTGAAATGTAAAACGGATAATCATCACATATTTAAGGAAAACACCTAAATTGGTAAAAAGAATAAGTTGGCTATCTTTTTTATGCCAGTAAAGGTGAGATACCTTATAGGAAATAACCCCTTACTAGAGTTTGAGGTGTGACCAGGTTAAAAAGACTAATTGAAAACCAAACCAATAAACCAACTTTTTATTTGGTTTCACTAAAAGTTGAATAAACCAATTATATACATCTAACATTTGTTGGGCTACCTTAGCCCGTTTTTTCCGGAAACCAGGTCCAAGCAATAGTCCGAATAATATATTGGTTGGTTATTAGGTTACCCGACTGTTCATCCTCACTCACACCATTTGTTTTCCTTTGAGATCCGAAACGTGCAGGTCCGTGACCTAGATCCGACGGCGATTCAAGTTTTTCCGAGCCGATTATATGGGTTTTGTAGCAACTACAGTTGCCTGTGAGGGAGTGTACAATGCTATGAATAGTGATAATATTTTTTATTGCTTTTGTGGATCTTCTTATGCCATATGTTATGGATACAGTATCCCCCTTAGTTATATCCACAACTTTAGATCTAAAATAGCCGTCGTCGTCATTTTTTGATAAAAAAAAATGGTACCCATATTCTTTGAAGAAACCCTCGGAAAGCATACATTGTAGGTTCAAGTTTTTTGTTATGTTTTGGTCTGTTTTGTTGTTCTTATTGCTAATTCTATGATGTTAGATTTACGCTGTTGGTGTGTTAAATTGTAACTATTATTTTTATGATACCTACTATTATTTTTGCCTTGCAAGTATTGCTAATTTTTTTAGCTCAGATTTAGTGTTTTGTTGTTGTTATTGGTTGATTTACCTTTTTGGTTTATTTGATTGTGCCTGTAGCTAATTTTCTGATGTCAGATTTAGGGTTGTGTTGTTGTTATTTTCTGATTTTGGGTTTTACTTAATTTAATTCAACACTTCTTTTTTATTACAGTTGTTGTGCTGGAGCTGCACCTTTCAAATCTCAAATGATATTGGTCATTGGAGGTTTGAACCGTAACTTAGCAGGGCAAGGACCGGATAGCGTGATAGCTTACTTGCTATTATGCAACCGAGTTTCTTTGCAGTCATGCCGTAATTCAGACCTCTTTGACCATTTTGTTGGACTACCAAAGCACGTTTTTTCCCGCAACCCGGTCCAAGCAATAGTCCGAATAATATATTGGTTGGTTATTAGGTTACCCGACTGTTCATCCTCACTCACAGCCGTTGTTTTCCTTTCGGATCTCAAATGATTTTGGTGATTGGAGGTTTGAACCGTAACTTGGCATGCCAAGGACCGAATGGCGTGGTAGCTTACTTGTTATTATGCAACCGGGTTTCTTTGCAGCCATGCCGTAATTCGGACCTCTTTCACCATTTTCCATTAACAAATCTGAGGCTAATGATATATTTTATCAGCTTTATGGTTTCTAACTTTTAGAAGCTATAAGTTTATATACCGTGAAAAGACCAAATGAATGCCTGGGTGGATTCGATAAAACATGAGATCGTTTGCATCGTGGCGGGCCGAGCTTCTTAAGCTTGCAGCCACGATGGGGTTTATTACATTGGGGTTTATTAAAAGTTTGGATGAAAAGATTAAATACGGCAACCACACCTTCATTGTGGTTGCAGCCATGTCGAGTATGTTAGTTAATAGTAATATAACATTTAAAATGACGCCCATTTGGTTGGCCTTTTTTCGTGCTTTTTTCATGGGCTGTTTCGCTCCAACATAGTAATGGCCTATGATGATTAAACGTTGCTTTCTGAGTCAAATGATATTGGTCGTTGGAGGTTTGAACCGTAACCTGGCAGGGCAAGGACCGGATGGCGTGATAGCTTACTTGGTATTATGCAACCGGCTTTCTTTGCAGCTATGGCAGAATTCGGACCTTTTTGACCATTTTACATTAACAAAATATGAGGCTAATGATATATACATCTAACATTTGTTGGCCTACTTAGCCCCTTTTTTCCATCAACCCGGTCCAACCAACAGCCCGAATAATATATTGGTTGGTTGTAGGTTCAAGTTTTTTTTTTTTTATTTTTTATTTTTTTTTTTATTTATTTATTTTTTTTTTTATGTTTTGCTCTATTTTGTTGTTCATTACTAATTATATGTTGTTAGATTTAGGGTGTTGCTGTGTTTAATTGTCACTATTATTGTTGTGATAGCTACTATTATTTTTGCCTTGCAAGTATTGCTAATTTATTTATCTCAGATTTAGTGTTTTGTTGTTCTTATTGGTTGATTTACCATTTTGGTTTATTTAATTGTGGCTGTTGCTAATTTTTTGATGTCAGATTTTGGGTTGTGTTGTTTTTATTGTCTGATTTAGGGTTTTACTTAATTTAATTCGACACTTCTTTTTTATTACAGTTGTTGTGCTAGAGCTGCACCTTTCGGATCTCAAATGATATTGGTGATTGGAGGTTTGAACCGTAACTTGGCAGGGCAAGGATCGGATGGCGTGCTAGCATACTTACTATTATGCAACCGAGTTTCATTGCAGCCATGGCAGAATTCGGACCTCTTTGACCATTTTCCATTAACAAATCTGAGGCTAATGATATATTGTATCAGCTTTATGGTTTCTAACTTTTAGAAACTATAAATTTATATACCGTGAAAAGCCCAGATGAATGGCTGGGTAGATTCGATAAAACATGAGATCGTTTGCATCATGCCGGGCCGATCTTCTTAAGCTTGCAGCCACGACGGGATTTATTACATTGGGGTTTATTAAAAGTGTGGATGAAAATATTAAACACGGCAATCGCACCTTGATTGTGGTTACAGCCATGTCGGGTATGTTAGTTAATAGTAATATACCATTTAAAATGACGCCCATTTGCTTGGCCTTTTTTGGTGCTTTTTTCATGGGCTGTTTCGCTCCAACATAGTAATGGCCTATGATGATTAAACGTTGTTTTCTGATTCAAATGATATTGGTCGTCGGAGGTTTGAACCGTAACTTGGCAGGGCAAGGACCGGATGGCGTCATAACTTACTTGCTATTATGCAACCGGCTTTCTTTGCAGCTATGGCGGAATTCGGACCTTTTTGACCATTTTCCATTTACAAATCTGAGGCTAATGATATATAGTATCAGTTTTATGGTTTCTAACTTTTAGAAACCATAAGTTTATATACTGTGAAAAGGCCGGATGAAAGGAACTCGGCAAAATGACCCCGTAACTTCGGGTTACCTAATAACAAACCAATTTATTATTCGGACTCTGCCTGGAACGGGTTGGGGAAAAAAACGGCCTAAGCAGCCCAACAAATGTTAGGTATATATAATGAGTCAAATGATATTGGTCTTTGGAGGTTTGAACCGTAACTTGGCAGGGCAAGGACTGGATGGTGTCATAGCTTACTTGCTATTATGCAACCGCTTTCTTTGCAGCTATGGTGGAATTCGGACCTTTTTGACCATTTTCCATTCACAGATCTGAGGCTAATGATATATAGTATCAGTTTTATGGTTTCTAACTTTTAGAAACCATAAGTTTATATATCGTGAAAAGGCCGGATGAATGGCTGGGTGGATTCGACAAAACCCATATGTTCGGCTCGAAAAAACTTGAATCACCATTGGGTTTGCGTCATGGGCTTACACCTTTCGGAACTCAAAGGAAACCTAAGAGTGTGAGTGACGATGAACAGTCCGGGTTACCTAATAACAAACCAATTTATTATTCGGACTCTGCCTGGAACGGGTTGGGAAAAAAAGGGCCTAAGCAGCCCAACAAATGTTAGGTATATATAATATATAACTTACATACATTGGCCTATTTAGGGCGTCATTTTTTTACACCAGGTCCATCGACACCGAGGATAATAATTCCGTTTTTATTGTGATATTCATGACAAGAACCTACGATGAGTCAACGGGGTAAGGGCATTAAAGTCGACATGCTCCACATGTTGGCGGGGCAGGTTAGTAGACTTGCAGCCACAGTGGCCATATCTTCTTTTTTTGATCCTTACCAGGCTTATTTGTTGTAGGTGGTTACCAGTTTTATTCAAACTTATTTTCCTATAAAACGACTTTTGGTGCTTCCCGTAGGGTAGGCCTATGATGATTAACACCTATTTTCTAAGACAAATGACGTGGGCTGTCAAACATTGGATCCGTAACTTGGCGGCCCAAGCACCCGATGGCATGATTATGCAACCGTGTTTCTTTCCCTCAATCGCGAGGTCTACATCTTTTTGACCCTGTTTCCTCTAAAAATCTGAGCCTAATAACTGCTACCCTATCTCGACCTGTGTGAATGGCCGTTATTCAGTTTAGTTATGATTGTTGCTCCCGCTATTGTTCTAACAAAAACAATCCTTTTTTTCGGCAGGTATCTATGTAATACACGATGAATATCACAAAAACCGTCTTCAAATACAGGTTTAGAACCGGAATCGAGCTCAGGAAACCTCAAACCCGGTTCTAGACCTGTATTTGAAGACGGTTTAGATTTGAATATTGATAGGATGGATGTTCATTCCACTGCTGGCAAATCAACTTGGGAATCGGTTCCTACTCCGGGAGATGGTGGCGCCTGGGGATGTTGACCCAGCCAAACCATGTGGGAAAAAGAATCATGGTTCACCTATTGCTGAATGGGCCTCAAAGAAATCATACGACACTTGGTTAGAGGAGTATCTGAAGAGGAAACTGATAATAAGTGTCTAGGTGGTGATCTCAACTTTTATGAACTACAAGAAAACTATTATGCAACCGGCTGCTGGTCAGTTTTCATATATATACTTTGTATGTCTGCCTTGCGTTTACCACTTTTATATCATACTCAGGTTCACTTCTACAAAAGCCTCTCATCATCAGTCGCGCGCATTTGACCAAAGATAGATGTGAAACAGAAGAGAATGATGTGACAAGTAATTTGGTGCAAATTACTTTTTCACACCATCCTCTTTTGTTTCCCATCTATCTTTGAAAATTGCACCTATTGTTGATCAGGGGCTTCTGTTGAGGTGGGACTCCAAATATGCAACAAGAAATTTACTATCACAGACATGGAACATCAGCTGTTAATATCGCCGGATAAACAATACCATGTACTCTTCATTTATTAATATTGACACATGATGTACAACATACCTCCTGCTTCTTATCTTCCCCTCAAATTCCTTTTCGTATTTCAACGGGCTAGCAATACGTCTGATGCAGACCATTGTTTAAAGACCGTTTAAATAGCAAAAGAGATTTAAGGGGGAGGTCAGAGTTTCCAGGTATGTTGAAATTTGTGTGTTAGATCGAAAGTTGTGGCTATAACTAATGGAGATACTGTATCCCTAACATATGGCATGACAACAATCACAGAAGCCGTAAAAAAAAGTCACTATTGCTTCTACGGGGTAAGGGGATTAAAGTTGAGATGCTCCACATCTTGCCGGGGCAGGTGACTACACCTGCAGCCATGGTAGGCATATCCTCTTTTTTCGATCCTTACCAGCCTTATTTGTTGTAGGTGGTTACCAGTTTTATTCACATTTATTTTCCTACAAAATGTCTTTCATTGCTTCAGCTAGGGTAGGGCTATGATGATTAAGACCTATTTTCTGATACTAATGAAGTGGGTAGTCAAAGATTGGAACCGTAACTTGGCGGAGAAAGGACCGGATGGCATCATTATGCAACCGTGTTTCTTTGCAGCCATGGCCGGTCGTAGATCTTTTTCACCCTATTTGGTTATAAAATCTGAGCCTAATAACTGCTACCCTATCTCCACCTGCCGCACCCCATGGGTTTCTGACTGCTTCTATGTTGGGTTCTTATGAATCTGAACTTTTAAACTCTTACAGATGAGGCCTTTTTGATTTGGTCAATGGTCGTTCTTCAATTTACTTATGACTGTTGCTTCTGCTGTTGTTGTCAGCAAAACAATTTTTTTTTGCCGGGTATCTATGTAATGCATGATGAATATCACAGGAAATGATGAAAGCTATTACTATTTCCTATTTTGGTAAGTGTAGCTTGCCATAACCCGTGTCTTGGCATAGCGATCAGATGGTTGCAGCCAAGGCCGGTTTTGGGTACCACTTCTATAATCGCTGACCTGAGCCTTATTATGTATATTATCATCATGCATTATTGTTGATCCATCATTGATCATCTCTTACCATTTGTGTGTTAGGTCGAAAGTTGTGGCTATAACTAATAGATATATTGTATCCTTAACATATGGCATGACAACAATCACAAAAGCAGTAAAAAAATCGCTATTGCTTCTACGGGGTAAGGGGATTAAAGTTGAGATGCTCCACATCTTGGCGGGGCAGGTGACAACACATGCAGGAATGGTAGGCATATCCTCTTTTTTTGATCCTTACCAGACTTATTTGTTGTAGGTGGTTACCAGTTTTATTCACATTTATTTTCCTACAAAATGTCTTTCGTTGCTTTAGCTAGGGTAGGGCGATGATGATTAAGACCTATTTTCTGAGACTACTGAAGTGGGTAGTTAAAGATTGGAAGCGTAACTTGGTGGGGCAAGGACCGGATGGCATCATTATGCAACCATGTTTCTTTGCAGCCATGCCCGGTCGTAGATCTTTTTCACCCTATTTGGTTTTAAAACCTGAGCCTAATAACTGCTACCCTATCTCCACCTGCCGCACCCCATGGGTTTCTGACTGCTTCTATGTTGGGTTCTTATGAATCTGAACTTTTAAACTCTTACAGATGAGGCCCTTTTGATTTGGTCAATGGTCGTTCTTCAATTTACTTATGACTGTTGCTTCTGCTGTTGTTGTCAGCAAAACAATTTTTTTTTTGCCGGGTATCTATGTAATGCATGATGAATATGACAGGCAATGATGAAAGCTGCTACTATTTTCTATTTTGGTAAGTGCAGCTTGCCATAACCCGTGTCTTGGCATAGCGATCAAATGGTTGCAGCCAAGGCCGGTTTTAGGTACCACTTCTTTAATCGCTGACCTGAGCCTTATTATGTATATTATCATCATGCATTATCGTTGATCCATCATTGATCATCTCTTACTATTTATGTCCAGAATAGTTCGGACGTTTATTTACTCTCTTTGCAGCTCTAAACTTTATGTGTCGCTGTCTTTCAGTTCATTTGCCATGTTGCTACATAACTAGAACAAAGAAAAGATAAGTGTTGACATAAATAATGCCTAAAAACATTATCAATATTTATTCATATCTCTATGTTTTGATGATCACAAAATGTAAACTCATTAAAACATAAACTTATAAAATAAACAAGTACTTAGTTGTAAATATTCACTTCTACAACTCAAATCACTTAAGGTATGAATGAACTAATGCTTAATGCATTATATGATCAAAGGAACATTTTCTTAATAACTAGATTTTTTATAAAATGTCAAAAACATTTTATATCTTTTAGAAAGAAAAAAAACATTTTTGGTAATAAATAAATAGGTTTAATTCATTATAAATTTATGAATTCAAATTTTTAACCAAAATCAGTAAAAATGTTCCAGAAAAACCTTCCCCACAAAAAGACAAAACTGGGCAACGGTTGGCTTGGGCGGCCCCCTTAATTTTGCTAGGCGGCCCCCTTAAAATTAAGGGGACCACCCCCATATTTAAGGGGGCCGGCCACGCTCCACTAGCTTCCAGCTGTCCAGTTTTTCTGCCTATAAATACCAGCCTTCCCCTGGATTTTTACTCACCTTTTGCACTAAAAACTTTCTGGTTTAGATCTCATTTCATATTTTCAAAAACCCTTTGATCATATAATTATAAGCTTTTGTTTCAAGTGATCCAAAGCTTCAACCTCTCAAGTGCAAGAGAAGAATACTTCTATCCTTCAAGACAAGAAGTATTACAACTTCGTGTATCTCTTCCATCCAAGTTGTTGGTGTATCATAATTGTAAATCATTCATTCATTTGTGTAAAGTGTGTGTATAAGGTGTAAACATAAGTGACTAGATATGTATAGTGTGTGAGTAGTGAAGAAGGTGTATAAGTAGTTGTGGTGTAAAGAAGTCATGTAGAAGTTGTAAAGCCGTGGTGTAGAAGTTGTAAAGCCGTGGTGTAGAAGTTGTGAAGCCGTGGTGTAGATGTCGTGAAGCCGTTGCTTAGAAGTTGTGAAGTCGTCATGTAGAAGTCGTGAAGCCATAGCTTAGAAGTTGTGAAGTCGTGGTGTAGAAGTCATGAAGCCGTAGCTTAGAAGTTGTGAAGTCGTCATGTAGAAGTCGTGAAGCCGTAGCTTAGAAGTTGTGAAGTCGTCATGTAGAAGTCGTGAAGCCATAGCTTAGAAGTTGTGAAGTAGTTGTGTAGAAGTCGTGAAGCCGTAGCTTAGAAGTTGTGAAGTCGTCGTGAAGCCGTTGTGTTGAAGTCGTGAAGAAGTCGTGAATAAGTCCTGAACTAGTTGTGATTGAATTCGTGAGATTGGTTCTAGCTACTATTAGAACTCGACATTTAGCTTTGTGTCGTTAAACCGGTGTAAGCCAAAGTTGTGTAAGGTTTTCTCCGCCATAAGGGAGCTTCACTACAAAAAAACAGGCTTTCAGAGACTGAATTTCTAGGGACTGATATATCAGTCGCTGATACATAGCATCGGTAACTGAAACATCAGTTACTGATACTTTTAAGGACTGACCTTTTATTGACTGATTGCGGCGACTAAAAATCAGTCCTCGATTCAGTGACCCCATATCTGAGACTAAATTTCAGTTACTAATATGCCTGTACATGTACATCATATCTAAGACTAAATTTCAGTCCCTAGTACATGTACATCATATCTAAGACTAAATTTCAGTTACAAATATATTTGCGCAATAAAAAATTTTGGCGAAAAATTTGTTAGTGACTGAATTATAGTCACAGTTCGGTCCCTAATACATGGAGATCATAGCTAAGACTAAGTTTCAGTTACAAATATGTCTACACAATAAAAAGGTTTGGAAGGAAATTTTTTAGTGACTGAATTTCAGTCACAACTGCGTCCCTATTACATGGACATCATACCTAAGAATAAAATTCAGTTACAAATATGTTTGCGCAATTAAAAAAGTTTGGAGGGAAATTTGTTAGTGACTGAATTTGAATCACAACTCAGTCCCTAATACATGGACATCATAGCTAAGACTAAAGTTCAGTTACAAATACGTATGCAAAATAAAAAAACTTTTGAGAGAAAATTGTTTATGACTGAATTTTAGTCCCACATAAACCTCTTATACATGGGCAACATACTTAAGACTAAAATTCAATTACAAATATGTCTACACAATAAAAAGGTTTGAAGGGAAAATTTGTAGTGACTAAATTTCAGTCACAGCTGAGTCCCTATTACATGGACATCATACCTAAGACTAAAATTCAGTTACAAATATGTCTGCGCAATAAAAAAGGTTTGGAGGGAAATTTGTTAGTGACTGAATTTCAATCACGACTCAGTCCCTAATACATGGACATCATAGCTATGACTAAATTTCAGTTACAAATACGTATGCAAAATAAAAATGTTTGGAGAGACAATTATTTGTGACTGAATTTCAGTCCCGCATAAACGTCTTATACACGGGCAACATATTTAAGACTAAAATTTAGTTATTCATTGGAAACGTGGACTTATATTGTGACTGGTATATATTTAAGTGATCCCGTTCCAAGTTCTTAAAATCAAGTGGATTGGCAGTTACTTGTATTGAGAAAACATAAGAAAGCTAATTTAAAGAAACCAATTTCTCCAAAATTTACTCGAGTTTCACATAATAAGTAATAAAGATACATCTGTATAAAAGGTCTTAGATTTAAATAAACTCTCGCAGATGCTACGGTTAAACTTCTACACCAGCAAAACAGCATTGATGCACCCATCGTTCTCAGGATTATTGGTCACTTGAGCATATTTCCCTGTGCATAACAAAGGTCATAAGATATAAGCCTATGCACCACCCCAAACATTGATGGAATCAAATCATTGAATAACACGCTAGCCTTACCCCATACAACTTTCCCAGCAGGTGTTACGAGACCCAGTTCACTCACGTTCACCTAATATTCACATTAGTAAAAAGTTCAGTAATTTGGTCCAAAACAGGACTTATATCTTTATTAAAAAAATGGCAGAATGTACGTCAATGATAGTTCCCTTGGTGATAACACCAAGACCAGTATACATTGAGCCATTAGGATTCTTCTTTACACCAATCAGTTCAAGATTGAAGGTGCACTTAAGCTCAGGGTGTGTGACATGGGCTTTGTTGAACCTCAAACCTGTTGGACGAATAAACCGCTCATACTTTGGTGGTTTTCTAGTGAAACCCTGACCAACAAACGTCACTTTCGTGATCATTCTCTTCCACTGCTTGGCTGCAAACAAAAAAACAGTCAAGGTCAGTTCTACACTTTCTTTTTGCACAAGTTAATTGATTGCAGAGAACATACTAGGGGAGTGCTTTGGCAGACATTATCAAAGTAATTAGCTAATTACTACGTTTTGATTTAGAAGATAACAACTTTCTAGTGTTTGGGTATGGTTAAACTGGTTCCTAATTATCTGATTTAGGGGTCATTCCATATGTTAACTCTTTAATAACATGAACATGCCAAACACTGAAACAAATATTTAAGTGATTATCAAAACTTCAATCACAAGCACAGCCAAACACTAACTCCTGTAGCTTGATTTATTATATACATTGATTATCTTATTCTGACTTTTACATATCGTGTAAGCACTTTCAAAACACAATGCCAAACACCCCTTAACAAGGGATCATAAGTTGAAGTCATGTTGGATACTTACTTTTCCTTTTACCAGTTCTGATCACTTTGAACATCTCATCTTCAGCCACTAGTCTCACCTGAACATTAAACAGCCATCAAATATTAACACACATCAAAACTTAAACCATGATAGACAATTATGAATCGTCTCAGAAGACATACACTAGTACAAAAATGGGATTTAGTCACACATGCAGTTTTTCGAACGACCACACAGTAACTTTTTTATGTGACTAAATGTACCAGAATAAAATAAACAGCCACACTTGATTCGACTTGTGTGACCATTTCGGAATTGCATTTGAGGCTACAGCCACACATTTGAATATTTTCGTGACTAGAGGTATTTGGTAAAACTTGTTTTGATTATTTAGTCAACTTATAATTTAAGATGTGTGACGGATACAAATAATTTTAAAACATTAGTCACACTATATATATACATATGTGACAAATATTTGTCACACAATTGAACAGTGTGACCAAAATCCATATAAAGTCACATGAAGTAATTGTGCATGTGGCTAAATCATATACTCAAGTTTGTCACACATTATTTAAATGTGACTACTAATTTTTGTTGAAAATTTAGCCACATATGAATTTGAAATGTGTGACAACTGAAAAGTAAGTTTGAAGCATTAGTCACATATCTTGTTAAAAGTGATAAATATATGTCACACACTTAAACAGTGTATAAACTAATTTTACAATATTTCCATAACTCCCTCACATATTTTCACTGCTCCCGCCAGCTTTTTTCCCAAAAATCAAATTTACATTTTCATTTTCATTGTCCCTCTTATTTTCATTGTCCCTTCGATACTCACTTATCTCATCCTCTTTCTCTCTTCTATGCCGCCAACCACAAACCATTGTTGGTTTTCTTTGCTACTCACCTCTCATCACAAGTCAATTTCATATTTATCCACCACAGACCCTCGCGATTAGCCAGTTCCACTCCCGATTTCAGGTCCACATTTCCATGAATCAGGTACTTTAATGTGTTATATGTTCAATTTAATCATCAATTCGTGGTGTTCATGAGTCAATTTCGTGTTTGCTTGACTTTTGAAATTAGGGTTCATGAGACCCTAATCTTTATATCTGTTGCAATTTAAATATTACTGTATTTAATTATTATTCTACTTTTTTTTTTTTTTTTTTTTTATATCAGTAAAAAAGTATGCGAAGATAAATTGTTGTAATACTTATAGTTTTTTTTAGCATCTGCTTCCGTTTCTTGACTTTAAGGATAATGTGATAACTTGTTTCTCCTTGCTGAATATGCAGAAAAATCAAGTCTGAAACCAAATTCTGTTGGTTTGAGGGGTCTATCTCAGCTTGGTAATCGTAAGCTTGTTGATAACCACCGATCTCTTCATGTAAACGCCTTATTTGGAGGTGGAAAGAAGGATTATAAGGATGATGGAAAGGTGAAATTTTAACATTTTTCTGCATAATTTGAACACATCTCTTTCCCTGAACTAGACTATATGCTGTACTAAAAACTAATAATTATATGGTCTAAAAAATCTATCAAGTATGTGACTATTTGATCCAAATGTGTTATGGGTAATTCTAGATTCTTTTTGTATCAATTTTTGTAAAAGTATTATCTGTAAATTTTTATGCAATTTGATTCATTTTTTATTATGGTTATTCTGGATTTTGACTGTTTTCAGTGTTAGGATCTTGCAAATCTTTGTACAAATTTTATAGGGTTTTTTTGTCTTTCGGTTTTTTTTCCTTTCTTAAGTGTTATTCTATTTGTTTCATGGTTCTTGCTTGTAGATTATGCAATTTGATTAAAATTTGATAATGTGTGTTCTGGATTTTGGGTGTTTTTGGTGTTCGTGTTATATAAATCTCGAAGTTCTTGTAATGGTTTTTATCACAAGATGCATCTTTTTGTTTTTTGTGTTTCAGCTTTTGTTTATAGTCTTGATTTTTGTTTCAAATTTGTGCAGTTTGTTTTGAAATTGAAAAACGATTCCTGATATGAGTGTTCTTAGTGGTTGAGTCATATAAATCTTGTAAGGGTTTTTTGCGTTTTGAGTTAATCTTCTCTGTAACAGCCAGAATACCGAAGAATAATTGATGGAAATCTGACTTTGGATAGCGAAGGAAGACCCTTTAGATTGCTATAGGACAAGCAGTGCACCTTTGGAACGCTGAAAATGCAAGGATAGATTGTTTAGTAAGCTCCGATAATATGGATGACCATCCTTCAAGTGTTTCTTGGTCTCAAAATGGAAAAACAATTGCTGTTGGTAATTTCAGCTCAGATATTCAGATCTTCGATGCGGACACCTGCAAACTTGTAAGTTTCTCTTTTAAGAATGATAAAATTTAAAATTGTTAGTATAATGTTGTCCTTATAAAATTTTGTTATGTTACATTGCTCAGACCAGAAGACTAAAAGCCGATCATGATGCAAAGGTAGCAGTTGCCTCATGGAATGGCCACATTTTAACATCAGGCAGTAACAAAGCCATTTTAAATCATGACGGTACGTTTAATTGTTCGTCCTTCAACAGTTAACACCCGTCATAATGAGAACTTTAGACTAATGAAATTAACAAAAAAATATTTTTTATATGGTTGACAGTGAGGGCTAGCAACAGTTTGGTGTCACGTGTAGATGCACACAGGAAATGAATTTGTGGATTGAAATGGTCAACGACAGGCAACTTACTAGCTAGTGGAGGTGACGATAATGTTGTGTACATATGGGACGCATCGAGAATGAACTCAACCCAGTTTGTGCATCGGTTCACAACCCATGCGGCTGCAGTCAAGGCTTTAGCTTGGTGTCCTCATAACTTTGATGTGTTGGCCTCTGGTGGTGGTATGTATGATGGGTGTATTAAGTTATGGAACACTCAATATATGGGACCTGTATTAATACTATCGAGACAGAAGCACAGGTGATGAAACTAAGTTCAAATTCATTGTGTTGTCTAGTCGTAACTAGTGCAGTATCTGTATCTTTTGCAGATTTGTGGGCTAGAATGGAACAAGAACTATAAGGAGATAGTAAGTGGGCATGGGCATAGCACAAACGTTCACCGTCAGAATACTTTGTCTTTATGGAAGTACCCTTCTTTGGTTAAAGTGGGTGACATGAGGGGCCATGCAATGCGAGTCTTGCATCTGTCTCAGAACCCCGATGGTTTGAAACTTGGTAAAAGATGTCTTGTTCCCCAATCTATTGCAGGCTTCAGTTTGCATCTGTCTCAGAACCCTAGATATGTTAATTTTATCTCATCACAATTCAGTTCTATATCCATTTTCTCTAGTAACGATTCAGACTTAATTTGAAGATTAAGGTACTTTCTCCCAAAATTTTCTATGCTTAATTGATATTTAATGCGTTGGTTCCTCAATTTTAGTTTTTCATACAACTAGTCTTATTTCATTGCTGTTAATTTTTGTTTTTGCTATGCCGATACCTATTAAGAGCAATTGTCAAAGAATCATTCTTCACTTATCACTTGTTCCAGACAGAGCCTCTAAATCGTATAGACATTTAGTATTTTTGTATAAGGGAAAACAGTCCAAATGTTTAGTTAGGGTTACAAATTTGCTGTTCCATACTCTGGTATAACCTTTTTATACCGGGGTTCAGTCTTTGTTCTTTGACGTATTATGGATTACTTGAGAGGATGATAAAATATGGCGGGTAGAATTTTGACCCATTATTAGGTAAATGGGTCGATTTGGCTGGTGTTTTGTCTTTGACCAGTCATATGTGTACCTTTCTGAAAACATAGCTAAAAATTGAACTGGCCAAACGTGTGGAACAGCTTGAAAGTCGCCCAAAGTATACTGAAAAGATTAGAAACTCCTGCACCGCTTTATTGAATAATCTGATTAGCACTTATATTGTATAGTTTTATAATCATATTTAGCATGTATAAAGAAAAATTTAGTACTCAACTATGATTTTGCCATTTGTAGATTAAGAGGCTCTACTAATCTGTAGATTAGTTATGCTTGTCCTTAGCTAAAATTCGCATAAAACGCGGTGATTAGGACATAAGAAATGATAGCTTAACTAAAGTTGTGCCATCGCCTCTCTTGATATCAGTTATACTGATTTTCATATTTCTGATTATTGCTTTTTGCTGTAACCGTGAGGTTTTTCTGCATTTTTTACTTGTTAGAGTTGCGTTAAGGTGGATGTGGGGGCTTATTATAGTATTTGTATCCTTCGACATTGTTATAAATACTTATTGGATTCATCATTTTAGGAGTCTGAAAATTAGTATTGTTACTAAGTTGATATATTTGCTTGGTTTTTATTTATTTAGTAGAACCACTCGCTTGGTCTTAGTACATGTTTGCTCTTGGCTTTAATTTTTTGCTGGTTTTATTAATAAGATATGGTTACAGACAAATACGGAGACCCAAACGTCGCCTAGCCCGCTAGAAGTTTATTATAAGTTGCATTATAAAGAATAGGACGGGGACGAAGACGGATGGCTCAATGATCATGCACGTAATGAATATGTAAGCATCTTTTTGTTAAAAGCATTTGATTATGATTTTTTTTTTGTCAAATATGATATTGGGTGCAACTAGTTTTTAATTTTGTTTTCATACCTTCGATCATGTTAGGAAAATATTTGTAAGCATAAACAGATGGCTCTTGATAAATTAAAAGATGAAGGAACGACTCAGATTACTACTGTTATGGAGCACGAGGTTGAGAGACAAGCCATAAAAAGTGTTTGTGGCCGAAAGAAGACAATACAGTCAGCATGGGAGGTGGGTGTTGGGCTAGTGATGAGGAAAAAAGATTATTGGATGAAAGAAGCAGCTTAATTATCTCAACAAGCTGACTCAACACCTAAACAAAACTCGACTGAGATTAATGAATTGAGACCAAAGGTTAGTGAACTTGAACCGTATAAATGTAATTATGAGAAATTGGCAAAATTCTTGAGCCAAAAATTTTCAGACTTCGAGAGCACAATAGGCTCACCAAATACTACTGAAGGTGATGGTAACGATGATCCATTCACCGATAGTGATATATAGGACGTTCAAATTTATTTCTATTGAATTTGGTTTTATAACATATTGAATTGTAAACTCTTGTTATTTGGATTGGTGATTATTATGCTTTAAAGAAATATTGTTATTATTATTGTTTATGGTTTGGAGTTTTATATACTATTGTAAGGGGTCATGTATGCATTGTGAATGGGGACTGAATTAAATTGTATTTGCCACTAACTTTTAGTTTATAATAGAAATATAATGGAACGGCGCCATCATATTGGAGACTGATTTGAATGTTATTTTGTATCGATTAATATATATTTTGAAACTAATTTTCAGTCACTAGAAAAACAAATTAAGGACTAATTCATCTGTTTTTTGCGACTCATAATCAATCCTTAAATCCGTTTATCAGATACTGATTCGAGACTAAATTTTAGTCTTTAATAGAAGCAATTTATGGACTGAAAACGTTTAGTTTTTGTGACTAATTATCAGTTTTTAAAGCCGTTTATTGGAGACTGATTTAAAACTAAATTTCAGTCTCTAAAAAGATAAAATTAAGGACTAAAATTGCCTAGTTTTTGGGACTAATTATCAGTTACCAAAGCCTTTTAACAGAGAATGATTTGGTGATGATTTGAAACTAATTTTCAGTCACCAAAAGTAGCAAATCATAGACTGAAATCGTTTGTATTCTGTGACTAACAATCAGTCTTTAAAGCCTTTCATCGGAGACTAATCAGTTTTTAAATCCTATTATTAGAGACTGATTTGGTACGGTGATCTACAAAACAACGAAACGTATTAGGGACTATAAACAATGTTTATGGACTAATTTTCAGTCCCTAAATCCATGTGTTAGTAACTGATCAAACATAGTATTGGCGACTGACTTTTCAAACGCCGATAATATGCATTGGGGACTGAAATAACATGATACCAACCCATAGAAATAAGGACTGACTTTTTTATTTTGGTGACTGATCTCTGGTCCTCGTTGGTTCGATACAACAAGGACTGAATTTCAGTTGATAACGTCACTTTCCGTAACTAAGCTTCTATCACTGATTAGTGACTAGCAAAATCAGTCCTTGATAGACCATCCGTAACTGATCATGGTGTATCAGAGACTGATTTTTCAGTCTCTGAAAGCCTGTTTTTTTGTAGTGCTTGTTGAAGTAGTGAAGAAAACTCTCGAGCAAGGTGTGCTCGGGGAGTGGAGTAGGGAAAGGAAGGTGTCCTTGTAGCGGAACCACTATAAATCCCTCGTGTCTCGGTTTGATCTTTCCATCTCTTACTTATTTCTTCATATCGTCATTACTTTCATACATGTAGGCATATATAACTGTTGGTATTAATTAGAAGTTGATTTCACATAAAAATCAATTTAAAACTCCATTCATAAAAAGAAAACTTTTATAACAAATCTAAAAGGATACACATATAATTAATAATGTTGGTCAAGTATCATTTTTCATATAAACTCAAATCTAAGGTTTTAAAAGGAAACAAAGTTTTCATAATAAAATTAAAAAGACTTAAAACTATTCAACCCCCCCCCCCTTCTAGTTTTCCATAATTGGTATCAAGAGCCACGTCAATCAAGATCTTTAAAATATACTGTATTTTAAAACTTGAATCGATCTATGGAATTCGAAAAATATCTAGAAGGGGAATCTTTGCTAAAACCACCACTATTTGAAAACTATACTTTTCTTGAATGGAAAAATAAATTTGAAACTTATGTGAAATCAATTGATCTAGATCTTTGGCATGTCATTTCGATTGGTGATTTTGAAAGTCAAACAAAAACATATTTTGAAAGTCAAACAAAAACGGATTTTGAGAGTAAAACAAAAACGGATTTTGAAAGTCAAACAAAAACGGATTTTGAAAGTCAAATTGAGCATTTGAAAACAAAGAATGACATAAATAATAAAGCTAAAATAATTATTTATAAAACCTTGCCGAAAGTTGAATATGAAAGAATATTCTTCTGTAAAACGGCAAATGATATTTGGAAAAATCTCTTAAACTTTCATCAAGAAAAATGCCAAGACAAAGATGAAGATTTTGATCTTGTACATGAATTAGTTATCTTAGAAAATTTAATAGATAAACATTTAGATAAAATAGATACATGTGCTACTAGTTCAAATGCTGTTAATGAAGGTATTAACGACGAAGACTACATGAATCAACTCCAAAGTGAACTCAATCCAAAATCATGGAGTGACACAGACGAAGGAGAAGATCACCATCCGGTATGTGACGAATGCAAATTAGATAAAACTCCAAATAAGACTCACCTATCATTCATACGTCGATTATTATCTGAGACATTACAAAGAAAAGCTAGGACGTGAGGTAAGTTTTCTTTTTAAATTTCATAAGTAATTACTTCATGCATATAATCTTATTAATACCTTAGGATACGCTTAGTCTGATAGGTTGCTTTGCCTCTACACTTTAGTTATATTCGTTCTGTGGCTTAATGAACTAGAAACCCTTTAGTTAGCCCCCCTAAGTATTAGTAAACCAAGCAATCTTCATATTTGGTACTCTTCGATAGGTAAATTTAGGAACTTAATTTCTTCTAAAAAGAGAATGACTACTAGAGAATCTATTGACTAGAAACTCAATTTGACCTAACGGTTGAATTGCTTCTATGTGAGAAGTTGCGTGTGTGTAACCCGTAAAAATGGTCATGTTTAGCCTGAATTGAGCACCACTAGTAATAGTCTCATACTCATTCTCCAACTTGAATACATTATTCTTCCTAAATATACCTAACGATAGTTTACTGTTATGAACTTTGCTTTTCACTAGAGCTTTTCATTCCTAGATTTATGTCATCTTGCATATATAAAATTTCTAGATGTTTACTTGCTCCTATGTGATTTGACTGCATGCCTTCGTAATTATTTGTTTAGTTGTTGAATGCATTGTCATTATAATAGCTTTTGATGAAGCGAAAAGTGTACCGCTTTTAGGGGGTCATTTAAGCCCTAAATCGTATTTATTTGATCAAATATTGCCCTAAATCGTTCCTTTTGTCATTTTAGGTACTTTGGAGAAGAAATCTGGAAAAGGAAGCATTTTGGACGTTTTTGGAGCATAAAAGTGAAGAAAACGACAAAGTCTCAAAATTATGCTGAAAAGTACCTTTGACGGCGTCAGGGATTGCCCTTGACGGCATCATGTCTTGGCAAAAGAGGTGGATATTAAAAATACACATGATAAGCCAGAGAATTTTACAATGGAAAGTCTGACAGCGTCACCCTTTGAAGTGATCAAGGCCATCACGGTTTAACTTAAAGAGGGACGGCGTCAAGCCATATTCTGACGGCGTCAAGCTTTGATAAGCCAGAGCGGATTTTGGAGGTCTAAAGAGGGACGGCGTCAAGAAGGCCATCCGGGAACCCTAGACACGGCGAGGTGACGGCGTCAAGATCCACAACGTGACGCCGTCAACCCTTAAACTCTATATATAGTTTTGCAATTTTTTGTCATTAGTGTGCAACTTTGTGAGGAGAAACCCTAAAGACGAATTTCTGCCATTTTTAAGGGTTTTCATACCCTTGGATCTCCCATGTTTAATTGAAGATAAGTTATCATTTAATCAATCAATATGTCTATGTGTTGTTTGATTATATCTTGTTCTTGTCTTTTGATTAACATGCTAGGCTAGATTTATCTTGTGTTTGCTTAGATCTAATGAAACCTAGCTATTGATTATTGGTTATTAGTGTGTTATTAATTGTATTGGATGATTGTTCATCGATGTTAGGCTTAAGAAAACTGGCTAACTTCCTATTCGGTAACTTGCTTGAACGTCTTAAGAAACATGAACCAACGCGTACTAAGGTTTTTATGGTTGTATTTAATGCATGAGCGAATTCTAGTGATCCCATGTTAGGAGCTTCCTAGCCGGCTCGACATAGGAGTGAAGTAGGAGCTTGTAGAGTTGGGGAAGTACGTACGCCACCCCACGATTGGTATTAAGGAATACACCCGTCATCCACGCAATTAATACACACTAATCAACCGGTAAAAGATAGTTAGGGAGTAAGGAAATCTAAGTAAACACATTTCTCTCCACATAAGTTTCACAACTCTTTTCATTTTCAGTTATTTTATTTTATTTGCATTCATAGTAATTTGGGTTAGTTGACTAGCAACTAATTCCGCCCACTCCTTCAAACCCGAGATTTTACTTGCTTTCATAAAAAAAAAATATAAAAATACAAAAATAATCTTCCCTCACCCTTAGACCTACTAAAGTAGTTTTTCATACCTAACGAACACTATTCCCTGTGGAGAACGATCAATCCCCCGTACTTACCACTACACTATACTACATCGGTCAGGTACACTGCCTGGTGGGGTTGTAAGCCTCTTGAGATCCCTCGAGAGGTAAAACCTGTTGTAAGGTTGCAAAACCACGCATCATCATTATAATAGCTTTTGTTTTTCTCTAACTACTCTGACATGATGTATTTTTGTATTTAGTCATAATACATGCTTAAATGCCATAGGATATGTAGAAAGAGGTAGCATGTGACAATAGACTTAACCAATACCCTTGAGCATGAGATCTTTTATAAACCACTATTTTTAAACCTATAATTAATGGGACTTATTTTTAAATTTGCAAAAACTTCACATTTTGGAAAAATGATTTTTCAAAAGATTATGACACATTTCTATTTTACATGTTTCACCATCCTACCTTTCTTCCAAACTTATGTCCATAATTACGTGTTTATCAAAACCAAAGATTGGAAAAATATGTTTTCTTTCCTCATAAAAACATTTTGAAATAAAACCAAAACTATTTCATTAAAATATTTTTCACATCCACATAAAAACCCACTTTCAAACATTGTTGAATAATGCCAAAAACATTTTTTTAAATCATGCATGGTGATCTCATATCTGTCATCTATATTTATGTATGTGACATTTATAAGTGAACTAAATTTGAAAATAACCATAATTTATTCACTAAGACCTCACTTGGTACAAGTCTAGAAGTCCATGCTATCACAACTCTACATTCCCATGCACATAGATATTCATTAGGATTATTTAACTAGCTTATTAATCTTCCTAAATATGATACTATGAATTACTTGGTGCTATGTAGTGTTTTCTTGTCTAACATATATATGTTACATGCTAAATGAGTTGTTTGCATGCTAGATAATAATGTCTAATGAATATGCTTAGCATACATAAGTTATTAAATCCTAAATTGCCTCAAAAGAAGTTGGACTTGCTTGAAACTAAACCCAAAAACACAACCCTTTCAACAATTTTCTGCCAAAAACCCATTTCCAGTAACCTGGAAATCAGCAGATGGGCGGCCCCCTTAATTCATTAGGCGGCCCCCTTAATATTTAAGGGGACCGGCCATCTGATGGTCGAAGGTGCTGCTCCCTTTTTCTATTTTTTAGCCCATTTTATCCTATACTTCCCAAAATTCACAAACACATTTTGTCACAAACCACCCACCAAAATTTACCTTCCACAATCACATCATCACTACACCATAAATACCCAACTCCATCATAAATGCTCATCCATATCATCCATCCAAACATGTCATCATCTAACCACCCAAGATCCAAGCCTTCAAGAGTTGCTAAAATCTCAGTGAGGCCCATTTGGAGGAGGAAGCTTGATATTTGCCATAACCCAACAAATGATGTTGTTCAAACTCAACCAACACCTAAACCTCATCCTAATGAACCCTTTCACACACATAACCAATCATCCATATGTCCACCTTTTTTCACTCATAATTACCCAAGTTCACAAATGTCTCCACCACCAAGAGTGTCACCACCACTTCCACCAAATAACAACCACTCTCCATTATCATCACCTTCCACTCAACACTTGAAGTTCATTGAAGAACTCAAGGAAGCCCATGAGCTTAATGCTCTCCTTGCTTTGCACCTTGCTCAAAGCAACTTAGACCCATCACCATCCATCTCACCATCATTACCATCATCACCACATCACTTGGGTCAAATTGAGAAACATGTCAACAATTGTCCTTGTTGCATCTTTCTCCAAAATCAAACCATCGCCTTAAATGAGCGTCTCACTTGGATTGAGTATCTTCTCACTAGATCTAATCCAACACCACCACTTGAACAACATCAAAACCCTCATTCAACATGGTCAAGTCCAAGCTCTCCACCTCCAATTCCTCCATCAACACTCTCTCCAACATCCATACACCCAAACTTACAACCCCATTAATCCAACATTTTTACCCCCTCTTTACCATCATCCATCCTAAATAATTCTAGTTTTTCATGTCTCAAGCAAGTAAAATGGATCTCTTAGGCAATTTAAAATTTTCTACTTATTGTATGCTATAAGCAAAATATGTGTTGTATCAATAATTATGTTTTAACATAATTATTTTCAACTAATGAATGCTTTATTTCTTGTCTTTAATATATGATTGTTATGCTTATTGCTTGTATACTCAATATCATGATATATATATATACATGCTTGATGATTAATAACATGCTTATTCCATAATATGTTTTAAATGTATGCATGCGTATTTAACATGTTTATGCCAATATTTAATCATTCTTGATGTACATGATTCAAATGGAGCTTGCTGCAAAAACACCCTAAAAATGACCCTTTTTTGGAAATTTTTCAAATTTGGTCGCCTGGGAAAACACCAGATGGGCGGCCCCCTTAATTTCCTAGGCGGTCCCTTTAATTTTAAGGGGGCCGGCCTACAATTAAGGGGACCGGCCATCTGGGCAGTAAAATTTACTGTTTTCTTTTGCATCTTGCGACCCCTTTTATCTAGCCTCAGCTACCATTTCTCTTAAAGGACGAACTGGTATTGGAATTTTACCACAAAACCTCCAAACCTTACCTAAATCAACCATCACCTCCATCAAACACCCATTTTCATTCACCATGCTATCACCAAAATCATCTCTAAGACACCAAAACTCCATCACCACCACCTCAATGTTCATCTCCAAGTGCACCAAATGCACCATCAAAAACACCCTCCACTCATGGCACATCATCTTCATCCATACCTTCCACTTCATCCATCAATAACTACATCAACTCACACCTATCATCACCACAATCAAGAGCATCAACTCCACCTCCTACTCAAGAACCTCCATTCACCCAACTTGTCATTTCCATATCACCAATAACACCTCTTGATGCTCATTTCTCATCATCACCAATACCACCACCATGCTTTCCCATCCCTTGGGCTTTACTTGAAGCCCATGGAGACAATTTCCTTTGTTGCATCCACAACCGAACCATCATCTTTGGTCGTAGAGATGAGATACACTACATGTTTTCATCCCTTGAACACATGCTTAACAACCAACCTCCACCACAACCTCCACCATTTTCACCCACTACACCACCACCACCTTCATTCTCACCAAATTAAGCATATGCAATGCTTAATCAAAAATAATTTTTCAAACCATTTTGTGTGAAAGCCCCATAGAAGATCATGTACTCCTAGAATGATTATGTAGATTGCATTACTTACTAGCTAATGTAGGATTGAATATAATCTTGGATGGTTGTGTATTGATACACAACATTTTTAATGAATGTCTTTATATGCATGCTTATTTTTGCTATATATATGCTTGTGCTTCTAATATTTTTCTTGCAAGTATTCCATATATCGATTCCTTGGTGCCCTCAAACGAGGGGGAGCACACATCAAGGGGGAGTTCTCGTTCCGACAAATTTTGTCTCTAAAACTTGTCGGCTCAACCTTTTTGATGCTACAAAAAGGGGGATAAGTGAATATAAACTCACTAAATACTTGTCCAAAAATAACTTTTTGGATTTAATGAGTTTTAGTTTTGTAATCATCAAAAAGGGAGAGATTGTTGATATAAATAATGCCTAAAAACATTATCAATATTTATTCATATCTCTATGTTTTGATGATCAAAAAATGTAAACTCATTAAAACATAAAGTTATAAAATAAACAAATACTTAGTTGTAAATATTCACTTCTACAACTAAAATCACTTAAGGTATGAATGAACTAATGCTTAATGCATTATATGATCAAAGGAACATTTTCTTAATAACTAGATTTTTTATAAAATGTCAAAAACATTTTATATCTTTTAGAAAAAAAAAAAGAAAAAAAAAAAAAAAACATTTTTGGTAATAAATAAAAAGGTTTAATTCATTATAAATTTATGAATTCAAATTTTTAACCAAAATCAGTAAAAATGTTCCAGAAAAACCTTCCCCACAAAAAGACAAAACTGGGCAACGGTTGGCTTGGGCGGCCCCCTTAAAATTAAGGGGACCGCCCCCCTATTTAAGGGGGCCGGCCACGCTCCAGTAGCTTCCAGCTGTCCAGTTTTTCTGCCTATAAATACCAGCCTTCCCCTGGATTTTTACTTACCTTTTGCACTAAAAACTTTCTGGTTTAGATCTCATTTCATATTTTCAAAAACACTTTGATCATATAATTATAAGCTTTTGTTTCAAGTGATCCAAAGCTTCAACCTCTCAAGTGCAAGAGAAGAATACTTCTATCCTTCAAGACAAGAAGTATTACAACTTGGTGTATCTCTTCCATCCAAGTTGTTGGTGTATCATAATTGTAAATCATTCATTCATTTGTGTAAAGTGTGTGTATAAGGTGTAAACATAAGTGACTAGATATGTATAGTGTGTGAGTAGTGAAGAAGGTGTATAAGTAGCTGTGGTGTAAAGAAGTCATGTAGAAGTTGTAAAGCCGTGGTGTAGAAGTTGTAAAGCCGTGGTGTAGATGTCGTGAAGCCGTTGCTTAGAAGTTGTGAAGTCGTCATGTAGAAGTCGTGAAGCCATAGCTTAGAAGTTGTGAAGTCGTGGTGTAGAAGTCATGAAGCCGTAGCTTAGAAGTTGTGAAGTCGTCATGTAGAAGTCGTGAAGCCGTAGCTTAGAAGTTGTGAAGTCGTCATGTAGAAGTCGTGAAGCCGTAGCTTAGAAGTTGTGAAGTAGTTGTGTAGAAGTCATGAAGCCGTAGCTTAGAAGTTGTGAAGTCGTCGTGTAGAAGTCGTGAAGCCGTTGTGTTGAAATCGTGAAGCCGTCGTGAAGAAGTCGTGAATAAGTCGTGAACTAGTTGTGATTGAAGTCGTGAGATTGGTTCTAGCTACTATTAGAACTCGACATTTAGCTTTGTGTCGTTAAACCGGTGTAAGCCAAAGATGTGTAAGGTTTTCTCCGCCATAAGGGAGCTTGTTGAAGTAGTGAAGAAAACTCTCGAGCAAAGTGTGCTCGGGGAGTGGAGTAGGGCAAGGAAGGTGTCCTTGTAGCCGAACCACTATAAATCCCTCGTGTCTCGGTTTGATCTTTCCATCTCTTACTTATTTCTTCATATCGTCATTACTTTCATACATGTAGGCATATATAACTGTTGGTATTAATTAGAAGTTGATTTCACATAAAGATCAATTTAAAACTCCATTAATAAAAAGAAAACTTTTATAACAAATCTAAAAGGATACACATATAATTAATAATGTTGGTCAAGTATCATTTTTCATATAAACTCAAATCTAAGGTTTTAAAAGGAAACAAAGTTTTCATAATAAAATTAAGAGTAAACTGTAAAATACATCCCTGTGGTTTACACCTTTTGGCACTTTATATCCCTGTCAGAAACTATTGGCAATATACATCCCCCGTTAGGCAAACGTTTGCCACATTACATCCCTGAGGACTAACGACGCAAATATTTTTTCGTTAAGTGCTAACGGGAGTCTAATGGAGGGTTATTTTGGTCTTTTTACCTATAAGAGGGATGTATTTTGCAGATAAATTTTCCTACTTTAAGAGGGATGTATTTTGCAAATATTTAACTTTTAATTTACTTTATTTTTTATTAATATATTATTATTATTATTATTATTATTATTATTTATTATTATTATTGTTTATTATTATTATTTTTTATTATTATTATTATTATTTTACGTTTTTTACGTTTTCACCATTTTATTTGCTCGCCTTTTTTACATTTTATACTTTTTTATCGTTCTAGTCCGTTTTTCTTATTTTTTTTCGTTTTTTTACGTTTTGTCCGTTATTTTTTTTACCTTTAGTCTTTTCTATACTTTCTTATGTTTCGTCCGTTTTTCTTATGTTTTTTTTCTTTATTACGTTTTCGTCCTTTTCTTCATTTTTCTTTTCAAGTTTTGTCCGTTTTTATACGTTTTCGCCCGTTTTCATTCTTTTTTATACGTTTTTGTCCGTTTTTCTTATATTTTTGTCCGTTTTTTATTCCGTTTTGGTTCATTTTTTCATACGTTTTTTTCCGTTTTCCTAAGTTTTATCCGTTTTTTTTTCCGATTTTTTTTGTCCGAATTTAAAAAATAAATAAAAATAAAAAAATAAAAAATGTTCAAAATTTTTGTCAAAATTTTTTTGACAAATTCGGAAAAAAAAATTTTTTTTTTAAAAAGTTCAAAATTTTGTCAAATTTTTTTTGACTAATTCGGAAAAAAAATTTAAAGTTCAAAATTTTTGTCAAATTTTTTTTGACAAATTCTGACAAAAAAATTTAAAAAAAAAAAAAAGTTCAAAATTTTTGTCAAATTTTTTTGACAAATTCGGAAAAAAAATTAAAAAAAAAAAGTTCAAGATTTTTTCCCATTTTTTTTGTCCGAATTTAAAAAAAAAATACAAATAAATAAAAAAAGTTCAAAATTTTTGTCATTTTTTTTTAATTTTTTTAATTTTTTTTTTTAAATTCGGACAAAAAAAAAAATCAGAAAAAAGGGATAAAACTTAGGAAAACGGAAAAAAAATGTAAGAAAAATGAACCAAAACGGATAAAACGGACAAAAATATAAGAAAAAACGGACAAAAACTAAAGAAAAACAGACGAAAACGTATAAAAAATAATGAAAACGGGCGAAAACGTATAAAAACGGACAAAAACATATGAAAACGGAAAAAAAATGTTAGAATAACGGACGAAAACGTAAGAAAACGAAAAAAACATAAGAAAAACGGACGAAACATAAGAAAAGTATAGAAATCGACTAAAACGTAAAATAAGACGGACAAAAACATAAAAAATACGGACAAAAACGTAAAAAATACGGACAAAAACGTAAAAAAACGTACGAAAAAGTAGAAAAACGGACTAAAACGTAAAAAACGGATAAAATGTAAAAAAAGGGACGAGCACAGATAAAAATGGTTGAAAACGTAAGACAGCGTAAAATAATAATAATAATAATAATAATAATAATAATAATAATAATAATAATAATAATAATAATAATAATAATAATAATAATAATAATTAAAAAAAAACTAAAGTATAAAAGTTATTTGCAAAATACATCCCTCTTAAAGTAGGAAAAGTTATCTGCAAAATACATCCCTCTTATAGGTAAAAAGACCAAAATAACCCTCCATTAGACTCCCGTTAGCACTTAACGAAAAAATATTTGCGTCGTTAGTCCTCAGGGATGTAATGTGGCAAACGTTTGCCTAACGGGGGATGTATATTGCCAATAGTTTCTGACAGGGATGTAAAGTGCCAAAAGGTGTAAACCACAGGGATGTATTTTGCAGTTTACTCTAAAATTAAAAAGACGTAAAACTATTCAACCCCCCTTTCTACTTTTCCACAATAAGTATTGCTTGAATTTTTTTATACCATAGTTCAATATGACACTGCTGCATTTGTATATGTATGCTTATGATATTTTAAATTTACAGGCTTAATCAACTGTAGTACACGACTCTACCTATATTTTTTTTCCCAACAGGGTTTTTATATTCAACAACTTCATTGCATACTATGGACACAAGTTAAATATCAAAAATAGACGGAATATCAATAATGGATGTACGGACACCAACGACGACTATTACTAAATTCGCATGGTCTGTGCATCCATCTTTGATACTTTGTCAATATTTTTGTCACAAAGGAGTTTTCACGTTCACCTACCTGATGACATTATGCTTCAAGCCAGCTCGAACTCGACTGTTGGTGACTTTCCATATATATACTTTGTATGTCTACCTTTTGTTTAGCAGTCTTATATCATACTTAATAATACAGTATTCTCTCCATATATATACTTTCTATGTCTGCCTTTTGTTTACCACTTTTCTATACTCCATAAAATATAAGCAGTCATGTATGTTAGCCTGGAAATATCATTGTAAGACAATCCTACTGCAAGTTCAGCTTTCCTAAAAAGTTATTGTTTTATATTACTTTCTAATCTTAAATATATTTTCGACTTTGTGAAGGTGGAGGATGCGAAGGCAATATTAAGAGGTGAAATAGGATCAAGACCAACAAGATTTTAAAGAAACTGGTATTCATGTGGTCATTGTGAAGCAATACAAGTGCCTGCAACACCACAAATCAATAACGAAAAAATGCGATCAAGAACCCAACAATAGCATCATTAGGTGATTGCTCAAATGTCAGGTGTCAGAAAATTTTTGAGTATCAAAAAGTTTGAAAATGAACCAATGCCTTCGGCTCCATCCGAATCCTTCCCGATTATGAGGTCAAACCTGAACGGCCTTCTCGGAATGACGTTTTATTAACTTTGTATCAACAATGTACCAATTATTTCTCTTCTTATTCACTGTTTTTTTAAACGTCTTATGTATATGGGTTTAATGTTAAATAGTCTTTCGCAAGTATTGATTGCAAATACCTTAAGTATGCAACCATGTTACTCTCCTATATGACTAACCTAATGCACATAAACCTCATCTATGCAAAAGACTATGAAAATGTTCCAGATTAAATTTTTTTTGTTTCCCATTTCACGGTTGCAACACTAACAAACATACCGTCAACTGCTACTTTATCAAAACAGCCCGCCGCGAAGCGTGGGTTTCCCACCTCATTCATATAACCCGATAATAAATCATAAAGGAATTGGGTGGGTTATTTGGCGGCTTAATCTGAATGACGAGCACGATTGCAAATTCTTACTTATGTATCCTTATACTCTTGGCATTCAAGAACCAGCATTTTAGTTAGTTTCAAAGATTGTAACTGTATATCTAGCAAAATTGTGTAATAACATAAGACTAAATCACCCCGCACCCAAAAGTACAACGATTCATACAAGTTGTAAAACTAGAATTCTCACAAAGATAGTAGATGCTCTAGTTCAGCACTGAAGTGATCATCATTTTCTACATATGCATCATCATGCTCCTCTGACTTTTCATTGAGCTCAACTGCATCAATGTTCTCTTTGCTAATTTGGCTCCGGTTTTCTAACACTTGCCGTTTGTTAAGTCCAGTTTTCTGATAAAACGTTTCCTTGTGAATGTTCCAATCTGCGATTGTTTTTTAGACTACATCTCCAATCAATGTCTGATTTTCTGCAATGTGGTTTATATCTTGTGTATCTATCACCTTCTTAGCTCCTTTCACATGACAAACATGCAAACAATCAGTGGCAGAAAAAGAATGTTGTTTGATACCAAGAAAGAATTACACGTTGATTATTAAAGGTCAAACATATAACCATATATAGATCCAAAATCCTAATGAGGCTCATGCTAGAAATTGACATTTGTAACGAGTATTTGTCATGATTTCGAACTTTTTAGTTTTGCCAACAGTTAGCATGACATTAGGGAAAAAAAATCCATGTAAAACATAATAGCTCACCTATAAACTTATGTTTGACTTTTGAAATCAAATGTGTGACTTTTGAGATTCGATATATTAGTACCCCGAACTTGGTAAACTGGATCATTTAGTACCCTGAACTTTTAAGGGTGCTGTATAGTACCCTGAACTTGGCAAATTGGAATTACTACTACCCTACACTAAATTAAATTAATAATTTATTATTTCTTTTAATTTATGCTTAAAATCAATTTACAAAGACCTAATGTAATATAAATGATTTTTAGTTAAATTTAGGATAATTAATCATAATTTTTTTTAATTTAGTTAATTTCATTTTTCTTATAATTAATATAATATTATATTTAGTTATTGAGAATAAATATATATATATTTGAACTAATATTTTATAGAAAGTGAATTTACCATACTATTTTGATATACAGATATCCGTATTATATATTGAAGTGTTTGTTTCAAATAATTTTGAGACCATAACAATTTAACTATTTATTTCTTCATTTGCATATGTTAAATTGAAAATTATAAAAACTCCTTTATAATTAGTTGTAAGTTGATCTAACAATATTTGAAACAAATATTTAATAATATAGTATGAAGATATATTAAGAGTAGTGCGTTAGAAATATTTTAAAAATAGATGCTACATATATATTTTTTATATTCTAAATAATCAATTAAAATATTATATTAATTCTAAAAAAATGAAAAATAATTAAATTTCAGAAAAAAAAACTATATTTACCTAGCCAAATTTTTATTATAAATTATTTATTACAAAAGACTTTACTAAATTGATATTAAGAAAAAAAACAATTAATCATTGAGTTAATTAGTATAGGGTAGTAGAAATTCCATTTTGTCAAGTTTAGGGTACCATTCTGCACTCTTAAAAGTTTAGGGTACTAGATGATCCAGTTTGCCAAGTTCGGGGTACTAATATGTGTTTTGGCCAAAAGTTTTACTGTTTCTCGGCATGTTTAGCCATTTCAGCTTCTTTTAACATGATGCCACTCCAAAAGAATCCATGAGAATTCTCTATGAAAGACTTGTGTTTGACTTTACAGGTGTTACCTATGACCTGTTTGATTTTGTGTTTATAGAACTTTTCTTAAATTTTTAAATAGTTTATGCATTAAATAAACAACTATGAAGATGAAACAGTAGTCAATTTGACCTGAAATGTTGAGCTGTAGTGTGGAATAGACTAATAAGATTCAAAATGTGTAAAGAAAATTATCAGCATGAGAATAAAACCTTTGATGGCTAGCTCTTTGGCCATTGCATAATCTATTGACATTTTCTTGAGTGATTCCAGATCTACTTCTTTACCCTGTATCAGAATTATGAATCGGATCAGCACCGTAAGTTGTACCAAGTGAATCAGTGTGCATATGATCACTTGGAAAACACAATCCAAAAACCTTTAATAATGCATAAAATAAAATAGTTGGGTTCCAGTCTCACCATGTCCATGTGGATGTAACGTTCAATCTCTGTGTCTGCAAATAGCCTATTCAAAAGCAAGAAACACAATTAAGAACTCAATTTCTCACATCATAAAACTTACACTCATGCAGAGAAATAATGTAATCGGCAAAATTAGGTTTAGAAAAATAAGCTTAAGATTTACCTTTTATATTCACATGTTGAACACGGGCATTCTGTACATCTATTAATTCATTCACCCTCTCTTCTGCAGATCCTTCATTCAAGTCGACAGCTCCAAAAAGGAACAAGTTCCGATCCAGCATAGTATTGACTAAAACAGGTACAACTCCTACATTCTCCTTCTTTGCATCAATAACCAGTTCCTTGAGCCTCTTCAATTGCCCTGGCAAAAGGAAAGTGATGTAAAATCTATAACAAAGGAAGCCAACATATATATGTTTGTAGATACGCGTGATCAGATTAGAGGTGGCAACTTCGATCCATTTACTAATAAATCTCTTAAGAGTCAAATGGCAAAACCAAAAATTTAATTTTGAAAAGAGTACGGGTCAAAGTCACTAAAAGTGTGTTTCTAACTGTGTAAAACCTCCTAAATCATTTTATTCAATAAATGACAATGTTATTAAGCAAAAATATTCGTAATCATATTTGACTTTTGACACAGTAATTATTTACTATATAAGATAAAAGTGTTTCAGGTCAACCCAGCCCTACTGGCTTTAGCCCCCATTTGACCTGCTCATCTAGCCACCTCTATCATATAGCAACAAACACAGGTATTTTGGCAACATACATGGTGATAAATATATTCTGAAAGGAGGATTAAACGGCTGTGTTTCGTGTAAGCAGTAAAGGCAATAAAGACCACCCAGCCTGTGTGATATAGAATCAGTAGACGTCATGTAACCTGCAGAATATCATTCATTACTAACCTAAATCAAGAAACAACCAATTAATTTATGAAGTTCAAATTTGTAGGCGTACCTAAGCAGTGGGCATGCAAAGATTGCATAACAAACCCTAATTTTGTGTTAGGCATAGCTTCAAAGACACACGAAAACTTTTTAGAGAGCCATATCGTCTTCATATCAGTAAATGAAGTCCTTTCACCCTGAAATATTTCCAATACAACCCGTAAAATTTCAAAACATGAAAATCACTCAAGCTAATTAAAATGAGCACTAATCAATAGTGAATGAAAGTTTTTGGTTAGCACCTCTGCAAAATCGTTGATAAGTTCATCGATGTCAAGCCTAAAGGGATTGAGATCCATTGTGTCTATAAATTATTGGTCTTTCCAGAGACGCAACAAAAGTCACCTGAAAATCAAGAAGCTCACTGTTAGGAAAAACATTAGATACTAGCAAACCAAACCAAACTACTAATGATGACGTATAGTCCGCATTCGGGTCACGAACCCGACCCACACTTAAGTCCATCACGAATGGACTCGTACCCATCACGAATGGACTCGTACCCATCACGAATGGGCTATTATGATAACGGTTTGGGCTCACGATAGCCCAAGTCCGAAGTTATTTACGACTTTGATATAAGATATCTCTTATTTATGGGATATATATCAAATAGCCGACTTAGGCGGGATACGCGAAGGGTAAGGAACACGAAACCAACTAGGGCTTCGTGTGTATATAAAGAGTCCTTCGACTCTCATTAAAGGTATGACTTACAAACCCTAACTCTTCTACAAACCCTAAAAACCGATTACTTACTCTCACGCCGGAGGATAATCGTGGGAGACAATCCCACGATAAGCCTAACGGTGTCTTTTTGTTTTCTTAGTGCGCAGGTCTCAAGCATTAAGATCTGATTGGTACGGAATCAAGGAACGCCCAACTTTTGTATCAACAAGTGGCGCCATCCGTGGGACCCTACACTAAGAGCTTTCCGAAGAACTAGAATGACGAAGCACGGAAATCAGCGGACTCCGCATGCGAAGAAAACGCATGACGACCTACTAGGGAAGAAACAGCAAACTGATGCGGCCTCTAAGCAAACCTCTGGAACAACCAGTGCGCCTAGAAACTTAGGATCGTACTCAGATCTGCTCTTTACTCCAATAGAACCGCTCACTATGACTACCAATGCTACTACAACAAGTACTAGCGCGGTAGACACACAGCGCACTCCTCTCACCATGCCAGAAATAAACTTCACTGAACCACCAAATGCGCCAGTCCGAAACAAGGATCTTGTTTTAGAAACAGACTCCCTCGCACTAGAAGGAGTCACGCCCGAACTAGCGCCAAGTGATTTCGTATCTCAAAACTACGAAGCCTTGGCTGCGCTCATGCGAGAGGAGGCAAAAAAGAGGTCAAGCCAAAGTCTGCACGCCAGGCTCAACTTCGACCCTGAGGATGAAGCATCCCCACCGCGCCACCGAAAGGAAAGACGCGAGAAGGATAGCCGCAAACACCCAGTGTTTACCAGGATTGGAAGGAAGGTTGTGGATGATGAAGCAGCCGACTTTCAGCATCTGGAGGAGCATGAGGATGAGGAACGGCGCACCAATGTCCACACTAGGCTTGGCAGTCGCAGGGTTCATGATAGGCTTGGGCGACGATGCTCCCCAATTGAAAGCCCTTCAAGCTCTGATTCCGAGGATAGTCGGCGCAAGCGCCGCAGAGGAACAAGCTCAGATTCTGATGATAGTCGACGCAAGCGTCGCAAAAGAATAAGCTCACCCTCAAGTGACTCCTCGGACAACGAGGACAAAGAAACCGGACACTGGAAATCAAGGGGAAAATACCGCGACCAGGAAGACGAAGACATGTCTCTTCCCTGGCGTCGCCAAAAAGTTGATGCATTTACTAGGCGCATCAGCGATTTTTCAGAAAATAAGAGAAGGCGCATGCCTGCTAATGTCAAAACATATGATGGGACAGGTGATCCTGACGATCACCTAAAAATTTTCGAATCAGCAGCCACTATCGAAAATTGGCCACAACCTGTGTGGTGCCATATGTTTAACTCTACATTAGTAGGGAATGCGCGCAATTGGTTTAGTAAGCTTCCACGCAGAAGCATCGGTTGGTTTGAAGAGTTGCGAAAGGCGTTTCGTTTAAACTTTACTCAAAGGAAGAAGTGCGCCAAAAACCCTGTCGAGCTCGCTAGGGTAAAACAGCGACAAGGGGAATCCACAAGCGCTTTCATGGAGCGCTATAAGGATGAATGCATGCAAGTCAAGGCGTGCCCAGAGATACTAAAAATATCGGGTTTTATGAACGCAATCAATAACCCAGATTTGATAAAAAAGTTAAACGATAGGGTTCCCCAAACCTTTGACGAGCTCATGAAGCGCACAAGGTCCTTCGTCCAAGGAGAAGCAGCGGCTGCGGATAGCAAGAAAGGTTACTCGAATTATAGGTCACAAGAGGAGTCAAGGAGACAATCCAATGACCAGAGTGGCAATCGTAACAAAAGTTATCGCACCCAAGGGGCCAGACGGGGAAACGACAAGTACACCCCATTAACAAAAACTCCAAAGGAGATATTTGCGACGGAAGGTGCGAACTTTCCAAGACCCCCACCTGTGCGCACCCCTGAGGATCGGCGCGTAGGGAACGGATACTGCGAGTATCACGCACAGAAGGGCCATACCACTAATGAGTGTGTCCAATTACGCCAACTAATTGAGAAACTAGTGAAAGAAGGCAGATTGGACCACCTCGTTAAAAATATTAAGGAGGGGAAAGACAAGCAGAGAACCGGAGGCAAGAAAGAAGCGCCTAAGGAAAAAGCTGATACTATCTACATGATACAATCATGGCAGCGATAGATTAGGCAAAAGGTGAGCCAGAAATTCTCTCAGGGAAGCGAAATCTCCTTCCCCACCTTGACCGCAGACAACACAGTGGCAGAACCACTTACCATTGAAATAAATGCGGGGGGTCACGACATCCACCGCATGTATGTCGATGGGGGCGCATCAGCGGATATAATGTATGAACATTGCTTCAAGAGATTGCGTCCTGAGATACAAAGACAGTTAAGTCCAGCCACGACTGCGCTTACTGGCTTTACAGGAGAAAAAATATGGCCTATGGGGCAACTGCGCCTACTAGTCGCTGTTGGTAATAAGGAACACTCCACGACAGCCTGGATGAACTTTATGGTGATCAAATCTCCTTCGCCATACAATGGCATCATTGGAAGGTCAGGAATCTCGGCGTTGCGCGCGGTACCATCCACAGCGCATGGGATGCTCAAATTCCTAGTAGAAGGCGGCATTGTCACCATTTACAACAACGCTGCGCCACCAGAAGAATGTAACATGATTTCATGTGAGACGACGCACGTCCCAGAACAGAGCGCAGCTAAAGTTCCAAATTTGAAGGTCGCAATTCACCCCGATTACCCAGAGCAAGAAGTATCAATCGGAGGATTGCTGTCTGACAAAGGCAGAGCAGCCGTGTGCGCACTCTTACAGAGGAATCTGGATATCTTTGCCTGGGAACCAAAGCACATGACCGGTGTGCCACGCTCGATCGCAGAACACAAGCTAAAAATCCGACAAGGATATTCCCCAGTGCGGCAGAAAAAGCGCGGCCAAGCTCCAGAGCGCGCAAAAGCCATTCTGGAGGAAGTACACAAACTTGTGGACGCAGGCATCATGCGTGAAGTCTATTACCATGACTGGCTTTCTAATCCAGTCATGGTCAAGAAGGGTGATGGCAGTTGGCGGATGTGTGTGGATTTCACTGATTTCAACAAAGCATGTCCATAGGACTGCTATCCGCTGCCAGAGATAGACTGGAAGGTAGAATCTCTGTGTGGATATCCCTTTAAATGTTTCTTAGACGAATATAAAGGGTACCACCAAATCCAAATGGCCAAGGAAGACGAGGAAAAAACACCTTTCCACACAAGCCAAGGTGTCTATTGTTACACAAAGATGCCTTTTGGCCTGAAGAATGCGGGCGCCACCTACCAGCGATTGGTAGATAATGCATTTGAAAAGCAAGTGGGCCGCAACTTAGAAGTTTATGTGGATGATCTTGTCATAAAAAGCCATACTGAAGACGAAGTGGTGCGCGATATAGAAGAAACATTTAGAACGCTACGGGCGATCAACATGAAGCTAAATCCCAAGAAGTGCACTTTCGGTGCTACAGAAGGCATGTTCTTGGGATATCTGATAGAACCAGATGGCATTAAGCCGTGCCCAGAAAAAAAAGAGGCTGTCATCCAACTTCCTTCACCACGCACGCTGAAAGAAGTTCAGTCTCTAAATGGGAAACTAGCCGGTTTGAACAGATTCCTGTCCAAATCAGCGGATAAGTCACTCCCTCTTTTTAAAACACTCAAGAAGTGTACAAAAAAGGGAGACATTGGTTGGACTGCGGAAGCGAAAGAGGCTTTCATACAGCTTAAGCAACATATAGCAGCGCTTCCTAAGCTTGTCGCACCCCGACCAGGGGAGGAATTAATCGTTTACTTATCTGCGACTCATGGAGCAGTCAGCGCAGTGCTACTGACAGAGAGGAACTCTGTACAAACACCGGTATACTTCGTAAGCAAAGCGCTCAAGAAGACAGAGATTAACTATAGCCCAATGGAGAAGTTGGTCTTGGCATTAGTATTTGCTGCCAAAAGACTGCGTAGATACTTTCAAGCGCACCCAATAGCAGTGATTACTGACCAACCTATTAAGCAAGTTATCTCTAAACCTGACGCATCGGGGCGATTACAAAAATGGAGTGTGCTACTAGGCGAGTATAACATCTCTTACAGACCACGCACTGCGGTTAAAGGGCAAATACTAGCAGACTTCATCATCGAAAAGCCAGACACCGATGCCGCACCTCCACCAAGCAAGGTAGAACTACAAGAGCCATGGATCTTATTCACGGATGGATCTTTATGCGTGGATGGGTCGGGCGCTGGCCTTATACTCACTAATCCAGAAGGAATGGAGTTCACTTACGCACTGCGTTTTGAATTCACAGCCACGAACAACGAGGCAGAATATGAGGCCCTAATTGCTGGATTGCGCATTGCAACTCGAATGGGTGTACGCAACCTAGAAGCAAACGTGGATTCTCAATTAGTAGCCAACCATGTGTTGGGCGAATATGTGGCTAAAGAGGACAACATGGTTCAATACCTTGAAAAGACAAAGTCACTAATTCAAAGTTTTGATAAGTTTACCATAAACCAAGTCCCTAGAGGGGAAAACAAAAAAGCAGATGCACTGAGCAAGATTGCATCTACAAGCTTTGCGCACCTGTCAAAACAAGTATTGGTGGAGATTCTAAAGAACAAATTCATCTCGGAGATGGAGATATCTACAGTGATAGAAGAGCAGGATCCTACATGGATGACCCCTATCATCGATTTTATAAACAAAGGCAAATTGCCAGAAGAGCATAACGACGCTCGACGGATACGGCGCACGGCGCAGAGGTTCGAACTTAGAGATGGTATCCTATATCGGCGCTCATTCCTACAACCATGGCTTCGGTGCGTTGGACCTCTTCAGGCAGATTACGTACTCCGAGAGATCCACGCTGGTTCATGCAGTATGCATTCAGGACCACGGTCCGTCGTAGCACACGCATTGCGCTCAGGATACTACTGGCCTACCATGCACCGTGATGCACGCGATGTGATAAGGAAATGCAACGACTGCCAAGTTCATAGACCCATCCCGCGCAGACCACAACAAGAGCTAACACCTATCACTTCTCCATGGCCATTCTATAAGTGGGGTATCGACATCGCAGGTCCCTTCCCCGTCGCAGCGGGAGGACTTAAATTCCTTATTGTTGCAATAGACTACTTCACTAAATGGATTGAAGCGAAGGCAGTAGCGACAATCACAGGTAATCAAGTAAAACGCTTTGTTTGGGAAAATATTGTATGCCGCTTTGGATTACCTGGGGAAATCGTTTCGGACAACGGAAAACAATTCCGTGATAACCCGTTCAAAGACTGGTGCGCGGAGCTAAATATCATACAACACTTCGCATCAGTTAAACACCCACAAACCAATGGTTTAGTTGAGCGCGCAAATCCCAGTCTAGGCGAAGGAATTAAAGCGCGTGATGACATCAAATAAGTACATAGTATTAGCATCATTATCCCGTTTATATTGCTCATTTTATACTATTATGTGTGAGATTTGGTACTTAATCATTTACTTTTGTAAATCTCAGTAATATCGGAGCAATTGGAGAAAGTTATGGAAAAAGATGTGTTTTGGAGCAAAAACGAAGATATTGAAGAATGCCTACTGATCAGACACTCAATACGGCGTATCAACTCTAATTAGATACGCCGTATCCATATACTTAGAAGAGTTCAAGACCTTGCCTGACTTTGATGCATACGGCGTATCCATCTTTGGGAATACGCCGTATATGAAACTTGGTCGATTTGAAGAATACGGCGTATCGGATTCTATGAATACGCCGTATAGAATCCCTAGATATTTGAAGACCAAGACGGGATTACATCGAATGCGGCGCATCCTATCCTTGAGATACGTCGTATATGAGCCTTAACCGATAAATCAAGTGAAGAATCGAAGCCAAATGAAGAAATAATGTTTACGTAACAACTTTAGAAGATGCTTCACTGTTTTGGTCATAAAATCTTCATCCGGACTCCGTTTTAGTTGATTCAAGCGGCCACGCGAAGAGAAAAAGAAAATCTATCTGATTCTGAAGGAGATGCGGCACATAGGATTTCTAGATGCGCCGTATCGGGGTCGTAACAGCAGACTGCATATTTTTGGTAAACTTGGAGGCTACTCTTCCTTACCCCTATAAATACCACAGCCCTATGGACGATTTTATTATCATTAGAATAACCATTATCAGTTGGGGACACCCCCAACTCGTCCCCAACACCTCCTCAAAGATCGATGAAGAACATCTCAATACTTAACGTCATGTATCATTCGGTTAGCATAAGTATTTTATTCATGAATTCTCTATGTTTATTCGCAATGTATACTCTATCTTTTACAGAGATTAAGGGCTAACACCCTTAGGTGTTAGTCATTTTTATGAAGTTTTATTAGTTTTTATGCTTGTGTTGATGTGTTTACTTTGTTATTGGATTGGGTGCTTATCGATAAAAACTCGTTTATTGCTTATAACTAGTAAAAGTCTATGTAACTAGATTATGATCTTATTGGTTTAATTGCTGTAATTTAACTATCTGTAATTGTGGTTACTTTAATTGATCATAAGTGTAGTAATCCGAATCCTATATAGACAGCTTAGAGGGAACACACCGGAACCGTGCCTCATGCCACTATTAGGACTAGTAGCGCGTAATGCCAAACTAGGTTAGACGGTTTAAAGCAATAAGTTAGTATTGATGCTAGATAGGTCACTATGATCATGTCCTCTTTCCCACCACGATGGTAGGTTATTTAATCGTGACAGGATTGATAATCGGATTGGCGGCAAAACAATTGAATGAATTAAAACAAGTAGACATAAGCTTATATAACTATAAGATGGATTAGGCTTGGCTAACCCGTTCTTCCTTATATCGATCTATTGTTCCCTATCCTTAGGTTAGTTATTTACTTTCCCGTATTTAGTTTATATAACACACAATATCGTGGTAGCCTCTCAGGCTAAACCCCCTTATCTTTAATTGCTTTCTAGGATAGGATAGAATAGTTAGATTAATAATTAGAATACCTTTAGATCATTTTAGCTTCGCTCCTAGTGAACGACCCTTGCTTACCTAGAAACTATCTACATTGATCGGGTACACTGCTCGTGAGTGTTTAGAGTCTATAGGTTAGTTCGGCAATAAATAAATTTAAAACTTGGTAGTTTATTATAGACCAAAAAAAAACACATCAGCGCGCCTGGACAAACACAAAGGAAGATGGGTGGACGAATTATCGCATGTCTTATGGGCGCACCGCCCGACAATCAAGGTTAGCAATGGAGACACTCCTTTTTCCCTTGTCTACGGGACAGAAGCTGTTATACCAGCTGAAATTGGGATGCCAACTATCCGCACCGCGGAAGTTAATGTCGCAACCAACGACGACGAATGACGGATAGACTTGGACCTACTGGAGGAAAGGCGCGAGCGCGCAGCCATACGAGAGGCAAAAACCAAGTCAAAGATGAAGGGATACTACGATGCTAAAGTTCGAAGCACCTCATTCAGACCTGGCGACTTTGTGTACCGCGCAAATGATGCAAGCCACGCAGAGGACACAGGTAAACTTGGACCAAAGTGGGAAGGACCCTATGAGGTCATTGAAGCACTAGGACAAGGCGCGTACAAGCTGCGTGACATGGAAGGCCGTGAGCTACAACGCACATGGAATATCTGCAATCTCAAGAGATGCTATCTTTAGGAAAGGTTATGACCTAACGTATGGACACCTACGCACTTTAGTAAGTGCCAAATAAATATCTGTGTATTTACATTTTTTGTTTCATTTAGAAAAATGTTTTTATCTTTTTACAAAAACTTGCAAGTATTAATAAAATGTTGCGGTTTCTAGCTAACTCCGTAACACACTTTACTTTATTGCTTACATATAATTTATGTCTCAATATTGTTTGTTATATTATCTTTTGCCTACATGGCGTGCATGCACTAATTAAAAACCCACGATGGTAAAAGGATGAGTAAACCTAATAAATGACTCGTTGAGTAAGAGGGTTGCAAACCCATCAACATCGGATCACGCATCCTTGTTAAACACCTTACTCTCAAGACGTTGGAGTAAGTTCCATGCGCACCCCACGACAGGTGCACAACAATGCATACTGTGCGCGTTTAACAAATTAGGAGTTAAGACAATTAACCCCTTAATAGGGTATTAGCAGCACGCTGCAATCCATACACTTGTGCATCCCACGATGGATACACAACAACTTGTGCATTTCATATACACTTATGTTATACACGATCATGCCATACACGACTATGTCATAAATTTACACACGATTATGATACAAGTGATTATAAATTCTTTAATTGTGTTAATATAAACGGTTGGATTCTTAGACATCTTTCACGCAAAGACAAAATAAACTAAGCACAAACATTATAACCACAATCAAATTTGGTACAATATGCGTACAATCGTATATTTCAAAACCAAGACTTTATTATGGATTACGAATTCATACAAAGGATAGACTTAACATGCACATGTGCAACAAAAATGTTAATCTATTACAAAAAGTAACCAAGACAAAAAATCTAGAGGCTACGGGTACGCCTGAGCCTAGATCTGCTAACACCACCTTGGGGCGACACTGTCGGTACGCTAACAGGTACCCCATCAGACCTTGGGAGATGCGCAGCACCAACACCGCAGAGGATGGCCTTCCCCTTCACACCTTGTTTCTTCGCGAACCTCATAGCATGAGCCTCTAAGGATTGCTTCAAGGGGATCTCCTTCTCAAGGGCAAATGGATCCTGGACGTTGCAAGGGTGGACAAAGATGGGTACCTGCAGCTGTGACACGTCTGGCTTGAGGAAATAGTCAGCCTCTTCTTCTGCGCCCTCTGCCGAATGCTTGGCCAAGGTCAACCCCTCCATGATAACACTTATGGGGTAATCCTGGTCGCGCTCAAGTTGAGCAATATGAGGAAGATCCAGCAGTTTCATCTTCTCCATAGCCGCAACAAGCTCATCAAAAGCATTGGCATTGTAATTGGGCACTTGTGCGACAGGCACCTTCAGCAGTCCGCTCTTAGAGAGCTCCTCTACAGCTTGCGCCTTGCCACGTGCAAGCGCGCACTGCACCACTTCCCCAAAAACCTCTCGCACCTCTTGGGACTCCAAAGTACCCATGGCAGCGAGACGTAACCCATGGCTAATGAGCCATCTGCGCTCAGCAATGCTAGACACCAAATGAGGGTATAGCTCCTCATCATATTCGATGCTGAGCTTACGCAGCTTACGCTCTTGACTCTTCAGCAAACTCTCCACAGTCTTGCGAAAGCCATCCATGTTTGAGATGAGTTTGCCCTTGTTTAGCTCCATATATCTCAAGGCCCAAAGGCAGGATGCCTTGTATTCCCCTGCTCCATTGCGCTCTTGAGTCAGTTCAGACATGAGTAACATCTTCTCATCAGCAACTTTCTGGGCGTACACACCAGAAGCCCTCACTTCAACCTGCACATCAGCCAATTGCGCCCTCAGAATGTCAACCTCTCTGTCCTTCTGCGCAATCTGGCTGCTCTCACCACTATGTCGAGTCTGTAGCGGTTCAACCAATGAAGCCAACTCCTCTATAAGAAGACCTGTTGGCGCATCTTCACAAGATTTCTCCTCACCCTCTGGACTCTCAGGCTTGAACTCACCAGCATACGCAGAACCAGTCTTTGGTGGCGAATTCCCAACTTGCGCATCCTCATCAATAACAGCATCCAAACTGCGCGCAAGGAACAAAAAGTCAAAAAATGGCAGCAATATCAACACGGAATAAAAGTCTAAAGATAGAAGTTTCATTGCTTACTTGAAGGAAGGAGTTCCAGAAGCATCCTTCTGTGATGCACCCTCCTCAGATGATTGCCGGACAGAAATAGCAGGGCGCTTGCTTGATGTACTTGCGCCATCATCACCAGATGATCTCTTACGCTTTAACCTTTGGCCCTCCTCCTCCTCTTCCTCAGATTCATCCATGGCACTCCCCGACGAGTCTATATGTAATACCTCCACGGGGATCTGCGACCCAGAAGCGGGAACGCTACGCAGAGGGGTAGCCATAGTGACACCTGGGGGGATCTCCCTTGTCTCACCTGTCTCCTCTGGCTCCTCCTGCGCAATCACCATCGTGCGCCCTGAGGTTGCCTGTAGAATTGGCTCTTCACCATCCCTCAAAGGGCGCACCCCTACAATCACCTGTTTCGGCTTCTCCAAGCGAACAACGCTGAATAGGTCCATTTCTGCGCAACAAGCAACAAACAAACACAAAATGAGTTAGATAATTCACAAAAGGAAGAGCGCTTACAACTAATAATCGAAAAGGAAGGAAGGACGAGCACCCACCCCGGCTATCTTCATCCAAAAAAGTTGGCACCTCTTCCGGACTACCGAAGTAGTTGCGACTGATGCCCATGTGCACCAAAAACTCTTCTGGATACGCTTGTATCGGAATGCGATTAGTATTTATCGTGTCTGCATCAGCCTCATTATACAACCTGGGGTCTGGGCGCTCATCCTTCGGCAATGATTCTTTGGTATAAAACTCGAAAACCCATGGAAAGAAGGCACTATCTACCCAAAAGAACTTTTCCCTCCAAACCCTCAGCGCATCTAATTTATCCGAATAGCATTGCAATGTCCTGGCGCGCTTGGCAAAAGACACCCACCCATTCGACCACGTTGTGTGGTAGAATGCGCAAAATAGATGGACTGTGGGTTCAATCGCCAAAATGCGACAATTTACTTCGAAATTGGTTATTTTTGCTGCACCTATACAGTGCAGCTGAGAAATATGAAGACGATAGTGATTTAGAATATCGCACAAAAAGAGGGAAATGGGCGCACACTGATTAGCGAATTCGAAAAAACGCGTATAAACCCCTACCTTCCCTTGCGGGAAATCCGCTATTGACGCATTTGCATCCGGAACTACCGGATGCAATGCGAGAGGGATGTAATAATGGGAGGTGAACTGACGAAGTTCATCCTCCGATATATCAGAACCAAAATCAGACAAATGAAGAACCATTATTGGAATTTAAAGTATTGTGAAGCGCAGGCGCTATTACCTTAGATTTCGTTGATTTCTGGATTGCTATTCGAAGGTTTAACAATGGCGACAAATGATGATTTTTACTGTGGCAGTCACAGTGAAAGGATGGCTTAACTTTATATAGGGTTACACATATCCATGGATGGATGCCAAGTGTACCCCACTTGCTCTAATCGTGTGGCTGGGAACCACAAAGGTAAAACACTTTTTCACCCACCACTCACGATTTACGATGAAGATACGGATGTACTTGGACTAGATTAATTATATTGTGCTTTGGGCGGGAAACATTTGCAACTTCCCCGCTACGCATTGAGGAATATTTTTCGCTAGAATTGTTAGTCTAGTATCCGCAATCACGCATTGCGCACACTAGACTGGGGGGACATGATGACGTATAGTCCGCATTCGGGTCACGAACCCGACCCACACTTAAGTCCATCACGAATGGACTCGTACCCATCACGAATGGACTCGTACCCATCACGAATGGGCTATTATGATAACGGTTTGGGCTCACGATAGCCCAAGTCCGAAGTTATTTACGACTTTGATATAAGATATCTCTTATTTATGGGATATATATCAAATAGCCGACTTAGGCGGGATACGCGAAGGGTAAGGAACACGAAACCAACTAGGGCTTCGTGTGTATATAAAGAGTCCTTCGACTCTCATTAAAGGTACGACTTACAAACCCTAACTCTTCTACAAACCCTAAAAACCGATTACTTACTCTCACGCCGGAGGATAATCGTGGGAGACAATCCCACGATAAGCCTAACGGTGTCTTTTTGTTTTCTTAGTGCGCAGGTCTCAAGCATTAAGATCTGATTGGTACGGAATCAAGGAACGCCCAACTTTTGTATCAACAAAAGGTAAGTATACCCATTAACTTAGCCCGACACTGTGTAAGGTTACATGCATCCTAGTGCCAGAATCCACATGGGAAGGGTAAGAACGGTCAATTCTTTACTAAATGTTATACGAACTAGCCCACTGAAAACCAGTGGTGTTTCATTCAACATTTATTGCTTTAAAATAAATGCATCGCTGCACAAGTAAACTATATAAACCTAACTTTCATAATAAGAAAACTATATGGCCAGTAACATTAGCATGGTTCACTAAGGTTATTCGCATAAACCTCAAACTTAATATCCCAAAAACTTATCATAGAATTATATAACTTCTATTCACGTTTCGAGTCCCACGGATACTAGAAAGATCATTAAAAGCGTCACTAAACTTAATACATATCGACAGTATCAATACTGGAGGCCCCACGTCACCAATCCTTCTAAATCATAGCATTATTTATAGACGATCACTCGATCTATATACCAACTTACCAACTCTTACAGAAACTAAACATATTCCGCCACTTATCATTCCGGCCTTTTAACATTTTTTATGCTGCACGGCCTTAGAAAACAAAACATATTCTCTCCATCTATTGTTATTGTTTTCCAGTTCTTTTGGCACAAAAACTAGCAAGCAACAGTCATTTAGCGTTATCTATATAACTTATATAAGTCTAAAACAAAAGCCAGCCAATTCCATTATCAATGTATATAAAGGGAGTGTCTGGGTTAGCTTATTTTTCTGCTCATATGAATTAGGAAAAGCTCATGAGCCACCTTGTCAAGTTGACTTTATGTACTTAAAAAGACATAAGCTGATAAGCCCAAAAAGGAGCATCTGAACTACACTAACAAAAATTAACATAAGCCAACTAATACTTTTGACCCATGTATGTAAAGCGGGTGTTTGGGCTAGCTCATTTTTCTGGCTAAGCCCAAAAAAGACATAAGCTCGCGTCTATAAGCTGATAAGCCAAAAATAAAAGCATCTGAGCTTTTTCCAAGTTCAAACAAGTCCATAAGCCAAGAAAATTAGCTAATCCAAAACATCACAAAGAAAATATGATTTTTTTATTTTTTATTTTTTATTATTATTATGTGAGGACTTTCATCAAACACTTTAAAGGCATAAACAGTTAATTAATAATAACTGATAACAGCAGTAATTAATTAATTACCGTATGATGTTTGTAGGACAGGTGGCAGCACGATGGTGAATTTTGGGGATAGTTAAGGAATGAATGGGGATTTATAATTCCTAAAGTCAGGTTTATTTTGGGGAGACAGGGTTTATGAAAAGGTTTAAAAAAGATGAAAAAGTTTATTTTTATTTCAATACATTGAATGCATTTGTTAAAAAAAAACATTTTGTAAAGTTGCAAAGGTTTATACTATTGTGAATGTGGGTTTATGATATCAAAAGGTATAAAATTTATTGATGTGTTATTGTAAAAGGTTTGTCATAGTGGATGTTTTTAGTCTAAAATACTACTTAATTTTTAAGTTTTTAAAATTTTAAGTTTTAAACAAATGTGTTTTCTCTTTATATGTAGTATAGATTTTGAAGAAAACTAATTTGTTGATTAATTATTAACATAGCATATTAGCATATTATACTAATTTTAGTTAGTAAAATAAAATGTCAAATTTAGAAGGAAAGGAATGTAAAGTTGAAAAAAAGAAAAACATAAATGTGGTGTTTATATTGTGTTCTAGGTGTAAAGTAAACATTTGAAAATTTTGACTTGAGTGTATTTTAGAATAATCATTTCATGTTGTGAACAAGAATTAAGGGAATGAAAAGTATTTTATGGATGAAATTATTAGCTTAAAATGAAACGGGTCAAATGAGTTGAAAGTTGGTCAAAGTGCATCAAAATTGTTGATACAAAAGTTGGGCGTTCCTTGATTCCGTACCAATCAGATCTTAATGCTTGAGACCTGCGCACTAAGAAAACAAAAAGGCACCGTTAGGCTTATCGTGGGATTGTCTCCCACGATTATCCTCCGGCGTGAGAGTAAGTAATCGCTTTTTAGGGTTTGTAGAAGAGTTAGGGTTTGTAAGTCGTACCTTTAATGAGAGTCGAAGGACTCTTTATATACACACGAAGCCCTAGTTGGTTTCGTGTTCCTTACCCTTCGCGTATCCCGCCTAAGTCGGCTATTTGATATATATCCCATAAATAAGAGATATCTTATATCAAAGTCGTAAATAACTTCGGACTTGGGCTATCGTGAGCCCAAACCGTTATCATAATAGCCCATTCGTGATGGGTACGAGTCCATTCGTGATGGGTACGAGTCCATTCGTGATGGACTTAAGTGTGGGTCGGGTTCGTGACCCGAATGCGGACTATACGTCATCATGTCCCCCCAGTCTAGTGTGCGCAATGCGTGATTGCGGATACTAGACTAACAATTCTAGCGAAAAATATTCCTCAATGCGTAGCGGGGAAGTTGCAAATGTTTCCCGCCCAAAGCACAATATAATTAATCTAGTCCAAGTACATCCGTATCTTCATCGTAAATCGTGAGTGGTGGGTGAAAAAGTGCTTTACCTTTGTGGTTCCCAGCCACACGATTAGAGCAAGTGGGGTACACTTGGCATCCATCCATGGATATGTGTAACCCTATATAAAGTTAAGCCATCCTTTCACTGTGACTGCCACACTAAAAATCGTCTTCATATTTCTCAGCTGCACTGTATAGGTGCAGCAAAAATAACTAATTTCGAAGTAAATTGTCGCCTTTTGGCGATTGAACCCACAGTCCATCTATTCCGCGCATTCTACCACACAACGTGGTCGAATGGGTGGGTGTCTTTTGCCAAGCGCGCCGGGACATTGCAATGCTATACGGATAAATTAGATGCGCTGAGGGTTTGGAGGGAAAAGTTCTTTTGGGTAGATAGTGCCTTCTTTCCATGGGTTTTCGAGTTTTATACCAAAGAATCATTGCCGAAGGATGAGCGCCCAGACCCCAGGTTGTATAATGAGGCTGATGCGGACACGATAAATACTAATCGCATTCCGATACAAGCGTATCCAGAAGAGTTTTTGGTGCACATGGGCATCAGTCGCAACTACTTCGGTAGTCCGGAAGAGGTGCCAACTTTTTTGGATGAAGATAGCCGGGGTGGGTGCTCGTCCTTCCTTCCTTTTCGATTAGTAGTTGTAAGCGCTCTTCCTTTTGTAAATTATCTAACTCATTTTGCATTTGTTTGTTGCTTGTTGCGCACAAATGGACCTATTCAGCGTTGTTCGCTTGGAGAAGCCGAAACAGGTAATTGTAGGGGTGCGCCCTTTGAGGGATGGTGAAGAGCCAATTCTACAGGCAACCTCAGGGCACACGATGGTGATTGCGCAGGAGGAGCCAGAGGAGACAGGTGAGACAGGCGAGATCCCCCCAGGTGTCACTATGGCTACCCCTCTGCGTAGCGTTCCCGCTTCTGGGTCGCAGATCCCCGTGGAGGTATTACATATAGACTCGTCGGGGAGTGCCATGGATGAATCTGAGGAAGAGGAGGAGGAGGGCCAAAGGTTAAAGCGTAAGAGATCATCTGGTGATGATGGCGCAAGTACATCAAGCAAGCGCCCTGCTATTTCTGTCCGGCAATCATCTGAGGAGGGTGCATCGCAGAAGGATGCTTCTGGAACTCCTTCCTTCAAGTAAGCAATGAAACTTCTATCTTTAGACTTTTATTCCGTGTTGATATTACTGCCATTTTTTGACTTTTTGTTCCTTGCGCGCAGTTTGGATGCTGTTATTGATGAGGATGCGCAAGTTGGGAATTCGCCACCAAAGACTGTTTCTGCGTATGCTGGTGAGTTCAAGCCTGAGAGTCCAGTGGGTGAGGAGAAATCTTGTGAAGATGCGCCAACAGGTCGTCTTATAGAGGAGTTGGCTTCATTGGTTGAACGGCTACAGACTCGACGTAGTGGTGAGAGCAGCCAGATTGCGCTGAAGGACAGAGAGGTTGACATTCTGAGGGCGCAATTGGCTGATGCGCAGGCTGAAGTAAGGGCTTCTGGTGTGTACGCCCAGAAAGTTGCTGATGAGAAGATGTTACTCATGTCTGAACTGACTCAAGAGCGCAATGGAGCAAGGGAATACACGGCCTCCTGCCTTTGGGCCTTGAGATATATGGAGCTAAACAAGGGCAAACTCATCTCAAACATGGATGGCTTCCGCAAGACTGTGGAGAGTTTGCTGGAGAGTCAAGAGCGCAAGCTGCGTAAGCTCAGCATCGAATATGATGAGGAGCTATACCCTCATTTGGTGTCTAGCATTGCTGAGTGCAGATGGCTCATTAGCCATGAGTTACGTCTCGCTGCGATGGGTACTTTGGAGTCCCAAGAGGTGCGAGAGGTTTTTGGGGAAGTGGTGCAGTGCGCGCTTGCACGTGGCAAGGCGCAAGCTGTAGAGGAGCTCTCTAAGAGCGGACTGCTGAAGGTGCCTGTCGCACAAGTGCCCAATTACAATGCCAATGCTTTTGATGAGCTTGTTGCGGCTATGGAGAAGATGAAACTGCTGGATCTTCCTCATATTGCTCAACTTTAGCGCGACCAGGATTACCCCATAAGTGTTATCATGGAGGGGTTGACCTTGGCCAAGCATTCGGCAGAGGGCGCAGAAGAAGAGGCTGACTATTTCCTCAAGCCAGACGTGTCACAGCTGCAGGTACCCATCTTTGTCCACCCTCGCAACATCCAGGATCCATTTGCCCTTGAGAAGGAGATCCCCTTGAAGCAATCCTTAGAGGCTCATGCTATGAGGTTAGCGAAGAAACAGGGTGTGAAGGGGAAGGCCATCCTCTGCGGTGTTGGTGCTGCGCATCTCCCAAGGTCTGATGGGGTACCTGTTAGCGTACCGACAGTGTCGCCCCAAGGTGGTGTTAGCCGATCTAAGCTCAGGCGTACCCGTAGCCTCTAGATTTTTTGTCTTTGTTACTTTTTGTAATAGATTAAAATTTTTGTTGCACATGTGCATGTTAAGTCTATCCTTTGTATGAATTCGTAATCCATAATAAAGTCTTGGTTTTAAAATATACGATTGTACGCATATTGTACCAAATTTGATTGTGGTTATAATGTTTGTGCTTAGTTTGTTTTGTCTTTGCGTGAAAGATGTCTAAGAATCCAACCGTTTATATTAACACAATTAAAGAATTTATAATCACTTGTATCATAATCGTGTATGAGATTCGTGACATAAGCGTGTGTAAATTTATGACATAGTCGTGTATGGCATGATCGTGTATAACATAAGTGTATATGAAATGCACAAGTTGTTGTGTATCCATCGTGGGATGCACAAGTGTATGGATTGCAGCGTGCTACTAATACCCTATTAAGGGGTTAATTGTCTTAACTCCTAATTTGTTAAACGCGCACAGTATGCATTTTTGCGCACCTGTCGTGAGATGCGCATCGAACTTACTCCAACGTCTTGAGAGTAAGGTGTTTAACAAGGATGCGTGATCCGATGTTGATGGGTTTGCAACCCTCTTACTCAACGAGTCATTTATTAGGTTTACTCATCCTTTTACCATCGTGGGTTTTTAATTAGTGCATGCACGCCATGTAGGCAAAAGATAATATAACAAACAATATTGAGACATAAATTATATGTAAGCAATAAAGTAAAGTGTGTCACGGAGTTAGCTAGAAACCGCAACATTTTATTAATACTTGCAATTTTTTGTAAAAAGATAAAAACATTTGTCTAAATGAAACAAAAAATGTAAATACACGGATATTTATTTGGCACTTACTAAAGTGCGTAGGTGTCCATGCGTTAGGTCGTAACCTTTCCTAAAGATAGCATCTCTTGAGATTGCAGATATTCCATGTACGTTGTAGCTCACGGCCTTCCATGTCACGCAGCTTGTACGCGCCTTGTCCTAGTGCTTCAATGACCTCATAAGGTCCTTCCCACTTTGGTCCAAGTTTACCTGTGTCCTCTGCGTGGCTTGCATCATTTGCACGGTACACAAAGTCGCCAGGTCTGAATGAGGTGCTTCAAACTTTAGCATCGTAGTATCCCTTCATCTTTGACTTGGTTTTTGCCTCTCGTATGGCTGCGCGCTCGCGCCTTTCCTCCAGTAGGTCCAAGTCTATCCGTCGTTCTTCGTCGTTGGTTGCGACATTAACTTCCGCGGTGCGGATAGTTGGCATCCCAATTTCAGCTGGTATAACAGCTTCTGTCCCGTAGACAAGGGAAAAAGGAGTGTCTCCATTGCTAACCTTGATTGTCGTGCGGTGCGCCCATAAGACATGCGATAATTCGTCCACCCATCTTCCTTTGTGTTTGTCCAGGCGCGCTTTAATTCCTTCACCTAGACTGCGATTTGCGCGCTCAACTAAACCATTGGTTTGTGGGTGTTTAACTGATGCGAAGTGTTGTATGATATTTAGCTCCGCGCACCAGTCTTTGAACGGGTTATCACGGAATTGTTTTCCGTTGTCCGAAACGATTTCCCCAGGTAATCCAAAGCGGCATACAATATTTTCCCAAACAAAGCGTTTTACTTGATTACCTGTGATTGTCGCTACTGCCTTCGCTTCAATCCATTTAGTGAAGTAGTCTATTGCAACAATAAGGAATTTAAGTCCTCCCGCTGCGACGGGGAAGGGACCTGCGATGTCGATACCCCACTTATAGAATGGCCATGGAGAAGTGATAGGTGTTAGCTCTTGTTGTGGTCTGCGCGGGATGGGTCTATGAACTTGGCAGTCGTTTCATTTCCTTATCACATCGCGCGCATCACGGTGCATGGTAGGCCAGTAGTATCCTGAGCGCAATGCGCGTGCTACGACGGACCGTGGTCCTGAATGCATACTGCATGAACCAGCGTGGATCTCTCGGAGTACGTAATCTGCCTGAAGAGGTCCAACGCACCGAAGCCATGGTTGTAGGAATGAGCGCCGATATAGGATACCATCTCTAAGTTCGAACATCTGCGCCGTGCGCTGTATCCGTCGAGCGTCTTTCTGCTCTTCTGGCAATTTGCCCTTGTTTATAAAATTGATGATAGGGGTCATCCATGTAGGATCCTGCTCTTCTATCACTGTAGATATCTCCATCTCCGAGATGGACTTGTTCTTTAGAATCTCCACCAATACTTGTTTTGACAGGTGCGCAAAGCTTGTAGATGCAATCTTGCTCAGTGCATCTGCTTTTTTGTTTTCCCCTCTAGGGACTTGTTTGATGGTAAACTTATCAAAACTTTGAATTAGTGACTTTATCTTTTCAAGGTATTGAACCATGTTGTCCTCTTTAGCCACATATTCGCCCAACACATGGTTGGCTACTAATCGAGAATCCACGTTTGCTTCTAGGTTGCGTACACCCATTCGAGTTGCAATGCGCAATCCAGCGATTAGGGCCTCATATTCTGCCTCGTTGTTCGTGGCTGTGAATTCAAAACGCAGTGCGTAAGTGAACTCCATTCCTTCTGGATTAGTGAGTATAAGGCCAGCGCCCGACCCATCCACGCATGAAGATCCATCCGTGAATAAGATCCATGGCTCTTGTAGTTCTACCTTGCTTGGTGGAGGTGCGGCATCGGTGTCTGGCTTTTCGATGATGAAGTCTGCTAGTATTTGCCCTTTAACCGCAGTGCGTGGTCTGTAAGAGATGTTATACTCGCCTAGTAGCACACTCCATTTTTGTAATCGCCCCGATGCGTCAGGTTTAGAGATAACTTGCTTAATAGGTTGGTCAGTAATCACTGCTATTGGGTGCGCTTGAAAGTATCTGCGCAGTCTTTTGGCGGCGAACACTAATGCTAAGACCAACTTTTCCATTGGGCTATAGTTAATCTCTGTCTTCTTGAGCGCTTTGCTTACGAAGTATACCGGTGTTTGTACAGAGTTCCTCTCTGTCAGTAGTACTGCGCTGACTGCTCCATGAGTCGCAGATAAGTAAACGATTAATTCCTCCCGTGCGTGGTCTGGTTAGAGTGTTATACTTGCCTAGTATGAAGCCTCTTTTTGTAATCGCCCCGTTGTCGTCAGGTTTGAGTTTGCTTAATAGGTTGGTCAGTTATCCATTGCTATTGGGTGCGCTTGAAAGTATCTAGAGTCTCTTTTTTCAGCAAATTATAAGCCAAGCCAACTTCTTCCTTGGGCATGTTAATCCTCTGTTTCTTGGCGTTTGCTCACGAAGCTTCTGGTTGTCGAAGAGTTCACTCTTTTCGAATAGCGTGATGCTCCATGAGTAGCAGTATAAACGATTAATTCATCCCCTGGCGGTTGCGCAAGCTTAGTAGGCGTTTTTGACAAGTTCCCTTAAGCTGTATGAAGCCTTCGCTCCGCATGTCTACGAAAGTCATTTTTTTTACACTTCCTGGTGTTTAGAGTGGACTTTCCGCATTTTAGGACTGGAATGCTGTTCCGGTAGTTTCATTTAGGATGAACTTTATCAGCGTGCGTGGTGAAGGACAGTTGGATGACAGCCCTTGTTTTTGGGCAGTTAATGCATCTGGTTCTATCAATATCCAAGAACATGCCTTCTGTCGAAGTGCCTTGGATTGCTTCATGTTATGCGTAGCGTTTAATGTTTCATTCGCGCCCACTCGTCTTCATTGCTTTTATGACAGATCATCACATAAATTCTAGTGCGGCCACTTGTTTTCAATGATTTTACACGTGGTAGTGCGCCGCATTCTCAGCAAAAGGCATCTTTGACTAGAACTTGGCTTGGTGAAAGCGTTTTTCTGTCTTCCTTGCCATTTGGATTTGGGTACCTTTATTGCGTTTAGAAATTAAGGATTCCACCAAGATTTACCTTCCATCTATCTTGGCAGCATGAGTCCTGTGGCATGCTTTGTTGAGATCAGTGAAATCCACACACATCCGCCAACTGCCATCACCCTTCTTGACCATGACTGGATTAGAAAGCCAGTCATGGTAATAGACTTCACGCATGATGCCTGCGTCCACAAGTTTGTGTACTTCCTCCAGAATAGCTTTTGCGCGCTCTGGAGCTTGGCCGCGCTTTTTCTTCCGCACTGGGGAATATCCTTGTCGGATTTTTAGCTTGTGTTTTGCGATCGAGCGTGGCACACCGGTCATGTGCTTTGGTTCCCAGGCAAAGATATCCAGATTCCTCTGTAAGAGTGCGCACACGGCTGCTCTGCCTTTGTCAGACAGCGATCCTCCGATTGATACTTCTTGCTCTGGGTAATCGGGGTGAATTGCGACCTTCAAATTTGGAACTTTAGCTGCGCTCTGTTCTGGGACGTGCGTCGTCTCACATGAAATCGTGTTACATTCTTCTGGTGGCGCAGCGTTGTTGTAAATGGTGACAATGCCGCCTTCTACTAGGAATTTGAGCATCCCATGCGCTGTGGATGGTACCGCGCGCAACGCCGAGATTCCTGACCTTCCAATGATGCCATTGTATGGCGAAGGAGATTTGATCACCATAAAGTTCATCCAGGCTGTCGCGAAGTGTTCCTTATTACCAACAGCGACTAGTAGGCGCAGTTGCCCCATAGGCCATATTTTTTATCCTGTAAAGCCAGTAAGCGCAGTCGTGGCTGGACTTAACTGTCTTTGTATCTCAGGACGCAATCTCTTGAAGCAATGTTCATACATTATATCCGCTGATGCGCCCCCATCTACATACATGCGGTGGATGTCGTGACCCCCCGCATTTATTTCAATGGTAAGTGGTTCTGCCACTGTGTTGTCCGCGGTCAAGGTGGGGAAGGAGATTTCGCTTCCCTGAGAGAATTTCTGGCTCACCTTTTCCCTAATCTTTCGCTGCCATGATTGTATCATGTAGATAGTATCAGCTTTTTCCTTAGGCGCTTCTTTCTTGCCTCCGGTTCTCTGCTTGTCTTTCCCCTCCTTAATATTTTTAACGAGGTGGTCCAATCTGCCTTCTGTTGGGAATAAAATGTTCAAGTCAAAGAGCCTGCCAAAGATGTCAAAGAGCCTGCTAGTTGATTTTGAAGTGTATGAAGATGTACTAATAGTACCTTCTGGGTAGAAGGTACTGCTAGTTGATGAAGAGCCTGCCAAGCTTATGTCAAGTTGATTAGATATTTTGTAATAGATATTTAGTTGAATTATTAGTCTTTGTACATTGTTATACGTTATGTAGAAGTAGTTTAGTCCTCTGTGGTTCACAGAAGAATATGGCAGAGCTGTACATTGGTAGTTGTATTAAATTGTAGGCGCTAGAATAGTCAAAGTATAGTATTATATTCAACCACTTGACAATCTTGTAATAAGGTGTCCTTATCTTATAAAAGGATACCTTAGTCACACTTCATGCATGCATCTTTACCAACTATTAACCAAAACCGAACCATCTCTCAAGTAACTTAGTTACTCAACTCACAAATCCTTTTACAATCTTAGATTCAAGATTACTTTGTAATCCCGGTGATATTTAGATCATCCGTATTATTTCATCAATAATATTGAATCGTTTTGTGTTAACCAAAGTTGTGTTCTTTGTTCATTGCATACTCACGTTTACATAACTCATCACCTTGTGTTCTTTTAAGTGTGTTGTAGTAGATTCCGCATGCTAAAACACATTCATACATAAATATCTCAACAAAACAAAACCTTTCCACAAGTGGTATTAGAGCTAGGCTTGATATTTACTAATTTAAAAGAACAATGGATGTTGAACATATTCAAACAAATGTTGCAGCTAAACTTCCATTACTCAAGCAAAATGAGTTTGAAATGTGGCGACTAAGGGTAGAACAATACTTTCAAGTGCAGGACTATGCACTTTGGGAGATCATTGAACAAGGCAACTCTTTTAAACCCTCAATCACCACTACAACAGTAAATGATGCTCTTGTAACACAAATACAAGACCAACCATCAAATGCAGATGAAAAAGTTCAGAAGAGAAATGATCTAAAAGCAAGGAGTATGTTACTGATGACTATTCTAAATGATCAGCTTTTGATCTTTAACAAATAGAAAGATGCCAAAACCCTTTTTGAAGCTATTGTGGCTAGATTTGGTGGTAATGATGCTACCAAGAAAACACAGAAAACACTTCTCAAACAACAATTTGAGAACTTCACAGCCACAACCAATGAGTCTTTGGACAGTATGTTCAATAGACTTCAGAAGCTTTCAAGCCAGTTAGCCATCCATGAAGTGATGATAACTCAAGAAGACCTAAACTCTAAATTTCTTAGGAGTTTACCTTCAGAATGGTCCATGCATGTCATTGTCTGGAAGAACAAGCCAGATATTGACCAGATGAGTCTTAATGATCTCTACAACAATTTCAAAATTGTAGAACATGAAGTAAAGAAGACTACTGGGTCAAGCTCAGGAAATATGGCTTTTGTTTCATCACCAAGCATCTCAAAGGTTGATAATGAAGAAAAAGGTGGCAGAGAAGAAGGTACTGCCAACACAACCTTTGGTACTGCTAGTACTTCTAGTAGTACCAAATCCATTTTAGATGAAACAATTGGGTGTGCTTTTCTTACATCTCAACACAATGGGTCCATACTAACATTTGAAGATCTTCAAGAGATTCATCCTGATGATCTTGAAGAAATGGACATAAAGTGGCAACTTTCACTTTTGAGCATTAGAGCTAAGAAGTTGCTGATGAGGACTGGCAAGAAGATAATGATAAATGGAAATGAGCCTGCTGGCTATGATAAGTCAAAAGTGGAGTGTTACAACTACCACATGAAGGGTCACTACTCTAGAGAGTGTAGAAGACCTAAGAAGCAGGATGACAAGGGTAGAGGGTTTGACAACAGGAATAAAGGAAGCTTTGAGAAGAAAGGAAGCTTTGAAAGCAAGAGTAAGGTTGTTGAAGTTGCTGAACCAAAAGCAATGGTTGCTATTGATGGCATGGGTTTTGATTGGAGTTTCATGGGTGAAGATGAGTCAACTTCTGATGAATTGGCTTTAATGGCATTCTCCACTCCTGAGGTACAAACCATCAAATGTTCTAATAATTGTGAATTTCTTAAAGAATTAGAATTTATAAGAAAATCTTATGATACAGAAACATTAGAACACAGAAAAACCCAACAAACATTATTTGACTATAAGTGTGGTATGGCCAAGCTTGAAAAACAAATCATTCATTATAGAGAAAATGAACTCACCTTTACTGATGCTAAAACTGCTCTTAATAGACAAATATTTTTGAAAGATTCAGAAATAGAAATGTTAAGAACTGAGTGCACAAAAGTGACATTGGCTAGAGATAATATTCAACTGACTGTTACTAAATTGGAAATTGATTCTGAATGCACTAGAAGCATAGTTGAGAATCAGTTGAATAAAAGAATAAAATCAGGGATAGGATACAATGAATGTCCACCTCCTTACAGAGGAATTCCTTGTCCCCAAGGTAGTGATCTTGCAGCATCAGGTTTACATGAAATCATTAACAAACCACTAGCTAAACCTGTAGAGATAAGTGAACTTTCTAAGAGTGTTAAGAATGCCTCACTCTCCAAGTGGCTCACTGATAAGAGACCAGATGTCCTAATTATTGAAGATTGGGTATCTGATGATGATGAAGATGAGACTATTCCTATCAAAAGAATCAAAGTAGGACCAAACAGTCCTAAAAGAGTAGAAGTTAAGGCTAAGGCTAAAGCTGTTTTGAAAATAGTTGAAAGTTGTGAAAAATGCAATAACAAACCTAGAGGAAGCCAAAGAAATTGGAATAACCTTAAGTCACAACAACTAGGTGATGACTTTGTTATGTTTAATAAGGCTTGTTATTATTGTGGTAGCTTCAATCATCTTCATGCTTATTGTAATAAATGGGTTTCTGGGAGTAAATCAAAGTATAAAACAAATGTTACTCACCCCAGAAAAAGTTATGTTAAGTCTAACACCACAAATGTTAAACATACTGTTAGACAAAATAAGCCTGTTATTACAAAACAAACTGATAAGGGTACAAGAAACACTTTCAAATGTGTACCAAAAGTTGAGAATAGTCCTATTCAAAAGAAATCTGTGGTCAAAACAAAAATTTGGAAACCAAAAACCAAAGGTCCTGCTAGACCAAAAGGTCCTGCTAGACCAGATGGTACTGCCAAGATTGGTATTACCAAAATTGGTACAAATAGACCAAAGACCACACAATGGATTAAAAGGGAAAGTGCTGTTAAGTCCTCAGCATGTTGGATTTGGAAACCAATCCAATCAAAAGGTGCATCAACAATCCTGAAAAGGTTTGATTTCATTGATGCAAGAGGCAAACCCAAGTCTGTCATGGCTTGGGTACCCTAAGTAAACTAATATGTTTATTCATGTGCAGGAACATTCATCTGATATTGGAGATCAAGGATATGTTGATAGTAGATGTTCAAGGCACATGACAGGCAACATGTCATTCCTCTCAGACTTCAAAACATTTGATGGAGGATATGTTACCTTTGGGGGAGGAATAAAAGGAAAGATCACTGGTAAAGGTACTATCAAAACCAGTAAACTAGATTTTGAAAATGTGTATTTTGTGAAAGAACTTCAGTTTAATCTTCTTAGTGTCTCACAAATGTGTGACAAAAAGAACAATGTTCTATTTACTGACAATGAATGTATGGTTCTTTCTTCTGATTTTAAGATGCCTGATGAGAGTCAGATCCTTCTTAAAATTCCAAAAAGGAACAATATGTACAGTGTTAATTTAAAGAACATTGATCCTAAGGAGAGTCTAACTTGTTTGGTAGCAAAAGCCTCATTGGATGAATCTATGCTTTGGCATAGAAGGCTTGGTCATGTAAACTTTAAAACAATCAACACTATTGCAAAATATGATTTAGTAAGAGGTTTACCCAAAAAGATTTTCCAAAACGACCAAACCTGTGTTGATTGTCTAAAAGGCAAACAACATAGAGCTTCTTGTAAGCCCAAGACCCAAAACTCTATTTCTCAGGCTTTACATATGCTTCATATGGATCTCTTTGGTCCTACTAATGTGTGCAGCTTGAATGGTAAAAGATATTGTTTGGTTGTTACTGATGACTATAGCAGATTTTCATGGGTTTTCTTTTTAAGATCGAAACATGAAACTAGTGAGATTCTTAAATCTTATATCACTGAGGTAGAAAACCAATCTGATAAGAAAGTCAAAGTCATCAGATGTGACAATGGAACAGAGTTCAAGAATAGGGTTATGGATGACTTTTGCAAGGAAAAAGGCATAAAAAGAGAATTTAGTGTAGCCAGAACACCTCAGCAAAATGGAGTAGCAGAAAGGAAGAATAGAACACTTATAGAAGCTGCTAGAACTATGTTAGTAGACTCTAAGTTGCCTATTTCATTTTGGGCTGAAGCAGTAGGTACTGCTTGTTATGTACAAAACAGGGTTCTTGTGACAAAGCCACATAGAAAGACACCTTATGAACTTTTCTTTGGTAGAACACCATCTTTAAGTTTTATGAGACCTTTTGGTTGTCATGTCACTATTCTAAATACCAAAGATCATTTAGGCAAGTTTGATGGAAAAGCAGATGTAGGCTATTTGATAAGGTATTCTTTGCAGAGTAAGGCCTATAGAGTGTTTAACACTTGCACTAGGCTAGTGGAAGAGAATCTTCACATAGAGTTTCAAGAGAAACTAACAAATGTGAAAGGAATTGGACCAGATTGGATGTTTGATATTGATAGGCTTTCAGAATCTATGAATTATGTGCCTGTTACAGGTACAAATACTAATGTTGATGCAGGTTTTGAAGATAATGTTGAAACTCCTAAAGATCAAGATTACATCTGGATGCCAATTTGGAAAAATATGGATCTATCTTCAAGTCAAGAAGGACCTTCAAACACAACAAATGAAGGCAATGAAGATGATCAAGGAACTCAGAATCAAGGGAATCAAGAAAGTGGTACTAATGACAATGGTACTGCTAGTTCACCAGATGGTCCTGCTAGTTCAAGTATTGATACTGCTGAGCCATTGAATGTTCAAATAGATGATTCTTTACCAGAAGAAGGGGGGATTAGCAATCTTCCATCTACTTATGAAGTTCCTAAAACACCCAACACTAGAATTCTCAAAGATCACTCAACTGATGATGTGATTGGTAGCATAAATTCTGGTGTTAGAACAAGATCTCAAGTTGGTTTATCTCAAGTCTTATCTTCAGATGAAGAAGGGTTTATCTCCTCTATTTATGAAGAAAAGAATCATGATATTTCCAATATATGCCTGTTTTCATGTTTTCTATCTCAGGCTGAACCCAAAAATATAAACAAAGCTTTAGATGATGCAAGTTGGGTGGAAGCAATCCAAGAAGAGCTTCTCCAATTTAAGATTCAGAAGGTTTGGATATTGGTTGATTTGCCCAAAGGTCATAGGGCAATTGGAACCAAATGGGTGTTCAGAAACAAGAAAGATGAAAGGGGTATAGTGATCAGAAACAAAGCAAGATTGGTAGCTCAAGGATATACTCAAGAAGAAGGGGTAGATTATGAAGAAGTGTTTGCTCCAGTTGCAAGACTTGAAGCAATTAGGCTATTCTTGGCCTATGCTTCATTCATAGGCTTCACTGTCTATCAAATGGATGTTAAGAGTGCATTTTTATATGGTGAAATTGAAGAACCAGTATATGTGTCTCAACCTCCAGGCTTCATTGATGCAGAGTATCCAGACAGGGTTTATAAGGTTACCAAGGCTTTGTATGGCCTACACCAAGCTCCTAGGGCATGGTATGAAACATTGGCTTGTTTTCTACTAGAAAGTGGATTCCAAAGAGGCAGGATTGATCCAACTTTGTTCATCAAAAGAACAAAGAAAGACATCTTGTTAGTGCATATTTATGTTGATGACATTATCTTTGGATCAACAAACCAAGACTTGTGTGTAGAATTTGAAAAACTTATGCATAGTAAGTTTGAAATGATTTCCATGGGGGAACTTACTTTCTTTTTGGGTCTCCAAGTGAAACAATCCAAAGAAGGCATATTTATCAGCCAAGATAAGTATGTAGCAGAGATCCTAAGGAAATTTAATTTTGCTGATTCTAAGGTTGCAAGTACACCAATGGATCCAGACAAAGGGCTACTCAAGGATGCTGAAGGAGAAGATATGGATTTGCACAATTATAGATCAATGATTGGGTCTTTGATGTACCTTACATCTTCAAGACCAGATATCATGTTCTCAGTATGTGTATGTGCAAGGTTTCAAATACATCCCAAGATCTCTCATCTCACAGCAGTCAAAAGAATCTTTAGATATCTCAAGGGTCAACCTAGGTTGGGTCTTTGGTATCCAAGGGAATCATCTTTTGAATTGGTGGCTTATTCGGATAGTGACTATGCCGGTGCAACTCTAGACAGAAAATCCACAACTGGTGGATGTCAATTTCTTGGTTGCAGACTAATCTCTTGGCAATGCAAGAAACAAACAATGGTGGCCAATTCTACAACTGAAGCAGAATATGTTGCTGGTGCAAGTTGTTGTGGGCAAGTTCTTTGGATCCAAAATCAAATGCTTGACTATGGGTACAATTTTCTTAACACCATTATTTATATTGACAATAGCAGTACTATATGTATCATTAAAAACCCAGTTCAACACTCAAAAACAAAACACATTGAAATCAGACACCATTTCATAAGGGATTGCAATGAGAAAAGGTTAATTCAAGTTGTTAAAATTGATTCTGAAAAGAATTATGCAGACCTTCTCACCAAAGCTTTTGATTTAGGTAGATTTAAGTACCTTGTAGGAGGTATTGGAATGATAAATCTTTGAAAAACATGTGTTTTTGTTCATAAAATTAACTGGTATTAGCTTTTAAACATGGTACTGCTAGTTAGTCAAAGGTACTGTCTATTCATAATTGGTCCTGCTGATATAAAATTCCTATGTTTTGTTCATATAAATGCTTGAATGTTTAAAATGCTATAGATCAAGTGCTTTGCACTTTGTTCTTTTGGTTTGCAACTAACACATTTCAGGTTGATAACAAAACAAGAGTTCTTTCAAACAAAAAGGAGCAACAAAAGTTATATTAATCTCCGGAAAGATAACCATCTCAGGGGAGGATATGATAGCTCAGAATGGAAGAGAAACCAATTTATGAAAGCAAAAGACAAGAGCATACAAGATGATGCAGAGGTTGAAAAAGATAGAGTTAGATCACATATCTAGAAGGGATGAAGCATTTCTCAAGGAGAAAGTTCTATCTAGATCAAACTAAGAAAAGTTTCAACTCAAAGGCATGACATTAGATGATTTCACTTGTTGAACCAATCATCCAAGATACACAACATCATTGCCTTTTTAATTTCCTCCATCCAAGGAAATTGCACCATCTTTGGGCCATCATGGCTTTTGGTATTCAACTCACCAAGTTTTTACAAACTTAAGAGTTGGCTAGTCCATAAGCAAACGGCTTTTGGTAAAGACAAATCAAATCCGTTGATGGTTGATAGTTTACCAAAAACTATATGGCTGTTAACTAACCATACTTAATTGTAAATAGTTAGCTAGTCCTTAAGCAAACGGCTTTTGGTAAAGACAAATCAAATCCGTTAATGGTTGATAGTTTACCAAAAACTATATGGTTGTTAACTAACCATACTTAATTGTAAATAGTTAGCTAGTCCTTAAGCAAACGGCTTTTGGTAAAGACAACTCAAATCCGTTGATAGCTGATAGTTTGCTAAAAACTATAAGGGATTTTTACAAAACTTTCAAAGGTACTGGTAGTTCAAAATTGGTACTGCTAGAGTAAAATGGTACTGCTAGATAGCCGTTGGGCCTGTCAGAAAAAGTTTTAGCCGTTGAGCCTGGTAGTTAAAATTAGCCGTTGGGGTAGTTATGTAAATTGCTGATGATTATATTATATTATATTTCACATATAAAATATCTTTTTAACCGCCTTTTCAATTACTTATTATAATCTTTCTTATTGTCGGTTAAAAGTAATTCTCACATATCTTCTTTCATCAGTCATTATCATAATTCACATACACCTTTCATCTTCTACCAGTTGTAACACCCGACCCGACAAGGGTAAAGATATCACAAATATATGGTTTCATATCAGAACAACATAGCATCCATAAACCAAAATAGCGGAAGTCAAATACATAATCCAACAATAAGTCAACATGACTTATATCCAAAATGAAAGGAAATAAAGGAAGTACATAAGTTCAATGCCTAAACAATGGCAACATAATGTCTAAGGAAATCAAATGGTAGATAAGCTATAAAGAACAAGCTCCACTCAGGTGCACTCAACCCCAAAGCCATGCCCAGCTCCTAGCTAAATTACCTGCCGCGGGAAAAGAAAAAATGCGGCTGAGCTACTAGAGCTCAGTGAACAGATATAACGTAACAAACAGTAGCATAATGAATAAATAACCTGGGTAAAAGGGAATGGAAGCATGAATACATGGTATCAAAAGGAAAGGTAAGAGTACATGGTAAAGGAAATCAGTAATCCACTACGAGCCCATAACATAACATGAAATCATAATCATAATCATAGTCATAAACATGTAGAGGGGAGACCTCTTAGTATCCTGTAAATATGAGGGGTGTCCTCAATCATGGGTTGGAGTAGCTAGCTCCCGGAGTGTGAAAGACGTGTATCGCACACACCATCAGTCACCATGCATAACATAACATAACATGAACATAACAAATCTAGGATGCATCCATACGCCCCAGGTGGCCATAATCTGCCTCTACATAAACATGAATCATAAACATAACATGCAGGGACGGGATAGGTCATCACTCTCCTACCCTAGAGTCATGCCATCGGTGCATCGACTGACATGGACATGAAACCCTCATGCCTAGTGAGTGGCTCGTAGTATCAAACTGAGGGTAAAGGTCAAGTATCATGAATCATGTTTTTAGTTTACTTGCATAGGTCAATATCTTGTTTCATAAGCAAGGTTCATAAGCAAGGTTCATAAGCAAAGGTTCATAAGCAAAGGTTCATAAGCAAAGGTTCATGAATGAAAGGTTCATAATCACAAAAGGTTCAATATCATGATGGTTCAATAATCGGAGTTCATGAATGAAGGGAACATAGCAATGGTATAGGGAACCCTAATATGAATCATAATAAGAGAATGAAGGCCTCTTATTAAAGAAGCAGAATATCTGTACCTTATTGCTTGACAAAGGAAATCACAAAATAAGATGATAATGAGCACAGGTCACTCCCTCTTCACACCTAGAGGAGTAAAGACATGATTACTAAAGATCCCATTTCCATATTAAGTAACTTTCTATTTTTAGCAGGTTTCCATTTTTGGAAAGTTTCCTTATTTAGTAAGTTTCCATATTTAGTAAGCTTCTATAATTAGTAAGATTTAAGTGTTATGATTTAGTTAAGTCATTTATTTAGTCTCATTATGGAATTAGGGTTGATTTTAGTAAGTTATAAAAGTTCAGGGTTAAATATGACAAGTTTACATAGTTTAGGGTTTTAATTGTAAATATATCATGTTAAGGGTCTAGAATGAAAATAGCATAAGTTGCTTATTTAAATAACCCATTTATTCAGAATTACCTCTTTAGTCCCTTAAGTTCCATATTTTACACTTTAAACCCTTTATTTATAAAAGTTACAAAATAAACCTTAAAGTTACATAATTTACAAGTTAACCCATACAACATCCTTAATTACACCATTAACCCTTATATTTAATTATTTATAGAATCTACCTTCTAATTTCATGTATGGTTTGATTTACCCCTTTAGTTTCATATAATTACACATTTAGTCCCTATGGTTTAAAAACTTATATATTAAACAATAAATTCATAACAATTACATAGTAGTCCCCATAATTATCCACAATTACACCGAACCCTCTGAAAATCATTATTTACTCAAAATGACATCAAGTTTCCAGTATTTACATTTTTAGTCCCTTGATTTAATTAAATTGCAAACCGAACTAATAATTATATACATTTACCCATTTAACCTTTTAAATACAAAATTTACATATGGACCCCTCATTTAACATTTTATACGAATTATACCTGGTTCAAATAACTTACAAAAATTATCCCTTGAGTTTTTAGAATTACAAACACTCCCTTATGATTTATTCTTTCAATCGGTATGAAATAAAAATACCATAAACCCTAGAACAAATTCCACCAATCATTGATTTATCATTCATGAGCCTTAAACATCATTTAAAAATCAGATCTTGGTACCAAACCCTAACCCTAGTCGATTTAGGGTTTTTTTTTTTATTTATTTTTCTTATTTCTTTTCAAAAGCCGATCACACAAACAATTCAAGGACAATTGATTTAAGCTTCAATAATTCGATTGATCATTTTTGTGATGTTATATGGAGTATATAGATGCCACGAAAAATAACAAACTGGTCCAGAAAATTCGCATAGATTTATTAGAGGTTTTATTCGATTTTTAGGGTTTCGAACCCATAATTTTGTATACGATTGAAATAGGATGCATGAATCGAATTTCCCATTTTTATTAGGTCTCATATGATTAAAAGGTTACGGGAAAAATACCAGATCGAATATTGGACGTGTAGATTAGGCGTATTAGTTTTGGACCTATCGGATGTAGCGTTTGACACCAAAGAATTCACCACGATCACCACAGCCACTCCACGACCTTGTAATCATTTTTCACAGACCACATATGATGTGAGGAACTCAGGAAAATTATCAAAAGAGTTTTACAATGATCGAATGAATTATAATGGCATTTACTTCACTTTTGTACTCGACACAAGGAAAATTCGAAAACGCTTGAACCAGGCTACCACAATTCGATTTGCTATTTTTCTAGGCTTCTTAGGACTATGATGAACTCAGGAAAATTGGTGTTTGATCTCCAGAACTTCGTATGATCAAGGGAGGGATTATTTTGGTGATTAGGGTTTAATCGGTTTGAAGATTTTGGAAGAAAAAAATATGTAAGTTATATAAATTAGGAGTAACCGAGTCTTAGGGGGGGTAATGGGCCAAGATTTTGGAAATTTTAGTTAGGAAATTGATTTGGTTTGATTGCTCTTTTAATTGCCTTTTAATTACATTTAAAAGTCATAATTATTGATAGTAAAATTGTATTTGGCGCCCAAAGGGCATTTTGGTAATTTTGTGGCTTGTATAAATGTTAAATAGAGTTTTTAAAATTATTTAGGATCATAACTTGTGCATTGCCAGAAGTTTGGAAATTTATTTGATACTTTATAAGCTTTTAAATAAATTTTTAAACTTGTAGGGGCAATTTGGTCATTTTACATGTTTTCAGATTTTCAGGTATTACAACTTCTTCCCCTCTAACAGAAAAATTTCGTCCTCGAAATTTGCAAGGACATAGAATAGAAAAATAGGACAGGAACGAAACGGAACATACCAGATCAGAACATGAAATGTGGATAACTGGCTCGTATTGACTCTTCGGTCTCCCAGGTTGCCTCACGCGCTGGGTGATTCCGCCAAAGAATCTTTACAAATGGAATGACTTTATTCCTCATAACACGCTCCTGACGCTCTAAAACCGCTTCCGGTTCTTCAGATAAGGACATATCGGGACGGATTTGATCAAACGGATAAGAAGCCACATGCAGAGGATGATAGTTGTATCCCCTCAAAAGAGATACATGAAATACATTATGAACATGAGCCAACTGAGGTGGTAAAGCTAGACGATACGATACTTCTTCGATACGCTCCAGAATTTCAAAAGGTCCAATAAACCGAGGGCTGAGCTTGCCCTTAATACCAAAACGTTTGACACCTCAGAACGGAGATACTTTCAGGAATACCCGGTCGCCGACATTAAACTCTAGATCCCGACGGTGCTTATCCGCATAACTCTTTTGACGCGCTCGTGCCTCTTTCAATTTCTCCTTAGCTATGGCAACCTTTTCATTTGTGACCTCAATCATCTCGGGACCCTCAAGGAGACGTTCCCCTACTTCATTCCAACATACCGGTGCTCTGCACTTCCGCCCATATAACATCTCAAAAGGTGCCATATCAATGCTCGTGTGCCAACTGTTATTATAAGCGAACTCTACCAAACACAGATAATCGTCCCAACTACCCGTCCATTCCAACGCACATGCCCATAACATATCCTCTAATGTCTGGATGGTCCTCTCCGACTGACCATCAGTTTGGGGATGAAAAGCGGTACTGAATTTAAGACGAACACCCCAAACTTTATGTAATCCCTTCCAGAAGCGCGAAGTAAAACGAGGATCTCGATCAGAAATGATAGATGAAGGAGTGCCATGCAATCTAACAATCTCCTGCGTGAATGTAAAACCCTAAAATCTGAAAACATGAAAAATGACCAAAATGCCCCCCGCAAGTTAAAAATTTATTTAAGAGTTTATAAAGCACAAAATAAATTCCGAACTTCTAACAATGAACATGTAATGATCCCAAATAATTTTAACAACTTCATTTAACTTTTATACAAGCCATGAAAATTACCAAAATACCCTTGGGCGCCTAATATAATTTAAATTCAAAAGTTATGAATTTATAATAAGAAATTAAGGGAAATTTAAGGGCATTAAAATTATTATTGAATGCTATTAACCCTCCTTGACTCAATCCCGAAATTTTGGTGAGTTTCCCCCTCCTCTCACACGTTTTCCTTTAATTAAAATCAATCTCACCATTTGCTTCTTCTCAAAGCAATTATACGACCCATATCAAAACCCTAGCACCAAAATTAATTCGACCATAGCCATACGAATTTTTCCAGCATCCCTACCCATTTTTCTCATGTTCCTAGACATCTAAAGAGTGCAAGAAAAATCAGTTTGGTGGTGTTCTTGGCCTGTGTCGATCGTGCTCAATTATTCATTGTCGAACCCTATTTTGAGGTAATAAATTCCAAATCATGGCTACGATTTTTGTACACTTGTTTTATCATTTTTATCATGTTCTTCTACTCACATATGATCCACGGAAATTATCTCAGAGGTTGTGTGTGGCTGAATTGGTCGTGTGGATTTAATTTCAAAACCGTGTTCTTATTAAGGTATTTCTCAAAATAATTCATACACCTCCAAATAAATTCGTTCATTATTTTGATGATCCTCATGTCGAATAGGACCTGTAAAAATTGTTTACAAGGTTGTGAAGTCGATCGTGAAGGCTTGAGGAATTATTGTTCGATTTTGTTACATCGAGTGCATTATTTTTGGCTTGATCGATTCACGTGTCCAAATATTAGGTTTGCAATTTTCCTGACCTTTCTATGTCGTATATAATCTGAGAAAAACACTAGAATCGACTCATGCAAGCTTTAACTAATTAATCCAAATTAAACCTTAAAATACATGTATAATCGATAAATAAATCCATGCGTGAGTATAATAGTTGGTTCTTATTTTACTTAGACCTTGTTCAACCCTATAGACCTGGGAAAAATATGGTTTTGAATTTCATGGCCCCGAGATAATTATTTCGAATTATGTGCTAAATCGGGTTTTAAGAATGTTTTGGGAAAAATAGGTCCGATTGGATTTTAGGGTTGCTAAGGCATGGGTTAGGGTTATTATGATGAAATTAATGAGGGGTAATCATGACTTGAATGATTGGATGGTTTAGGGTTTTGTTTTGAATTAAAAGTGTTACACTGAAGACTTTTTAATTAAGTTTATGGGTCGAATTGTAAATTTTAAAACATGGGGACTACTTTTGGAACTTTCTAAAAAGGGAAACCTGCTAAAAATAAAAGTACTTGATATGAACATGGGATCCTTAGTAATTCTGTCTCTACTCCTTTAGGTGTCAAGGAGGAGAAGTTTTGGTTCTTTTCTGTGTCCGCCATTCTTGCTTGATCACTAAGGTACAGATATTCTGACCTTCTCTGTAAGGTTTCCTATGATTCTTTTCTGATTCGTTAAATCTTTGATTTGATACTCTGTTACGATCCTTTGCTATGACACCTTTGCTTAGACCTTTGATCTCGGATTTTGGACCTATGATATGAAGACCTTTTTGATATGAGATGGAAACGTTTTAAGTAAAGTATTTTGAAAGGATTTTTCAAGCATGATATATTGACTTTAAGAAAACTATTTTGAAGTTCGTTTTATGAAAACTATTTGAAAAACCATTTATGAAAACTATTTTGAAGGGTTGTTTTAAATGAACCTTAAGAGAAAACCTTTTGAAAAGTATTTTGATATTGAACCTTTTGAAGATTTGACCATATAATACTTTGACCCTTTTGGATATTGACCTGGGATATTTGATCTTCTGATATTGACTTCTGATATTGAACCTTCCGATATGACACCCTGATTATGATATGAACCTTTGACCTTTGACCTTTGACTCCCAGTTTGATACCCGAGCCAAATTTGTGACCCTAGCCATGAAGGTAACATGGCCGTGTCTGTGATGCACCACTGGCATGACTAGTGTGTAGCCCTAGTGATTTGGTTACACCGTCCCCATTCTGATTTTGATTATGCATGCACACTATATGATTTATTATGGCCGATCTGTTCTGGGGGGGCGAATGGATGCATCCTAGATTTGTTCTGGTTCTGATATATCTGGTATGTCTGGTGACTGGTACTGTGTGCAATACATGCCTTTCACAACCCTGGGAGCTTGCAACTCCAACCCTGGAGGTATCCCCTCAACCTTGTCTTGGTATGCTGAGGTCACCCCTCCATACACCCTGGTATGTGATTTGATATGATATGTTTCTGGGCTCGTGGTGGATTACTGTCCTGAACCTTTACCCTTGTACCTTATTTATATCTCTTTCATTATGCTTCATTTGTTCATTTCCATTTGTTTCATTTCCGTTTATTATATATATCTGTTCACTGGGCTTTTTAAGCTCAGCCGCACGTTTCTTTCATGTGCGGCAGGTTTTAGTTGGAAGCTGGGTTATTAATAGAGAGGACCTTGAACTTAGAAGACTTTGCTAGTTAAATTGGATTGGAGATAATTAGAAGAGTTATATTCAGATTTAGTGATTATTGTATATCTCATTTGTAATCTTGTAATATCAGATTTTCAGTTGTAACCCTTGAAATCCTATTGTATTATGTATGTCATATGCTTGTGTTGTTCTGATAAGAATCCGTATTTGGAACACCTTTGCCCTTGTCGGGTTGGGGTGTTACAGTGAAAATCTCTGACAACTTACTAACACTATAGCTCATACGGATGGGTAAGAAATGAGCGGATTTAGTTAGCCGATCAACGACCACCCAAATCGCATCATGTTTCCTACGAGTCAACGGTAAACCACAAACAAAATCCATAGATATTTCATCCCATTTCCAAACTGGAATCTCCAAAGGCTGCAATAACCCACTAGCCCTCTGGTGTTCAATCTTGACCTGCTGACAGGTCATACATCTAGCTACAAACGATGCCACATCCTGTTTCATGCCATTCCACCAGAAGTGTTGCTTCAGATCCCGATACATCTTGGTAGAACCAGGATGGATAGAAAAAGGAGAACTATGAGCCTCAGTCAACAAGGCCTCACGTAGATCAGGGTCATTAGGAACACATAATCGATCCCCATACCATACAATACCACTATCATCGACCCGAAACTCAGACTGCTTACCTTCCTCGACATTCTGCACAATAGCCCAGAGTTCACCATCGTCCTTCTGGGCTTCCTTAATCCGCAGCATCAAGTTTGATTCCACCTTCAAACTTGCCCAGTAACCACTAACGCCCTTTACACATAGCTCAACCTCTAACCGCTCTAAATCCTGAAGAATACGAGGCTCGATATTCATACTGGCAACCATACCCGACTTCCTGCTGAGTGCATCGGCAACAACATTCGCCTTGCCGGGATGATACTGGGTATTAGTGTCATAATCCTTAAGAAGCTCCAACCATCTCCTCTGCCTCATGTTGAGCTCCTTCTGGGTAAATATGTATTTGAGACTCTTATGATCCGTGAAGATATCACATGATTCACCGTATAAGTAATGTCTCCATATTTTCAACGCAAATACCACAGCTGCCAACTCTAGATCATGGGTCGGATAATTTTCCTCATAGGGTTTTAACTGCCTTGAAGCATAGGCAATTACTTTCCCGTTTTGCATGAGAACACAACCTAAACCCTTTTTGGAAGCGTCACTATAAATCTGAAATCCTCCCGAACCAGACGGTAAAGTCAAAATAGGTGCAGACACTAGTCGTCGTTTCAACTCCTCAAAGCTCCGCTCACGCTCATCCGTCCACACAAACTTTTCACCTTTTCTCATCAACTGAGTCAACGGTAAAGCCAACTTCGAAAACCCCTCGACAAAACGTCGATAGTAGCCAGCTAACCCCAGAAAACTTCTGACTTCGGTTACCGTGGTAGTTCTTGGCCATTTTGTGATAGCCTCAACCTTGGCTGGATCCATGGTAATCCCATCTGCAGACACGATGTGACCAAGGAAAGCAACTCGGTCCAACCAGAACTCACACTTGGAAAATTTAGCGTATAATTTCTGCTGCCTCAGAATACCCAAAACAGTACGCAAATGCTGCTCGTGCTCTTCCGCCGACTTAGAATATACCAGAATATCGTCAATGAAAACGATGACGAACTTATCAAGAAATTCATGGAAAACCCGGTTCATTAAGTCCATAAATACTGCAGGAGCATTTGTTAACCCAAAAGGCATAACTAAAAACTCATAATGTCCATACCGGGTGCGGAAAGCAGTCTCAGAAACGTCCTGCTCTTTAACCCGCAACTGGTGATAACCAGATCGCAAGTCAATTTTGGAGAATACTTTAGCTCCCTGCAACTGATCAAATAGGTCATCAATGCGAGGTAGCGGATAACGGTTTCGAATGGTGATGCGGTTTAGTTCCCGGTAATCGATACACAACCGCATAGACCCATCTTTCTTCTTTACAAAAAGTACAGGAGCACCCCATGGTGACACACTCGGGCGAATAAATCCACAGTCCAATAGCTCTTCTAGCTGCTCCTTTAACTCCTTAAGTTCCACCGGGGCCATCCGGTACGGAGCCTTAGAGATAGGCTCAGCGCCGGGAATCAGATCGATAGTAAATTCAACCTCCCTGGCCGGAGGAAGACCAGGAAGTTTTTCAGGAAAAACATCAGAAAACTCCCGAACAATATGAACAGTATTTATATCAGGACTCTCGACAGAAGAGTCTTTAACAGAGGCCAAATAACCTTGGCAACCATGAGATATTAAAGTCCTTGCTTTCATAGCAGAGATAATTTTCACAGATTTCAGAGAGCGTGTTTCATGAAAGACAAATTCAGGCTGAGTTAGATCACCAAAAATTACTTTTCGAGCATGACAGTCAATGGTGGCTCTATGAAAAGATAACCAATCCATGCCCAGGATAACGTCGAAATCAACCATGTCCAGAGGAAGCAGATTTGCCGAACGAATCCGGTCATCGAATCGCAGAGGACAATTTACATATTCATGATCAATAAGAGTACTGAGTTTCATGGGAGTGGAGAGGGATATTTGGTTACTTAGTGGTGTTGGTAATATTTTAAGTTTCTTAACCAGATTCAGAGATATAATCGAGTGTGTAGCTCCAGTATCGAAAAGTGTGAAAATAGCGTAATCACCAATATATAAAACGCCCGTAATCGTACCTGAAGACTGTGCCGCCTGATCCCGAGTCATGGAAAATACACGGCCAGTGTTGGGTGGAGGAGGAGGTTTCAAGTAATTCCCGGTTTTCTCCGGGTTTTGCTTGGGACAATCTTTCACCCGATGCTCTGTCGAACCACATCCAAAACAAGTCCCAGAAGCCCGACGACATGGTCCATTGTGGCGCTTGCCACACGTAGTACAAATAGGATAAGAATAAGAACCCCCAGACGCACCTCCTTGAGAACTAGAACCCGAAGCCCTGCTCTGCTGATTACCCCTAGCAGTCTGGTCTCTCCACTGTTTCTGACTGGTGTTGCGTCCCGAGCGATCATCTCCCTGCCTAGTGGTGAACCTGGAATCCTGGCCTCTAGTATCCGACCTCCTCTGATCATAGTTCCTGCCAGCCTGACCCTGATGGTCGTATCGTCGATCCCCCTGTCCACGAGAATCATAACTCCTGTCATTCCGGCCCTTAAAATCCCTGTTCTGACCCTGAGTCTGAATCCTATCCCCATCTCTGTTCCTTTTATACCCAGATCCCTGATGAAATATCTCGATATTGCGAGCTGCGTCGCAACATTCTGCCGGGTCCCGAAACTCATCATTAAGTATGCGGTCTAGTACCCACCTAATACAATAGCAAAAGAAAAGCGTATTAGTGTCTATTGGTACCAACCATCAATTTTATATAGGTTACTAACCTCTTGAGTCCCCATTTAAATTGTCTAGCCTGGTGCTTAGCATCCCCAGCAAGCGGACCTACAAAACTAACTAATCTCTTAAACCGTTCCAGATATTCCCCGGCATTCTCAGAATCCAACTGGGAAATAGTGTTGTACTCCCTAATGAATCTCTGCTGCTCGGAAACAGGGAAGTACCGATTATAGAACGTAGTACGAAAATCAGCCCAAGAACAACCAAGAACATATGCATCACCACCCTTAGCTTCCTTGTGCGCTTTCCACCAGTTAAGCGCATCACCCTCTAGTTTGAACACAGCCAGACGAGTCTTGAACTCGTCTTCACACCCCAGTACCTCAAAGTTCTTCTCCATGTGGGTGATCCAGTCTTCTGCCGCATAAGGAGTAGCAGCAGAACTGAAGGACAACGGCTTGAGTTTATTGAAACTCTCCAGCCACCCATTAATGGTAGTGGGTCGGCCCCCACCACTAGAAGAACTGCCAGCACCCCCAGATGAACTAGCTCCACCACTGATAAGCTGGTTGATCACCGCATCAGTGTTAAGGCCCGGTAGCAGATTGGCTATAGCATTAGCCACCATAGCCTCCAGATTGGGGATTTCAGCATCTCCTCCACTGTTATACTCCTGGTGACGAGTGTTAACCATCTATAGAATGATGAAGACGATTAGTAAGATCAAGCAAAATATGATAGAGCAGAACAAGGAAAAAGAGTACGCGAAAGGAAAACCTAATGTCTACCCAATCCTCACAGGTCAAAGGCCTAAGCCAACGGGTTTCGGAAACCTGTCTCTGATACCATAAATTGTAACACCCCGACCCGACAAGGGTAAAGATATCACAAATATATGGTTTCATATCAGAACAACATAGCATCCATAAACCAAAATAGCGGAAGTCAAATACATAATCCAACAATAAGTCAACATGACTTATATCCAAAATGAAAGGAAATAAAAGAAGTACATAAGTTCAATGCCTAAACAATGGCAACATAATGTCTAAGGAAATCAAATGGTAGATAAGCTATAAAGAACAAGCTCCACTCAGGTGCACTCAACCCCAAAGCCATGCCCAGCTCCTAGCTTAATTACCTGCCGCGGGAAAAGAAAAAACGCGGCTGAGCTACTAGAGCTCAGTGAACAGATATAACGTAACAAACAGTAGCATAATGAATAAATAACCTGGGTAAAAGGGAATGGAAGCATGAATACATGGTATCAAAAGGAAAGGTAAGAGTACATGGTAAAGGAAATCAGTAATCCACTACGAGCCTATAACATAACATGAAATCATAATCATAATCATAGTCATAAACATGTAGAGGGGAGACCTCTTAGTATCCTGTAATTATGAGGGGTGTCCTCAATCATGGGTTGGAGTAGCTAGCTCCCGGAGTGTGAAAGACGTGTATCGCACACACCATCAGTCACCATGCATAACATAACATAATCATGAACATAAGAAATCTAGGATGCATCCATACGCCCCAGGTGGCCATAATCTGCCTCCACATAAACATGAATCATAAACATAACATGCAGGGACGGGATAGGTCATCACTCTCCTACCCTAGAGTCATGCCATCGGTGCATCGACTGACATGGACATGAAACCCTCATGCCTAGTGAGTGGCTCGTAGTATCAAACTGAGGGTAAAGGTCAAGTATCATGAATCATGTTTTTAGTTTACTTGCATAGGTCAATATCTTGTTTCATAAGCAAGGTTCATAAGCAAAGGTTCATAAGCAAAGGTTCATGAATGAAAGGTTCATAATCACAAAAGGTTCAATATCATGATGGTTCAATAATCAGAGTTCATGAATGAAGGGAACATAGCAATGGTATAGGGAACCCTAATATGAATCATAATAAGAGAATGAAGGCCTCTTATTAAAGAAGCAGAATATCTGTACCTTATTGCTTGACAAAGGAAATCACAAAATAAGATGATAATGAGCACAGGTCACTCCCTCTTCACACCTAGAGGAGTAAAGACATGATTACTAAAGATCCCATTTCCATATTAAGTAACTTTCTATTTTTAGCAGGTTTCCATTTTTAGAAAGTTTCTTTATTTAGTAAGTTTCCATATTTAGTAAGCTTCTATAATTAGTAAGATTTAAGTGTTATGATTTAGTTAAGTCATTTATTTAGTCTCATTATGGAATTAGGGTTGATTTTAGTAAGTTATAAAAGTTCAGGGTTAAATATGACAAGTTTACATAGTTTAGGGTTTTAATTGTAAATATATCATGTTAAGGGTCTAGAATGAAAATAGCATAAGTTGCTTATTTAAATACCCCATTTATTCAGAATTACCTCTTTAGTCCCTTAAGTTCCATATTTTACACTTTAAACCCTTTATTTATAAAAGTTACAAAATAAACCTTAAAGTTACATAATTTACAAGTTAACCCATACAACATCCTTAATTACACCATTAACCCTTATATTTAATTATTTATAGAATCTACCTTCTAATTTCATGTATGGTTTGATTTACCCCTTTAGTTTCACATAATTACACATTTAGTCCCTATGGTTTAAAAACTTATATATTAAACAATAAATTCATAACAATTACATAGTAGTCCCCATAATTATCCACAATTACACCGAACCCTCTGAAAATCATTATTTACTCAAAATGACATCAAGTTTCCAGTATTTACATTTTTAGTCCCTTGATTTAATTAAATTGCAAACCGAACTAATAATTATATACATTTACCTATTTAACCTTTTAAATACAAAATTTACATATGGACCCCTCATTTAACATTTTATACAAATTATACCTGGTTCAAATAACTTACAAAAATTATCCCTTGAGTTTTTAGAATTACAAACACTCCCTTATGATTTATTCTTTCAATCGGTATGAAATAAAAATACCATAAACCCTAGAACAAATTCCACCAATCATTGATTTATCATTCATGAGCCTTAAACATCATTTAAAAATCAGATCTTGGTACCAAACCCTAACCCTAGTCGATTTAGGGTTTTTTTTTATTTTTATTTTTCTTATTTCTTTTCAAAAGCCGATCATACAAACAATTCAAGGACAATTGATTTAAGCTTCAATAATTCGATTGATCATTTTTGTGATGTTGTATGGAGTATATAGATGTCACGAAAAATAACAAACTGGTCCAGAAAATTCGCATAGATTTATTAGAGGTTTTATTCGATTTTAAGGGTTTCGAACACATAAATTAGTATACGATTGAAATAGGATGCATGAATCGAATTCCACATTTTTCTTAGGTCTCATATGATTAAAAGGTTACGGGAAAAATACCAGATCGAATATTGTACGTGTAGATTAGGCGTATTAGTTTTGGACCTATCGGATGTAGCGTTTGACACCAAAGAATTCACCACGATCACCACAGCCACTCCACGACCTTGTAATCATTTTTCACAGACCACATATGATGTGAGGAACTCAGGAAAATTATCAAAAGAGTTTTATAATGATCGAATGAATTATAATGGCATTTACCTCACTTTTGTACTCGACACAAGGAAAATTCGAAAACGCTTGAACCAGGCTACCACAATTCGATTTGCTATTTTTCTAGGCTTCTTAGGACTATGATGAACTCAGGAAAATTGGTGTTTGATCTCCAGAACTTCGTATGATCAAGGGAGGGATTATTTTGGTGATTAGGGTTTAATCGGTTTGAAGATTTTGGAAGAAAAAAATATGTAAGTTATATAAATTAGGAGTAACCGAGTCTTAGGGGGGGTAATGGGCCAAGATTTCGGAAATTTTAGTTAGGAAATTGATTTGGTTTGATTGCTCTTTTAATTGCCTTTTAATTACATTTAAAAGTCATAATTATTGATAGTAAAATTGTATTTGGCGCCCAAAGGGCATTTTGGTAATTTTGTGGCTTGTATAAATGTTAAATAGAGTTGTTAAAATTATTTGGGATCATAACTTGTGCATTTCCAGAAGTTTGGAAATTTATTTGATACTTTATAAGCTTTTAAATAAATTTTTAAACTTGTAGGGGCAATTTGGTCATTTTACATGTTTTCAGATTTTCAGGTATTACACCAGTACTACCAACAAATCCCACCATCATATTCAAAATTTTCATTATGGATTCCACAGATGTTCTAAACTTTGTCCAACGTCACAATCAATTAGCATTTTTGGAGAAGTCAGAGGATAATGCCTCATTTCATCAAGTAATGGACTTTTTAAATAACTCCTATATCAGGTTTGCTTTACTAGTCAATCCCACTATTTATGAAACTCAAATTTTACAATTTTGGCAATCTGCTAAAATTAAAACTTCTGAAAATGGGGAACAAAGAATTAAGGCCAAAGTGGATGGTAAACATTTGACTCTTACTGAGTCATCCATAAGAAGACATCTTCATTTGGATGATTTCGATGGTATTAGTCAGTTGCCAGATACTGAAATTTTTGAAAATATACAAAGAATGGGGTATCATGCTGAGTCTAATAAACTCACTTTTCTGAAAAAGCATCTTACTCCACAATGGAGATTTTTGATTCATACAATCCTTCACTGTTTGAGCCAGAAGAAAACCTCTTGGGAGCAATTTAGTGGAAACATGGCTTCTGCTCTCATTTGCTTAGCTACAAACAGAAAATACAATTTTTCAAAACATATTTTTGAAGGATTGATTAAAAATGTGAAAAGTGAAACAAAGTTTTTGATGTATCCAAGATTTATTGGGTGCATCATTGGAAAATTAAAACATTTGTTACTTCCCACAGACTCAATTTATGAAACACCAAAACTTTCTCACAAGGTATTTTCAAATATGAGAATTGGTTTTAGAGGGGAAGATATACCACTATTTGATGAAATGTTACCACAACATCAAGAAGAACCAACACCATCAGCTGAATCACCATCATCTAGTTCTTCACATGGTTACATTTCACCAACACATCAAACATCACCAATACCATCTCCAGTACCATCAGCAACACCACCAACATCATCACATCATGTATCACAAACCCAATCACCTCAGACAATGCAAGAACTGAAAGACAAGGTGAAGTTCTTAGAAGATGCTCTTAAAAGTCAAAGCAAGAAGTTTTCTGAGATCAACATCAAATTAGTCAAGAGGGTAAAGAAATTGGAGGGTGAAGTGAAGAAGCTAAAGGGTAAAAAATATGCAAAGGTTGTTTTATCTAGTTCTTCAAAGTCGGATGCTGATAGGATAGGTCACTCTTCCAAAAAGGGGAGGATGGATACTTCTGAAGATGAAGAGGAGGCTCAATTTGAATTCCATGAAGGAACTCAAGTTTATGATGAAGAGCCTGCTGGTGCAGGGCAAGAGCCTGCTAGGTCAGAACAAGAGCCTGCTAGGATTGAGAGGCTATTGGCTATGGGGTACAAAGGGTCTGCTGAGAAAGTGTACAAGAGAAAGAGGGGTTTAGAGCCTCAAGGGAATTTGTTTGTTCAAGGGAGGATTTTTGCTGCTGATGAGCAATCTTCTGCTCCAACTCAAGAACCAACTCCAAAGGATAAAGGCAAAAGCATTATGATTGAAGATGAGCCAAAGTCCAAGAAGTTGAAAAGAACTCAGCAAATTCAGATGGCTTTTGGAGAAGAAGAGGCCAAAAGGGTTCATGAAGAAGAGCTAAAAGCACTTGAAGCTTCAAGAATGCTTGCAGTAATGAAAGAGCAGAAAGATGCTGAAGATGCTGCTCAGACTCTTCTTGATACTCAAATTGCTCAAGAAACCTTTGATGCACAGATGCTATGGATTATTGCTAATGATCCAATTGTGAGAGGTCAAGCAGCAATTATAGTGAATGACAAGAATCTCAATTCTGATGAGAAAACAGAAGCACTTGAATCTTTCATCAACAAGAAGTATAAAGAAGCAGCTATGGCTGACATTTTTGAAAAGATGAAAGAAAGTCAGAAAAGAGGTTTTAAAGTGGGCCAATCTCAGAAAGATCAGGTGATTTTTATGAAGAGATTTCTAAAAGGTCAAGCAAATTGGACTGATTATCAACTAAAGAAGAAATCTGCTGATGAAATCTTCTTCCTGTATCTACAAGCCTACAAAAGTCTTTACTACAAAGTTCCATCTGATGTACACCCCTCAATGAAGAAGAAGGATGCTCAGAAGAAAGAAGTAGCAAAATTGGACACAGAGCAAGTAAGTAAAATGTTGATTACTTTGCCTACTATCATACATGCTGATCCAATTAGTTGTAGAAGACCTATTATTGATTGGGAGATCAACCATGATAGATTAGGAAAATCATGGAAAATAACAAGGGTTGGAGGTCAGTTTGCTATCTTTAAGAATTTTGAAAATCTAGTTAGAGCATGTGACAGAGCAGACTTGGAAGAATTGTGGAATCTAGTGCAGATTAGGCTAGACACAAATTCTAGTTCAGATGCTAAGGAACAGGAACTATGGGTAGAATTCAATAGGATGTTTGATCCTGAACCCAAAGATGTTCATTGGAAATTTCCCTATTATGATCCTTCAACAACATGGGAATTTCTAAGCCATAGCAATATTCATCATCTTTACACACAAAGTGGGATAGAACTCTTTATGTTGGCTGAGAAAGAGTATCCACTAAGTTATGAAGTGCTTAAAACTATGATCTCCAAGAGATTAAGATGTGACAAAGATGAAGAGAATTCAGAAATTGTTCAGAGTTTGCTAAGGAGCATATCTGAGCAATATGAAAGAAAAAGGAAGAACAGAGAGTGAAGGTTTTTGGAAGAGTTCCCTCAAATCCTCAAGGTATGTATTTTATTCATCAGAAACTTGTGTATTTTAATGAAAAATAACAAGTTTAGGGGAGGATTGTTGGGAATAAAATGTTCAAGTCAAAGAGCCTGCCAAAGATGTCAAAGAGCCTGCTAGTTGATTTTGAAGTGTATGAAGATGTACTAACAGTACCTTCTGGGTAGAAGGTACTGCTAGTTGATGAAGAGCCTGCCAAGCTTATGTCAAGTTGATTAGATATTTTGTAATAGATATTTAGTTGAATTATTAGTCTTTGTACATTGTTATACGTTATGTAGAAGTAGTTTAGTCCTCTGTGGTTCACAGAAGAATATGGCAGAGCTGTACATTGGTAGTTGTATTTAATTGTAGGCGCTAGAATAGTCAAAGTATAGTATTATATTCTACCACTTGACAATCTTGTAATAAGGTATCCTTATCATATAAAAGGATATCTTAGTCACACTTCATGCATGCATCTTTACCAACTATTAACCAAAACCGAACTATCTCTCAAGTAACTTAGTTACTCAACTCACAAATCCTTTTACAATCTTAGATTCAAGATTACTTTGTAATCCCGGTGATATTTAGATCATCCGTATTATTTCATCAATAATATTGAATCGTTTTGTGTTAACCAAAGTTGTGTTCTTTGTTCATTGCATACTCACGTTTACGTAACTCATCACCTTGTGTTCTTTTAAGTGTGTTGTAGTAGATTCCGCATGCTAAAACACATTCATACATAAATATCTCAACAAAACAAAACCTTTCCACACCTTCTTTCACTAGTTTCTCAATTAGTTGGCGTAATTGGACACACTCATTAGTGGTATGGCCCTTCTGTGCGTGATACTCGCAGTATCCGTTCCCTACGCGCCGATCCTCAGGGGTGCGCATAGGTGGAGGTCTTGGAAAGTTCGCACCTTTCGTCGCAAATATCTCCTTGGGGGTTTTTGTTAATGGGGTGTACTTGTCGTTTCCCCGTCCGACCCCTTGGGTGCGATAACTTTTGTTACGATTGCCACTCTGGTCATTGGATTGTCTCCTTGACTCCTCTTGTGACCTATAATTCGAGTAACCTTTCTTGCTATCCACAGCCGCTGCTTCTCCTTGGACGAAGGACCTTGTGCGCTTCATGAGCTCGTCAAAGGTTTGGGGAACCCTATCGTTTAACTTTTTTATCAAATCTGGGTTATTGATTGCGTTCATAAAACCCGATATTTTTAGTATCTCTAGGCACGCCTTGACTTGCATGCATTCGTCCTTATAGCGCTCCATGAAAGCGCTTGTGGATTCCCCTTGTCGCTGTTTTACCCTAGCGAGCTAGACAGGGTTTTTGGCGCACTTCTTCCTTTGAGTAAAGTTTAAACGAAACGCCTTTCGCAACTCTTTAAACCCACCGATGCTTCTGCGTGGAAGCTTACTAAACCAATTGCGCGCATTCCCTACTAATGTAGAGTTAAACATATGGCACCACACAGGTTGTGGCCAATTTTCGATAGTGGCTGCTGATTCGAAAATTTTTAGGTGATCGTCAGGATCACCTGTCCCATCATATGTTTTGACATTAGCAGGCATGCGCCTTCTCTTATTTTCTGAAAAATCGCTGATGCGCCTAGTAAACGCATCAACTTTTTGGCGACGCCAGGGAAGAGACATGTCTTCGTCTTCCTGGTCGCGGTATTTTCCCCTTGATTTCCAGTGTCCGATTTCTTTTCATCGTTGTCCAAGGAGTCACTTGAGGGTGAGCTTATTCTTTTGCGATGCTTGCGTCGACTATCATCGGAATCTGAGCTTGTTCCTCTGCGGTGCTTGCGCCGACTATCCTCGAAATCAGAGCTTGAAGGGCTTTCACTTGGGGAGCATCGTCGCCCAAGCCTATCATGAACCCTGCGACTGCCAAGCCTAGTGTGGACATTGGCGCGCCGTTCCCCATCCTCATGCTCCTCCAGATGCTGAAAGTCGGCTGCTTCATCATCCACAACCTTCCTTCCAATCCTGGTAAACACTGGGTGTTTGCGGCTATCCTTCTCGCGTCTTTCCTTTCGGTGGCGCGGTGGGGATGCTTCATCCTCAGGGTCAAAGTTGAGCCTAGCGTGCAGACTTTGGCTTGACCTCTTTTTTGCCTCCTCTCGCATGAGCGCAGCCAAGGCTTCGTAGTTTTGAGATACGAAATCACTTGGCGCTAGTTCGGGCGTGACTCCTTCTAGTGCGAGGGAGTCTGTTTCTAAAACAAGATCCTTGTTTCGGACTGGCGCATTTGGTGGTTCAGTGAAGTTTATTTCTGGCATGGTGAGAGGAGTGCGCTGTGTGTCTACCGCGCTAGTACTTGTTGTAGTAGCATTGGTAGTCATAGTGAGCGGTTCTATTGGAGTAAAGAGCAGATCTGAGTACGATCCTAAGTTTCTAGGCGCACTGGTTGTTCCAGAGGTTTGCTTAGAGGCCGCATCAGTTTGCTGTTTCTTCCCTAGTAGGTCGTCATGCGTTTTCGTCGCATGCGGAGTCCGCTGATTTTCGTGCTTCGTCATTCTAGTTCTTCGGAAAGCTCTTAGTGTAGGGTCCTACGGATGGCGCCACTTGTTGATACAAAAGTTAGGCGTTCCTTGATTCCGTACCAATCAGATCTTAATGCTTGAGACCTGCGTACTAAGAAAACAAAAAGACACCGTTAGGCTTATCGTGGGATTGTCTCCCACGATTATCCTCCGGCGTGAGAGTAAGTAATCAGTTTTTAGGGTTTGTAGAAGAGTTAGGGTTTGTAAGTCGTACCTTTAATGAGAGTCGAAGGACTCTTTATATACACACGAAGCCCTAGTTGGTTTCGTGTTCCTTACCCTTCGCGTATCCCGCCTAAGTCGGCTATTTGATATATATCCCATAAATAAGAGATATCTTATATCAAAGTCGTAAATAACTTCGGACTTGGGCTATCGTGAGCCCAAACCGTTATCATAATATCCCATTCGTGATGGTTACGAGTCCATTCGTGATGGGTACGAGTCCATTCGTGATGGACTTAAGTGTGGGTCGGGTTCGTGACCCGAATGCGGACTATACGTCATCAAAAATACATAAAACCTACTAAATTATATTATTAGAAGTTAGATATTCATTGGAATAGCGTGTCTTGTAATCATACTTGACACACCAATTATTCACAAGAAAATTATATGTAGTCAACAGTAATTGTTTTGTCAATCTGACTTGACCCACACAAATATTACCCGTTTTGACCTGTTTATTGAATCTCTTGATATATTAAGTGCATCTTGCCACCTTATATAGGACTAGGTCAGAACTGATAATTTCTTCATTGCAGGTACTAGACAATGGTTTGCTTATTGATCCCCATGATCAACAGTCAATTGTAGATGCTTTATTAAAGCTTGTTGCAAATAAGCAACTTTGGGCCAAATGCAGGGCAAATGGGCTGAGAAACATTCATCTGTTTTCATGGACTGAACATTGCAAAACTTATCTTTCACGAATAGGAAGTTGTAAACCGAGGCAGCCAGGGTGGCTAAAAAATGACGATGATGATGAAAATTCTGAATCTGACTCACCAAGCGATTCCTTAAGAGACATGCAGGATATATCTCTAAATTTAAAGTTTTCAATGGATTCAGAAGATCGGAATAGTAAATTAGAAAATGCTGTTTTTGTCATATGCGAAGGGTGTCGGGAAAGGAGCACAAAAGGCAGTTTCAGGAGATAAAAATGAACAACATAAATTCCCTGCATTGAGAAGGAGAACACATATTTTTGTGGTTGCAATTGATGACGATGATATTGAATCTCTTTTCAATAATGTTAGGAAAATATTTGAGGCTGTAGATAAGGAGAAAAGTGAAGGGTCTATTGGATTTATATTGGCAACAAGTTTACAAATGGCTGAAGTTCACAATTTTCTGGTTTCAAAGGGTGTGAATCCTTCGGATTTTGATGCTTTCATTTGCAATAGTGGTGCTGATCTTTATTATTCATCTTCACATTCTGAAGATAACCCATTTGTGTTTGACCTGTATTACCATTCACATATTGAGTACCGTTGGGTGGTGAAGGGCTCAGGAAGACTTTGGTAAAATGGGCATCTTCTATAATTGATAAGAAGGCTGAGAATAAAAATGAAGAACATGTTGTTACAGAAGATGAAGAAGTCTCAACCAACTATTGTTATGCTTTCAACATTCACAAGCCTAAACTGGTTAGTTCAACTTTGCTATAGTACCTCTTTTTCTGTCTCTTGATATACTGGTATAATCTGAATGGTGACACAGGGATGGGTAATGGGCTCGGGTAGGTAATACTTTGGTACCGTTCTGGTTGGCCTGAAATACTCGTTCAATAATCTGAAATTTCAAATAAATCTGTTTAGGAGGTTTTAGATTAAAAAAAAACCAGACAGTTTGAAGGGTTTCAACCCGTCTTACATTAGAGATAAAAGTAACCCGAAATGTATTCTTAACGATTATATCCAAATGTATTTTTAACAATTATATACAATTGAAAGGTTTCTTCACATCCAAATGTAAGCAGCATATCCATTGAATTGGTCTATTTGGCCCATTAGAGGTTGTTGAGGATAGTCTAGATAAGTTCAAGGGTCTTTATGTAAATATTAGAAACACTAGAGTGTTAGATGTATATATTTTGAATGTTTGTTAGAGTGGTTCGGCCCTCTCCTATATGTACAGCTGTATCCATCTTTTTCACAGACAGTTAATGAAATCATTTTCTCTCTTCCATGTTTTCTCTCTATAACTTTACATGGTATCAGAGCATCTGATCACCTAATTTCACCAAATTTTCACCGTAAACTGTCATAAAACCATCATAAACCATCGTAAATCATCCTAAATTTCACAAATTCACTGTGAACTCGTGTTAATTGATATCTGTTTGATCAATTATCAGTTCAATTCGTGTAAAAGATCTTCAATTTGTGTTTAATTGAGATCTTGTGATAAGTTTTGAAATTAGGTTAAAATTTGGGGAAAAGTTTAATTTTGAATTCCGCTGCTTATTGTGATGGATCCTAGTAATCCTTTGTATGTGCATCCTTCTGATGGACTAGGATCGTTACTAATTCAGGAGAAACTAATTGGAGCACAGAATTATCGATCATGGCGTCGTGCAATGGAAATTGGTTTATCCACCAAGCGAAAGCTAGGGTTTGTGAGAGGTACGATTCCTAGGCCACCTATTGTACCTGTACCACCTACTACATCTGCTGAGAATGCTGTTAGAATTGAACTATGGGAAACATGTAATAATTTGGTTACTAGTTGGATTATGAGTTCAGTTTCAGATTCTATTGCTAAATCCATCATGTTCATTGAATCTGCTTGTGAAATTTGGATTCAACTGGAAACTAGGTTTTCTCTTAGCAATGGATCGAGAAAGTATAAGTTGAGTAAATAGTGTTTTGAAATACAACAACAGGGTAGTAGTGTAAGTGAGTATTATACACGAATGAAATGTGTTTGGGAGGAGTTGGATTCTATGCTTATGTTACCTAGGCTTGTCACAATTACTCCTGAGATATCAAATTTTCTGAGTGCTGTTGAGAAACAAAAGGAAGAACAGAGACTTTTTCAATTTTTGAATGGATTGGATAACTGCTATGGTGCACAAAGAAGTCAACTGTTGTTGCTTAATCCACTTCCTAGTGTAGAAAATGCTTGTGCAGTAATTCAACAAGAAGAATCTCAAAAGGATGTGTTTAGAGGTGGTGTTCCAATTGTTGAGTCTACAGCTTTGTTCAGCAAACAAGAAACTAAAGGGAAGTGTTCAATTTGTGGCTATAAGTGGCATCCACCTGACAAATGTTGGGAAAAGGTGGGATATCCTGTTTGGCACCATAAGTTCAAGCAATCACAAGGTCAAAACAAGTTCATTCAATCAACTACAAGTCAGTTTAAGCCCAAAAGTTCTAATAATAGTAGTGGAGGTAATTTCAAGAGAACAGCAGCCAATGTTACTAGTGGTGCTAGCAGTTTTACATTCACCTCAGAACAATTTGAAACTTTGATGAGGGGAGTATTGAATGACATGAAGAACAGTGGTACATCTGGTGCAGACTGCACAGATGATGAGCTTGAGTTTGTAGCAGGTATGTTGTGCCTAAGTGCAGCTACAAATCATGTTTTGTATTATTGGATATTAGATACTGGTGCTACAGATCATATGACACCACATTCTAAGTCCATGTTAAGTACAAAAATACTCAAAATATTGCCCAAAATTACTCTTCCAAATGGACAGTCATCTGACATCACACAAATTGGTCAAGTAAAGCTAAATAATGGGATTGTTCTCAAGGATGTATTATGTGTGCCTTCATTTCAATTCAGTTTATTGTCTGTTCCTAAGCTCACCAAGGACAATAACTGTGTGGCAATTTTCTTTCCTAATTTTTGTGTTCTACAGGACTTAGCAACAAGGAAAGTTCTGGGTCTGGGTAGAAAGGTTGCTGGTCTATATCATCTGCTTAATGTTCCAATGGATTCTGTTGATGCAAAGCTTAGAAACTTGGTAGAGTCTCATGTCAATAAAGGTATGTTTTCTTGTTCTGCTGGAGTATACAGTAAGTCTGTTTGTCCTAATATGTTTAGCCTATGGCATCATAGATTAGGACATCTTTCAGTTTCTAGAATGAAACATTTACAGTGTAATGAATTATCTTCTGTTAATGAAAGTAATGATACTACATGTTTGACATGTCCTATGGCAAAACTTACAAAGTCACCTTTCTCAAAAAGTGAATCACATTGCACTGCTGCTTTTCACATGATACATATGGATACTTGGGGTCCATACAAGGTTCCTACCAATGGTAAGTATAGGTATTTCTTAACCATAGTAGACGACTACAGTAGAGCAACTTGGATATACTTAATGGTGCATAAGTCTGAGGCAGTTGAGGTTTTGAAATTTTTTTGAAATTTGTAGACAGGCAGTTTGGTGCTAAGGTTAAATGTGTAAGGTCTGATAATGCACTTGAGTTTGTTAAAGGACCATGTTCTGTGTTTCTAGCAAACCAAGGAATAGAGCATCAAACAACTTGTGTAGATAGGCCTCAACAGAATGGTAGGGCTGAAAGAAAACATAGGCATATTTTGGAAGTAGCTAGGGCATTGAGATTTCAAGCTAGTCTTCCATTGAGGTTTTGGGGAGATTGTGTTACTACTGCAACCTATCTTATTAATAGGTTTCCCACACCACTTTTGAAAAACAAAACTCCATATGAAATGTTGCTAAACAAAACACCAGACTATTCTCAATTAAAAGTGTTTGGATGTTTTGCTGTGGCTACCAATCCATCAAGAATTCCTGATAAATTTGCTCCAAAAGGTGTTCCATGTGTATTTTTGGGGTATCCTGCTCATCAAAAAGGTTACAAGTTATACAACTTGATCACTCATACCTGTTTTGTGAGCAGAGATGTGCAATTTCATGAACATATATTTCCCTTCTCTGATTCTAGTGCAACAAAATTCTTTCAACCAAATCCTGTTCCTATGCCAAAACCTTCAACTGTATATGATGATCACCCTACTATACCCACACCTGTAACAAATTTACACACTGATGATCCTCATGATCCTCCTTTGGCACAACATGAAATACCTGTTCAGAATGCAACTCAAACTGAGCCAGCAGTCAATTTCAATGAAACTACATCTACAAATCAAACAAGAAAGTCAACCAGGCAAACAAAACCACCTACCTGGACAAAAGATTTTGTTGTTCCTACTATCAAACCTATAGCAAATCAGGTTACTTCCCCTGTTTTGTCTTCACAGTTTCATTGTATGTTAAGTGTTCTTGAAACTCAAACTGATCCTAAAAATTTCAAAGAGGCTATTGATAAACCAGAATGGCGTAATGCTATGAATGATGAGTTAAGAGCTCTGGAAGACAATGGTACTTAGGAAGAAACTGTATTGCCACCAGGTAAGAAAGCTATTGGATGTCATTGGTTGTTCAAAACAAAGTATAAGTCTGATGGTACAGTTGAGAGAAAGAAAGCTAGATTAGTTGTGCAAGGGAATAGGCAAAGGAAAGGTGAGGATTATGAAGAAACCTTTGCTCCTGTAGCTAAAATGGTTACTGTTATATCTTTATTAGCTGTTGCAGCAATGCAAGGGTGGGATATAGTACAAATGGATGTGTCAAATGCATTTTTGCATGGTGACTTGATAGAAGAAGTATATATGCAGTTACCTCTAGGTTATGTTGGCAAGGGGGAGTCAGTATAGAATGTGAAACCCAATTCAAATAAAGTGTGTAGGTTGAAGAAATCACTGTATGGGCTCAAACAAGCACCCAGGCAGTGGTTTGCAAAGTTATCATCTGCTTTGCTTTCTTTTGGATTTCAACAATCTAAAGCTGACTATTCTTTGTTCACAAAGAAAGAAGGAACTTCTTTTACAGCTGTATTAGTCTATGTAGATGATCTCATGATTACTGGTAGTGATTCATCTCAAATACAGATGCTTAAATATCAGCTTAGTTCTACTTTTCACATGAAAGATCTTGGAGATTTACATTATTTTTTAGGCCTGGAGGTCACCAAAGCAGAGTCTGGTCTATTTGTATCTCAAAAGAAATATACCTTGGAGTTGTTACAAGAAGCTGGAGTAATGTCAAGTAAATCATATAAGCTTCCTATGGACCCTAACTTAAAACTACAAGCTGATGTGGGGTCTCCTTTACAAGATCCTGAAGTTTATAGAAGATATATTGGAAAGCTTATCTATTTGACTATCACCAGACCTGACATCTGTTATACTGTCCAGTTATTAAGCCAATTCATGCAAAATCCAACCTCTGTGCATATGCAGGCTGTCAAGCATTTGCTTAGATACTTGCTAAATGCTCCAGGACAAGGTATTCTGCTTGCCCATCATTCTAAAGCTCATCTGACTGCTTACTGTGACTCTGATTGGGCAAGTTGCCCCATGACCAGAAGGTCAACAACTGGTTATTGTATTCTTTTGGGTGAGTCTCCAATATCTTGGAAGTCTAAGAAACAAGGGGTTGTTTCTAGAAGTTCAGCAGAAGCTGAGTATAGATCAATGGCAATTACATGTTGTGAAGTAACTTGGCTACTCAGTTTATTGAAAGATCTTGGCCTTAAAGACCTGCATCCTATTACTCTTCACTGTGACAATCAAGCTGCTATTCACATTGCTGCAAATCCAGTATTCCATGATAGAACTAAACATATTGAGGTGGATTGCCATTTTGTTAGATATCAAGTAAAGGATGGCATCATTAAACCTGAATACATACACACTTCACAACAACTTGCAGATGTGTTTACCAAAATTCTAACTGTTGATCAACATCATACTCTTCTGCACAAGTTGGGAGTTTCTTTCTCAGAAAACTCTCAACTTGAGGGGGAGTATTGAGGATAGTCTAGATAAGTTCAAGGGTCTTTATGTAAATATTAGAAACACTAGAGTGTTAGATGTATATATTTTGAATGTTTGTTAGAGTGGTTCGGCCCTCTCCTATATGTACAGCTTTATCCATCTGTTTCACAGACAGTTAATGAAATCATTTTCTCTCTTCCATGTTTTCTCTCTATAACTTTACAGAGGTAAAAGTAACCCGAGTCTGACACATTTGTCCATCTCTAGATTTGATGGTACATAATTAACTCGCTTTCAGTATGTGTGCATGTGGTATTTGTCAAATAATGTATCATATAATATATTATTGGTTCATTTTTTAGGTTCCTCCTGTTAAGGAGCTTCGGAAGTTAATGAGGATTCAAGCTCTTCGTTGTCATGTTATTTATTGTCAAAATGGAAAGAAAATTAATGTCATTCCTGTGTCAGCATCCCGTTCTCAAGCCCTCAGGTACTAAAATTTTACAGTTAATACGTCTCCTGGTCTATGGTTTAAAGTAGTACATAACAAAAAATAAAACTAAATGAGAAAACTGTTGCTATCAATAATCAAATACTTTAGAATATAATACTTGGAAATAAAAAAAACACTAGGAAATGAGAATCTAACACATTATAACTTCAGGTACTTGTATCTCCGATGGGGTATGGACTTGTCGAAAGTGGTGGTTTTTGTTGGAGAAAGTGGTGACACAGATTATGAAGGTTTTCTGGGTGGTATTCACAAGTCTGTCATACTGAAGGGTATTGGCAGCAGTATCAACAACCAGCTCCATGCGAACAGGGTGTACCCGCTTTCAGATGTTACACCTACAGAAAGCCCCAACATTATTCAGACACCCGAAGCATGTAGCAGTGCTGATATTCGTACTTCATTAGCAAAGCTTAGTGTTCTGAAATCATGAACAGTTACATTATCGCGCCTTCTCGACACATGACACTTGGCTCAGGCTGGGCGTGTTCTGAACCACACTCAGGCGAAATGTTTTTCATTCTATTTTTGTTGCTCATTCAATCTGCATATACATGAATGCTTGTTTATGAAACTATAAGAATAATACCATATTCTGTACAGCATTTATATAAATGAGGGTATTGTATCCCATTGTCTCTTGCAACACGTTGACAGTCCTTGTTGTTGGTCTTGAAATTTGAGTAAAACGAGAATATGTTTTGAAGTTAAAACAAAGTCTTACACAAGAATTATTTGATGACCGATAACACTATTCGTATTTTCCAATGTATACATTTTATTAGAAATGAATTAAAGATTTACAAGGTTAGTTGCGGAATAACACCATCTCAATTGAATGACAAATGAAAGTCTCCTAGACATTAACTAAAATCAAAGGTAAAGTTTATAAGTGAACAACACAATCTTGCTAGCTTAGGTTATGATGTTCTTAGAAGAGGAGTATGCTTTCACTATAATACATTTAGTATTATTTTTGGGTCTTCATTCTGTGGGTGAGGAAACGAGGGTAACATGTTAGGTATTCAATGTGTGTCAAATATTCAATAGAGAAATACATATTCCATCAAATGCTTTTCTTTCTTTTTTCTTTTTTTTTGATTGAACAAATGCTTTTATTTTTATAATAAAAGAAACAATACTTTAGTGATTAGTGTTGACAACTATTTTCATCTTATACCAACTCCTCGTACTTGTTTGACTTCATTTTAGTTGCTTTTTTATTTTTAGTTTTAGGAAGTTGCCGCCCATAATTCATGTTTGGCTCAAAGAGAGAATCAGTGAGACTTTGTCGGATCTCACTGACTCAAATGTTGTTTCTAGCTCATGTACTTTACTCACTCATATCGCATCACGTCTCTCAAGCTAGTTGATGATAGAGCTATATACAACACTCATTGATTCATATTAAGGATTAAGCTTACTGTTGTTTTATGTTCAGATCCTGTAAGAGACGGGAGACCATTGGGCAAATATTTGGCCCAACAATCTCCCTCTATTTGAATATACAAATAGCCTAATAAGTTATTTGTTTTGGTTCTTTGAATCTAGTTGTTGACTTTGTTTTGTTGTAAACTCTAAAAGTGAATTAATGAGAATTTTCTTAGGGACTAAATTATAATTAGGCTATTTTATGTTTAAATTTAGTACGAGTCAGTTGGTCAAATCTTTGACCCTAACACTTGTGCACAAGGTTTCCTTTTTAAATGACATTTTTTCATGGGCTTCATGAGCCTAGTGGTTGGTCATAATTGTTTCCATTGTTCAAAATAATTGTGCACGCGATTACTTTAGTCTTGGTTTCACCGCCACACATGGTTGCAGTTGCACAACTATTGTTGCCACATCATCGCCACATAAGTGTTTCTTCTCTACCACTACCCAAGCACTTTTACCCCGCTATGACTTCACAATCAACACTAACCAATTTGCAAAAAACATGCGTCTTAAACATATACCGCTAGAAAATAACCGAAAAGGAAGAAGAAAAAGGATGGAGATCGTGGTAAAAACCACGATCTAATGTATAAACTAAAATAAAACACGAAATTTGGTGTAAAAGATTAATCTTATTTTCAACCATTTTTTTTTTAATTTATTATTTAAGTCATAATAAACTTAAAGAGTTTTGCTAAACATAGCCTTAAGAGCATGCGGATTATAGTCACGTTATAGGGGTGCCTTGGTGCCTATAACGACACCATGGCTACACCGTCTTTGCACATTACATGCGATCGCCATCCTTGTGGCGAGCGTTTTCATTTTTTTTAATGATTAAGTGGTGTTTTTTGATGGTGTGTCATAAGAATGTCATTGGAGAGGGTGTTTTAATGGTTTAGTGTTACAGAAATGGTATAGGGTAAATGCTGACGTGGTGGCACTTATAACGTGTGCTTATGGCTAAGTGCACCTAACACTCTAAGGCTATGTTAAAAAAACAAGTGGTTAAGGGAAGTTAAATTGAAAGCGTGATATATTATTCTCGAAGGTATAAACGTTTAATATTATGGAATATAAATATCTTGACATTCAAATAAATAAATAAACATCAAAGCACATAATAGCGGAAGCAGGATCATTATTTAACATGTATAAAGTATTACCGAATATTAAATAGTTACGTACCTTTTAGATCCTAGCAAGAACAAGGATCTAAAAGTAATTGTTTATTTACAAGTCTGTCATACTGAAGGGTATTGGCAGCAGTAGCAACAACCAGCTCCATGCGAACAGGGTGTACCCGC